>CANXME010002590.1:0-600000 GCA_948144175.1 Closterium sp. NIES-65 | reverse complement strand
TTAATTGGCTTTGGTTGACGCTGTCTGTTGCTTGATGCAGGTTCTTCAGGTGGTTGTACGCGAGCTCGGCAGAGTTGCCGTATCCCCGATAAGACCGAATGTTCTGCTGTTGGTTTGGAGTTATGTTCCTCAGCGGAATTGTGTAAGCCATTATTGACTAATGCGTGTACTGCTGCTTGTCGTATTGCATTCCGTGCGTTGGGTATGGCAGGGACCCGTTGAAGAATCCAAGTATCTGCGCGCCTTCCATCATCAGCTCGAACTCGAATGACCAGGTAGAGAAATCCTTCCCGTCGAAAGGTGTTGATGTTTGAAGTTTCAGGACGTGCGCGAACTGCGACTGAACCTGAAAGGCATCCTATGTCTTTTCTTGTCCAGGTGAAGGGTGCTGACGCGGCATGAAGCTTATGGAGCCGCGCCAGGGCTCGTACGGAGCAAAGGTAGGCTGCTGTTGGTTTCCGCGTGCATAGGATGAACCGTCGAGGCTCATGGGCATAACGTCGTTGTTGTTGTTGCTGATGTTTGACTGCGCAGGTGCCGCTTGCTGGTGTTGTTCGTAGAAGGACATGAAGGAGAAGAACTTCTCCATCATGCTTGGGTCGAAGCCCGCGGCTTGATTTGCGGGAGTTTCAGTAGACCCAGCTGCTGACCTTGTCGCCGTGCCCTCCTCTGTCTGTAGGCCAGAGGCAGGAGATGGAGTAGGAGTAGAACCAGGAGAGCCGTTCGAGGAGCTTCTCTCCTTCTGCATTGTCATGCCTTCTGATGTTGTAGGTGTCTTGGAAGTAGTTGAGTTTGCCCTGATAGCTCTCATACCATGTTGGGCTGAAAAGGCCCTTTGGATCTTTGCAAGGCTAAACTCTGAATAGGAAGTTGTAATAGCGGAAGCGTTTAAATGATAAGTCCTTGAACTGAGAAGAAACGAGGAATGAATGAACTATGAAACAGTTGGGTACAAGTACTAACCCTAATTGGGTTGTACCCCTTATGGGCTACCCCACTACAGCATACACAAATGTATAAGCTATAATGTTCTAACACACCCCCATAGGCAAAGTGGGGGAGAACAAGGGGTCACAAGACCAGTCAAGCAAAGCGAAGCAAAGCAAGCTCAGGGTGGATCACAAAGTCACCACACATTCCGAGCACAAGTTCAAGGCCATAAGGCCAGTTAACATGCAGGAGTACATATATATAAAGAGGCTAGACAAGCAAGAGCAGGTGTATATATATATATATGTAACAGTACAAGCAAGGTCAAGAGGTGAGCAAGTGAGGCAAGGCAGTTACAAGACCCAGCTGAGTACAGAAGCACTGATGATCACAAGGCGCAAGCGCCTTCGTGAAGATATCAGCGGTGTTGGCCTCAGAGGCCACGTACGCAAGACGCAGCTGACCACCCTGCTGTAGCTCACGAGCAAGGAAGTAGCGAAGAGCAATGTGCTTCGTTCTGTGCTCCACTCTCTGCTCCCGACACAAGGCCAGCATGGCCTTGTTGTCTACGTACAGCACTGGAGGAGAACGAGGCGGCTCTCCGAGGTCAGTCAGTAGGTAGGTGAGCCACCGAAGCTCCTGAGCAGCCATGGCTCCTGCGTAGATCTCAGCCTCACAACTAGAGCCGAGAACAGAAGACGAGAGAGTAGCCCACCACGAAACAGAGCCGAAACCAAGGCTGAAGGTGTAACCCTGTGACGACCGCTGCGTAGCCTGGTCGTCAACCCAAGAAGCGTCTGCATGCCCAGTGAGGACCACAGGACTCTGCCCTCCAAGCACAAGCCCCATGCCCTACGTACTGCACAAGTAGCGCAACACCCTCTTCGCTGTAGCCATGTGCTCCGGTCTGTGTCTCCCAGGAGCAACATGGCATGCAAGAATGCTAAGAGGGTATAAAAGGTCAGGTCGTGTGCAGGTCATCAGGTACATGAGGCAGCCAACAAGCTCTAGGTACGGGCCACTCGACTCTACGGACTCATCCGAAGGCAGAGCTGAGAGCGAGTGGCGAATAGGCAGAGGAGTGGCCTGAGGCGAGGAGTACGTGAAGCCGAAGCGCTGAAGGACCTGCTGCACCATGTGTGACTGAGTCAGGGTAATGGTGCGGTGTGCTCTGTCCCGGGTGATCTGCAAGCCAAGGTAGCTGCGCAGTTCACCCAGGTCTGTGCACGTGTGTCTCTTCTGCAGCTCGGACTTCACGTGGGCGAGTCCAGCAGTGTCAGCAGTGGCAAAGACCAAGTCGTCGACGTACACGAGGATGTAGAACGGCGGCAAAGAAGTGTCGGTGCGCAGAAACAGCGACGGGTCGGCAGTAGAGGGAGCAAACCCAAGAGCCGCAAGTGTAGTCCTCAGTGTGTCGTGCCACTTACGCGGTGCCTGGCGGAGACCATAGACTGGCCGCCGTAGGCTCCACTGGGTGCCAGGAGGAAAAGACCCAGTGAAGCCAGGTGGGCGACGCAGCCAGATCTTCTCGTGCAAGCTGCCCTGCAAGAAAGCCGTGCTGAAGTCAAGAGAGTGCAGCTCGTAGTCGCGGTGAGCAGCTATGTGCAGCAGTACCCGAAGAGTGGTCATCTTTGGGGTGGGAGAGAAGGTCTGAAAGTAGTCAACTCCCTGCCGCTGACTGAAGCCACGAGCCACGTAACGTGCCTTGAAGACAGGCGAAGAACCCGGCGGCTGCTTCACCCTGAAAATCCACATGCCACTGACGATGTTCACCCCAGGCGGGGGAACCTCGTCAGCATAAGTGCCTGTGGACTTCCAGAAAGCCATCTCTGTGTCCATAGCTGCCTGCCACTGAGAGGAGTAGGGACCCTCTATCGCCTCCGTGTAAGAGCCCGGAGTCGGGATTTCAAGTGCATCCGGGTCTCCCTCAGGGGTAAGCAGTACGGACACGAGATGAGGTGAAGCAGCAGCCAAACACAGGAACTCCTCCTGCCTGTCCTGAAGGACGTCCGTGCTAAGGGCACACTAACTCAGACTCAGCAACAAGACTAGCAGCGTAGTCTAGACGACAGCGAGCAGCAAAGTCAACGAGCTCAGCAACAAGGGCAGACACAGCAATGGACTCAAAGGAAGGGTCAGTGACGACAGTAGCAAGGAGACGCGTGACAGTAGGACTGGCAGCACGAAGAGAGTCCGACTCCTGGTCGGGAACAGCAGGAAGAGAGTACTCTGGAGGAGAAAGCAAAGGGGCACGCAGAGGAGCAGTGGAGGGACGCAGAGACATCCAGTGTGTGCCAGGGACAGGAGGAGGATGCTGACGCGAACCACGACCACTAGTGTGAGCAGCACGGACAGGTGACGCAGGGCAAGACGCAGGCTCACGACGCTCAGCAAGACCTCCAATAGGACCGGTGTAGGGAGAAGGAGGAGACAGTGGGGAGGCCGGCTGTAACTGTAACTGTGACAGGAGAGGCTGTGGACACTCTAAGGGAGGAGGAGGACCAGTAGAAGAAGGGAGACCAAGAACCTGCTGAAGGAGCGGAACGAAGTACGGCCGAGGCCGCGCGGCGACTTCAAACACAGCAGGGACTGCACCAGTACCCACAACGGCAGCACCAGCACTAGTAGCAACTCTAGCTCCAGTACCTCCAGCAACACCAGTAGTACCCCCAGCAGGACCGCCTTTAGGACCGATAGTAGGAGCCTCCGCGCCATCACCTTCAACTCCAGAAGTACCCGCAGGCCCAGCAGCTCCAGTACTCCCAGTACGAGCACCTCCGAGACCCGTGGCACCAGCTCCCTCAGCAGCAACAGAACCTCCAGCACCCGCAGCACCTCCAGCTCTAGGGGCTCGCCTCCAGCGCCGGGCAAACCACTCATGCAGCTCCTGTGGAGAGAGTGGCTCTCGGCACGACGAAGCACCCAGAGAACTGCCAGGCACAGCACCAGCAGGCCCAGCTCCCTCAGGCTCCGCACCCCCAGGCTCAGTACCTCCACGCGTAGCACCCCCAGGCTCAGCACCCCCAAGCTCAGCACCCCCAGGCGTAGCACCCCCAGGCTCAGCACCCCAAGACTGAGCACCCCTAGTAGTAGCACCCTCAGGCTCAGCACCCCCAGGCGTAGCACCCACACGCTCAGCACCCCGAGAGTCAGCACCCCCAGGCTCAGCACCCTCAGCAGCACCAGAGTCACGAGTAACCTTGACAAGCTCGACTGCGTCTACCTGGGACACACCTGAAGGGGCATGACCCTGAGGGGGGAGGGGGTCTACCGAGGGGGGACCTGGCACAAGGAAGAGCGGTGGCGGGGGGAGGGACGGAGTGCGGTGGGGGAAGAGGCGGTAGTAGGGGACCGACTCGTCAAATGTGACGTCCTGGGAGGACAGAACACGACGAGAGGTGGGGTGGTAGAACTGCCACCCTAGCGCGTCAGGGGGGAAGCCAAGGAAGACGCAAGGTAGAGTCGAGTGGCCCGTACCCAGAGCTTGTTGGCTGCCTCATGTACCTGATGACGTGCACATGACCTGACCTTGCATACCCTCTTAGCATTCTTGCACGCTATGTTGCTCCTGGGAGACACAGACCGGAGCACATGGCTGCAGCGAAGAGGGTGTTGCGCTACTTGTGCAGTACGTCGGGCATGGGGCTAGTGCTTGGAGGGCAGAGTCCAGTGGTCCTCACTGGGCACGCAGACGCTTCTTGGGCTGACGACTAGGCTACACAGCGGTCGTCACAGGGTTACGCCTTCAGCCTTGGTTCCGGCTCTGTTTCGTGGAGGGCTACTCGCTCGTCTTCCGTTCTCGGCTCCAGTTGTGAGGCTGAGATCTACGCAGGAGCCATGGCTGCTCAGGAGCTTCGCTGGCTCACCTACCTACTGACTGACCTCGGAGAGCCGCCTCGTTCTCCTCCAGTGCTGTACGTAGACAACAAGGCCATGCTGGCCTTGTGTCGGGAGCAGCGCCTGGAGCACAGAACGAAGCACATTGCTCTCCGCTACTTTCTTGCTCGTGAGTTGCAGCAGCGTGGTCAGTTGCGACTTGTGTACGTGGCTTCTGAGGCCAACATTACTGATATCTTCACTAAGGCACTTGCGCCTTGTGATCATCAGCACTTCTGTACTCAGCTTGGTCTTGTGCCTGCCTTGCCTCACTTGCTCACTTCTTGACCTTGCTTGTACTGTCACATATATATACTCCTGCACTTGTTTGTTTACCTTTTATATATATATGTGTGCTCCTGCATGTGAACTGGCCTTCTGGCCTTGAACTTGTGCTCGGAATGTGTGGTGACTTTGTGATCCACCCTGAGCTTTGCTTTGTTCTGCTTGACTGGTCTTGTGACCCCTTGTTCTCCCCCACTTTGCCTATGGGGGTGTGTCAAATCATAATGTTCTGTAGGCTGTAGTGGGGTAGCCTATATGGGTTACACAGTTCTAGGGTTGCATATTTGTACCACTTTCCATTCCTCAGTGCATTCATTCTCGTTTCAGTTCTCACATATTCCGCTCTGGACATGTCCCAATCGTACATGTCCCAATCGATTCCACCGCTGCAAACTGAACTAAATCAGAGACGCAAAAATTTTGACAATGTTTGAAACTATGGTGTAATTCGGTGTAATAAGATGTAGTGCGGTGGAATCAAATGGGACATCTACGATTGGGACATGTCGCGGAGCGGAATGTACCCCTTAGTGTTTCGACACAACACAAGCGCTTAAGTCACTTGATTCCAACAACGCAGACGCTTCTTGGATTGACGACTTGACTACGCAGCGGTCGTCACAGGGTTACACCTTCAGCCTTGGTTCCGGCTCTGTTTCGTGGCGGTCTACCCGCTCGTCTTTCGTTCTCAGCTCCAGTTGTTAGGCTGAGATCTACGCTGGAGCCATGGCTGCACAGGAGTTATGTTGGCTTACCTACATGTCACTCCGAAATTGATGTCGAGCACGATCTAGGGTCAGATGATGTCAGCATCTCCAGCGGTTTTGTCCAGACTCGCCGAGCCATTTGTCGTAGTGCGCTGAAGGCTCCTGGGCAGGGATGAAAAAATGCAGCTGTCTCTCCCACCCCTTCACTGTTGATGCCGCCTTCTTCAGTTCGTCGTTCGTACCCCTTGAAAACTCCGTGTAGTTCTCGCGGTGTTGCCCCACGTAATTGTTGCGCGCGTTTAACCGAATGCCGCATTCTCCTCGAAAATTGTCGGCGCTCCTCGCCGTAAAACCGGTAAGTCCCCACGTAAAAACTCCAAAATAGTCGCTCGAATCAAACCCCGGAAATCCGTAGTTGCAGTTCGCCTCCGAAAATCTCGGACGTGCTATAGCCGCCCACTCGGTCACCATCAGTTTCCGTCGGTTACCCGACCCTAGCATGTGGGTTCAATCGAGAACCGGGGACTGCCCTCGGTTATTCCGAGACCGAATTTCACCGAACCTAGTGGCATCAACACCGTTGACCTCGTCGTCGAAACTGCTCCCGCCGATGCTGTTTAACAAAAACCCACGTTGCTCCCACCAGCGCTTTGCAGATGTTTCACCACATCGCTCATCACCGGTCGATAAGTTCCCGAAGCTACGACTGCTCCCACACTCCCTTTTTTTTGAAGAATTTCCCGAGGTGTGCGTTTAAACACCGGGGGTCCTAGGCATCCTTGCCGCTGTGTTTCTTGCCACGCAACTTCAGAAAGTGCCCTTCAGGCGAAGTCCCCCAACGACTCAACCGCACTCCAATAAGCGAAGAAATACCCGCAGCTTCATATTTTTTGGTTGTTTCACCCCCCGACAATTCCGCTTCCTGCCGTTCACCCAGCGTCCGCTTTTTCCGGATAAGGTATAGTCGGTGTTGCCCGCGCGAACCCAGCCCGATGGAGGGGCAAAAACTTGTGAAAGTTAGAAGAGAGAAGAGGGCTGCACTAGCAAGAATGAGGATACAAATAGCAAACCCTAGAAGGGTTGTACTCGCTATAGAGCACCCCACTACAGGCTAGAGCATAAGATAATATTCTAACACACCCCCATAGCCAAAGTGGGGTGTAATCAGCAGAGCAAGCAAAGCAGTACAAGCTCAGGGTGGATCACAATGTCACCACACATTCTGAGCACAAGTTCAAGAAGCAATAGTTTAAAGTTCACAATCATGAGCAAAGCTAGTGGTAGTCACAACGGGCAAGTGAGGAGGAGGAGACAGAGTGAGAGGAGAGGAGACAGGAGGCGACGGCTGAAGCTGCAGACACACGGGCAACAAGAGGCACACTGGCACAGCGGCTACCGGAACAACGCTCCGGAATACTGGAGTAACTGGCCCCGCGGCTAAAGCAGCGGCAGACGAGCAACGGACCCACGGGCGGCTGGCACAGCTGGCTACGACTGGGCTACCGGAGCAACTCCCCGGACTACAGGTGCTGCTGGCGACACGACGGCAACCTCAATTCAGCTTCCCCAAACTATCCCACTCCCCCTGGCACACACCCGCTGCTACACCGCTAGCTCCACTCCCTCTTCACCCCCCCTTAGTAGCACTCCACCGGCTCCAACACGTCCACCCCCCCCTCAGCGACAGCTGCAGCACAGGGAGACGGAGGAGGAGGAGGAGCAGGGAACGGCACACAGTGAGGTCACCCCCATACCCCTCACCCCCGAACCCTAATTCAGGAGAATGGGGAGTAGGAGGGGTGGGGCGCCAGTAGAAGCACTGGGGGACAGCGGGGAGGGCAAGGGCAGCGAGGAACGGGCCCACCACGGGCCTGGTACAGACGCCCGAGCCGCGCGCAGGCGGCCCGAGCCGCGCGCGGGCCTGGCGCCGTCCGTACAGGCCGCGCGCGGGCCTGGCGCCGCCCGTACGGGTCGCGCGTGGGCCTGGCGCAGCCCGTACGGGCCGCGCGCAGGCCACGACGGGCGACAGGGGGCGACGCGCGGGTCCCCGTCGCTCGTCGCGGCGCCTCTATAGGGCGACGCGCCGAACGACGGGGCAGCAGCCCGCCGCGCGCCTCGGGGCGCACAGCGGGCAGAGAACCGCCGCGCGCCTCCGGGCGCACGGCGGGCAGAAAACCGCCGCGCGCCTCGGGGCGCACGGCGGGAAGAAGAAAAAACTGCCGCACGCCACGGGGCGTGCGGCTCAGAGAGTAGTAGCAGTAGTTGCAGCGGAAGCAAGGAGGTGGTAAGCCCACCCACAGGATCGATCCAAGGGGATCGACCTGCTCTGATACCATGTGAAAGTTAGAAGAGAAAAGAGGGCTGCACTAGCAAGAATGAGGATACAAATAGCAAACCCTAGAAGGGTTGTACTCGCTATAGACCACCCCACTACAGGCTAGAGCATAAGATAACATTCTGACAAAACTATCGGAGTCGGGGACCCTTAATTAAAAGGAACAGTCGCCCAACCGTTTTGCAGCCCACCGCGACCGTCACGCCACTAAACTCTACAGCATCCCGGTCCCCGCTTTGCCGCTGCGTCCTCACCTCGTGTAGACGCCCGGGTCAGGAGAAACCAGCGAACTGCACCATTGTTGTCATGCGGCGCCCCGATTTTTCGCGTACTGTTTCACCCAGTCCGCTTTTGTCGGAGTAGAACAGTGCCGCAACTCCCCTTTTTTTGTTTTTTCTGTACAGCTCTTCAGCGAGCACCAATCCAAGTACCTTTAACCAGCACAGGGTAGGCCTGTGTTCACCCCCATTATTCGGCCAAGTAAGTTGACTGCATGAGTCAGAACCAGAAACTTGGTGGGGATGGTGAGGTTCGGGCGACGGAAGGTCACAGGTTGTTCACACCGGCTTTTAACCTGCCCTTCACGCCGTTCTTCAACCCCCGCTTAGCCGTCGAGTAGTTTCTTCTCGTGTGTCCCGGCGGCCTGTACCACTCTCCTCCGTAATTGTCGGCGTGGTACCTTGAACACCGTTTAATCGTGGGCTGTTGAGGCTGTCCCTGAAAATGACTTCCTTACAGGGAATCCACTCTCGAAATTGCCGGCCAGCAGTCAACAGTATCAGGCACGCAGCGTCATCCGAGTGTCCTTCGGGGTGTATGGGCCCGAATTGCCCTCGCCGCCTGCGTCCCACTCCCCCTGAGTGCGATTTAGCCACTCCGTTTTCTGTTGCAACCCGTAAGTGTCGGCGGGTCTGAAGTTCCCGTCTGACCACGTGCACTCCTACCGAAATCTTCGATGACGCGCCCGCCATGCAGTAAAAGCCGCTGCACTTCAGGTCGGGCGGGACGGCAGTTAACTCCCGCTAAGTCGGGCAGTTTAGTGTCGTCTCTCCTCGTCCACCGATATTTTCGGACGCAAAAATCCATTTGCGCCTGGCGAGTTCCCCAGCTGACTTTTTCTCCACAGTTGCTCCGAAATTGTCGCCCGCAGTGACGCACGTCCCTTGTCGCCAGCTGCCAAAACACATTCCGCGAGTCATGCGCGCAAAATGACGACGAACCACCGTCGCAACTTGCCGCTTCAGACGAACTCCGAAATCGTCGCGCAGCTGTTGACCCAGGTCCGACGGCGTCAACTGTCACTCACGTGACGACTTCGAGGCCGTTCATGCAGATGCCAACGCAGGTCCGCTGACGCCGGCTGCCACACGAATAAACCTCCGAAATCGTCGGAAATCGCAGCGGAAATTACTCACATAAACGTCGCGACAGCTACTGCTGTCCGTTGCCCGGGGGGAGGGAGGCCACGGTCGATCGCGACTGTTCGAGGCAAGGTTCTGGCGGTGCCGAAGGAGTACCCGTAAAACCATGGCCGCGAGGAGCAACTAACCCGTTCTCCTGGCCGGCCTACGCAACTCCTGGACCCCAAGACATCCTTCCTCGTCCCCCCCCTGAGGGGTACTACACTCTAAAAAGCGGGGTAGGCTAGGAAAGTAGCTCTGATACCAGGTGTTATGAATGAACTTGCAGAGTGTGCAGTAAAACGAATATCGAGAATGATTGAGTACTGAATTACTGAATCCCGATACAATGGATGTGACGAGGCCTAAATAGGGGAAGTCCTAGCAAGGCGGGGAGGTTGGGCGAAGATGGCTCGGTGATGGATGCGATTGGTGCGGAGGCGACTCGGGGGTGGTTCGGTGCGACGAAATAGGAAGGACAGGTTCGTCGCGTGACCCTCGGGATGGCCTCGCTAACGAGTGCCTCAGTAAGGATTCTGTAAATCCTTACATTTTCCATCCCATTTTGTTAATAATCATATCAGAGGATCCTATATGTAAGTTAGAGTTGCGACGTCGTTCCAGTTACGAGACGCGCCATTTCTCCGCGTCGTGCTCTCCAGATTGTCCATGCAACATGCGCCTCGACGACATCGCAATTATTGGAGTGCACTGTGGAATTGCTGGAACAATTTCTGCTCGCCTTCAACTAACTAGTCGATCCAGACAACACCCTCCCCCAAAATTCACCCACCTTTTCCGTCGAAACATCTTCAGTACCAACCTGACGCCCACATGCCATGACGTCTTTAGCTACAGAAGACTTTATAAACAACCCCAGCACCTACCCACGACGTCTTTCGAGGCGCATGAGCACAGAGACGGCAGGGAACGACCCATCCGCAAGCCATGTATAATAACCCGCTCGTCATTCCGTATCTCAACGTACCCTACAAGCACCAACGTGCTTACATTTTGACCCGCCAGTTCTCACGCTAAAACCGTGGAAAAATCGTGAAATATACGAATACCATACTACTCAAGTTAGCATCACCATCGCCCTTGCTTAGCTCGCAAGTGACATAATTCGCTGGGCGTGAATCACCGTCAACGGCATGATGCGTACCGCAAATTTCCTCCTCCTCGCCCTGTCGCTCCTCGCTGCCACGTGTCAATGCCTCTCTGTCCGGCGTAAGTACGGACGCATCAGTTTGACGCATAGACAGCCGTACCGAACCGCAATGTGCACACGAAACACGGGTGAGTATCATTCGATAACTGACTTCGTTCGCTCCATGTTCCTTTTCCCCCCACCTACAGTTGTCCAAACTAGAAATGGGCCGAGCGGCAGTGGCGGCGGCGGTGGCGGCGGTGGTGGCGGCAGCGGTGGTGACGGCAATGGTGGCGGCAGCGACGGCGGCAGCGGTCTCTATATCGTGCGCCTCCACTCCGCGCTCCCCCTCGCCGCGTATCGCGGAGCCGTCTCCAGCTTCTCCGGCTGGGCGGACGACAACGATGACGACGAGAGTAGCGACAGCGCCGCCCGCCCGGCAGGGCTGATGGCGACGGCGGAGGCGGTGGACGAAGAGGTGACGGCGACGGGCGGCAGGGTGCCGCGCCGCGCGCGGCTCAGCAAGAACAACCCGCAGGTTAAGGCGTACGCGCAGATGCTGCAGACGCAGCAGGCGCAGATCGCGTCGGAAGTGGGCGTGGCTTCGGACAAGATGGCGTACAGGTGAGCAACCAGCGCGTTTACGAGGTAGCGCGCGGATCTGAGATTCTAGACTCAGCCTACTGACTTCTGGCTATCGCACGGATGCGTGGCGCTGAGCAAGATGGCGTGCCGGTAAGTAACAAACGCGTTGGAAGCAGCCCAGTGTATCATAATACGCGAGAAGGATCTTGGTTTCTTACTTCCGATTTGCTTTTGAAGATGCCGGTGCTAACCGCCGGTGCTCACACTGCCACATAGCGGCCCCATTTCTCCGCCACCTTTTTGTTTTTACTCTTTGTCCACACGTCCCGCCTCCTCCACCCCACCTCCCAACTCCTGTCCCCACACCCCGTCCCCCTCGGGCAGCTACATTAGTCCTCCAACCTGATGGCACCTATCATGCTCGCACTTAAAGTAGCCGACACCTCGTTCCTTTTAACCTGTGCCCTCTTCCCCACATCCGCCTCTGTTCTCCCGCCTTTGCGCCTCACGTTCTTCCCCGCGCAGCTACAAGTACTCGTCCAACGGCTTTTCGGCGGAGCTGACGGCGGAACAGCTGCGGCGGCTGAAGCGCCACCCCGCCGTGGCGTCCGTGCGCCCGAGCGCGCGCAAGCGCCTCTTCACGACCGAGTCGCCCACCTTCCTTGGGATGAACAGCGCCGGGTCGCTCTGGCCCGCGAATGGCGGGCAGGCGAAGGCGGGCGACGGTACGGTAATTGCCATCGTCGACACGG
Source organism: Closterium sp. NIES-65 (assembly GCA_948144175.1). Classification (NCBI taxonomy): domain Eukaryota; kingdom Viridiplantae; phylum Streptophyta; class Zygnematophyceae; order Desmidiales; family Closteriaceae; genus Closterium; species Closterium sp. NIES-65. The sequence continues at coordinate 587,980 of CANXME010002590.1, read as the reverse complement.
GGATCTGGCCGGAACACCCGTCGTTTAGCGACACGGAGTTCTCCTCGTCGCGGCCTGCTGGGTGGTCGGGGAAGTGCGACACCACGAAGGATTTTAAGTGCAATAACAAGCTGATCGGTGCGCGCGCGTTTTATAAAGCGTATAAAAGCGCCAACGGGCTGGATCTCTCCGGGGATTGGCTGTCTCCGCGCGACGCCAACGGCCACGGCACGTGGTGTGCGGGGTGAGTCGGGTCGCTGACATTCACTGTGCGCATCGTGTCATACAGATGTCTGCCCATGTTCTCATTCCTAACTCTTCGCAATCCTTTCCCCAATATTCCCTCTCTTCATGTATCCCCAATGCATCCCCCTCCATGCGTCCCCTCGTATGCGGTCCCCCTCCTTCCATCCCGCCTTCCACGCATCCCCCACCTCCCCTACCCTTCGCAGAGCGGCAGCGGGAAACAAGGGAGTGCCCATGGCGGGCGGCAAGGCGAGCGGCATGGCGCCAGCAGCGCGCCTCGTGGCATACAAGGTCTTCTGGTCGTCCAGCGATGGGATGTGGGCGGAGGAGGCAGACATCATCGCAGCCGTAAATCAGGGCGTGGCGGACGGCGTGGATGTGATCTCGCTCTCCCTGGGCGCCGTGAACCCCGAAGACACCTACTTTGATGACATCGCCTTCCTCAACGCTAACTTGGTGTGACTCTCTCAGCTCTCGTCTGTGCCCCTCTCCCTGCTCCTCTCCCTGCTCCTCTCCCTGCTCCTCTCCCTGCTCCTCTCCTTGCTCCTCTCCGTGAACCCCACCCACCGACACCAACTTTGACGACATCACCTTCCTCAACGCCAATTTTGTGCGCTGCTCTCCCCTCCTTCATCCCCTGTTCTCTCTCCGCGCTCTACGTGCCGAACTCTTTGTGCCACCCTCTGTGTGCCGCCCTCTGTGTGCCGCCCTCTGTGTGCCGCCCTCTGTGTGCCGCCCTCTGTGTGCCGCCCTCTGTGTGCCGCCCTCTGTGTGCCGCCCTCTGTGTGCCTCCCTCTGTGTGCCGCCCTCTGTGTGCCGCCCTCTGTGTGCCGCCCTCTGTGTGCCGCCCTCTGTGTGCCGCCCTCTGTGTGCCGCCCTCTGTGTGCCGCCCTCTGTGTGCCGCCCTCTGTGCGCCGCCCTCTGTGTGCCGCCCTCTGTGCGCCGCCCTCTGTGTGCCGCCCTCTGTGTGCCGCCCTCTGTGTGCCGCCCTCTATGTGCCATGCGCCCACCTCTCCTCACATCACACCTACTTTGACGACATCGCATTCCTCAACGCCAGCCTGGTGTGCCTCTCGTCACCTTGCTCTCCTCATTCGCTCACCTGTGCCTCTCGCCACCTTGCTCTCCTCATACGCTCGCCTGTGCCGCTTTCCCTGTGCCGCTTTCCCTTCCTTGCTCCCTTTCCTGCCCACCTTCCTGCTTCCCGCCTTGCTCCCTTTTTTCTCTCCTCTCTGCTCGGTGTCGCGCACTCTCCTCGCATCTCGCCTGCTTCCACATCGCACTCCTCATCGTCAACGTGCTGCCGCTCCCTCGCCCGATTGTCCCCCGCTGCTCGTTTTTCAACGTGGTGCTGCTCGTTTGTCAGCGTGGTGCTGCTCCCTCTCCTAAACCCTCGCTGTGCAGCACACCAGCATTACTATGCTCGGCTTATCTGCTGCTCTCCTCTCTTCTCATTTCCTCTCCTCTCCCTTCTTCCCTCCTTCCCAATGGTCAGGCGGGGGTGGTCGTGACCTTTGCTGCGGGCAACGACGGTCCCCCCCAAGGATACCGCTCGCTCGACAACTATGCACCCTTCTACCTTACAGTGGGCGCCAGGTGAGCCAAGCCAGCTGCCTCACAGTGGGCGCCAGGTGAGCCAAGCCAGCTGCCTCACAGTGGGCGCCAGGTGAGCCAAGCCAGCTGCCTCACAGTCTGACTCACAGAGCCTGCTGCCTCGCTCCCTCTACCTCCATCATCACACTTTCATCTTGTTTGACTGTGATGCGGGTTTGCGAAGCACAGAGTTTGGGACGTTTTCGTTGCTTCCCTCCCTCAACTCCTCTAGCTTCCCTTATTAATACCACCATCCTCACCCCATTTCCCCCCAACGTCCCCGCATCTCCATGTCCCACCCCCCACTCCTCCCCTCCCCCAGCACCATCGCCCGAGGCGGCCTCACTCTTGCCAGCTCAGCGGGCGCATCCAGGTCAGCAGCAGCATCCACCAATCTGACGTCATCCTCCGCCACACCCTCCGCCAAGCCCTCAGCCGGCGATTCCGCGCCCAACGTGGCCGATTTCTCCTCCACGGGTCCCCTCATCTTCCCAGACATCGGCACCGGCGGTGGCCTGGCCACCGACTCAATCTTAAAGCCCGACATTGTCGGCCCGGGAGTGGACCTCTATGCTGCTGCCCCGGGCACGCGCGTGGGCGACAAGGGCGGGTCGGCTCAGCTGTCCGGGACGTCCATGGCGACGCCTCACCTGGCGGGGATTGCTGCGCTGGTGATGCAGAAGTACCCTTCTTGGAGCCCCGCGCAGGTCATGTCTGCCATCATGACCACAGCTACAACCAAGGACGTCAACGGCGCTGCCATCTCTAGTGCCGCCTCAGGGCAAGCCGCCACGCCATGGGATATGGGCAACGGGCATGTGTTCCCACCCAAGGTTCTCGACCCCGGGCTCACGTATGACGCCCGGAAAAGCGCTTATCTGAATTTCCTGGCCGGGCTGGACATGCAGAGGACCCGGTCAGAGTACCCGAATGAGAAGCTCACCTCTGTGCCTCCCAGAGAGCTCAACCGCCCCACCATCGCACTTGCCAGCCTCAAAGGCAAGATAAAAGTCACACGCACTGTCACCTGTGTCGCTGACTCTGCCTCCACTTACACTGCCAAGATTCAGAAGCCTAATGGGGTGGATGTTACTGTGAAGCCCAGCAGCTTTGCCATCTCGCCTGGTCAGAAGGTCAGCTTTGTGGTGACCTTCAAGGTTACTAAAACCTCAAAAAACTTTCAGTATGGGAGCCTCACTTGGGTGGACGAAAAGGGTCACTCTGTTCGGTCGGCGATTGCTGTAAAGCCTGTCAGGAAGTGAGTGAGCAACATGGTTGGGAGTACATGGTTTTGGGAATAATGATGGACCAACCAGGAATTGGTGGTTCATACGAGCTTGCTAAATAAATATGCAGTCTCTGATATTTGCTTGAATGTTATTAGATATGTTAGTTTCAAATATTATTAGATTTCTTTTCTTTTTGAGGCACATGTGATCTCTATCCACCTGAATGGCTAGTAATGGAAGGACGTCCCTAGTTTTGCTGAACCATGAATTTGTACAAACCCAAGGCCTGCTCAGGATTGCGCTTGCCTTATTCATCTGCCCAACCAGCGTATTTCAGCATTTCTGTCAGAGTAAGTGACCACCCGAACCACTATGTCTGAAAGAAAACTATCGCGGTTCGTCGGATCATACGGTATCGGGCCGCATAGCTCTGAACCGACACTTTCCCCTCCCAGGCTTCATGTTTGGCTCAGTCAGTGCCCTGCTTCAATAAGGGCATGTGTCTTTTGGTGTAGACGTTCGGAAAAAAGGTCGACCTTTTGCTGGTAACCGGCTTCGTTAATTTCGCTTAACACTGTTTGCGACGTTTGTGTGTCCATGTAAAATGTTTGAGAAAACAGGACACTGAACTGGGGTCGACCTCGCTTTCGATTTTTTCGTCCACGTTTTTCCAGTGTGTTCCACTGCTCACGGACGAAGCAGCAGCGAGAATTGCGACGTACACGAACTGCTTCGTTGCGAGTTACCGAAGTCGGATTCGGTCACGAAGGCCTTTTTATAGACCAGGTAGCCTACGAAATGTAGGCGCGAATCGGGATTTACTTAATAAAATGGACCTTCGACAGTCGAACTTTGTTGGTTCATGTGCTTGATGTGAAAAAGGAAAGAAACAATGAGAAGGGAAGAGGGAAAATTTTCAGGACAGTCGACAACAAGTTGACCAAGGTTCAAATGTATTAAGTCGCAAAAGAACATGAACTTACAATACACTCCAAAAGACACACGCCCTAAAAGGCCATATATTACTCAAGATTGTCAAGACTTCAATTCGTGTTGGAATATAGCAGCTGGTATAAATCAACTATGAAAGAGTTGGGTACAAGTATGGAACCCTAATAGGGGCTGTACCCCATATTGGCTACCCCACTACATCCTACACATAAAACATGCATATACTTCGACACACCCCCATAGGCAAAGTGGGGGAGAGCAAGGGGTCACAAGACCAGTCAAGCGAAGCAAAGCAAGCTTAGGGTGGATCACAACGTCACCACACACACTGAGCACAAGCAAATGGCCACAAGGCCAGTTCACATGCAGGGGTACATATGCAACACCAATAGCACAGTGATCTCTACCTAGCAGAACAAGCATGCAGGTATATATATAGATCACAGTACAAGCAAAGTCTACAGCAAGTGAAGAAAAGTGGGCACAAGGCCTAATAAAGTACAGAAACGCTGATGATCACCAGACGGAAGTGCCTTGGTGAATATATCAGCAGTGTTGGCCCGAGTGGCCACGTGAGCAAGACGAAGTTGCCCACGCTGCTGCAACTCTCGAGCCAGGAAGTAACGCAGAGCGATGTGCTTCGTTCTGTGCTCCAGTCTGTGCTCCTGACACAAGGCAATGGCGGCCTTGTTGTCGACGTACAGCACTGGAGGAGAACGAGGCGGCTCTCCCAAGCAGGGCTGTCGATTCAAGGGCATTTGCCCTTAATGCCCTGAACATTCCGGGTTATGTTCGGCGCAACTCGACCATTTTAAGGGTTTGATTCGAATGGCACCCGTGCCAGTTAAGGGCATCGTTTGGCCCTTTCCCGGACGCGTTAAGTGCTCAATCTGGGCCATCCCCTGAATCTAATTTATACTTTCGGTTCCGCAGAACCCCCCCCCAAAATCTTGCGGAACACCCCCCTCCCCTAACCCCCCCCCCCCTTTCCATAAAAGTTGCACAGTAGGGCTCTAGGTGGAGGATGTTTCACTCGATTTCTATCCAATCTAGTGTGTGTCTAGTGTCGAAGTCAGCAGATGAGTAGAAATGCAGTAGGTAGTGCAACTGTAGTTGTAGTTGGAAGTTGTGACATACATGTTGACTGGAGTAGTTAGCAGTGAAAAGTATGTGATTTTCTTGTCTTAGATGTTGTTTAGGTTAGTTAAGTACACAACACTTAGGAGCCCGGATTTCAAGTTTACACTTCGGCCTGCACCCGTGACCGTTAAGGGCGAAAATTTGGTCACCTCCCTGAAAATCAGGGTCAGAATTTCAGCAGCTGAGGGCCTCAAGTTCTGCCCCCACGGATATCGACAGCCCTGCTCCCAAGTCGGTCAACAGGTAGGTGAGCCAGCGTAACTCCTGTGCAGGCATGGCTGTGGCGTGGATCTCAGCCTCACAACTTGAGCTGAGAACAGAAGACGAGAGTGTAGAACGCCAAGAAACTGAACCAGAGCCAAGGCTGAAGGTGTAACCCTGTGACGACCGCTTCATAGCCTGGTCGTCAACCCAAGAAGCGTCTGAGTGCCCAGTGAGGACAACTGCGATCCGCCCTCCAAGCACGAGCCCCATGCCCGATGTACCGCACAAGTAGCGCAGCACCCTCTTCATAGCATCCATGTGCACCTTTCGGTGCCGACCAGGAGCCACGTAGCGAGCCAGAAGGCCAAGAGGGTACGCAAGGTCAGGTCGAGTGCAAGTCATTAGGTACATGAGGCAGCCCACTAGCTTTGGGTACGGGCCACTCGGCTCTACGGACTCGTCCGAAGGTGGAGCTGAGAGCGAGTGGCCTGTAGCCAAAGGAGTGTGCTGTGGCGAGGACCAGGTGAAGCCGAAGCGCTGAAGGACCTGCTGCACCATGTGCGACTGAGTAAGTGTGATGGTGCGGCGTGCTCTTTCCCGGGTGATTTGCAAGCCAAGGTAGCTGTGCTGTTCACCCAGGTCTATGCACGTGTGTCTCTTCTGCAGCTTCGACTTCACCAGGGCGAGAGCCTCGGTGTCAGCAGTGGCAAAGACCAAGTCGTCGACGTACACAAGGATGTAGAACGGCGGCAGCAACGAGTTAGTGCGCAGAAACAACGACGGGTCAGCAGTCGACGGAGCAAACCCAAGAGCTGCAAGTGTTGTCAGTGTGTCGTGCCACTCACGTGGTGCCTGGTGGAGACCGTAGACCGGCCGCCGGAGGCTCCACTAGTTACCAGGAGGGAACGACCCAATGAAGCCAGGAGGGCGGCGGAGCTAGATCTCCTCATGCAGGCTGCGCTGTAAGAAAGCTGTGGTGAAGTCAAGAGAGTGAAGCTCGTAGTCACGCTGAGCGGCAACGTGCAGCAGCACCCGAAGAGTGGTCATCTTTGGGGTGGGGGAGAAGGTCTGGAAGAAGTCTACTCCCTCTCGCTGACTGAAACCTCGAGCAACGTAACGAGCCTTGAAGACAGGCGGAGAACCTGGCGGCCGCTTCACCCTGAAAATCCACATGCCACTGACGATGTTTGCCCCAGGAGGGGGATCCTCGTCAATGTAAGTGCCTGTGGACTTCCAGGATGCCATCTCTGCGTCCATGGCTGTCTGCCGCTGTGAGGAGTACTCACCCGCGATTGCCTCTGCGTAAGAGCGCGGGGTCGGGATGTTTGGTGCATCCGGGTCTCCCTCAGGGGCAAGCAGCATGGACACGAGATGAGGCGCAACGACTGCAAGACACTCAAGGTCCTCCTGCCTGTCCTCAAGGACGTCCGTGCCAAGAGCACACTCACCCCCGAAGGATGGAGGATAGACAGATTCAGACTCAGCAACAAGACCAGCGGCATAGTCTAGACGACAGGCAGCAGCAAAGTCAAGAAGCTCAGTGACTAGGGCAGACGCAGCAGCTGACTCAAAGGAAAGGTCAGTGATAGCCGTGGCCAGGAGACGCGTGACAGTAGGACTAGCAGCATGAAGAGAGTGAGACTCCGGGTCAGCAAGGGCAGGAAGGGAGGACGCAGGAGGAGAAGGCAGAGGGACACGCTGTCGTACGGTGGAAGGACGAAGCGTCATGTGGTGAGTGCCTGGGACGAGATGCTGACGTGGGACATGACGACCAGTGCGAGCAGCACAAACAGGTGATGCAGAATGAGACTCAGGCGACATAGGACGTTACTCAGGCTCACGACGCTCTGTAAGACCTCCTGTCGGACCAGTGACAACTATGGCTAGCAGACGCGTGACACTAGGGTGAGCAGCACGGGTGTGGTCAGACTCAGGCTTAGGAACGGTAGGCAGAGAAGTCGTAGGAGGGGACGGCAGGGGAACACGCTGCGGAGGAGAGGAAGGACGATAAACTACAAAGTAGGTGCCGGTGACAGCCGGCTGACGCGAACGAGGAACACGACGACCAGAATGACCAGATTGGACAGGCGAGACAGGACGCGACGCAGGTGCACGACGCTTAGTAAGACCCCCTGTCTCCTCAGTGTAAGGAGATGGAGCAGGCAGCGGTAAGCCAGGCTGTAATGGAAGACCAGTAGACGAAGGGAGACTAAGAACCTGGCGAAGCGCAGAGTCAGACGGTGGCTGAGACGACGGAGACGGTGGAGCAACAAACAGGTGCGGCTGTGCAATGCCACCAGCACCAGCAGCTCCAGCACCCCCAACAGCTCCAGCACCGCCAGCAGCTCCAGAACCCTCAGCGCCAGCTCCTACAGGACCAGCTCCACCAGCAGCAGCACCCCCAGAACCGGCACCTCCAGTCCCAGGGTCTCCAGCCTCAGTGTCTCCAGCAGCAGCACCCCTAGACCCAGGGTCTCCAGCAGTAGCACCCTCAGGCTCATCACCTCTAGCCCCAGCAGCTCCAGTACCTCCAGTACGAGCACCTCCGGGACCAGGACCACTCCCAGCTCCAGTGACGCCAGCAGAAGTACCTCCAACGGCATAGCCCCGAGCTCCAGAAGCGCGACCCTGACGGCGACCGTACCAGTCGTGCAGCTGCTGTGAGGTGAGAGGCACACACGGTTAAAGGTGGCTAATCCAAGGAGACCGGGCATCAGAAGACTCAGAATCCTCAGCGCCAGCACTCGCAGCAGCTCCAGAACCTCCAGCGCCAGCACCCGCAGCAGCTCCAGAACCTCCAGCTCCAGCACCCTCAGCAGCTCCAGAACTGCGGGAGGTGCTGGAGCTCCAGAAACAACTCCAGTAGCGGAGTCACCAGCTCCAGCGCCTCCCGCAGCAAGGCCCCTAGCTCCAGCAGCGCGACCCTGACGGCCAACGTACCACTCACGCAGCTGCTGTGGGGAGAGAGGGAGTCGAAGAAGAGAGGGCAGCGGCGAGGTACCAGCGGAGCGACTACGGAGACGGCCGCCCCAGGGAGATTGCTCACCAGACGCCTTAGCGCCCCCAGGTGCAGCACCCCCAGACTCAGTACCCCCAGGCTCAGCACCCCCAGACTCCTCACGTCCAGGCTCAGCACCTTCAGTCTCCGCACCCCCAGGCTCCGCACCTCCAGGCTCCGCACCCCCAGGCTCAGCACCCCCAGGCTCCGCACCCCCGGTCTCAGCACCCCCAGGCTCCGCACCCCCAGGCTCAGCACCCCCAGAAGCAGCACCACCCTCAGCAAGACCTGAGTCACCAGTGACCTCAACCGGCGCAGTCAAGGGAGGAGGGTCTACCTGAGACACACCTGAAGGAGCAAGATCGAGAGCGGGGAGGGGGTCTACCTGGGGAGCACCTGGAGCGAGGAAGAGCGTCCGGGGGGGGAGAGGGGCAGTGCGGTAGGGGAAGAGACGGTAAAAGGGAACCGACTCGTCGAACGTGACGTCCTGAGAGGGGAAGACACGGCGCGAGGTGGGGTGGTAAAACTGCCAACCAGGCGTGTCAGGGACAAAGCCAAGGAAGACACAGGGAACAGCGCAGGCGAAGAGCTTGTCCGCGGTGGTATCGCGGACAAAGGCACGAGCACCTCAGATTCGGAAACGCGAAGCATCGCCAACCTTCCCCGTCCACAACAGTGTGGGCAAGGTCTCCGGCAAGGAGACACGGGGCCAGAGGTTGAGCTGGCATACCAGACCGCAAACGGCCACAGAAAATGGGGGGCAGCCACATGGATCATGGAGGTACGAGCGACCTCCATGACTAAGCCAATGCGGCGCTCAACAACCCCATTCTGCTACGGAGAGGCCGGAAGCGTGAACATCTGGCGGATGCCGTGCTCCGCACAGAAGGCTGCCAAGAGGTTGGAGGAGAACTCACCACCTCTGTCAGAGTGCAGACGCAGGACGGGAAACTCCGTCCCGAACCGCTCGCGGAGCTGGAGACGAGTAGCGCGGATCCAAGGGATCAAAACATCAGGGACCTCACCCTTGATGTGCAAGGGGAAGACCGTGGTGTAACGCGTGTAGTCGTCGACGACCAGCAGGAAGTACCGCTCGTGGCCCTGTCCACGGACGCGGGCTGGGCCCCACACGTCCAGGTGGAGAGTCTGCAGGGGAGCCTCTGTGGGAGGGAACGAGGAGGAGTGAGGAGCGGTGCGCTGCCGCCCCTCAACACAGGGAAGACAAGGAGGAGGATATCAAGAACTAGAGTTTAGTAGGCTTAGGAGACATTGTTATAGTAGCTTAGTGGTGAAGTTTGAGGGTGTAAGGAAAATGTCGAGAGATTTTAGAAGGAGAATGTCTTGAGACTAGAAAGGAGGGGGATACAAGTAGTAAGCCCTAAAAGGGTTTTACTCACTTTTGAGTACCCCACTACAGACTAGACATGCATTATAATCTGACAGAGCTGGCGAGGGTGGGAGGGGAGGGAGAACCCTGGGAAGACCAGAGACAAGGACACGGCGGTGCATGCTGCGAAGGCGCTGCACCGAGGGGTGACCAAGGCGGTGGTGCCAAAGGCGGGTCTGGTGCGACAAGGCGCGACACGAGCAGGGGGGCGACAACTGACCTAACGCAGACACAGACGCAGCTATTTGAGGGGACTCAGTGGTCAGTGTGTACAGGCCCGACCCCGGCTGCCGAGTGAAGGTAGCCAGGTGACGACCCGTCTGAGCACACGTGCAGTGTGTCACACGCTCGTAGGCAGGGGTGAACTCGTGAACACCCACGTCCTGGAGCGCAGAACCCACCACCAAGTTCGTAGAGAACGAGGGGAGGTAAAGACCCAACAGTGTGCCGGACGGGACAGCAGGAAAAGGGAGGACAGTGGTGGAGGTCGCACGGACTGGACCCCCAGAGGGGTCTGCCAGGGAGAGTGCAACCGGCCGACTGAGCGGCGTGAGGGTGGTGCTGTCGCGAAAGAAGGAGCGAGAAGAACCGGAGTCAAGTCTGAAGGTGTACAAGGCCTCAGGAGGCGCAGTACCAGAGAGAGCAGACTCACCAGCACCTGGAGCAGCAGCCTCACCAGCACCTAGAGCAGGAGACGCACGAGCACCTAGAGCAGCAGCCTCACCAGCACCTAGAGCAGTAGGCTCTATACCTAGGTCAGGCAGTACGCACAGGTAAAAGGCACGGTCAGCACTAGTAGGCAATGCATACATGGCAGTGAGAATAGCATCATAGTCAAGAGAAAAGATATCTACCCCCTGTCCAAGCAGCTCCAGCCAGGTGGGGAGCTCAGCCTCGTCGCAAAACTCGGCACGCCAAGCGTCGCTCAGACGGGCGAAGCAGCGGGACTGTGTGTGACTAAGCGTCCCGCAAGCCCGACCAGTCCAATCACCTGTGCGAATGACGTACGGGCAGCGAACGGTACTCCAAGACCCTCTACTCTGAGCGTACCACTCACGAAGCTGCTGGGGCGTGAGGGACTCACGCGGACGTCGCTGGAGCTGCATATGGCCAACGCCAGTAGGAGTAGTAACAGGAGCAGCGCGGGCACGCAGGCAGGCAGGCGGGCAGGCAGGCAGGCAGACGGGCAGGCAAGCAGGCAGGCAGGCAGGCGGGCAGGCAGCCAGGCAGAGGGCGCGGCAGTGCGCGAACAAGGCAGGTGCTCACCAGTGGTGGGAAGGGCCAGCGCTCGGCGGGCAGCGGCAGGGTAGGCGCACGACGCTGGCGACGGCGGGGCCGCAGCAGCAGCTACAGAGTAGGGCCGCGGCAGCTGCAGTGTGGGGCCGCGTCAGCGGCAGTTCGGGGCCGCGTCAGCTGCAGGGCTGGCGGGGCCGCGTCGGCCTCCGGGCGGGGTAGCGTCGGCGGCAGGGCGGGGCCGCGTCGGCTGCAGGGCGCGGCCGCGTCAGAGGCAGGGCACAGCCGCGTTAGAGGCAGGGCGGGGCCGCGCTATTTGCAGGGCGCGGCCGCGTCGGTTGCAGGGCGCGGCCGCGTCAGAGGCAGGGCGCGGCCGCGTCAAAGGCTGGGTGCGGCCGCGTCAGAGGTAGGGCGGGGCCGCGTGATGCAGGGCGCGGCCGCGTTATAGGCAGGGCGCGGCCGCGTCGAAGACAGGGCGCGGCCGCGACGAAGGCAGGGCGCGGCCGTGTCAGAGGCAGGGCGCCCCGCGTCGGCTGCAGGGCGCGGCCGCGTCAGAGGCAGGGCGCGGCCGCGTCGAAGGCAAGGCGCGGCCGCAGCGAAGGCAGGGCGCGGCCGCGTCAGAGGCAGGGAGCGGCCGCATCGGCTGCAGGGCGCATCCGCGTCGAAGGCAGGGAGTGGCCACGTCAAAGGCAGGGCGCGACCGCGTCGAAGGCAGGGCGCGGCCGCGTCAGAGGCCGGGCGTGGCCGCGTCAGAGGCAGGGCGCGGCCGCGTCGCCTGCAGGGCGCGGCCGCGTCGAAGGAAGGGCGGGGTTGCGTCGAAGGCAGGGCGCGGCCGCGTCAGAGGCAAGGCGCGGCCGCGTTCTGGCCTGACGGGCCTGCAGGGGCGGCGCGTGGGCCTTACGAGCCTGCAGGGGCGGCGCGCGGGCCTTACGGGCCTGCAGGGGCGGCGCGCTGGCCTAGGGCAGCAGGAGACATCACGAGGGCTATAGGACGGTGCGCGCAGCGCAGCACGTCACAAGGCAGAGCAGGCAGGCAGGCAGGCAGGCGCAGGACAACACGTGGGGTGGCGCAGTAACTGCAACGGTAGGTGGGCCCGAAAAAAACGGTCATACGGATCTAGTGCTTTGAAACCATGTTAGAATCTAGCAGTAGGAATGAATCAACTATGAAAGAGTTGGGTACAAGTATGAAACCCTAAAAGGGGCTGCACCCCATATTGGCTACCCCACTACAGCCTACACATATATAACATGCATATACTTTGACAATTTGCACACATATGCCATTGGAACCCCAAGAGTATCATTACACTCCCCACCCCGCTAATCCGATCCCAAGAATCATCCAACATTGGGCATTTTGTAGACTACTCCGTTTTCCGAGTATAGCGTTTAGACATCCGTCATGGTGCATTCGAGATTTCTTCAGATTGGTTTACTACCGCATTTGGCCCTGAATGTACAAAGCCAACCCATGGATAGGGCTGAACTTGTCTGACTCATTTGCCCAATCAACACATTGCATCGTTCTTCTCAAAGAATGTGATAGCTGCCCCATGGTCAGTTTCTCTTTCCTTCCCACTTTTCTAGTCTCCTTGGTGGTTCGAATTTACGAAAGGCTGTATATTAATAATGAAAAACAAGACAACTGGCGCATAGATTCACACCCAAATTTGACTACTAAGCCCCCCAGGAATATCATTCACTCCCCACCCCACTAACCCAACCCCAAGAATCACATTCTGCATTTTTTACAGCTCAGTTTCACTTTCCAAGTGCTTAGGCTAGGCTATAGTGGTTGAACGTCTTTGGCTAGGTTCACTTGGCTTCAAGCATTAACTTCTTGAAGTTGGTCTTCTCAGGGTAGAGCGCCGCAGGCTACCAATCCACGGAAATGACGTCAGCAAAAACAATAGCTTCGTGTGTGTGCCCCGGGGTGAGACGGATGCTCATTGTCTTCTTCGCACCGGTTACCGCCTTCGCCTCCGCGCCCGCGAGCACCCACACGGCCTTGCTACCGTTGCGTGCCAGCTTCGTCCACTCCTTGCCGCCGTCCGCGCTCACCTCAATTTGCTGCAGCGTGCCGGGGCCCGCCAGCCCCACCATCTGAATGGCAAAGTTCCCTTCTGTCGCGTTCTTCTGTTGGAATCACTGAACAAGAATGAATGAACTAGAAGTGAAATGAGTACAAGTACCTAACCCTAGAATTGTGTACCCCCTATAGGCTAACCCACTGTAGCCTAAACTAACACAACATACATAATGTTTGACACACCCCCATAGGCAAAGTGGGGGAGAACTAGGGGTCACAAGACCAGTGAAGGCAAAGCAAGGCAAAACAAGCTCAGGGTGAATCTCAAGGATACCACACAAATTCCGAGCACAAGCAAGTGGTCACAAGACCAGTTCACATGCAGGTTTATAATAGAGCAAAAGGTACAATGATCACAACCTAACAAGAGTAAACATGCAGGTACATATCTAGAGAACACAGTACAAACAGACTCAAGAAGTAAGCAAGTGAGGTCCAGTAGGCACAAGGCCTAGAAGAGTGCAAAAGCGCTGATGGTCACAAGGCTGAAGCGCCTTGGTGAACACATCAGCAGTGTTGGCCTCAGAGGCCACGTAACGCAGGAGAAGCTGACCACGCTGCTGCAGCTCTCGAGCAAGGAAGTAACGCAGAGCAATGTGCTTCGTTCTGTGCTCCAGTCGGTGCTCCTCACACAAGGCAATGGCTGCCTTGTTGTCGACGTACAGCACAGGAGGAGAACAAGGCTGCTCTCCAAGGTCGGTCAGCAAGTAGGTGAGCCAGCGTAGCTCCTGGGCCGCCATGGCTGTGGCGTAGATCTCAGCCTCACAACTGGAGTTGAGAACAGAAGAAGAGCGAGTAGAACGCCAAGAAACATAACCAGAGCCAAGACTGAAGGTGTAACCCTGAGACGACCGCTGAGTAGCCTGGTCGTCTGCCCAAGAAGCGTCTGAGTGCCCAGTGAGAACAACTGGGACTTGCCCTCCAAGCACTAGCCCCATGCCCGACGTACTGCACAAGTAGCGCAACACCCTCTTAGCTGCATCCATGTGCTCCTTCCGGTGACGGCCGGGAGCGACATAGCTTGCAAGAATGCTGAGAGGGTATGCAAGGTCTGGTCGAGTGCAGGTCATCAGGTACATGAGGCAACCCACAAGCTCTGGATACCGGCCACTCGGCTCTACGGACTCATCCGAAGGCAGAGCTGAGAGCGAGTGACCGGTAGGCAGAGGAGTGGGCTGAGGCGAGGAGTACGTGAAGCGGAAGCGCTGAAGGACCTGCTGCACCATGTGTGAGTGAGTCAAGGTGATGGTGCGGCGTGCTCTGTCCCGGGTGATCCGCAAGCCAAGATAGCTTGTCAGTTCACCCAGGTCAGTGCACGTGTGTCTCTTCTGCAGCTCCGACTTCACGTGGGCGAGTGCCACAGTGTCACCAGTAGCAAAGACCAAGTCGTCGACGTACACAAGGATGTAGAACGGCGGCAGTGAGGTGTCGGTGCGTAGAAACAGCGACGGGTCAGCAGTAGAAGGCGCGAACCCAAGAGCCGCAAGCGTAGTCCTCAGTGTGTCGTGCCACTCACGAGGCGACTGGCGAAGACCGTAGACTGGCCGTCGGAGGCTCCACTGGGTACCACGAGGGAACGACCCAGTGAAGCCAGGTGGACGGCGCAGCCAGATCTCCTCGTGCAGGCTGCCCTGCAGGAAAGCAGTGCTGAAGTCAAGCGAGTGGAGCTCGTAGTCACGCTGAGCGGCGACGTGCAGCAGAACCCGAAGAGTGGTCATCTTCGGGGTCGGGGAGTAGGTCTGGAAGAAGTCAACTCCCTCTTGCTGACTAAAGCCTCGTGCAACGTAACGCGCCTTGAAGATAGGCGGAGAGCCCGGCGGCCGCTTCACCCTGAAAATCCACATGCCACTGACGATGTTCGCCCCAGGTGGGGGAACCTCGTCGACGTAGGTGCCTGTGGACTTCCAGAAAGCCATCTCTATGTCCATGGCTGACTGCCACTGAGAGGAGTAGGGACCGGCCATCGCCTCTGCGTAAGAGCGTGGGGTCGGGATGTCTAGTGCATCCGGGTCTCCCTCAGGGGCAACAAGCATGGACACGAGATGGGGAAAAGCGGCAGCAAAGCACTCAAACTCCTCCTGCCTGTCCTCAAGGACGTCAGTGCCAAGAGCACACTCACCCCCGACGGACGGAGGACAGATAGACTCAGACTCAGCAACTAGGCTAGCAGCGTAGTCTAGACGACAGCGAGCAGCAAAGTCGACAAGCTCAGCAACTAAGGCAGACGCAGCAGCAGACTCAAAGGAAGGGTTAGTGACAACAGTAGCCAGGAGACCCGTGACAGTAGGACTGGTAGCACGAAGAGAGTCTGACCCAAGGTCAGCAAGAGCAGGAAGAGAGGAAGCAGGAGGAGACGGCAGTGGGACACGCTGTGGAGCAGTGGACGGACGAAGCGCCATCCGGTGAGTGCCTGGGACAGCAGGAAGACGCTGACGCTGGACTCGACAACTAGAGAGAGCAGTGCGGACAGGCGACTCAGGACGAGACTCAGGCGACGCAAGACGAGACGCAGGCTCATGCTACTCAGTAAGACCTCCAGTCGAACCAGTGTAAGGAGCAGGACCAGGGAGAGAGGAGGCAGACGGTAACGCCGACTGCACTTGGACAGGCGGAGGACACGCTAAGGAGGGAGGAGGAAAAGGAGGAGGAAGCTGACCAAGAACCTGGTGAAGGAGCGGAACAAAGTACGGCCGAGACCGAGCAGCGACACCAGAGCCAGCAGGGACACCCGCACCAAGGTCCGCAGCACCAGGAGCAGCTCCAGCGCCCACGTCCTCAGCACCAGCGGCAGCTCCAACGCCCGGGTCCTCAGCACCAGTAGCAGCTCCAACGCCCGGGTCCGCAGCACCAGCGGCAACTCCAACGCCTGGGTCCTCAGCACCAGCAGCAGCTCCAACGCCCGGGTCCTCAGCACCAGCAGCGGCTCCAACGCCCGGGTCCTCAGCACCAGCAGCAGCTCCAACGCCCGGGTCCTCAACACTAGCAGCAGCTCTAGCGCCCGGGTCCTCAGCACAAGTAGCGGCTCCAACGCCCGGGTCCTCAGCACCAGCAGCAGCTCCACCGCTCGGGTCCTCAGCACCAGCAGCAGCTCCAACAGCAGCGGGGTCCGTAACACGAGGCACCCCACTCCGAAGAGTGCAGCGCCGCTCGTACCACTCACGGATCCGCTCGCGGGAGGGGAGCTCCCGAACGGGCGAAGAAGCACTAGCACCAGACCCAGTAGTACGTCCGGCTTGAGCGGTACCTCTCCGGAGGCTGCAGTACTCTAAGTACCACGCACGCAGCTGCTCCGAGGAGAGGGCTCCTCCAGGTGCAGGACTCCCAGGCCTAGTACCTCCAAACTCAGAACCCCCAGACTCCGGACTCCGCAGCTCAGCACCACGAGGCTCCACACCCCCAAGCTCAGCACCCTCAAGCTCCACACCCCCAGGCTCCACACCCCCAGGCTCCACAACCCCAGGCTCCACACCCCCAGGCTCCACACCCCCAGTCTCCACACCCCCAGGCTCAGCACCCCCAGCAGGACGAGATTCGACAACTACCTCAACAGGCTCAACCGGGTCTACCTGAGACACACCTGAGGGAGTGGCACCCTCAGGGGGGAGGGGGTCTGCAACAGCAGCACCTGGCGCGAGGAAGAGAGGCGGGGGGGGGGGGAGCGGGGCAGTGCGGTAGGGGAAGAGGCGGTAGTAGGGGACGGACTCGTCAAAAGTGACGTCCTTGGAGGGCAAGACTCGTCGCGAGGTGGCGTGGTAAAACTGCCAATCAGACGCGTCCGGGACAAAGCTGAGGAAGACGCAGGGAACAGCACGGGAGGAGAGCTTGTCCGCAGACGAATCGCGGACAAAAGCTCGAGACCCCCAGACCCACAAAACGTGACGCATCGCCAACCTCCCCCGTCCACAGCACCGTGGGCGAGGTCTCCGGCAAGGAGACACGGGGCCAGAGGTTGAGCTGATGCGCAGCGTACCGGACCGCAAATGGCCACAAAAACTGGGGGGCAGCCGCATAGATCAAGGAGGTACGGGGGACCTCCATGACCAGGCCAATGCGGCGCTCCGCAACCCCATTCTGCTGTGGAGAAGCCGGAAGCGTGAACGACTGCTCAATGTCGTGCTCAGCACAGTAGGCTGCCAAGAGGTCGGAGGAGAACTCACCACCTCTATCAGAGTGCAAGCGCAGGACAGGAAAGTCTGAGTGAAAACGCTCGCTGAGCTGGAGACGGGCTCTGCGGATCCAAGGGATCAAGACATCAGGGACCTCACCCTTGGTGCGCAAGGGGAAGACCGAGGTGTAGCGCGAGTAGTCGTCAACAAATATCAGGAAGTACCTCTCCTGACCCTGACCACGGACGCGGGCTGGGCCCCACACGTCCATGTGGAGTGTCTGCAAAGGAGCAGTCGTCGGGGGGAACGAGGAGGAGGGAGGAGCGGCGCGCTGCCGTCCCTCGACACAGGGGAGACAGGTAGGAGCAGGCGAGGGTGGGAGGGCACGAAGGACCCTAGGTAGGCCAGAGACAAGGTACCGGGAGTGCATGGCACGAAGCCGCTGCACAGACGGGTGGCCAAGGCGGTGGTGCCAGAGGACAGTCTCGTGTGCCAAAGAGCGACACGAGCAGGGGGCGGACAGCTGACCTGACGCGGATGCGGACGCAGTCGCAGCAACCTGAGGGGACTCAGTAGTCAGTGTGTACAGGTCCGACCCCGGCTGCCGAGTGAAGGTAGCCAAGTGACGGCCCGTACGAGCACACGTGCAGTGTGTCACGCGCTCGTAGGCAGGGGTGAACTGGTGAACACCCCCGTCCTGGAGTGCACATCCTGCCACCAAGTTCGTAGAGAACGAGGGGAGGTGGAGACCTGACAGTGTGCCCGACGGGACCGCAGGGCAGGGAAGGATTGTGGAAGAGGTCGCAATGACCGGACCCCCAGAGGGGTCAGCAAGGGAGACAGCAACTGGCCGAGCAAGCGGCTCAAGGGTAGTGCGGTCACGAAAGAAGCAGCGAGAAGCACCTGAGTCCAGTGTGAAGGTGTGCAGTGCGGAAGTCGACGCAGTACCAAGGGGGGGAGACACACGAGCACCTAGAGCAGCAGCCTCACCAGCACCTGGGGTAGCCGACACGCGAGTACGTCGAGCGGCAGACGCACTGGCCCTAATGCCCGGGTCGGGCGGCACACACAAGTACTCAGCACCCTCTCCACTAGTAGACATCACCTACATGGCAGATAGAATAGCATCAAAGTCTAGAGCATAGATATCAATCCCCTTCTTCAGGAGATCAACCCAGCGGGGCAGCTCAGTGGCCTGAGGGAACTGAACACGCCAAGCGACGTCGAGACGAGAGAAGCAGCGCTGTGTGGCGTGCGGTCGTCCATACTGCTGACCAGTGCGGTCACCAGTGCGAATGACGTACGTGCAGCTAAGACCACCCCCACCCCCGTGCTGAGAGTACCACTCACGGACCTCCTGGGGCGAGGGAGTGTGCTGCTGGCCCTGGCCACCGCCAGTGCCTCCACGGCCACCACCACTGCTGCCACCTCCTCGACCACCCCAACCCCTGCCACCGCCTCGTCCACCGCCACCCCAACCGCCGCCTCCACTCCTGCCACCTCCCCTGCCGCTGCCGCCACCACCCCCACCGCTACCACTCGCCCCTCCAGCCGAGCCACCACCCCCACTGCCTCCACCGCCCCCACCGCCGCCTCCCCCGCCGTCACCGCCACCACCCTTGCCCCCTTTGCCCTTGCTGCTGCGGCGTCCGCTCGAGGCAGACGCAGCGCCGACCTTCTCAGTACCAAGAAGGTGGACAGCAGCAGTAGAGGCGATAGAGGGAAGAAGGGGGGAAGGAGAACACCCCTCAAAGAACGGGGTACGGGGGTCGCCCGAGAGGCACCTACAGCGACTATGCTAGTCTCAGCTGCAAGTAGCTCCTTCTCGAGGAGGGCAATGGTGAGCTCAGTGGGGCAACGATCTAGGAAGTGGTCCCTGACAGCACGCAGTGTGTTAGGGAGGCGGGTGACTACGTGGTAGAGAGTGAGCCAGAGTGGAGGGGGGTGCGTGGCAAGGAACTCAGCAGGCATGGCGGCACAGAAGGGGGCCTCACTAGTACGGAGGTGCGTGATGAGGTCAGCGACTGTGTGAAAGGAGGCCAGGTCGGGAAACAGGTAGGGGAGGGAGAGACGGCCTAGTGCGGCAGAGGCAGGTGAGGAGTAGCGAGCAACTACAGCTGTGTACAGTGTCTGTGCAGTCTTGTGCTGACCAAAGTGCTCGCATTCGTCTATCGGCAAGGAGTTGCGAATGGCGAAGCGAGCCTGGGCATCACGAGTCTGCCACTGTGAGCGAGTAGTGCTGTTAGCAGTAGCAGCAGGGGCAGTGACATGGCCTAGGGCGTGATCGTACAGTGAGATGTCATCCTTGGCTGTGAGCTGTAGGTAGAGGTGCAGGTCATCGAGCCAGGTGTCAAACTTCACAGGGCGGCCCTCAGCATCGAACACGAGAACCTGTGGGCTAGCCATAGGAATTGTAGAAATAGCAGCAGTAGCAGTAGGAGAAGCAGGTAGGACGAACCAGGTAGGGCAGGGCGGCGCGGCTCGGTTCAGGTCGGGTCGCGGCTCGGCTGGGTGGCGCGGCTCAGTTTAGGGCGCGCGGCTCGGCTCGGGGCGCGCGGCTCGGGTCGCGCGGCTCGGGTCACGGCGGGGACGGGCCGCCCGCTCTCCCTACAGCAGGAACGGGCCGCCCGGGGCCTCTTTGTGGTGGGCACGGGTCGGCGAGGTCGGCACGGGGCCGGTTGGGGCCCTAGAGGTGCGAGCTCGGGGCCGATCGGGGCCTGAGCGGGGCTAGCGCGGGGCCAAACGGGGCCTTGACGGATCTAGCAAGGGGCCGACGGGGCCTGAACGCGGCTAGTGCGGGGCCGACGGGGCCTGAAACGGGGCCGACGGGGCCTGAAACGGGGCTAGTGCGGGCCCGATCGGGGCCTGAATGGGGCTAGCGCGGGGCCGACGGGGCCTGAGAGGGGCTAGCGCGGGGTCGACGGGGCCTGAAACGGGGCTAGCGCGGGCCGACGGGGCCTGAGAGGGGCTAGCGTGGGGCCGACGGGGCCTGAAACGGGGCCAACGGGGCCTGAAATGGGGCTAGCGCGGGCCGACGGGGCCTGAGAGGGGCTAGCGCGGGGCCGACGGGGCCTGAAACGGGGCCAACGGGGCCTGAAACGGGGCTAGCGCGGGCCGACGGGGCCTGAGAGGGGCTAGCGCGGGGCCGACGGGGCCTGAAACGGGGCCGACGGGGCCTGAAACGGGGCTAGCGCGGGCCGACGGGGCCTGAGAGGGGCTAGCGCGGGGCCGACGGGGCCTGAAACGGGGCCGACGGGGCCTGAACGGGGCTAGCGCGGGGCCTAAACGGGGCCTTAAAAGGGCCGACGGGGCCTGAACGGGGCCGCTAGGGAGAGCCTGAAACGGGGCCGACGGGGCCTGAACGGGGCTAGCGCGGGGCCGTCAAGAGGGGCCTCTAGGGGCGTGACACGCCGAGGCGCCCTAGGGCATAGGTAGGTAGGTAGGTAGGTAGTTACGTAGTGGTGGGCCCTTAGAAAATTTCGGTCCTAGGAAGGACCTGCTCTGTACCATGTTGGAATCAATCACTGAACAGGAATGAATGAACTAGCAGTGAAATGAGTACAAGTACCTAACCCTAGAATTGTGTACCCCTTATAAGCTAACCCACTGTAGCCTAAACTAACACAACATACATAATGTTTGACATCTTCTGCACGCGCACTGCAGAGCCGAAGATGGACATGTAGTTGGTGCACTCATACGTGACGTTGATGGGAGCGCCGGCGATGTCAGCATGCACGATCTTCTCCAATGTGACTCGGGACAATGACAGTTGTTTCTCCGTCTTCACCTCTCCCACTATTCGCACCGTTACCGGCTTTTCGCGGCACCGCGTCCTGCCGCTCATGCAACTCACCTTGTAGTACGCGACGCAACACTTCTGGAAAGCGGCGGGAGGAAGCTTCACGATAAGGCCTTTGCCGAAGAAGCGGTTGCCGGTATATTTGCCGTAGTACGGGCATGTGGAGTCCTTCCCCTGGCCCGTGCCTTTGCTCCGCCTCGTGCTCGTTAAAGTGATGTTCACGCCGGCAGGTCCCACACGGTTTCGGTGAGTAATGTTTGCGACGGCAGTCCATCGGAATGAGACCCTTGCACCCAAACGGAATTTCAGCAAGTTGCCTGGGTGTATCTTACGTTTACGAAGGGCAGCTTCATTACAAAAAAAATGAGTTAGGTTTGGAGGGTCCGAGGTTGGCGCTCGACTACATTTGTCAAGCTCTAATTTCCAACTGATTAGAGGCTGCAAACTGTTGAAATATATTTCTTATATAAACTGCTTTTAGCGATAGTTAGTGTAGTGTTACATTGTTTGGTGGTGCACCTTGCTTGCTTTGCCTATATCCTTGTACCTTCTCTCTTTATTGAACACTTTTTCTCCTTTGCAACTCTCTCGACATTCCTCTAAGCTACTAAGCTACCATAGCCATGGCTCCTAAGCCTAGCTGTCCTTAGGAATTTGACATGGAATCAGAGCTGTTACGCTCTTGGCCTGTGGGCCCCAGGTGCTTCCGCTGCTTTCCTGTCTGTCGCGCGCCTCGTGGCGCGCGACGCTTTTTTCTTCCCGCCACGCACTCGAGGCGCGTGGCGGTTTTCTGCCCGCCGTGCGCCCCGAGGCGCGTGGCGGCTTCCTGCTTCACGTACCACCCCGGGGACCCGCGCACCCCCCCCCCGTCAACGGTCGCGTCGCCCCCCGGGAGCCCGTCGCGTCGCCCCGCAACCCCCGCTGCCTCGTCGCGACGCCCCTGCGGGACCCGCACAGCGTCGCCCTTGCTCGTCGCGGCGCCCCCTAGACGCCGCCCCTGCTCGTCGCGGCACCCCTGGGGCGCCGCCCCTGCTCGTCGCGGCGCCCCCTGGGCGCTGTCCCTGCTCGTCGCGGCGCACCCCCCCCTAGCCGCCGCCTCTGCCTCCCCTGCGCACGCGCCTGCTCTGCAGCAGCGCGCGGGCCAGCCCTGCACCAGCAACGCCGCCCCTGGAGCAGCCGCCCCTGGCCCCTGGAGCAGCCGTCCCTGGCCCCTGGAGCATCCGCCCATGGAGCAGCCGCCCCTGGCCCCTGGAGCAGCCGCCACTGCAGCAGCCGCCCCAGGCCCCTAGAGCAGCCGCACCTGCAGCCGCCCCTGGCCCTTGGAGCAGCCGCCCCTGCAGCAGCCGCCCCTGGCCACTGGAGCAGCCGCCACTGCAGCAGCCGCCCCTGGCCCCTGGAGCAGCCGCACCTGCAGCCGCCCCTGGCCCCTGGAGCAGCCGCCCCTGCAGCGCCGCCCCTGGCCACTGGAGCAGCCGCCACTGCAGGAGCCGCCCCTAGCCCCTGGAGCAGCCGCCCCTGGAGCAGCCGCCACTGCAGCAGCCGCCCCTGGCCCCTAGAGCAGCCGCCCCTGCAGCAGCCGCCCCTGGCCCCTGGAGCAGCCGCCCCTGCAGTAGCAGACCCTGCACCTGCCCGCGACGCCGCTCCTGGACCCAGTGCCGCCGTGTGGGGAGGGTATGGGGGTGGCGGGTGTGGGGGTGATCAGTGTGGGTGCGTTCCCTTCCCCTCCTCCTCCTCGTTCTTCGTCTCCCATTGCTGCAACTGCCGCTGAAGGGGGGTGGATGTGTGGGAGCCGAGGGGAGTGGAGCTAAGGGGGTGTCGTGGGAGTGGAGACAGGGGTGCAGCAAGGGGGTGTGTGAGAAGGGGGTGTGGGACTATTAGGGGAGGTAGAGCGGAGGTCGCCGTCGTGTCGTCAGCAGCGCCAGTAGTCCGGAGCCCTCGTGCTCTTGGTAGCCCAGCGAGCCTGCTTTGCTAGTCGCCTGTGAGTCCGTTGCTCCTTCCGCTCATCGTAGCCGCGGAGCCAGATACTCTTGTAGTCCGGTGCCCTCGTGCGCTCGGTAGCCACTATGCGCGCCGCTCATGTTGCCCGTGTGACTGCGGCTTCACCTGTCGCCTCCTATCTCCACCCCTGTCAAAGTCCCTCCTCCTCCTCACTTCTCCTCTCCTTCTGCCCCGCTTGGTGTACCCCTTCAGGGGGTGTCTCTGCATTGGCTTCCTGGTGCAAGCAGTTTAGGGGTGTGTTGAAATATATTTCATTTATAAACTGCTTGTAGCGATAATTAGTGTAGTGTTACATTCTTTGGTGGTGCACCTTGCTTGCTTTGCCTATATCCTTGTACCTTCTCTCATTATTGAACAATTTTTCTCGTTTGCAACTCTCTCGACATTCCTCTTGAACCCAAAACCTAAGCTACTAAGCTACCATAGCCATGGCTCCTAAGCCTAGCTGTCCTTAGGACTTTGACACAAACCACTAGTTTTCAGAGATAAATTTGAGAATGAACGAGAATGAATGACTAAGGAATGAGAGTGATGCAAATATGAAACCTTAGAATTGTGTACCCCTTAGTGTCTAACCCGCTACAGCCTACAGAGGCTAGATCAAATAAGTCTGACACACCCCCATAGGCAAAGTGGGGGAGAACAAGGGGTCACAAGACCAGTCAAGCAAAGCAAAACAAAGCAAGCTCAGGGTGGATCACAACGTCACCACACATTCCGAGCACAAGTTCAAGGCCACAAGGCCAGTTCACATGCAAGATTACATATACATAAGGCTAAACAAGCAAGAACAGGTATATATATATGTAACACTACAAGCAAGGTCAAGAGGTGAGCAAGTGAGGCAAGGTAGGCACAAGACCCAATTGAGTAAAGAAGCGCTGATGATCACAAGGCGCAAGTGCCTTGGTGAAGATATCAGCAGTGGTAGCCTGAGAGGCCACGTACGCAAGTCGCATCTGACCACGCTGCCGTAGCTCACGAGCAAGGAAGTAGCGAAGAGCAATGTGCTTCGTTCTGTGCTCCAGTCTCTGCTCTTGACACAAGGCCAGCATGGCCTTGTTGTCTACGTACAGCACTGGAGGAGAACGAGGCGGCTCTCCGAGGTCGATCAACAGGTAGGTGAGCCAGAAAGGCTCCTGTGCAGCCATGGCCCCTGCGTAGATCTCAGCCTCACAACAGGAGCCGAGAACAGAATACGAGCGGGTGGCCCGCCACGAAACAAAGCTGGAACAAAGGCTGAAGGTGTAACCCTGTGACGACCGCTGAGTAGCCTGGTCGTCAGCCCAAGAAGCGTCTACGTGCCCAGTAAGGACTACTGGACTCTGCCCTCCAAGCACAAGCCCCATGCCCGACGTACTGCACAAGTAGCGCAACACCCTCTTCGCTGCAGCCATGTGCTCTGGTCTGTGTCTCCCAGGAGCTACCTAACGTGCGAGAATGCTAAGAGGGTATGCAAGGTCAGGTCGTGTGCAGGTCATCAGGTACATGAGGCAGCCAACAGGCTCTGGGTACGAGCCACTCGACTCTACGGACTCATCCGAAGGCAGAGCTGAGAGCGAGTGGCGAGTAGACAGAGGAGTGGCCTGAGGCGAGGAGTACGTGAAGCCGAAGCGCTGAAGGACCTGCTGCACCATATGTGAGTGAGTCAGGGTAATGGTGCACCGTGCTCTATCCCGGGTGATCTGCAAGCCAAGGTAGCTGCGCAGCTCACCCAGGTCTGTGCACGTGTGTCTCTTCTGCAGCTCGGACTTCACGTGAGCGAGTCCAGCAGGGTCAGCTGTAGCAAAGACCAAGTCGTCGACGTACACGAGGACGTAGAACGGCGGCAAAGAAGTGTCGGTGCGCAGAAACAGCGACGGGTCAGCAGTAGAGGGAGCAAACCCAAGAGCCGCAAGCGTAGTCCTCAGTGTGTCGTGCCACTCACGAGGTGCCTGGCGAAGACCATAGACTGGCCGCCGGAGGCTCCACTGGGTGCCAGGAGGAAAAGTCCCAGTGAAGCCAAGTGGGCGGCGCAGCCAGATCTCCTCGTGGAGGCTGCCCTGCAGGAAAGCAGTGCTGAAGTCAAGAGAGTGCAGCTCGAAGTCAAGGTGAGCAGCTATGTGCAGCTGTACCCAAAGAGTGGTCATCTTCGCGGCGGGAGAGAAGGTCTGAAAGTAGTCAACTCCCTGCCGCTGACTGAAGCCACGAGCCACGTAACGTGCCTTAAAGACAGGCGGAGAACCCGGCGGCCGCTTCACCCTGAAAATCCACATGCCACTGACGATGTTCGCCCCTGGCAGGGGAACCTCGTCAACGTAGGTGCCTGTGGATTTCCAGGAAGCCATCTCTGCGTCCATGGCTGCCTGCCACCAAGAGGAGTAGGGACCCTCTATCGCCTCCGCGTAAGAGCGCGGAGTCGGGATGTCAAGTGCATCCGGGTCTCCTTCAGGGGTTAGTAGCACGGACACGAGATGGGGTGAAGCAGCAGCCAAAATATTGGAACTCCTCCTGCCTGTCGTCAACGACGTCCGTGCCAAGGGCACACTCACCCCCGACAGACGGAGGACAGAGAGACTAAGACTCAGCAACAAGACTAGCAGCGTAGTCTAGACGACAGCGAGCAGCAAAGTCAACGAGCTCAGTGACCAAGGCAGACGCTCAGCAAGACCTCCAGTAGGACCAGTGTAGGGAGAAGGAGCAGGCATTTGGGAGGCCGGCAGTAACTGTAACTACGAGGAGATAGGCTGTGGACACTATAAGGGAGGAGGAGGACCAGTAGAAGGCGGGAGACCAAGAACCTGCTCAAGGAGTGGAACGAGGTACGGCCGAGGCCGCGCCGCGACTCCAGAAACAGCAGGGACAGAACTAGTATCCCCAAAGGTAGCACCAGCGCTAGCAGCACCTCCAGCTCCAGCAGCACCAACTCCAGCAGCACCAGTAGCACCACCAGCAAGACCACCTCCAGTAGTGCCAGCAGTACCCTCAGCAGCTCCAGCTCCAGCCGGACCACCAGAAGACACAACAGCTCTAGCTCCAGCAGTACCCGCAGGCCCAGCAGCTCCAGTACTCCCAGTACGAGCACCTCCGGGACCCGTGGTACCAGTACCCTCAAAAGCAGGAGAACCTCCGGCTCCACCAGCACGCCTCAAGCGCCGGGCAAACCACTCACGCACCTCCTGTGGGGAGAGGAGCTCCCGTCAAGACGAAGCACCTAGAAAACCCTCAGGCCCAGCACCGCCATACGCCACACGAGTAGGCCCAACACCCTCAGGCTCAGCACCCCCATGCTCAGCACCCCCAGGCTCAGCACTCCCAGGCTCAGCACTCCCCGGCGTAGCACCCCCAGGCTCAGCACCCCCAGGCGTAGCACCCCCAGGCTCAGCACCCCCAGTCGTAGCACCCCCAGGCTCAGCACCCCCAGTCGTAGCACCCCCATGCTCAGAACCCCCTGAGTCAGCACCCCTCGGCTCAGCACCCCCAGGCGGAGCACCCCCAAGCCCAGCACCCCTAGGCTTAGCACACCCAGCAGCACCAGAGTCAACAGCTACCTCAACAGGCTCGACTGCGTCTACCTGGGACACACCTGAGGGGGAAGGGGGTCTACCGGGGGGGGACCTGGCACAAGGAAGAGCGGTGGCGGGGGGAGGGACGAAGTGCGGTAGGGGAAGAGACGGTAGTAGGGAACCGACGCGAAGAACGTGACGTCCTGGGAGGACAAAACACGGCGAGAGGTGGGGTGGTAGAACTGCCACCCTGGCGCGTCAAGGGGGAAGCCAAGGAAGACGCAGGGAGCAGCACGAGGAGACAGGTTGTCCGCAAACAAGTCGCGGACAAACGCCCGAGAACCCTAGACACGGAACGCAGACGCATCGCCAACCTTCCCTGTCCAGAGCAAAGCTGGGGAGGTCTCCGGCATGGAGACCCTTGGCTGAAGGTTGATCTGATGCGCCGCGTACCGAACCGCAAACGGCCTCAAAAAATGGGGGGCAGCCGCATGCACCATGGACATATGGGCGACGTCCATGACTATGCCGAAGCGGCGCTCAGCAATCCCATTTTGCTGTGGAGAGTCCGGAAGCGTGAAGGTCTGGCGGATGCCTCGTGCACGACAATAGGCTCGCAGAAGGCCAGAGGACAACTCTCCGCCTCTGTCGGTGTGCAGACGCAAAACAGGAAAGTCCGAGCCGAAACTCTTCCTGAGCTGGAGACGAGCTGCGCGGATCACCACCTCAGTGACATCACCCTTGCTGCGCAAGGGGAAGACTGTGGTGTAACGAGAGTAGTTAACCACCAGCAGGAAGTAGCGCTCGAGACCCTGTCCACGAATGCGGGCTGGGCCCCACACGTCCATGTGAAGCGTCTGCAACGGGGCCTCTGTCGGAGGAAACTGGGAGGAGTGAGGGGCAGCGCGCTGCCGCCCCTCGACGCAGGGGACGCAGATAGGGGCAGGCCCCGGAGGAAGGGGAGGGAGGTACCGGGGGAGACCAGAGACTAGGACACGGGAGTCCATGCCTCGGAGACGAGGCAGGGAGGGGTGACCAAGGCGGTGGTTCCAGAGGAGAGTCTGGTGAGACAGGAGATGACACGAGCAGGGGGCAGACTCAGGACCAGACCTGAATGCTGAAGCAAACACCTGACCCGACGCAGCTACCTGACCAGACGCAGTGACCGGAGGAGACTCAGTGGTCAGTGTGTACAGGCTCGACCCCGGCCGACGGGTAAACGTGGCCAAGTGTCGGCCCGTCCGAGCGTCCGTGCAGTGGGTCACTCGCTAGCTCGCAGGAGTGAACTGGTGAACCCCCGTATCCTGTAGGTCAGCACCACTCACCAAGTTCGTAGAGAACGAGGGGAGGTAAAGACCAGACAGGGTGCCAGAGGGTGCCGCCGGACACGGGAGGACAGTGGAGAAGTGGGCAAGGAAAGGACCCCCAGAGGGGTCTGCCAGAGAGAGTACAACTGGCCGACCAAGCGGCGAGAGTGTGGTGCGGTCTCGAAAGAAGGAGCGGGAAGCACCCGAGTCAAGGGTGAAGGTGTGGGAGGCCGGAGCCGACGCGGTACCTGAGAGAGCTGGGAAGAGTTGAACGAGAATGAATGAACTATGAATGAACTGAGTATAAGAACTAACCCTAATTGGGTTGTACCCCTTATGGGCTACCCCACTATAGCCTACACAATAAGCACAAGCTATATGTTCTGACACACGCCCATAGGCAAAGTGGGGGAGAACAAGGGGTCACAAGACCAGTCAAGCAAAGCAAAACAAAGCAAGCTCAGGGTGGATCACAAAGTCACCACACATTCTGAGCACAAGTTAAAGGCCAAAAGGCCAATTCACATGCACGAGTACATATATATAAAGAACTAGACAAGCAAGAGCAAGTTTATATATATGCAATAGTACAATCAAGGTCAAGGGAGGAGCAAGTGAGGCAAGACAGGCACAAGACCCAGCTGCGTGCAGAATCGCTGATGATCACAAGGCGCAAGTGCCTTGGTGAAGACATCAGCAGTGTTGGCCTCAGAGGCCACGTACGCAAGCCGCAACTGACCACGCTGCTGTAGCTCATGAGCAAGGAAGTAGCGAAGAGCAATGTGCTTTGTTCTGTGCTCCAGTCTCTGCTCTCGACACAAGGCTAGCATGGCCTTGTTGTCTACGTACAGGACTGGAGGAGAACGAGGCGGCTCTCCAAGGTCGGTCAACAGGTAGGTGAGCCAGTGAAGCTCCTGTGCAGCCATGGCCCCGGCGTAGATCTCGGCCTCACAACTGGAGCCGAGAACAGAAGACGAGCGAGTAGCCCGCCACGAAACAGAGCCGCAACCAAGGCTGAAGGTGTAACCTTGTGACGACCGCTGCGTAGCCTGGTCATCAGCCCAAGAAGCGTCCGCGTGTCCAGTGAGGACCACTGGACTCCGCCCTCCAAGCACTAGCCCCATGCCCGACGTACTGCACAAGTAGCGCAACACCCTCTTCGCTGCAGCCATGTGCTCTGGTCTGTGTCTCCCAGGAGCAACATAGCGTGCGAGAATGCTAAGAGGGTATGCAAGGTCAGGTCGTGTGCAGGTCATCAGGTACATGAGGCAGCAAACCAGCTCTGGATAAGGGCCACTCGACTCTACGGACTCATCCGAAGGCAGAGTTGAGAGCGAGTGGCGAGTAGGCAGAGGAGTGGCCTGAGGCGAGGAGTACGTGAAGCCGAAGCGCTGAAGGACCTGCTGCACCATGTGTGACTGAGTCAGGGTAATGGTGCGGCGTGCTCTGTCCCGGGTGATCTGCAAGCCAAGGTAGCTGCGCAGTTCACCCAGGTCAGTGCACATGTGTTTCTTCTGCAGCTCGGACTTCACGTAGGCAAGTCCAGCAGTGTCAGCTGTGGCAAAGACCAAGTCGTCGACATACACGAGGATGTAGAACGGCGGCAAAGAGGTGTCGGTGCGCAGAAAGAGCGACGGGTCGGCAGTAGAAGGAGCAAACCCAAGAGCCGCAAGCGTAGTCCTCAGTGTGTCCTGCCACTCACGTGCCGCCTGGCGGAGACCGTAGACTGGACGCCGGAGACTCCACTGGGTACCAGGAGGGAAAGACCCAGTGAAGCCAGGTGGGCGGCGCAGCCAGATCTCCTCGTGCAGGCTGCCCTGCAAGAAAGCAGTGCTGAAGTCAAGAGAGTGCAGCTCGTTGTCACCGTGAGCACCAACGTGCAGCAGTACCCGAAGAGTGGTCATCTTCGAGGTGGGAGAGAAGGTCTGAAAGTAGTCAACTCCCTGCCGCTGACGGAAGACACGAGCCACGTAACGCGCCTTGAAGACAGGTGGAGAACCCGGCGGCCGCTTCACCCTGAAGATCCACATGCCACTGACGATGTTCGCCCTAGGAGGGGGGACAGCATCAACGTAGGTGCCTGTGGACTTCCAAGAAGCCATCTCTGCGTCCATAGCTGCCTGCCACTGAGAGGAGTAGGGACCCTCTATCGCCAGTCTAGTGCATCCGGGTCTCCCTCAGGGGTAAGCAGTACGGACACGAGATGAGGTGAAGCAGCTCCCAAGCACTGGAACTCCTCCTGCCTATCCTCAAGGACGTCCGTCCCAAGGGCACACTCACCCCCAACAGACGAAGGACAGACAGACTCAGACTCGGCAACAAGACTAGCAGCGTAGTCTAGGCGAAAGCGAGCAGCAAAGTCGACGAGCTCAGCAACTAGGGCACACGCAGCAGTGGACTCGAAAGAAGGGTCAGTGACAACAGTAGCCAGGAGACGCGTGACAGTAGAACTGGCAGCACTAAGAGAGTCCGACTCCGGGTCGGCAAGAGCAGGAAGAGAAGACTTAGGAGGAGAAGGCAAAGGGGCACGCAGAGGAGCAGTAGACGGACGCAGAGACATCCGGTGCGTGCCAGGGACAGGAGGAGGACGCTGACGCGATTTGCGACCACTAGTGCGAGCAGCACGAACAGGCGACACAGGT
This sequence comes from Closterium sp. NIES-65, assembly GCA_948144175.1. Taxonomy (NCBI): domain Eukaryota; kingdom Viridiplantae; phylum Streptophyta; class Zygnematophyceae; order Desmidiales; family Closteriaceae; genus Closterium; species Closterium sp. NIES-65. The sequence continues at coordinate 557,589 of CANXME010002590.1, read as the reverse complement.
CGAGACGCAGGCTCACAACGCTCAGCAAGACCTCCAGTAGGACCAGTGTAGGGACACGGAGCAGGCAGTGGGGAGGCCGGCTGTAACTGTAACTGTGACGGGACAGGCTGTGGACACTCTAAGGGAGGAGGAAAAGGACCAGTATAAGACGGGAGACCAAGAACCTACTGAAGGAGGGGAACGAAGTACGGCCAAGGCCGCGCGGCGACTCCAGACACAGCAGGGACAACACCAGCACCCCCAGCGACAGCACCAGCGCCAAGAGCACCTCCAGCTCCACCAGTAGTACCCGCAGCAGGACCTCCAGCAGCAGTCTCAGCTCCAACGCCCTCAGTAGCACCAGCTCCAGTCGAACCCGCAGGCCCGGCAGCTCCAGTACTCCCAGTACAAGCACCTCCGGGACCCGCGACAGCAGCACCCTCAGTAGTCGAAGAACCTCCAGCACCAGCAGCACGCCTCCTGCGCCGGGCAAACCACTCGCGCAGCTCCCGTGGAGAGAGTGGCTCCCGCAGAGACGAAGCACCCGGAGAAACTCCAGGCGCAGCACCTCCAAGCTCAGCACCCCCAGGCTTAGGACCCCCAGGCTCAGCACCCCCAGGCTTAGCACCCCCAGGCGCAGCACCCCCAGGCACAGCACCCCCAGGCTCAGTACCCCCAGGCTCAGTACCCCCAGTCACTGCACCCCCAGGCTCAGTACCCCAAAGCTCAGCACCCCCAGGCTCAGTACCCCCAGGCTCAGCACCCCCAGCGTCAGCACCCCTAGGCTTTGCACCCTCAGCAGCACCAGAGTCATTAGTGATCTCGACAGGCTCGACCGCATCTACGTAGGACACACCTGAAGGGGACGGACCCTGAGGGGGGAGGGGGTCTACCGGAGGGGGACCTGGTACAAGGAAGAGCGGCGGCAGGGGGAGGGACGGAGTGCGGTAGGGGAAGAGGCGGTAGTAGGGGACCGACTCGTCAAACGTGACGTCCTAGGAGGACAGAACACGGTGAGAGGTGGGGTGGTAGAACTGCCACCCAGGCGCGTCAGGTGGAACCCCAGGAAGACGCAAGGAGCAGCACGAGGGGACAGCTTGTCCGCAGACAAGTCGCGGACAAACGCCCGAGATCCCCAGACCCGGAACGCCGACGCATCGCCAACCTTCCCCGTCCACAGCAAGGCTGGGGAGGTCTCCGGCCGGGAGACCCTGGGGTGTAGGTTGAGCTGATGCGCCGCGTACCTCACCGCAAACGGCCACAAAAAATGGGGAGCAGCCGCATGCATCATAGACGTATGAGCGACGTCCATGACCATGCCAATGCAGCGCTCAGCAATCCCATTTTGCTGCGGGGAGTCCGAAAGTGTGAAGGTCAGACGAATCGCTTGTGCGCGACATTAGGCTCTCAGAAGGTCAGAAGAAAATTCTTCGCCTCTGTCCGAGTGCAGACGCAGAACAGGAAAGTCCGAGCCAAAGCTCTGCCTGAGGTGGAGACGAGCTGCGCGGATCCAGTCGATCAGCACCTCAGTGACATCACCCTTGTTGCGCAAAGGGAAGACTGCGGTGTAACGCGAGTAGTCGTCAACAACGAGCAGGAAGTAGCACTCGTGACCCTGTCCACAGACGCGGGCTGGGCCCCACACGTCCATGTGAAGTGTCTGCAACAGGGCCTCTGTCAGAGGAAACTGGGAGGAGTGGGGGGCCGCCCGCTGCCGCCCCTCAACACAGGGGACGCAGGTGGGGCCAGACCCCGGAGGAAGGGGAGGGAGGTACCGGGGAAGACCAGAGACAAGGACACGGGAGGCCATGCCTCGGAGACGAGGCAGGGAGGGGTGACCAAGACGATGGTGCCACAGGAGAGTCTCGTGAGACAGGTGGCGACACGCGCAGGGGGCAGACTCAGGACCAGACCTGGACGCTGCAGCAAACACCTGACCCGACGCAGCTACCTGACTAGACGCGGTGACAGGAGGAGACTCAATGGTCAGGGTGTACAGGCTCGACCCCGGCAGACGCGTAGACGTGGCCAGGTGTCGGCCTTTGCGAGCGTCCAAGCACTGGGTCACCCGCTGACTCGCAAGAGTAAACTGGTGAACCCCCGCATCTTGCAGGTCAGCACCACTCACCAAGTTCGTAGAGAACGAGGGGAGGTAAAGACCAGAAAAGGTGCCAGAGGGGGCAGCCGGACACAGGAGGACAGTGGAGAAGTGAGAAAGGACAGGACCCCCAGAGGGGTCTGCCAAGGAGACTGCAACTGGCCGACCAAGCGGCGTGAGAGTGGTGCGGTCTCGAAAGAAGGAGCGAGAGGCCCCTGAGTCAGGTGTGAAGGTGAGGGAGGCCGAAGCCGACGCGGTACCTGAGAGCGCAGACTCATCTGCACCTGAGGACGCAGACGCACTGACACCTAGAGCAGCCGCCGCACCGGCACCTAGAGCAGTAGCCGCACCTGTACCTGGAGACACACTAGCACCCAGAGCAGTAGCCTCACTAGCAACTAGAGCAGCAGGCTCTATACCCGGGTCAGGTGGTACGCACAGGTGACCGGCACGGTCAGCACTAGTAGGCAATGCATACATGGCAGTGAGAATAGTATCATAGTCAAGAGCAAATATATCTACCCTCTGCCTAAGTAACTCCACCCAGTCGGGGAGCTCAGCCTCGTCGCCAAACTCGGTACGCTAGGCGTCGCTCAGACGGGCGAAGCAGCGGGACAGTGTGTGACTAGGCGTCCCAAAAGGCTGACCCGTCCTAGCACCAGTGCGAATCACGTAAGAGCAGCGAACAGAACTGAGAGACCCTCCACTCTGAGCGTACCACTCACGAAGCTGCTGGGGCGTGAGAGACGCTCGTAGGCGTCGCTGGAGCTGCATTTGGCCGCCGCCATTAGTAGTAGCAGTACTAGCGCCGCCACCCCTACAACCCCAACCAGCGTACCACTCACGCAGCTGTTGGGGCGTTAGGGACTCACGCGGACGTCGCTGGGGCTGCATCTGGCTCCGCAAGTAGAATAAGGAGCAGGAGCAGCAGCAGTAAGGCAGGCAGCCAGGCATGCCGAAAGGCAGGCAGGCAGGCAAGCAGGCGACGGGCAGCGCGCTAGCAGGGCAGGGGCTCACCAGTGGTGGGAAGAGTAGGCTCGGCGACTCGGCGGTGCGGGTGGCTTGGGTGGCTCGACGGCACGGCGGCTCGGCAGCACGGCGGCTCGGCAGCAACTGCGGCTCTGCGGCTCGGGCGACTCGGGCGGCTCGGCGGCAACTGCGGCTCGGCGACTCGGCGGCTCGGGCGGCTCGGGCGGCTTGGCGGTACGGCGGCTCGATGGTGACGGCGAGGCCGCTAGGAGATGGTGGCGGGGCCGGGTTGAGCGACGACGGGGCCAGCAGAGATGGCGCCGGGGCCGGGAAGGGCAGCGCCGGGGCCGCAGGTAAGGGTGGCGGGGCCGCAGTTAAGGGTGGCGGGGCTGCAGCGAAGAGCGGCGGGGCCGCAGCGAAGGGTGGCTGGGCCGCAGCGAAGGGCGGCAGGGCCGCAGCAAAGGGCGGCGGGGCCGCAGCTAAGGGTGGCGGGGCCGCAGCGAAAGGCGGCGGGGCCGCAGCGAAGGGCGGCAGGGCCGCAGCGAAGGGTGGCGAGGCCGCAGGGAAGGGCGGCGGGGCCGCGAAGTGGGGCGGCGGGGCCGCGAAGTGGGGCGGCGGGGCCGCGAAGTGGGGCAGCGGGGCCGCTGAAGTAGAGCGGCGGGGCCGCAGGCGTAGGGCGGCGGGGCCGCAGCAGACGGGCGGTGGGGCCGCTAAGTGGGGCGGCGGGGCCGCGGAAGTAGGGCGGTGGGGCTCGTAGGCGTAGGGCGGCGGGGCCGCAGCAGACGGGTGCAGGGGCCGCTGAGGTAGGGCGGCGGGGCCGATGGAGTAGGGCGGCGAGGCCGCGAAGTAGGGCGGCGGGGCCGCAAAAGAAAGGCGGCGGTGCCGCGAACGCGTGGCGGGGCCGCACTAACGGGCGGCGGGGCTGCACGAACCGGTGGCGGGGCCGCTAGGGGAGGGAGGGCCGCTAGGGCGACTCGATGAGATAAGAGCCCGAGGCGCGACTCAGGATGAGCGCGCTTCGGGCAGAAAAAAAAAGTTTCGATATGGTGGTGGGCCCTAGGCACAGTTCCCACAGGGGAACCTGCTCGATACCATGAGAAGAGTTGAACGAGAATGAATGAACTATGAATGAACTGAGTACAAGTACTAACCCTAATTGGGTTGTATCCCTTATGGGCTACCCCACTATAGCCTACACAATAAGCACAAGCTATATGTTCTGACAAGAGCCAACTTACCAGCACCTGAGGAAGCACACGCACTGGCACCTAGAGCAGCAGCCTCACCAGCACCTAGAGCAGCAGTCCCTATGCACAGGTTGGGCGGAAAACACCGGTAACAGTCACCCTCATCACTATTAGTCACAGCATACATGGTAGCAAGAATAGCATCAAAGTCAAGATCAAAGATAGCAACACAGCCCTATACAGCTCGCCCAAGCGAGGGATCTCAGTGGCCTCAGAGAACTGGTGACGCCAAGCGTCCGTCAGGCGGCCAAAGCAGCGCTGGGTGGAGTGGGAATGCCCGCACGGCTCAACCGCGCGGTCGCTGGTGCGTAGGACGTAGGTACACGTACCAGTACCCCCACCCCGCTGACGAGCAGCGTACCATTCACGAAGCTGCTAAGAGGGAGGGATCTCACGTGTGCGCTGATGCTGTTGCTGATGGCGCTGACCACCACCGGAGCTGACCCTCTGCGCAGCGCCACCCCGACCAGCTCCACCTCCTCCGCCGCTACCGCCTCCACCGCCGCCACCTCCGCCACCTCCACTCCCACCGCCACCTGCGCCGCCTCCTCCGCCTCCACTACCGCCACTGACGCCCCCACCCCCGCCACCACCCCCACCGCCACCCCCACCCCCTCCACCGCCTCCACCGCTTCCTCCACCGCCCCCGCTAGCTCCTCCAGAGCCCTTGCCCCCCTTGCCCTTGCCAGGGCGGCGTCTCCCGCTAGGGGTAGACGCTGCACCGACCGACTCAAGACCAACGAGGTCGGCCGCAGCAGCAGAGGCAACAGAGAGTAAGAGAGGAGAGGGGGAGCACCCCTCAAAGATAGGGGCGCGAGGGTCACCACGAGAGGCTCCTACAGCGACTATGCTGTTCTCTGCTGCTAGGAGGCTCTCCTCGAGGAGGTCAACGGTGAGGGTGGTGGGGCAAACAGAGAGAAAGTGGTCCTCGGACCGGGCGAAGGGTGTCAGGGAGCCGGGTGACTATGTAGTAGAGGGTGATGTACAATGGGGGGGGGGGGGGGGTTCTTGGCGCAGAACTCAGCAAGAAGGGCAGCGCGGTAACGAATGTCACTAGTGCGAAGGTGCGTAATGAGGTCAGCGATTGTGGGAAAAGCGGCGAGGTTAGGGAAGAGGTACGGCAGGATGAGGCGGCTAAGTGTAGCAGTGGCAGGGGAAGAGTAGCGTGCAACTACAGCGTCATACAAGGTCTTAGCACTCTTGTACTGACTAAAGGGTGCGCGCTCAGCGGTAGGTAAGTAGCGGCGCACACCAAGACGGGCAGCAACATCGCGTGTGGCCCACTGTGAGCGAACAGTGGCGTCAGCATCAGCAGGAGGGGCAAAAGAGGCACCAGAAGTGAGGTCAAAGAGGGAGAGACCGTCCGCCCTATCGCACTGTAGGAAAAGCTGCAGGTCATCTACCTTGACGTCAAAGTCAATGGCCCAACCCTCAACGTCAAAATCGAGGACACTGGGGGTAGCCATGACAGCAGTAGACGAGCAGCGTGAGGAGTAGGCTAAGGGCAGTGTAGTGGTAGAGGCGCTGCTCTTACCGGGCAGGTGAGAACGACCGAGGCTTGCCGGCAGGAACAGGGCCGCGACAGCTGTGACCGGGTGGAGCGGACAGAGCGAGTCGGGCGGCTCAGCGGCAGCGGCGGCTCGGCGACAACGGTAGCAACGGCGGCTCGGCGGCTTGTCAGCTCGGCGGCAAGAGCGGCTCGGCGGCTCGGCAGCTCGGCGGCAACGGCGGCTCGGCGGTAACGGCGGCTCGACGGCTCAGCGGCACAGCGGCAACGGCGGCTCGGCGGCTCGGCTGCTCGGTGGTGACGGCGGGGCCGAGTGGGGCGACGACGAGGCCGCTGAGGGCGGCGGCGGGGCCACGAAGGGTGGCGACCGGCGCCGCGAGGGTGGGGCCGCGGGGTCGCAAGGGTGGGGCGACGGGGCTAGCAGAGGCCTCGGGGCCGGTAAGAACGGCGCCGGGGCCGCAAGGGTGGGCAACGGGGCCGCGAGGGCGGCGCGAAGGGGCCGCGAGGGCGGCGCGACGAGGCCGCGAGGGCGGTGCGACGCGACGGGGCCGCAAGGGCGGCGCGACGGGGCTGTGAGGGCGGCGCGACGGGGTCGCAAGGGCGGCGCGACGGGGCCGCTAAGAGGGGAGCGCGACACGGGCAAGGGTTGAGTGCGCTCCGGGCAGGAAAAAAAATGGTTGGGTCCTAGGAATAGTTCCTGCTGCAAGTAGTTTAGGGGTGTGTTGAAATATATTTCTTCTATTAAGTGCTTGTAGCGATAATTAGTGTAGTGTTACATTGTTTGGTGGTGCACCTTGCTTGCTTTGCCTATATCCTTGTACCTTCTCTCTTTATTGAACACTTTTTCTCCTTTGCAACTCTCTCGAGATTCCTCTTGAACCCAAAACCTAAGCTACTAAGCTACCATAGCCATGGCTCCTAAGCCTAGCTGTCCTTAGGACTTTGACACAAACCACTAGTTTTCAGAGATAAATCCCCAAACTAGCTTGTGTTTTGCACAATCGTTTAGAGGCAATCAGGTCATGCAAAGTTCTTCACGTTATCTCCTGGTTTCCAACCGATTTCAATCGGAAAGACGATAGGGGTTGGCGAGGCAAGGAATAGTGCATACGGATTTATGTAAGATGCATACACTCGACGTCACACAAGACATTTGGAATATTTGTAGGCTCATATAACGTACATTTAAATGTGGTTACGAGAAAAAGAAGGAAAGAAAGAAAGAAAGAAAGAAAGAAAGAAAGAACGAACGGGCATGAGTAGTAGCAGTCGTGCTGCATCTCACGACTTTCACATTGTAGGCCGCCAGCAGCTGCAATCGAGCGTGATGGAAATACTACATGGCTATATATGTGTGTGTGTGTTTGTGTGTATGTGTTTGTGTGTGTATATATGCGCGCGTGCGCGCGTGTCAAGAGTCTAGGGGTCGAAACGCGGGCTCTAACACCATGTCAAAGTAGCCTTAGCCATAGGAGCCATCACTAGAGTACGAACATGCATGTCGAGAGGGTGTCAAGAGAGAAGTGATGGTTCACTATAGGATTGAGGGTACAAATAGGAAAATAACAAGGGCAAATGGTACACCACCTATTGAAAGAAAGATAACTATAATAGGCTATATTGTAGGCATTTCTGAATGCATACAAATGCATCTTAACACCTCGCTCTAGTGTTTCAGGCCGTACAAGATGAAATATGCGCACAAAAGTGCACAACTATCATCTATATATATCCTTACATCCTTACACTGAGTTTACCCATCATAGGATAGGGGAACACTTGTGCAAGTAAAATCTTCAAGAATAGACACGAGTGATACGTGGTGCCATTTTTATGTCCGGTTGTTTTTCTCATTCAATGCGCTTTTATTTTTAGATGATCCAAACACTTGCTAAATTTCAAGAACAATGGACATTTTTGGACTCATCTTGACAAGGTGTTAAGGGCCCACACCGTCAATCAACTCCTGCAAACGGTGAAGCATGCTCTTTGTGTGCCCTGGGAGCCGAGCATAGTGCAGATATTGTTAGAATCCCAACCACTAGACCATTGGGATAAAAGGGCTTGTTTGTATAGCGAGTCCGTGCGCCCATAACCCCCCATGCGAGCGCGCCTGTAACCCCCCTAGGATCAATCGAGGATACCACAGCGCAACTCTACTGACAACCCCCCACACTGGGAGGTCCAGGATTGAGCACAATGACAACAGCCTGCATGTGCATACATTGGGATTCGAACCCGAGACCGCTCTGATACCATGTTAGAATCCCAACCGCTAGACCATTGGGGTAAAGGGGCTTGTTTGTATAGCGGGTCCGTGCGCCCATAACCCCCCATGCGAACACGCTTGTAACCCCCCTAGGATCAATCGGGGATCTCACAGTGCAGCTCTACTGACAGATATCACTCGATGTATGGTCGAATAACATTCAGCTGCAGGTCCCCCACCTTGTCTGCAACCACAAAAAGTCAGGGTTAATAAAGTCCGAGTTCGATACTGCTTTGGTATGAAGCAAGAAAATAATTCATTGGGAGAGGGGACGTGTTGTGGGTAGGGGTCGCGATGGGTAGGGTGGAGGGAGGGAGGGACTAGGGTGGGGTGGGAAAGAATGCATATTAGTATAAATTGCTCCTGTATTGGTGATATTGAGGACGGACCGATGCTCAAGCGCCGCCACTTGGGCACCGGAAACAAAATACGTTAAATTGGGTAGCGTAGATGAGTCATAACAATGCACTCTTATAAGTGTCAAATTATAATATTGTGTAGGCTATAGTGGGGTAGTCAATATGGGGTACACATTTCTAGGGTTGCATATTTGTATCACTTCCATTCCTTAGTCAATCCATTCTCATTCTACACATGGTATCGAGCAGGTCCCCCCTTGGGAACTGTGCCTAGGGCCCACCACATCGAGTTTCACTTTTTTTTTTTTTCTCCTGCCTGAAGCGCGCTCCGCCCGAGTCGCGCTCCGGGCTCTCACCTCGCCGAGTCGCCCTAGTGGCCCCTACGACCTAGCGACCCTATCGCCCTAGCGGTCCTATCGCCCTATCGCCCTAGCGGCCCCTTCCCCTAGCGGTCCCGCCGCCTTACGATTTGTCCCCGCTGCCCTTTCATGCGGCCCCGCCGCCTGTCTTAGCGGCCCCGTCACCCTTCTCAGCGGCCCCGTCGCCCCACATTGCGGCCCCGCTGCCCGTCTCCGCGGCCCCGCTGCCCATCTCCGCGGCCTCGCCGCTCCTCGCTGCGGCCCCGCCGCCCTACTCAGCGGCCCCGCTACCCTTCTCATCAGCGGCCCCGCCGCCCTTCTCCTCAGCGGCCGCGCCGCCCTACTCAGCGGTCCCGCCGCCCTTCTACTCAGCGGCCACGCCGCCCTTCTCCTAAGTGGCCCTGCCGCCCTACCCAGCGGCCCCACTGCCCTTCTCCTCAGCGGCCCCGCCGCCCTACTCAGCGGCCCCGCCGCCCTTCTACTCAGCGGCCCCGCCGCCCTTCTCCTCAGTGGCCCCGCCGCCCTACTAAGCAGCCTCGCCGCCCTTCTCAGCGGCCCAGCCGCCCCTCGCACCAGCGGCCCTGCCGCCCTACCCCGCCCGCGCCGCCAGAGCTGCTTGAACCGCATGAGCCTCCCGAGCCGCCCGACCTGCCCGAGCTGCCCGAGCCGCCCGACTCTCCTAAGCCGCCCGAGCCGCCCGACCAGCCCGAGCCGGCCGAGCCGCCCGAGCCACCCGAGCCGCCTGAGCCGCCCGAGCCGCCTGAGGAGCCGAGCCGCTGGTGCCACGGAGCCGCAGTTGCTGCTGTACCGCTGGGCTGCCCGACCCGCCCTGCCTGGTGAGAGCAGCGCTTCTGTCACTGCACTGCCCCTGTCCTACAGTTGGTACTGCTAGTCCACTACTGTCATGGCTACCCCCAGTGTTCTTGCTTTTGACGCTGAGGGTCGAGCCATTGACTTTGAGGTTTGGGTGGATGACCTGCAGCTTTTCCTACAGCGCGATAGGGCAGACAGTCTTTCCCTCTTTGACCTCACCTCTGGTGCTTCCCCTGCCCCTGCTGCCAATGCCGACGCAACTGTTTGCTCCCAGTGGGCCACTCGCGATGCTGTTGCACGTCTTGCTGTGTGTCGCCACCTGCCTACCACTGAGCGCGCGCACTTTAGTCAGTACAAGAGTGCTCAGACCTTGTACGACGCTGTAGTTGCACGCTACTCTTCCCCTGCCACTGCTGCACTGAGCCGCCTCATGCTACCGTACCTCTTCCCTGACCTTGCTGCCTTTCCCACAGTCGCTGACCTCATTACGCACCTCCGCACTAGTGATACTCGCTACCGCGCTGCGCTTCCTGCTGAGTTCTGCGCCAAGAACCCCCCCCCCCATGTACATCACTCTCTATTATATAGTCACCCGCCTCCCTGACTCCCTTCGAGTAGTCAGGGACCACTTCCTCTTAGTCTGTCCCACCACTCTCACTGTTGACCTCCTTGAGAAGGCCCTCCTAGCAGCGGAGAAGAGCATAGTCGCTGTGGGAGCCTCTCGTGGTGACCCTCGCACCCCCATCTTTGAGTGGTGTTCCCCTTCCCCTCTGTTGCCCTCTGTCGCCTCTGCTGCTGCGGCCGACCTCGTTGGTCTTGAGTCGGTCGGTGCGGCGTCTGCCCCTAGCGAGAGACGCCGCTCTGGCAAGGGCAAGGGGGGCAAGGGCGCGGGTGGAGCTAGCGGGGGTGGTGAAGGTGGTGGTGGAGGCGGCGGAGGGAGTGGGGGTGGCGGTGGGAGTGGTGGCGGGGGTGGCGGTGGCGGTGGCAGCAGCGGAGGCGGAGACGGCGGTGGCGGTAGCGGTGGGAGCGGAGGCGGCGGTGGTGGCGGAGGTGGAGGCGGCGGTGGTGGAGGAGGTGGAGCTGTTTGGGGTGGTGCTTCGCAGCGGAGCGGCTCCGGGGGTGGTCAGCGCCAGCAGAAGCAGCGTTCTTGGGACATCCCCCCTCCTCAGCAGCTCCGTGAGTGGTACACGCAGCGTCAGCATGGTGGGGGTTTTGGCCCGTGCACCTATGTCCTTCGCTCCGGCAACCGTGCAAGTGAGCAGTGTGGGGGTGCTCACCCCACCCAGCGCTGCTTTGGCCGCCTGACGGACGCTTGGCGTCAGCAGTTCGCGGAGGCTAGTGAGATCCCCCGCTGGGGAGAGCTGTCTAGGGCAGGCGTAGCTATCTTTGATCTTGACTTTGATGCTATCCTTGCTGCCATGTATGCTGTGACTATTAGTGATGAGGGTGACTGTTACCGGTGTTTCCCGCCCGGCCCAGGCATTGGTACTGCTGCTCTAGGTGCTGGTGAGGCTGCTGCTCTAGGTGCAAGTGCGTCCGCGCCCTCAGGTGCTGGTGAGTCTGCACTCTCAGGTACCACGTCGGCTTCGGCCTCCCTCACCTTCACACTTGACTCAGGGGCCTCTCGCTCCTTCTTTCGAGACTGCACCACTCTCACGCCGCTTGGTCGGCCGGTTGCACTCTCCTTGGCAGACCCCTCTGGGGGTCCTGTCCTCTCTCACTTCTCCACTGTCCTCCTGTGTCCGGCTGCCCCCTCTGGCACCTTGTCTGGTCTTTACCTCCCCTCGTTCTCTACGAACTTGGTGAGTGGTGCTGACCTGCAGGATACGAGGGTTCACTATTTCACTCCTGCGAGTCAGCGGGTGACACACTACACGCATGCTTGAACAGGCTGACACCTGGCCACGTTTACACGTCGGCCGGGGTCAAGCCTGTACACACTAACCACTGCGTCTCCTCCTGTCCCTGCGTCTAGCCAGATAGCTGCGTCGGGTCAGGTGTTTGCTGCAGCGTCCAGGTCTGGTCCTGAGTCTGCCCCCTGCTCGTGTCGCCTCCTGTCTCACGAGACTCTCCTCTAGCCCCACCGTCTTGGTCACCCCTCCCTGCCTCGTCTCCGAGGCATGGCTTCCCGTGTCCTTGTCTCTGGTCTTCCTCGGTCCCTCCCTCCCCTTCCTCGCGGGCCTGGTCCTTCCTGTGTCCCCTGTGTCGAGGGGCGGCTCCGGGCTTCCCCTCACTCCTCTCAATTTCCCCCGACAGAGGCCCCGCTAAAGACGCTTCACATGGACGTGTGGGGCCCAGCCCGCGTCCGTGGACAGGGTCACGAGCGCTACTTCCTGCTGGTGGTTGATGACTACTCGCGTTACACCTCAGTCTTCCCCTTGCGTAGCAAGAGTGATGTCGCTGAGGTGTTGATCGTCTGGATCCGCGCAGCTCGTCTTCTACTCAGGAGGAGCTTCGGCTCGGACTTTCCTGTTCTGCGTCTGCACTCTGACCGAGGCGGAGAGTTCTCCTCTCGCCTTCTGCGAGCCTACTATCGTGCGCGAGGCATCCGCCAGACCTTTACGCTTCCGGACTATCCACAGCAAAATGGGATTGCTGAGCGCCGCATTGGCATGGTCATGGACGTCGCTCGTACGTCCATGATGCATGCGGCTGCCCCCCATTTTCTGTGGCCGCTTGCGGTTCGGTACGCGGCGCATCAGATCAACCTTCACCCCAGGGTCTCCAAGCCGGAGACCTCCCCAGCCTTGCTGTGGACGGGGAAGGTCGGCGATGCATCTGCGTTCCATGTCTGGGGATCTCGGGCGTTTGTCCGCGACTTGTCTGCGGACAAGCTGTCCCCTCGTATTGCTCCCTGTGTCTTTCTTGGCTTCCCCCCTGACGCGCCAGGGTGGCAGTTCTTCCACCCCACCTCTCGTCGTGTTCTGTCCTCCCAGGACGTCACGTTCGACAAGTCAGTCCCCTACTACCGCCTCTTCCTTTACCGCACTCCTTCCCTCCCCCCGCCACCGCACTTTCTTGTGCCAGGTCCCCCCCCGGTAGACCCCCTCCCCCCTCAGGGTCCTGCCCCTTCAGGTGTGTCCCAGGTAGACGCACTCGAGCCAATCAAGGTTGTTGGTGACTCTGGTACTGCTGCGGGTGCTGAGCTTGGGGGTGCTGACTCTAGAGGTGCTGCACGCGAAGGTGCTGAGCCTGGGGGTGCTGAGTCTGGGGGTGCTGCGACTGGGGGTGCTGAGCCTGGGGGTGCTACGACTGGGGGTGCTGAGCCTGGGGGTCCTGCGACTGGGGTCGCTGAGCACGGGGGTGCTACGACTGGGGGTGTTGAGCCTGGGGGTGCTGCGCCTGGAGCTACTGAGCCTGGTGGTGCGGAGCCAGCGGCCGCTGGACCTGCGCGTGTGGCGTCTGGCAGCGCTCGGCCTGGAGTTTCTCAGGGTGCTTCGTCTCGGCGGGAGCCGCTCTCTCCACGGGAGCTGTGCGAGTGGTTTGCCCGGCGCTGGAGGTGTACTGCTGGAGCTGGTGCTTCTTCGGCTGCTGAGGGTGCTGGTGCAGCCGGTCTCGGAGGTGCTAGCCCTGGGAGTGCTAGAGCTGCTGGGCCTTCGAGTGCGACTGGAGTCGGAGCTGCTGTGGGTGTCGGCGCTGAGGCCACTGCTGTTAGTCCTAGCGGCGGTCCTGCTGCGGGTGCTGCTGGTGCTGCTGGAGGTACTGGAGCTAGAGGTGCTCTTGGCGCTGGTGCTGCCACTGGGGGTGCTGGTGCTGTCCGTGCTGTGTCTGGAGTCGCCGCACGGCCTCGCCCGTACTTTGTTCCGCTCCTTCAGCAGGTTCTTGGTCTTCCTCCTCCCTTAGAGTGTCCACCGCCTGTCCAGTCACAGTCACAGATACCGCCGGCCTCCCCACTGCCTGCTCCGTCTCCCTACACTAGTCCCACGGGAGGTCTTGCTGAGCATCGTGAGCTTGCGTCTCGTCCCGCGTCGCCTGTTTGTGCTGCTTGCACTTGTGGTCCCGGTTCGCGTCAGCATCCTCCTCCTGTCCCTGGCACGCACCGGATGTCTCTGCGTCCGTCCACTACTCCTCTGCGTGTCCCTTTGCCTTCTCCTTCTGAGTCCTCTCTTCCTGCTCTTGCCGACCCAGAGTCGGACTCTTTTCGTGCTGCCTATCCTACCGTCACGCGTCTCCTTGCTACTGTCGTCACTGACCCCTCTTTTGAGTCCACTGCTGCGTCTGCTCTTGTTGCTGAGCTCGTCGAATTTGCTGCTCGCTGTCGTCTAGACTACGCTGCTAGTCTTCTTGCTGAGTCTGCGTCTGTCTGTCCTCCGTCCGTCAGGGGTGAGTGTGCTCTTGGCACGGACGTCCTTGAGGACACGCAGGAGGATTTCCAATGTCTGGCTGCTGCTTTACCTCATCTCGCGTCCGTACTGCTTACCCCTGAGGGAGACCCGGATGCACTAGACATCCCGTCTCTGCGCTCTTACGCGGAGGCGATAGAGGGTCCCTACTCCTCTCAGTGGCAGGCAGCTATGGACGCAGAGATGGCTTCCTGGAAGTCCACAGGCACCTACGTTGACGGGGTTCCTCCTCGTGGGGCGAACATCGTCAGTGGCATGAGGATTTTCAGGGTGAAGCGGCCGCCGGGCTCTCCGCCTGTCTTCAAGGCGCGGTACGTGGCTTGTGGCTTCAGTCAGCGGCAGGGAGTTGACTACTTTCAGACCTTCTCTCCCACCCGGAAGATGACCACTCTTTGGGTGCTGCTACACATAGCCGCTCAGCGTGACTACGAGCTTCACTCCCTTGACTTCAGGACTGCTTTCTTGCAGGGTAGCCTGCATGGGGAGATCTGGCTGCCACGTCCACTTGGCTTCACTGGGACTTTCCCTCCTGGCACCCAGTGGAGCCTCCGACGGCCAGTCTACGGTCTCCGCTAGGCACCACGTGAGTGGCACGACACAGTGAGGACTACGCTTGCGGCTCTTGGGTTTGCTCCCTCTACTGCCAACCCGTCGTTGTTTCTGCGCACCGAAACCTCTCGTCCGCCGTTCTACATCCTCGTGTACGTCGACGACTTGGTCTTTGCCACAGCTGACACTGCTGGACTCGCCCATGTGAAGTCCGAGCTGCAGAAGAGACACACGTGCACAGACTTGGGTGAGCTGCGCAGCTACCTTGGCTTGCAGATCACCCGGGACAGAGCACGCCGCACCATTACCTAGACTCAGTCACACATGGTGCAGTAGGTCCTTCAGCGCTTCGGCTTCACGTACTCCTCGCCTCTGGCCACTCCTCTATTTACTCGCCACTCGCTCTTAGCTCTGCCGTCGGATGAGTCCGTAGAGTCGAGTGGCCCGTACCCAGAGCTTGTTGGCTGTCTCATGTACCTGATGACCTGCACACGACCTGACCTTGCATACCCTCTTAGCATTTTTGCACGCACGTTGCTCCTAGGAGACACAGAGCAGAGCACATGGCTGCAGCGAAGAGGGTGTTGCGCTACTTGTGCAGTATGTCGGGCATGGGGCTAGTGCTTGGAGGGCGGAGTCCTGTGGTCCTCACTGGGCAAGCGGATGCTTCTTGGGCTGACGACCAGGCTACGCAGCGGTCGTCACAGGGTTACACCTTCAGTCTTGGTTCCGGCTCTGTTTCGTGGCGGGCTACTCGCTCGTCTTCTGTTCTCGGTTCCAGTTGTGAGGCTGAGATCTACGCCGGGGCCATGGCTGCACAGGAGCTTCGCTAGCTCACCTACCTGCTGACTGACCTAGGAGAGCCGCCTCGTTCTCCTCCAGTGTTGTACGTAGACAACAAGGCCATGCTGGCCTTGTGTTGGGAGCAGCGCCTGGAGCACAGAACGAAGCACATTGCTCTTCGCTACTTTCTTGCTTGTGAGTTGCAGCAGCGTGGTCAGTTGCGACTTGCGTACGTGGCCTCTGAGGCCAACGCTGCTGATGTTTTCACCAAGGCACTTCCGCCTTGTGATCATCAGCGCTTCTGCACTCAGGTGGGTCTTGTGCCTGTCTTGCCTCACTTGCTCACCACTTGACCTTGCTTGTACCCTTCCATATATATATATATATACCTGCTCTTTCTTGTTTAGCCTTATATATATGTGTACTCCTGCATGTGAACTGGCCTTGTGGCCTTGACCTTGTGCTCGGACTGTGTGGTGACGTTGTGATCCACCCTGAGCTTTGTCTGCTTTGCTTGACTGGTCTTGTGACCCCTTGTTATCCCCCACTTTGCCAATGGGGGTGTGTCAAATTATAATATTGTGTAGGCTATAGTGGGGTAGTCTATATGGGGTACACATTTCTAGGGTTGCATATTTGTATCACTTCCATTCCTTAGTCAATCCATTCTCGTTCTACTTTTCACAATAAGATCACGTAACAGCAATGGCACCCGTTTCCTATAGACATGCCCAACTAATAAACAACCCACAACCTAGTGTCACTTGTAAAACAAGGGGAGAAAATAGTCATAGTCGCGGCGGATGGCTGCAACAATGTGATGAAGCATCCCAATGTCTGCTTGATGCATTATGTCAGCCATGATAATGAAGTAAGGATTTCGGCACGGGATGCCACAAATGTCCCACAACTACAAGGAAGACTTCAAGCATGAGAAACTGTGATAGTGTGAGGAAGGGGTTTCAAAGAAAGGAAGCGGAGGGCGGGCGGGGAGGCTAAGGGCGCAGGAGGGCGTGTAACATTCCGACTACTTAACCAGGTTCAATGAACCTGGTGTTGGGAAATGTGGGGAACCGATGCTGGGTTGGAATCTGGGGATTGGTCAAAAAACTAACCAGTCAGAGATGTAGAACGGCGGCAGAGAAGTGTCGGTGCGCAGAAACAGCGACGGGTCGTCAGTAGAAGGAGCAAACCCAAGTGCCGCCAGCGTGGTCCTCAGTGTGTCGTGCCACTCACGTGGCGCCTGGCGGAGACCGTAGACTGGACGCCGGAGGCTCCACTGGGTACCAGGAGGGAAAGACCCAATGAAGCCAGGTGGGCGACGCAGCCAGATCTCCTCATGCAGGCTGCCCTGCAAGAAAGCAGTGCTGAAGTCGAGAGAGTGAAGCTCGTAGTCCCGGTGAGCAGCAACGTGCAGGAGTACCCGAAGAGTGGTCATCTTCGGGGTGGGGGAGAAGGTCTGAAAGTAGTCAACTCCCTGCCGCTGACTGAAGCCACGAGCCACGTAACGCGCCTTGAAGACACGCGGAGAACCCGGCGGCTGCTTCACCCTGAAGATCCACATGCCACTGACGATGTTCGCCCCAGGAGGGGGGACAGCGTCAATGTAGGTGCCTGTGGAGTTCCAGGAAGCCATCTCTGCATCCATAGCTGCCTGCCACTGAGAGGAGTAGGGACCCTCTATCGCCTCCGCGTAAGAGCGCGGAGTCGGGATGTCTAGTGCATCCGGGTCTCCCTCAGGGGCTAGCAGTACAGACGTGAGATGAGGTGAAGCGGCAGCCAAGCACTGAAACTCCTCCTGCCTGTCCTCAAGGACGTCCGTGCCAAGGGCACACGCACCCCTGACGGACGGAGGACAGACAGACTCAGACTCAGCGACAAGACTAGCAGCGTAGTCTAGACCACAGCGAGCAGCAAAGTCGACGAGCTCAGCAACCAGGGCAGACGCAGCAGAAGACTCGAAAGAAGGGTCAGTGACGCCAGTAGCAAGGAGACGCGTGACAGTAGGACTGGCAGCACGAAGAGAGTCCGACTCCGGGTCGGCAAGAGCAGGAAGAGAGGAAGCAGGAGGAGAAGGCAAAGGGGCACGTAGAGGGGCAGTGGAAGGACGCAGAGACATCCGGTGCGTGCCAGGGGCAGGAGGAGGACGTGGACGCGAACTACGAGCTCCAGTGCTAGCAGGACGGACAGGCGACGCAGGGCGAGACGCAGGCTCACGACGCTCAGGAAGACCGTCAGTAGGACCAGAGTAAGGAGAAGGAGCAGGCAGTGACTGAACAAGCTGTGGACACACTAAAGGAGGGGGAGGACCAGGAGGAGGCGAGAGACCAAGAACCTGCTGAAGGAGCAGAACGAAGTACGGCTGAGGGCGAGCGGCGACTCCAGACACAGCAGGGACAACACTAGTGCCCCCAGCAGCAGTACCAACGCCCGAGTCCGTAGCACCAGCAGGGACTCCAACACCAGGGCCCTCAGCACCAGTCACAGCTCCAACGCCCGGGTCCTCAGCACCAGCAGCAGCTCCAACGCCCGGGTCCGCAGTACCAGCAGCACCCCCATTGCCCGGGTCCTCAGCACCAGTAGCAGCTCCAACGCCCGGGTCGTCAGCACCAGCAGCAGCTCCAACGCCCGGGTCCGCAGCACCAGCAGCAGCTCCAACGCCCGGGTCCTCAGCACCAGCAGCAGCTCCAACGCCCGGGTCCGCAGCACCAGCAGCAGCTCCAACGCCCGGGTCTGCAGCACCAGCAGCAGCTCCAACGCCCGGGTCCGCAGCACTAGCAGCAGCAGGGTCCGTGAGACGAGGCGCGCCACTACGAAGTGTGCAACGGCGCTCGTACCACTCACGGATCCGCTCACGAGAGGGGAGCTCCCGACAAGAAGGAGAAGTGCCAGCACCCGTCTCCGTAGCGCGCCTGGTCCCAGATGTACCCCTCCGGAGGCTGCAGTACTGTAAGTACCACTCACGCAACTGCTCCGAGGAGAGGTCTCGGCCAGGCGGAGGACCCCCTGGCGCAGTACCGCCAGGCTCAGCACCCCCAGGCACAGCACCCCCAGGCTCAACACCCCCAGTGTCCGTAACCCCAGGCTCAGCACCCCCAGAGTCAGCACCCCCAGGCTCAGCACCCCCAGAGTCCGCACCCCCAGGCCCAGCACCCCCAGGCTCAGCACTCCCAGCAGGACGAGAGTCGACAGCAACCTCAACAGGCTCGACCGGGTCTACCTGAGACACACCTGAGGGAGCGGCATCCTGAGGGGGGAGGGGGTCTACGACAGCAGCACCTGGCGCGAGGAAGAGAGGCGGGGGAGGGAGCGGGGAAGTGCGGTAGGGGAAGAGGCGGTAGTAGGGGACAGACTCGTCAAAAGTGACATCCTGAGAGGGCAAGACCCGGCGCGAGATGGCGTGGTAAAACTGCCAACCAGGTGCGTCCGAAACAAAGCCGAGGAAGACGCAAGGAACAGCACGAGAGGAGAGCTTGTCCGCAGACGAATCGCGAACAAAAGCTCGAGATCCCCAGACCCGGAAACGCGAAGCATCGCCAACCTCCCCTGTCCACAGCAGTGTGGGCGAGGTCTCCGGCAAGGAGACACGGGGCGAGAGGTTGAGCTGATGCGCAGCGTACCGGACCGCAAACGGCCACAGAAAATGAGGGGCAGCCGCATGGATCAAGGAGGTACGAGCGACCTCCATGACCAGGCCAATGCGGCGCTCCGCAACCCCATTCTGCTGTGGAGAGGCCGGAAGCGTGAACGACTGCTCAATGCCGTGCTCAGCACAGTAGGCTGCCAAGAGGTCGGAGGAGAACTCACCACCTCTGTCAGAGTGCAAGCGCAGGACAGGAAATTCCGAGCGGAAACGCTCGCTGAGCTGGAGACGAGCTCTGCAGATCCAAGGGATCAAAACATCAGGGACCTCACCCTTGGTGTGCAAGGGGAAGACCGTGGTGTAGCGCGAGTAGTCGTCAACAAAGATCAGGAAGTACCTCTCCTGACCCTGACCACGGACGCGGGCTGGGCCCCACACGTCCATGTGGAGCGTCTGCAAAGGAGCAGTCGTCGGGGGAAACGAGGAGGAGTGAGGAGCGGCGCGCTGCCGCCCCTCGACACAGGGAAGGCAGGGAGGAGCAGGCGAGGGTGGGAGAGGAGGGAGAACCCTGGGAAGACCAGAGACAAGGTACCGGGAGTGCATGGCACGAAGGCGCTGCACAGACGGGTGGCCAAGTCGGTGGTGCCAGAGGACAGTCTCGTGCGCTAGAGAGCGACACGAGCAGGGGGCAGACAGCTGACCTGACGCGGACGCAAACGCAGACGCAGACGCAGCGACCTGAGGGGAGGCAGTAGTCAGTGTGTACAGGTCCGACCCCGGCTGCCGGGTGAAGGTAGCCAAGTGGGGGCCCGTACGAGCACACGTGCAGTGTGTCACACGCTCGTAGGCAGGGGTGAACTGGTGAACACCCCCGTCCTGGAGAGCAGAACCTGCCACCAAGTTCGTGGAGAACGAGGGGAGGTGGAGACCTGACAGTGTGCCCGACGGGACCGCAGGGCAGGGAAGGACAGTGGAGGAGGTCGCAATGACCGGACCCCCAGAGGGGTCAGCAAGGGAGACAGCAACTGGCCGAGCAAGGGGCTCAAGGGCAGTGCGGTCACAAAAGAAACAGCGAGAGGCACCTGAATCCAGCGTGAAGGTGTGCAGTGCTGCAGTCGACACAGTACCAGGGGGGGGAGACACGCACGCACCTAGAGCAGCAGCCTCACCAGCACCTGGGGTAGCAGACACGTGGGTACCTGGAGCAGCAGACGCACTCGTCTTAATGCCCGGGTCGGGCGGGACACTCAGGTACTCAGAACCCTCTCCACTAGTAGACATCACATACATGGCAGAGAGAATAGCATCAAAGTCTAGAGCATAGATATCAATCCCCTTCTTCAGGAGATCAAGCCAGCGGGGCAGCTCAGTGGCCTGAGGGAACTGAACACGCCAAGCGTCGCTCAGACGAGCGAAGCAACGCTGTGTGGCGTGCGGTCCCCCACACGGCTGGCCAGTGCGGTCACCAGTGCGAATGACGTACGTGCAGCTAAGGCCACCCCCCCCCCCCCCCCCCCCCCCCCGTGCTGAGAGTACCACTCACGGACCTCCTGGAGCGAGGGAGTGTGCTGCTGTCCCTGGCCACCGCCAGTGCCGCCACGCCCACCACTCCCGCCACCACCTCCTCGACCACCCCAACCCCTGCCGCCGCCTCGTCCACCGCCACCCCCACTACCTCCTCCGCCCCGGCCACCTCCCCCGCCGCTGCCGCCACCCCCACCACCGCTGCCACCTCCCCCACCCGCGCCACCCCCCCCGTCACCACCTCCCCCACCACCGCCACCCCCGCTGTCACCACCACCGCTCTTGCCCCCCTTGCCCTTGCCGCTGCGGCGTCCGCCCGAAGCAGACGCAGTCCCGACCTTCTCAGCACCAAGGAGGTTGACAGCAGCAGCAGAGGCGACAGAGGGAAGAACGGGGGAGGGAGAACACCCCTCAAAGAACGGGGTGCGGGGGTCACCGCGAGAGGCACCTACAGCGACTATGCTAGTCTCGGCTGCAAGGAGTTCCTTCTCGAGGAGGGCAATGGTGAGCTCGGTGGGGCAGCGAGCGAGGAAGTGGTCCCTGACTGAGCGCAGCGAGTCAGGGAGGCGCGTGACTAGGTGGTAGAGAGTGATCCAGGGCAGGGGTGGGTTCGTGGCGAGGAACTCATCAGGCATAGCGGCGCGGAAGCGAGCCTCACTAGTGCGGAGGTGGGTAATGAGGTCAGCGACAGTGAGAAAGGAAGCTAAGTCGGGGAACAGGTAGGGAAGAGAGAGATGGCCTAGAGCAGCAGAGGCCGGTGAGGAGTAGCGGGCAACGACAGCAGTGTACAGTGCCTGTGCAGTCTTGTGCTGCCCAAAGTGCTCGCGCTCATCTATCGGCAGAGAGTTGCGGATAGCGAAGCGAGCATGGGCGTCACGAGTCTGCCACTGTGAGCGAGCAGTGCTGTCGGCAGTAGCAGCAGGAGCAATAGCGTGGCCTAGGGCGTGATCGTACAGCGAGATGTCTTCCTTGGCAGTGAGCTGTAGGAAGAGGTGTAGGTCATCAAGCCAGGTGTCGAACTTCACTGGGCGCCCCTCAGCATCGAAGGCTAGCACTGGAGGGCTAGCCATGGTACTAGCAGTAGTAAAAGCAGCAGGAGCAGTAGGTAGGTAGGGCGGCGCGGCTCGGTACAGGTAGGGCGGCGCGGCTCGGTATAGGTAGGGCGGCGCGGCTCGGTACAGGTAGGGCGGCGCGGCTCGGTATAGGTAGGGCGCCGCGGCTCGGGTCGGGCGGCGCGGCTCGGTTCGGGCGGCTCGGGTCGGGCGGCGCGGCTCGGGTCGGGCGGCTCGGTTCGGGCGGCTCGGTTCCGTTAGGGCCGGGCTGTTCGGTGCGGGCGGCGCGATCTAGGTGGGGCCGTTCGAGGCGGCTAAGGGGAGCGCGGGGAGCGGGTGGGGTTGGGGACGGGGCCGACGCGGGCTGTAAGGGGTAGGGACGGGGCCGACGCGGGCTGTTAGGGGTAGGGACGGGGCCGACGCGGGCCTCTAGGAGTAGGGACGGGGGCCGACGCGGGCCTCTAGGGGTAGGATCGGGGGCCGACGTGGGCCTCTAGGGGTAGGATCGGGGCCGTCACGGGCCTCTAGGGGTAGGGACAGGGCCGTCGCGGGCCTCTAGGGGTAAGGACGGGGCCATCGCGGGCCTCTAGGGGTAGGCTCGGGGCCGACGCGGGCCTCTAGGGTAGGTGCGAGGCCGACGCGGGCCTCTAGGGGACGAGCTCGGGGCCGACGCGGGCCGTTAGGGTTAGGCGCGGGGCCGATTCGGGGCCTCTAGGTGCAACAGCGCGGGGCCTACAGGGCCTCTAGAGGCGTGAACGTCGAGGCGCCCTAGGGCAGGTAGGCAGATAGGCAGGTAGGTAGTGGTGGGCCCTTAGGAAAAACGGTCCTAGGAAGGACCTGCTCTATACCATGTTGAACGAGGAATGAAATGACTAAGAACGAATGAGTACAAATGTGGAAACCTAGAAGTGTGTACCCCCTATAGGCTAACCCACTGCAGCCTAAACAACTACAACATTAGATATAATGTTTGACACGCCCTCGTGCGCCTCTCTCTCTCTCTCTCTCTCTCTCTCTCTCTCTCTCTCTCTCTCTCTCTCTCTCTCTCTCTCTCTCTCTCTCTCTCTCTCTCTCTCTAATGGTCCTTGTATTGATATGGCAGCCAGGTACAAGCATGCAAGGTATAGAAGCATACACACAAAGGCATGTCCTACCCTATATCCCCCCTAAAGGTCTAGGAGGGGCTCTATCACCGCAAAACAGTCTCCAAGGTGTAACTCCTGCCCAATGCCGCCCACAGGCGGGTTCTCAGCTGCAGCCGCTTCGCCCATCTTCATGAGGAGGCCCACGGATTGTGCCCTTTGGAGGGCCACCGACCATCTTTGTCTAAACTGGTGTAGAAACTTTGCGGCATAGTATGACTTTGAGTCGGCGTTGAAGTGCCGCCGAGCCGCCGTGTCTGCCAGTAGCTTTAGGAAGGTTGGTACTTCCGCGCATGGGCAGCCATAGGTGTCGACTGCCAGTGGGAAAAAGCCAACCGTCTCCGGCCGGTTGGCGTAATGCTGGATCTTCTTATCCGCTTGTTCCCGTGCCGCCCATCCCCTGCCTTTCTGCGCCTCTGGGTCCCTCGTGCTTATGGGATCCGTGATAGTGACATCGCACACATACACCGCCCCACTGCTTCGATCCGTCATGGTAAAGTCGGCAGTCTGCTCCTCGATGGGGCAATGGGCGGCCGTCTCGCTGTGGACAATGAAGCCTGCGTGCTGCGCCATGCTAATGCATGCATCCCGCAGCTCGTTGTGGCTGTTAATGCGGTGTTTGCCCAAGCCGCAGCGCAGGAGATGGTTCGGCAGGCGGGGGTCGGTGATAGCCGTTTTGTCCGCGCAGTCACAATTCTTAGGAGTCGAGAAAGGGAGAGCCAGGCGGAATTTGACGGAGTTGGCGAAGTGAACGGGGCCAATCCGCCTAGTCGCTTCGATGGGTATCGCGGATACCCAATCGCCGGCGCCGTATCCCGTCAGCGAAAACATGCGCTGAGTATGGCCTGAGAGTGGGTTCGGCCGCATGCGCCTAGTTGCTTGGACCTGCACGGCGTATCTGCTGCCGTGCACCTGCAGCCCGAGGACGTGTTGAAGACGTATGTCCGATCGCTCCAACCTCTCCTTTTCCAGTATCTCACGAGCGTCTGTCGGCAGTGCCTCCTCACACCCCTTCACCCAAACGTGGAGTGGCGTGCTGGTGTCCCGCGGCAGAAGCATGTGGTCCCGTGCCTGTTTCAGTGCATTCCCGTCACCCAGCTTGAGGTCATTGAGAAACAGCGCCGCCTGGGTGAAACTCGCGGCGAAACCGTAGACCCCCTCAATCAAGGGGTTCGTGATGCCTAACCCCCCTAATGACGGAGGTAGCGACGCCTGCTCCCAAACCCTCGTCTGCTCCGATTGGCACGTCGGCATGCGAATGTCGCAGGCGGTAAGGAGCGTGGTGAGGAGGTCCATGCCCCACTGGCTCCATTTGTCGCGGGGAAGAAGATTAAGGGGCGTCGTCCGTGTCAGGTACGCAACACGCCTCGATATGCATCGTGTGATAAGCAGTGATGCGACCTGCGGGTCCGTTCGTTCGATGAGCGTCAGCGGCTTCGTCATGTCAGCTAACTGCTCCGCAAGGAAAGAAGCCGCGCCGTCGTCCGGTCCTAGAAAACTGCCCAGTAGCTGGACGCCGTCGTTTGAAAACGGCACACCTGGGGGTAGGTTTGGTGCTTGTACCGGACTGGAGCTCCACGCAGCACATTTTCGGGGGTTGTGCTCGAGCCCCAGGAGTGACAATTTGTTGGTGAAGTACGAAAATGCTGCTACAGTGTCTCTTTGTTCCCCAATGAATGTCACGTCATCCGCATACGCCAAACAGAGCACCCCGGGGTGTGTGTCTGCCGTATCGCAAAGCGTGGCATGTATTCCTGCTGCAAATAGCAGCGGGCCGAGTGGGTCCCCCTGGCGGACACCGCGTTCGCTTCGCAGTGGTTCGGACTCGAAGTTTGCGTCTAGGAGCAACTGCGACGGGTTACCATATGTGAACTTGACGAGCGGCAGGAGTGGCGAGAGGGCGGGGGTCTGTATCGCGGTGGCGATGGCTTGTCGTGAGATGCTGTTGAATGCGTTCCTGATGTCAGCTTGCAGCACGAGGCTGTCGGGGCGGGCGTCCAAGAAAGCCCTGGCCGCGTGGATCACAGTCTCGGCGCCACCTGGCACTGCCACGCCGTACTGTAGAGGGAGGAAAAAGGCGCGAGTTGCCTCCCCCATCGTTAACAGGGCTGCCTTGGCTGCCAGCCTCGTCAAACATTCGCCAATCGCGATTGGCCGGGCGCCACCCCCCGGTTTGGCCAAGGCGATGAGGCGCGACGCGGTCAACAAATTCGCCACTGTGTCTGGCAAATTTCCTCCCAAAATTGTATTAACCAGGGCGTGTAGATGGGAGCTGACTCTCGCATTTGTGATCGCCGAGTCGCGCAAATGTTCGAATGTCATCCCCGACGGCCCAGCCCCAACTCCATTTTCGCATCTGCCCAGCAGCTTTGCGAAATCCGCGTGAGCGATTGAAAGCGTTGACTTCTCTGGTGTCGACCAGGTCACCTCCTCGTCAACAGCTGGTGGGTGCTTCTGGCGTAGTTCCTCCAGGATTTCGGGGCTGGGCGTGCAGACAGGCGTTGACTCCAATGCAAGCACGGCTCGTCGTAGGCTGCCACGTTTCGCCAGCCCCTCGGCCCGTTTGGTAACTCCTGTCACGTCTGGCTTGTGCCGGGGCGGGGGTGGCGCGTTGACTGCTGCAAGCGTGTCCAGGTACAGTTGCTCCCATTCGCCACGTTGGAAGGCTCGCAGCCGGGCCTTGACTTTCGGCCAGTCCGGTCGTTGCGGCGAGGTTTGGCGAAGGGTCAGGCGCGGGAGAAACAGCAGCAGACGCCAACCTGTTTCCGACTCTGGGTTTCGGGAAA
This sequence comes from Closterium sp. NIES-65, assembly GCA_948144175.1. NCBI lineage: Eukaryota > Viridiplantae > Streptophyta > Zygnematophyceae > Desmidiales > Closteriaceae > Closterium > Closterium sp. NIES-65. Next base: position 532,227 of record CANXME010002590.1, on the reverse strand, counting down.
GATGTAGTAGCGGCGTCAGTAACACTAGCGAGAACAGCTGACACAGATTTGGCGGTAAGCGCCGCGACAGCGAGGGCTGACAACTGTCGCACAAGGCCGCGACATCCCACTCCCCAATTGCAGCGAACAGATCGGTTCGCTTCGCCAGTTCCTCAGACGAAAAATAGCGGGGGGCCGAAGCGGCCGGTCGTGATGCAGCCCCTCTACTCGCGGCCCGATTTCGTCCAGCGCGACTCGGTCCCGCTGGTGAGGCAAATGTTGGAGGCTCTACCGTCCGATCAGCATCGTGCGGCGTGCGTGCCCCCTGAAGTGGTTGTGCTCGTGCTGTCCTGGCCCCGGCTTCTCTTCTCTCAGAGCTCTCCCTCACCCTGTCTCCTTCCCCCCCTTCATCCTCGCTATCTGGCGTGGCGTCTCTCCTATAAGAGGGGTCCCGTCGCTCGTCCTCTTCATTAGCTGATTGTAGGTTACTTAAAGCCCCACGTGCCGCCGCTTGGTATCCGTTCTCTGGGCCCCCGCCAACTCCGCTTCCTGCTACGTGGTTCGTCCCGCGGTCTCCTCGCGTCCGAGATGGTGGTGATTGCTGGCGTTGATGAGCCGTCGCCAGAGCACGCTGTCGCCTGGTCGGCTGTCGTCGCCAGGCCTCAGTCGGGACTCGAAAAGGGGACCACGGCGACGAAACCCCCTCTACCGCTTGCTCCGAACGGCGGGACAATAGTCTCTGAAAGGATTCCTCCCCACGCACCCGTGGCTCTGCAAGGCGTGGCAGAGGCTGGCCCGTCTGCCCGTGTTGAACCTCCTCCCGCTCCGCCCGCGGCTCCCGTGCCCCCCGTGGAAGCGGCGGAGGCATCTGTGTCGGCTTTGGGGGCTGCTGCTCGTCCTGCCCCTGCGCTTGGCGCGTTCGTTGAACCGGCCGCGTCTGTCCCCGGCGTGCCTTTGCTGGCATCTGCTTCTTCCCCAAAGGCGTCGTCCGCCACCACTGTCGACCCGGCTCTGTTGGTTGCTCCTCCTGGCGCGGAACCGGCGGTTCCCGCTCCACTGCAGGCGGCTCTTGCGGCGCAGCCATCTCGTCCCCCGTCGCCGAACCGCCGCCAATCCCGCCCTCATTCTCCCGCGCCTCAGAGGGAGCGTGAGACGTCGCGGCGCCGGCGCAACTCCCCCCGGCGCTATCAGCAACAGGCCCAGTGGCCTGCTCAGACTGGCGGCCATGGTGACTGGAGGGGTTTCCCCGGGCGTGGTGGTCGCGGGAGGTATCGTCCGCCTGTGACGATGGCGGATCTTCAGCGGGAGGTGTCCCGGGCCGTTCGTGAGGAGAGGGCGGCGCAGAGCCAGAGCAGTTCGCCGCAAGCTGCGTCGGCGCACTTGGCTCCTCGCCCGCCTGTGCCTCTTGTGGTTCCTCCGCCGGCTGCTCCGCTTCCTTCCCCTGTCCTCGTCCCGTCGGCTCCCAACCCTTCTGTGGCGGCGCCATCTCCCGGCTCTCGTCTGCATCTGCCGACGGTTCCGCCTGTTGCGGGGGTGGAGTTTGTGGCCGCGAGTGGTGGCGCGGCAGCGGCTCATTTTGCAGCTGATGAGCCGCTCCTATTCCTGGCGGAGGCGCTTCAACCTCCGCAGACGCGTGTTGCAGAGTCGGCTCTCGGTCAGCTCCACCGACTCGCAGAGAGTCTCCACGCGTTACTGCTGATACAGGTCCTTGCTCACTCCTCGCTCCCTGGGGTCCCTCCTGAGACGTTTCGCGACCGGCCGCGCGAGACTTGCTTGGATGCGGCAGACCAGCTCGCCGTGCTGCTGGCGCCCGTGCTGGCTGCGCCCGCGGAGGGTGGCGCTGCTGCTGTGGGACAGCTGGACGAGGCTGTCCGGAGTTTGAAGCGGCACTTGCGCGCTGGATCTGGAGCCTCGGTGATCGGCGCGAGTACACTGGTGGTCCGGGAGCTGTGGCGGACTTTGACTGGCATTCTCCATGCCCTTGGAGCTCACCGGATGTAGATCTGGCCCCCGCTTGCTCCTGCGTTGCCATTGGTGCCTAGGAATTTGTTGATGCTGCCATGTTTTGTTTGCCGTTGCTTCTAGTCAATCATGTGTGTGTTTTCCTTGTCACCCCTCACGCGCGGCCGAAGGCCGCGCTGTCGAGCGTCAGCCGCCGAAGGCGGCCGGCGCGAGCCACTCGGTTAGGAAAATGAATAACCGAACAATGAGGAGCTAGGCTGGCTGCTAGAGCCTTTATACTAGAGAACAAGGGCTCAGAGGATAAGGGAAGAGGCCTAGGTGCCTCTCTCTCTCTCTCTCTCTCTCTCTCTCTCTCTCTCTCTCTCTCTCTCTCTCTCTCTCTCTCTCTCTCTCTCTCTCCTGCTGCCCGTGCACAGCTCGCTAGCCCCGCGCGCGGCCTTTTTTTTTAGCGCGCGTAGCCCGCTAGCCGCCCGCGCGCGGCTTGAGTCGCGCGCGCGTCGCTTGTTAGCCGCCCGCACGACCAGCGCCGCCCACGAGCAGCCCGCTAGCCGCCCGTTGACCGGCCCTGCTGGCCGTCCAGCGCGCCGCAGCCCCGCCCATAGGCCGCCGCGTCGCGTGTGTAGGCCGCCGCCCGCGCGCGACTGCAGCCCACGCACAGCCGCAGCCCGTACGCTACAGCCGCCCACGCGCAAGCCCACCGTCGCGCCGCGCCCCGTAGCCTAGTCCGAGCCGCGCCGCGCCGCCCTGACCGAGCCGCGCCGCCCTAATCGAGCCGCGCCCCCCTGACCGAGCCGCGGCGCCCTACTGTGCACCACCTGCAGCACTTGCTGTTCGGTTCCTACTACTACAGCTGCTACTGCTACTGCTCTTACTTCTACTACTGCTACTACTACCACTGCTACTGCTACTGCTGCTACTGTCACTATGGCTAGTCCTATAGTTCTCACCTTTGAATCTGAGGGCCATCCGATTAAGTTTGTCGTTTGGTTCGATGACCTACACCTGTTCCTCCAGATCACTGTCAAGGACGATGTTTCTTTTTTTGACCACACGTCTGGCGCCGCTCCCGCACCTGTTCCTACTGCTAACAGCACTGCTCGCTCACAGTGGCAGACCCGTGACGCTCATGCTCGCCTAGCCGTTCGCAGCCACCTACCGTTAGATGAACGCGAGCACTTTGGCCAGCATAAGACCGCTAAGGAGCTGTACGACGCTGTAGTTGCACGCTACTCCTCCCCTGCTACTGCTGCAATAGGCCGTCTCTCACTTCCCTATCACTTCCCCAATCTGTCTGCTTTTGCCACTGTAGCTGACCTCATCACGCACCTCCGTACTCGTAATCTTCGCTAGCGTGCCGCGCTTCCCCCCGATTTCCTAGCTAAGAACCCTCCCCCGATGTACCTCACACTCTACCACCTAGTCACCCGCCTCCCTGACTCCCTTCGCACTGTCAGGGACCACTTTCTCGCCCTCTCCCCTACCGACCTCACTGTGGACCTGCTCAAGAAGGAACTCCTAGCAGCTAAGAAGATTATTGTAGCTGTAGGTGCCTCTCGTGGCGACCCTTGCGCCCCCTTCTTTGAGGGGTGCTCCCCCGTCCCCCTCCTCCCCTCCATTGCATCAGCTGCTGCTGTCGACTACCTCGGTGCTGAGGGGGTCGGGGCTGCGTCTGCTCCTAGTGGGAGGCGCAAGGGCGACAGGGGCAAGGGGGGCAGGGGTGGCAGAGGTGGCGGCGGGGGCGGTGGTGGTGGAGGGGGTGGAGGCGGCGGGGTGGTGGCGGTGGTGGGAGTGGTGCTGGTGTAGGAGGGGTCAGTGGCGGAGCCGGGGGTGGTGGCGGCGGCGGTGGCGGGGGTGGTGGGGGTGGTGGTGGCGGCAGTGGAGCTGGTGGCAGGCGCGGTGGAGCGGTGCAGCGTGGGGGGATCGGAGGTGGCTAGAGGCAGCAATAGCAACGTCCCAGCGAGACCTTGTCGTCCCAGCAGCTCCGTGAGTGGTACTCTCAGCGTGGGGGGTCTGAGGGTGGAGGTACCTGCCCGTACGTCCTCCGCACAGATGACTGCACTGGCCAGACCTGTGGGAGGTTTCACACGGCGCATCACTGCTTCTTTCGTCTCGACGACGCCTGGCGTGAGCAGTTCCCTGACGCCTCTGAGCTGCCCCGCTGGGCTGATTTGCTTAAGAAGGGAATTGATATCTTTGCTCTTGATTATGATGCTATCCTTGGTGCTATGTATGCATTGACTATTTGTGTTGAGGGTGACTGCTACCTGAGTGTACCGCCCGGCCCGGGTATTGGGACCAGTGAGGCTGCCGCTCTAGATACTAGTGCATCTGCTGCCCTAGGTCCTGGTGAGGCTGCTGCTCTAGGTGCCAGTGAGTCTGCTGCTCCAGGTGCTTGTGAGTCTGCGCTTGCTGGTATTGCGTCTACTTAGGCACTGCACACCTTCACACTGGACTTGGGTGCTTCCCGTTGTTTCTTTCGTGACCGCACTGTCCTTGAGCAGCTAGCTCGGCCTGTTGCTGTCTCTCTCGCTGACCCCTCTGGGGGCCCAGTCCTTGCAACCTCCTCCACTGTCCTCCCTTGTCCCACGGTTCCGGCTGGCACTCTGTTGGGTCATTACCTCCCTTCGTTCTCTACGAACTTGGTGGCGGGCTCTGCTCTCCAAGACGGGGGTGTTCACCAGTTCACCCCTGCCTATGAGCGTGTAACCCACTATACGTGTGCTCGGACGGGTCGCCACCTGGCTACCTTTACTCGACTGCTGGGGTCGGACTTGTACACACTGACCACTGAGTCCCCTCAGGTAGCTGCGCCTGCGTCTGCGTCACATCAGCTGTCGACCCCCTGCTCCTGTTGCACCCTGTCGCACCAGACTATCCTCTGGCACCACCGCCTTGGTCACCCTTCAGTGCAGCGCCTTCGTGGCATGCACTCCTGGTACCTTATCTCTGGTCTTCCCAAGGTTCTCCCTCCTCTCCCACCCTCGCCTGCTCCTCCCTGTCTTCCCTATGTCGAGGGGTGGCAGCGCGCCACTCCTCACTCCTCCTCGTTCCCTCCCACAGAGGCTCCTCTGCAGACTCTCCACTTGGACGTGTGGGGCCCAGCCCGCGTCCGTGGACAGGGCCACGAGCAGTATTCCTGCTGGTCGTCGACGACTACACGCGCTACACCACAATCTTCCCCTTGCGCACCAAGGGTGAGGTCCCTGATGTTTTGATCCCTTGGATCCGCGCTGCTCGTCTCCCGCTCCGCGACCGGTTCCAGTCGGACTTTCCAGTCCTGCGTCTGCACTCTAACAGAGGTGGTGAGTTTTCCTCTGACCTCTTGGCAGCCTACTGTGCGGAGCACGGCATCCGCCAGACGTTCACATTGCCGGCCTCTCCACAGTAGAATGGGATTGCTGAGCACCGCATTGGCTTAGTCATGGAGGTGGCTCGTACCTCTATGATCCATGCGGCTACCCCCCATTTCCTGTGGTCGTTTGCAGTGCAGTACGCTGCGCATCAGCTCAACCTCTGGCCCCGGGTCTCTGCTCCGGAGACCTCGCCCACACTGCGTTGGACGGGGAAGGTTGGCGATGCGTCAGTGTTCTGAGTCTGGGGATGTCGAGCCTTTGTCCGCGATACGTCTGCGGACAAACTCTCCTCCCGTGCCATTCCTTGCGTCTTTCTTGGCTTTGTTCTTGATGCGCTTGGCTGGCAGTTTTACCACCCCACCTCGTGCCGTGTCTTCCCCTCTGGGGACGTCACTTTTGACGAGTCGGTACCCTTTTACCGTCTGTTCCCCTACCGCACTGCGCTGCTCCCCCCCCCCCGCCGCTCTTCCTCCCGCCAGGTGCTGCTTCGGTAGACCCCCTCCCTCCCCAGGGTCCTACTCCCTCAGGTGTTTCCTAGGTAGACCCGGTCGAGCTTGTCGAGGTAGCTGTCGACTATGGTCCTGCGAGGGGAACTGAGACTGGGGGTGCTGCATCTGGGGGTGCTAAGACTGAGGGTGCTGAGCCTAGGGGTGCTGAGCCTGGGGGTGCTAAGCCTGGGGGTGCTGAGACTGGGGGTGCTGAGCCTAGGGGGGCTGAGCGTAGGGGTGCTGAGCCGGGGGGAGCTGAGACTGACCGTCGTGCGCCTGGTGACGCTCCATCTTCACAGCAGTTGCGTGAGTGGTACTCTCAGCGTTACAGCCTCCGGCGTGGGGCTGCTGGAGCTGGGGGTTCTGCCGGAGTTGGAGCTGGTGGTGCTGCGGGTGCTGAGCCGTAGCCGTTGCCTCCCTCCCCACAGTGACTGCGTGAGTGGTATGCTCGGCGCTGTAGCCTCCGGAGCGGCGCTCCCTGCACTGGGGTGCCGCCCGCTGGAGGCCCTAGTGCTGCTGGAGGTACTGGAGTCTCTAGTCCTGGAGGTGCTCGTACGAGCGGTACTGGAGCTGCTGGGACTGGGGGTTCTGCTGGCGCTGGTGCTACTGGAGGTGCTGCTGGTGCTGGAGTTGGAGCTGCAGATGCTGGAGCTGCCGGTGGAGCTGAGGGCGCCGGGCCTACTGGAGTTGGTGTAGCTGACAACCCTGGGGTTGGTCCTGCAGGTGCTGGAGCCAACGGTTCGGCTGGAGATGGCGCTACTTGGGGTACTGGAGTTGGCACTACTAGTGCTGCTGGTAGTACTGCAGGAGTTGGAGCTGCTGGTGGGGGTTCTGGTGCGATCTCTGCTGGTTCTGAGGGCGCTTCACGACCGCGGTCGTACTTCGTTCCGCTCCTTCAGCAGGTTCTTGGTCAGCCTCCTCCTTCTTGTCCTGCTCGATCCTTAGAGTTTCCTCAGCCTGTCCAGACGCAGTTACAGTTACAACCTGACTCGCCACTCCCTGGTCCTTCTCCCTACACTGGTCTGACCGGAGGTCTTACGGAGCGTCGTGAGCCTGAGTCTCGTCCTGTGTCGCCTGAGCATCGTTCTGCGTCACCTGTTTGTGCTGCTCGCATCGGTTGTAGTGTCCCGCGTTAGCGTCCTCCTGCTGTCCCAGGCACTCACCAGATGACGCTTCGTCTTTCCACTGCTCCACAGCGAGTCCCTCTGCCTTCTCCTCCTGCGTCCTCTCTTCCTGCCCTTGCTGACCCGGAGTCTGACTCTCATCGTGCTGCTAGTCCTACTGTCACGCGTCTCCTGGCCACGGTTGTCACTGACCCTTCCTTTGAGTCTACTGCTACGTCTGCCCTAGTTGCTGAGCTTGTCGACTTTGCTGCTCACTGTCGTCTAGACTACGCCGCGAGTCTTGTTGCTGAGTCTGAGTCTGTCTGTCCTCCGTCCGTCGGGGGTGAGTGTGCTCTAGACACGGACGTCCTTGAGGACAGGCAGGAGGACTTTGAGTGCTTTGCCGCTGCTGTACTTCATCTCGTGTCCATGCTGATTGCACCTGAGGGAGACCCGGATGCACCAGACATCCCGACCTCGCGCTCTTACGCAGAGGCGATCGCGGGTGAGTACTCCTCTCAGTTGCAGTCAGCCATGGACGCAGAGATGGCATCCTGGAAGTCCACAGGCACTTAGATCAACGAGGTTCCCCCACCTGGGGCAAACATCGTCAGTGGCATGTAGATTTTCAGGGTGAAGCGGCCGCCAGGTTCTCCGCCTGTCTTCAAGGCTCGTTACGTTGCTCGAGGCTTCAGTCAGCGAGAGGGAGTAAACTTCTTCCAGACCTTCTCCCCCACCCCGAAGATGACCACTCTTCGGGTGCTACTGCACGTTGCCACTCAGCGTGACTACGAGCTGCACTCTCTCGACTTCAGCACTGCTTTCTTGCAGGGCAGCCTGCACGAGGAGATCTGGCTGCGCCGCCCTCCTAGCTTTACTGGGTCATTTCCTCCTGGTACCCAGTGGAGCCTCCGGCGGCCGGTCTACGGTCTCCGCCAGGCGCCACGTGAGTGGCACGACACACTGAGGACTAACCTTGCGGCTCTTGGGTTCGCGCCTTCTACTGCTGACCTGTCGGTGTTTCTGCGCATCGACACTTCGCTGCCGCCGTTCTACATCCTCGTGTACGTCGACGACTTGGTCTTTGCCACCGCTGACACTGAGGCTCTTGCCCTGGTGAAGTCGGAGCTGCAGAAGAGACACATGTGCAGAGACCTGGGTCAGCTGTGCAGCTACCTTGGCTTGCAAATCACCCGGGACAGAGCACGCCGCACCATCACACTGACTCAGTCACACATGGTGCAGCAGGTTGTTCAGCGCTTCGACTTCACCTGGTCCTCGGCACAGGTGACTCCTCTGGCTACAGGTCACTCGCTCTCAGCTTTGCCTTGGATGAGTCCGTAGAGTCGAGTGATCCATACCCAGAGCTAGTTGGCTGCCTCATGTACCTGATGACTTGCACTTGTCCTGGCCTAGCGTACCCTCTTGGCCTTCTGGCTTGCTACATGGCTCTTAGTAGGCACCGAAAGGTGCACTAGGATTCTGCAAAGAGGGTATTGCGCTACTTGTGCAGTACATCGGGCATGGGGCTAGTGCTTGGAGGAAGGAGCTCAGTTGTTCTCACTGGGCAATCAGACGCTTCTTGGGTTGACGACCACGCTACTCAGCGGTCGTCACAGGGTTACACCTTCAGCCTTGGCTCTGGCTTAGTTTCGTGGCGTTCTACGTGTTCGTCTTGAGTTCTCAGCTTCAATTGTGAGGCTGAGATCTACGCCACAGCCATGGCTGCAAAGGAGTTACGCTGGCTCACCTACCTGCTGACCGACCTGGGAGAGCGGCCTCGTTCTCCTCCAGTGCTGTACGTCGACAACAAGGCTGCCATTGCCTTGTGTGAGGAGCACAGACTGGAGCACAGAATGAAGCACATCGCTTTGCGTTACTTCCTGGCTCGAGAGTTGCAGCAGCGTGGTCAGCTTCGTTTGCATTACGTGGCCACTCAGGCAAACACTGCTGATATATTCACCAAGGCACTTTAGTCTGGTGATCATCAGCGTTTTTGCACTTTGCTAGGACTTGTGCCCACTTTTCCTCACTTGTTGTAGACTTTGCCTGTACTGTGATTTATACATATATATACCTGCATACTTGCTTTGCTAGGTATAGATCACTGTGGTGCTTGTGTTACTTATATGCCTCTGCATGTGAACTGGCCTTGTGGCCTCTTGCTTGTGCTCAGAGTGTGTGGTGACGTTGTGATCCACCCTGAGCTTGCTTTGTCTTTCTTGACTGGTCTTGTGACCCCTTGCTCTCCCCCACTTAGCCTATGGGGGTGTGTCAAACATTGTATATGTTACTGTTCCGTAGGCTACAGTGGGTTTAGCCTTAGGGGGTACAATATTCTAGGGTTTTCCTACTTGTACTCCCAATCTTGCTAGTCCAACCACTTCTCTCGATTCTGACAGTAGGTTCAACCCAACTGGATTTAAACAATCCAGTCGACATCATTTCCGCCGTTCACTGCAATTGCAATTAAGAACAACAACACATGTTTTTGATAACTATGTATTTATATCCTTGTTGTCTAGAATATAATTGATTGAAATCATCAATCATTGCCATATGGGCAAAGCCCATGAAAGCACACCCCTCCTTGCCATGGGGAAGGTGGTTGCACCCCAAGGGGTAGTAGGAAGGGGTTTGAGCTTCCCAAGCTCAATGTTCACTTCCTTTCCCCAACAACTCAATTGGGAAAAATTACCATTCTCTCTCAATTTCTCATCCGCAATTTCTTTCTGCATTCTCCAATACTCTCCAGACTCGTACGATTTTAGCAGCTGCAACTCTCTATTTTGTACGAGCGCTTGTTATTATATGGGTAAATGCCAATCTTGGTTTTCACTGGGATGACTTCAAATTGCAGTAGATCTGTAACCCTCTTTTATAGTACAAAGATTCTGTCATATCATGGCTTGTACCGATTCCCATGCTGGTGGTGATAACGGAAGCAACTCCCATGCATAGCTTGAAGCTTCTATGCAGAGGATTGATACAAATAACATGGATGAGAAAATGGCTGATTAATCTCTTGTTGAAAACTCTCAAAAGCGCAGGAAGAGGATTCTTAGTAGGAGGATATTGAGTTCAAGGGAGAAAACATATTGCATGCTGAAATTGCTAAGCTGCAATATCATGCTGTTGCCTAGGACACACGCATCCACAATATAAGTCACTCATTGACACACTCCGGTGAGAGCTCTCTAACCACGACAACAAAATCATGTACTTGGACGTTGAGCTTAAGAACATGAAGTGCGATGCATGTGAGCACGTTCATCAGTTGGCAAGGCAGAATTCAAGGTTCAACGAACTGAAGAAGCTTTCAAGGCTTTCCAGCGGGAGACCATGTTCTGCCTCGCAGCACGAGTATACGCGCCTACTCACTGTGCTAGCGGTCGACCAACACTTCTTGCTAAAGTGGTGTGGCAATTGAGCCTGGACCCTCCACACAGCGCGCTGCTAAGCCGGCCACTCAGGTTTTTGGCGCTTTGCCACCATTTATCCATGGCAAGAAGGACGTGGCGGCTTGGTTATCGATGATGACGGACCTGTTCGCGTCTCACAAGGTCCATAACGACACTCGCGTCATCGCTGCCACTACCGTGATGGATCAGACAGCATCGAGGGTGGTGTATGGTAGCAAGCTTCAGGCTAAGGAATGTAGGAAGTCGTTTGGGTCGGAGAAATTTGCCTCTGCACTCAAGCAAGCTTTCCAGATCCAGCCAGCACAGTTGGAGGTCCGAAGCCACCTTGAGATGCTGCATTGCGGGGACCGCACAGCTCAGCAGTACGCCGTGGAGTTCGAAGAATTTTAGATGCTCCAGAATTCGGCGGAATGTATGAGCGAAGGCAAGGAAAACAATTTCTTCTTCAAAGGACTGCTTGGACACCTCAAGAGCATGCACAAAACAGATGGGGCTGGGGAGTCGTGAAGGTCCTGTGATCACGTGAAGCGCGTGGTAGGGACCTTGAATATGCACTCTCGTGCTTATGCAAAAACCACTCCTCAGCCGCAGCAAGCCTCAAGGCCGTCGCCTAGTTCTGCAGCTCCAAGCGGAAGGCATCCAGCTACTCCTTGGAAGGGCGGGAACCACAAGAGGCCCATTCAGCAGGGACAACATGCTGAGCACAAGTCCAAAAAGGTCAACGAGGGTGGACCGAGCAATGTCCATTGTTGCTTCAAGTGTGGCAAGCCTGGTCACAAGGGTTATGAGTGCCGCCGCCGCAAGTTGGTGAAGTACTATGGCAAGCCTAAGATGGACAACATGCACCATGATGGCAGTGGGCCCTCGGGCAGCCAACAGGATTTTGCGAAGCCCAACTAGGGCGTGGTTACCTAGTGGGCATAGTAAATCGAGAGGACAGGCAGTAGTCTTGAAGGTTGAAGAGTTGTTGAAGCTTGAATGCCTTATTGATTGCAAATTTGCATGTGTGTATGCATATTCCGCTAATAAAAGTTCTTTGTTTGCCTCTCGATTTCACCCACTTGAAAAGATTACAGTCGAATCATTAAAAGATAAATTTGCAACAATCTGTTGTGATCATCAAAATTTGCCTTGGATAATGGATGTGGTTGGATTGGTAACGCGCACATTTTGAGGTGATTTATTTTGAACGCTTCAGGGTTGGAGCATGTTGGCATAGTGGAAAAAAGTGCGCCATGTGTGATGGACACGCGCTTGTTCTTTAGCAACATGGAAAAAAATGCATATTATTTGCCACCACTGATATTACAACATATCATATCTGACCTAAACATCAGCACAACCTTTTGTTTACTGGTCGTGTATGTCAGAATATTATTCTTATGTTCCAGCCTGTAGTGGGGTGCTCTATAGCGAGTACAACCCTTCTAGGGTTTGCTATTTGTATCCCCATTTCTGCTAGTTCATTCCTCTTTCTTTCTTCAAACTTTGTCAGTGTATATGGGTGTAATGCATCGATCGTGGTTGATACAGGTGCAACTGCGTCATTGATCCACGAGAAGTGAATGTTCCAGTTCAAAAACTATCTTGTTTCTACTCGCTAGGGGGATGACAGGGTCATCTCTGTGAGAATAGTAGGTATAGCTAGAGCCACTAGCCTAGGGTTTAGGCTTAGGAAAGTAGCAAGAGTTCAAGCAAAGGAGAGATTGCACTATGAAAAGAGTGGTACAAATAGAAGAGAAGCATGCAAGGAGTGGTGCACCACCACACAGGACAATAATGATACTACACTACAGCTAGAACTACATGCGCTTATACAGAACATATATCAAATATATTATGACAATCTCATGCAAGATGTCATGCGTTGGTTAGCCTGGATATCCAAGGAAGGATATTAGGAGACTATCAGCGTTTTTTTCTTATCCCTCTTGGCAGGCGTAGACATCGTCTTGGGAATGGATTGACTGCAGCCCAATGAAGTGGTTCTATATTTCCAAGATAGTACGCTTTCATTCACAAAGAATAGGATGATGTTCCAATGGCAAGTTCCAAAGTGCCATACACTGGATAAGAAACATCAAAACTTAGCACTTGATGTGCGCTTTGCGTCGGCTCTCTAATTCGAGGAGCATGTTAAGGGGCTGGTACATTTTTTATGTTCAGCTAGCCTCGGAACCAACAACTTCACAAATGATTGAGGATTTTTCACCTCTATTGAAGGCGTTGGTAGAGGAATATTATGATTAATTTTAGCCAATTCCGGACGAGTTACCCTTCGACCATGCAGTCAGTCATATTGTACCATCCTAGTGGAGCCAATAAAGGCACCTCTGTATCCCCCCAGTCCAGGTGAGTACGAGAAGGCTAAGTTACATAATGAGGAGTACCCCAGGAAGGGATGGATAGAATCTACCGTGTCTCCATATGGAGCACCTATCTTGTTTGTTCACAAAAAGGGAGTTGGACTACGCATGTGCATCCATTCTAAAGCCCTGAACAAAATCACGATAAAAAAAGCATATATCCAGTTCCACAGATAGAAGATTTACCTGATCGATTACAGGGTGTGCAACGGTTCAATGCATTGGATTTGACAAAAGGATCACCAATTCTGTATAACAGAGTACGATGTTCCAAAAACAACTTTTTGTGTTGACAGCTATAACATTATGTGGAAGCGATTAAATTGAACTACAAGCTTAAACTTGGCAACACTTAACATCACTTCTAGCCCTTCGAGTGTGACAGCTTGTCACCTCCTAGCCAAGGGCGTAGAATAATGACAACTGAGTAGTTATGCCTTGCTCAGCTTCTAGGACGAGAAATCTAGCTGAGCAGAGTTTTGGCAGCACCACACTAACGCTTCTACTCTCATCATTACGAATAGTAGAGTTCAAGCTTAAAAAGGCGCACATGTATAAAAAATCATTTTTGACAGGTACAAGCACACATTAATAAATTTTATGTACAGGTAAGGGCAAGCATAAAACAGTTGCTTAACTAATTTTAAGGATTTTGCCATGCTGTATTTGAAAACGGTTGCTCAATTCCTTGAGAATTTGGCTTCATCCTCCTCTTGTTAAAAATTGTCTTCGAATTGCGATCAAAACAATTGCCATTGCTGACTCAAATCTGTGCACTTATGAGACTCACATGTGACTCCAATGTAGCTCTCATGAGTTTATGCAAGCTCACTGTTATAAAACGGCTTTTACCATTTGAAAAACGGAATACACCCTCTTTGGCCTTCGCACAATTGGGAGCTGCGTCTATAGTGCTGCCATTTCATTCGGATACGATTCCCCATCAAATAGAAATGGAACTTAAACAAGACATAAACGCAGGTTCATAACACAAACAAACTCATCACGCTTGGTAGAAACGGGTAAAGCATGGTCAAACCAAAAAGGGGAAGAGCAACTAGTAGAGCCAATCAAAGTAGGAAAGATACAAGTCCTCCAAGTCTGTGAGAGTACGACGTGTCAGAACATTATAGCTTATGCATATTGTGTAGGCTATAGTGGGGTAGCCCATAAGGGGTACAACCCAATTAGGGTTAGTACTTGTACCCAATTCATTCATAGTTCATTCATTCCTTGTTTCTTCTCATGGTATCGAGCAGGTTCCCTAACGGGAACGATTCCTAGGGCCCACCACTACAATTTTTTTTTTCCTGCCCGGAGCGCGCTCCACTCAGCCCGAGTTGCGCTCCGTGTGCTCTCCCTACCGGCGCGCCCTCGCTAGGCCCTCTCACGGCCCGTCGCGCCGCCCTTACGGCCCGTCGCGCCGCCCATAGCGGCCCTATCGCGCCGCCTCCTTCGCGGACCCGTCGTACCGCCCTCAGCGGCTCGTCGCCGCCTCCTTCAGCGGAGTCGCCCCCCCCCTCCCCCCTTGCGGCCCGTCGCCGCCTCCCCCTTGCGGCCCGTCGCCGCCTCCTCCCTTGCGGCCTGTCGCCGCCTCTTACAGCGGCCCAACCGGCCCCGCGCGCCGCCCTAGCGACCTCTTGCGCCGCTTGTCGGCCCCGCTTGCCGCCCTTGCGGCCCTTCGAGCCGCCCGTCGGCCCACCGTGAGCCGCCCTAGCGGCATCGACGCCGCCCTTCCCGGACCCGACACCACCTTGGCTGGCCCCTGCGCCTGCTCCTACGGCAACGGCGCCTCCTCCTACGGCCCCGGCGCCTCCTCCTACGGGCCCGGCGCCTGCTCCTACGGCCCCAGCCCCTGCTCCTACGGCCCCGCTACCTTCTCCTACGGCCCCAGCGCCTGCTCCTACGGCCTCAGTGCCGCCCTTCCCGGCTCCGACGCCGCCTCCTACCGGCCCCACCGCCGTCCCTGATCAGGAGCCGCAGCCGCCAAGCCGCCCAGCGACCGAGCCGCCGGGCCGCCGAGCCGCCCAGCAACCGAGCAGCCGAGCCGCCCAGCCCCCGAGCCGCCCAGCACCAGAGCCGCCGAGCCGCCCAGCAGCCGAGCCGCCAAGCCGCCCAGCAGAGGAACCGCCGAGTCGCCCAGCAGCCGAGCACCCGAGCCGCCGAGCCGCTCGGCAGCCGACCCGCCGAGCCGCTCAGCAGCCAAGCAGCCGAGCCGCCGAGCCGCCCAGCAGCCGAGCCGCCGAGCCGCCCTGCCGCCGAGCCACCCGAGCTGCCCTGCAGCCGAGCCGCCGAGCCGCCCTCTCGGGTAAGAGCAGCGCCTCTACCCCTGCACTGCCCTTACCCTACTGTTCGTACAGCTAGTCTACTGCTGTCATGGCTACCCCTAGTGTCCTAGCTTTTGACGCTGAGGGTAGGGCCATTGACTTTGACGTTTGGATCGACGACCTGCAGCTTTTCTTACAGTGCAATAGGGCAGACGGCCTCTCCCTCTTTGACCTCACTTCTGGTGCCTCTCCTGCCCCCGCCGCTGATGGTGATGCCAATGTTCGCTCACAGTGGGCCACGCGCGATGCTGCTGCACATCTTGCTGTGCGTCGCCACCTGCCTACCTCTGAGCGTGCGCACTTTAGCCAGTACAAGAGTGCTCAGACCTTGTACGACGCTGTAGTTGCACGCTACTCCTCCCCTGCCACTGCTGCACTGAGCCGCCTCATGCTACCGTACCTCTTCCTTGACCTTGCTGCCTTTCCCATAGTCGCTAACCTCATTACGCAACTCCGCACTAGTGACACTCTCTACCGCGCTGCGCTTCCTGCTGAGTTCTGCGAGAAGAACCCCCACCCCATGTACATCACCCTCTACTACATAGTCACCCGTCTCCGTGACTCCCTTCGCGTAGTCGGGGACCACTTCCTCTCAGTTTCCCCACCACTCTCACCGTTGACCTCCTTGAGAAAACCCTCCTAGAAGCAGAGAAGAGCATAGTCGCTGTAGGAGCCTCTCGTGGTGACCCTCGCACCCCCATCTTTGAGGGGTGTTCCCCCTCCCCTCTTTTGCCCTCTGTTGCCTCTGCTGCTGCGGCCGACCTCGTTAGTCTGGAGTCGGTCGATGCGGCGTCTACCCCTAGTGGGAAGCGTCGCTCTGGCAAGGGCAAGGGGGCAGGGGCGCGGGAGGAGCTAGCGGAGGCGGTGGAGGCGGCGGTGGAGGCAGTGGAGGGGGTGGGGGTGGTGGTGGGAGTGGTGGCGGGGGTGGAGGTGTCGGCAGGAGCAGTGGAGGCGGAGGCGGCGGCGGCGGTGGCGGTGGGAGCGGAGGTGGTGGAGGTGGCGGAGGTGGAAGAGGCGGTGGCGGAGGAGGAGGAGGAGGAGGTCGTGGCTCTTCGCAGAGGAGTGGCTCCGGTGGTGGTCAGCGCCAGCAGCAGCAGCGCAGTCGGGAGACCCTGTCCCCTCAGCAGCTTCGTGACTGGTACGCTGCACGCCAGCGAGGTGGGGGTACTGGTCCGTGCACCTACGTCCTGCGCACCGGCGATCGTGCGGGTGAGCAGTGTGGGGGTGCGCACCCCACCCAGCGCTTCTTTGGCCGCCTGACGGACGCTTGGCATCACCAGTTCCATGAGGCCACTGAGATCCCTCGCTGGGGCGAGCTGTCTAGGGCAGGGGTAGCTATCTTTGACCTTGACTTTGATGCTATTCTTGCTGCTATATATGTTGTGTCTATTAGTGATGAGGGTGACTGTTACAGGTGTTTCCCGCCCGACCCGGACATTCAGACTGCTGCTCTAGGTGCTGGTGAGGCTGCTGCTCTTGGTGCTAGCGAGGCTGCTGCTCTAGGTGCTAGTGCGTTTGCTTCCTCCGGTACTGGTGAGTCTGCGCTCTCAGGTACTGCATCGGCTTCGGCCTCCCACACCTTCACACTTGACTCGGGGGCTTCTCGCTCCTTCTTTCAAGACCGCACCACACTCACGCCGCTTGGTCGGCCAGATGCAGTCTCCCTGGCAGACCCCTCTGGGGGTCCTGTCCTTGCTCACTTCTCCACTGGCTTCTTGTGTCCGGCGGCCCCCTCTGGCACCCTATCTAGTCTTTACCTCCCCTCGTTCTCTACGAACTTGGTGAGTGGTGCTGACCTACAGGATGCGGGGGTTCACCAGTTCACTTCTGCGAGTCAGCGGGTGACCCACTGCACGGACGCTCGGACAGGCCGACACCTGGCCACGTTTACACGTCGGCCGGGGTCGAGCCTGCACACACTGACCTTTGCGTCTCCTCCGGTCATTGCGTCTGGTCAGGTAGCTGCGTCGAGTTAGGTGTTAGCTGCAGCGTCCAGGTCTGGTCCTGAGTCTGCCCCCTGCTCGTGTCGCCTCCTGTCTCACGAGACTCTCCTCAAGCACCACCGCCTTGGTCACCCCTCCCTACTTCGTCTCCGAAGCATGGCCTCCCGTGTCCTTGTCTCTGGTCTTCCCCGGTCCCTCCCTTCCCTTCCTCCGGAGCCTGGCCCTACCTGCGTTCCCTGTGTCGAGGGGCGGCAGCGGGCTGCCCCTCACTCCTCCCAGTTTCCTCCGACAGAGGCCCCGCTGCAAACGCTTCACATGGACGTGTGGGGCCCAACCCGCGTCCGTGGACAGGGTCACGAGCGCTACTTCCTGCTGGTGGTTGACGACTACTCGCGTTACACCACAGTCTTCCCCTTGCGCAGCAAGGGTGATGTCACTGAGGTGTTGATTGACTGGATCCGCGCAGCTCGTCTCCAGCTTAGGCGGAGCTTCGGCTCGGACTTTCCTGTTCAGCGTCTGCACTCTGACAGAGGCGGAGAGTTCTCCTCTGGCCTTCTGCGAGCCTACTGTTGTGCATGAGACATCCGCGAGACCTTCACTCTTCCGGACTCTCCACAGCAAAATGGGATGCTGAGCGCCGCATTGGCATGGTCATGGACGTCCATGATGCATGCGGCTGCCCCCCATTTTTTGTGGCCGTTTGCGGTCCGGTACGCGGCGCATCAGATCAACCTTCAGCCCAGGGTCTCCATGCCGGAGACCTCCTCGAACATCGTCAGTGGCATGTGGATTTTCAGGGTGAAGCGACCGCCGAGCTGCGCCGCCCACTTGGCTTCACTGGGAATTTTCCTCTTGGCACCCAGTGGAGCCTCCGGCGGCTAGTCTACGGTCTCCGCCAGGCACCGCATGAGTGGCACGACACACTGAGGACTACGCTTGCGGCTCTTAGGTTTGCTCCCTCTACTGCCGACCCGTCGCTGTTTCTGCGCATCGACAATTCTCTACCGCCGTTCTACATCCTCGTGTACGTCGACGACTTGGTTTTTGCCACAGCTGACACTGCTGGACCGGCCCACGTGAAGTCTGAGCTGCAGAAGAGACACACATGCACTGACCTGGGTGAACTGCGCAGCTACCTTGGCTTGCAGATCACTCGGGACAGAGCACGCCGCACCATTACCCTGACTCAGTCACACATGGTGTAGCAGGTCCGTCAGCGCTTCGGCTTCACGTACTCCTCGCCTCAGGCCACTCCTCTGTCTACTCGCCACTCGCTTTCAGCTCTGCCTTTGGATGAGTCCGTAGAGTCGAGTGGCCCGTACCCAGAGCTTGCTGGCTGCCTCATGTACCTGATGACCTCCACACGACCTGACCTTGCATACCCTCTTAGCATTCTCGCACGCTATGTTGCTCCTGGGAGACACAGACCGGAGCACATGGCTGCAGCGAAGAGGGTGTTGCGCTACTTGTGCAGTACATCGGGCATGGGGCTTCTGCCTGGAGGGCAGAGTCCAGTGATCCTTACTGGGCACGCTGTCGCTTCTTGGGCTGATGACCAGGCTACGCAGCGGTCGTCACAGGATTACACCTTCAGCCTTGGTTCCGGCTCTGTTTTGTGGCGGGCTACTTGCTCGTCTTCTGTTCTCGGCTCCAGTTGTGAGGCTGAGATCTACGCAGGAGCCATGGCTGCACAGGAGCTTCGCAGGCTCACCTACCTGCTGACTGACCTCGGAGAGCCTCATCGTTCTCCTCCAGTGCTGTACGTAGACAACAAGGCCATGCTGGCCTTGTGTTGGGAGCATCGCCTAGAGCACAGAACGAAGCACATTGCTCTCCGCTACTTTCTTGCTCGTGAGCTGCAGCAGCGTGGTCAGTTGCGTCTTGCGTACGTGGCCTTTGAGGCCAACACTACTGATATCTTCACTAAGGCGCTTGCGCCTTGTGACCATCAGCGCTTCTGTACTCAGCTGGGCCTTGTGCCTACCTTGCCTCACTTGCTCACCTCTTGACCTTGCTTGTACTGTTACATATATATATACACCTGCTCTTGCTTGTCTAGCCTTTTTATATATATGTGTACTCCTGCATGTGAACTGGCCTTGTGGCCTTGAACTTGTGCTCGGAATGTGTGGTGACTTTGTGATCCACCCTGAGCTTGCTTTGCTTTGCTTTGCTTGACTGGTCTTGTGACCCCTTATTCTCCCCCACTTTGCCTATAGGGGTGTGTCAGAACATTATAGCTTATGCAGATTCTGTAGGCTATATTGGGGTAGCCTATAAGGGGTACAAACCAATTAGGGTTAGTACTTGTACCCCATTCATTCATAGTTCATTCATTCCTTGTTTCTTCTCACGACGGCTTATGTCAGCTATGCTTGCTTGCCTTTACTTAATTATGCTATTTCTAGCATAGGATAAATATATGCATGCATGAATTGCTTGATTTCCTAGGGTAGGTGCTTTCTTACATGTTATTTTAGTTATAGCATCGAGCTAGGTTGCGAGCACCGAATTCTGGGCTTTTCGGTTGCCACCGAATTGCCTTCTACCGAATTCAAGAAGGATCTGTTCGGGACGCTTCGCGACCCGCGGAACCTTCGCGTAACACCTGGTTACTGGGCCTTGTGTCGAGCCTATATGTGAGGATCTAGGATCGAGTTCAGAAAAGAGAATGAGAATTGAGTCGAATTGAATTGAATTGAATGTCCACCTAGGTACAACACGAGGCTATATATAGGCTCGACACAAGGCCCCGTAACCAGGTGCTACGCGAAGGTTCCGCGGGCCGCGTAGCGTCCCGAACGGATCCTTACCGAATTCGGTAGAAGGCAATTCGGTGGCAACCGAAAATCCAGAATTTGGTGCACGCAATCTAGCTCCGTGCTATAACTATAATAAAGTATAGGAAAGCACCTAGCCTAGGAAATCAAGCAATTCATGCATGCATATAATTATCCTATGCTAGAAATGGCATGATAAAGTAAAGGCAAGCAAGCATAGCTGGCATAAGCCGTCGTACTCTTACACGTCCCCCCCTCAAAGCAGGGTGGCGTGAGATCCACCCTGCTTGACAAGATAGTCCTTGAGAGCACGGCGTGCGTTGCCCATATCAGCTTCTGCAACCCAACTGTCCTCAGTGGGGTCGTATCCCTTCCAGCGTATCAGGATTTTGAGAGTCTTGCCACCGCGGCGCCGATGAGAGAGAACGCGCTCGATCTCGTACTCGGGTTCATCGTGTATGAGAACAGGTGGTGGTGGCGGTAGTTGCCGTCCCTGGAACTGTTGGTTGGGGTCCTTGTAGGGCTTGAGTAGCTGGACATGGAAAGCGTTGTGAAGCTTCCATGTATCTGGTAAGCGCAAGCGGAATGTAACTAGTGTCACCTGTGCCTCAACGAGAAAAGGACCATAGAAGCAAGCCGGAGTTTGGATGGGAGGTGAGACAGGTTCAAGTTGCGTGTGTCAAGAAGCACCTGATCTCCGACTGCTACTGAGTGATCACGTCGCTGACGATCGGCATACTGCTTCTGGGAGTTCTGCATCGTGGTGAGACGTCGCTGAGTCTTCTCCCATAGCTGCTGCATGGTGGTGACGAAGTCATGTGCGGCTTGGACGTGTGCCGGTGTAGTTGGCTGCTGTGGTGTGAGTGGTTCCCGTCCGTAACACAGGAAGAAAGGAGTTTTCCTTGTGGCCGCATGTGATGCGTTGTTGTAAGCAAACTCTAGGGTTGGTAACTGTGTGTCCCAGTGGCTGATGTCGTCCTTGCAAGCTGTGCGCAGTAACTGTTCAACCACTTGATTGAGTCGCTCTGTCTGTCCGTCAGTCTGGGGGTGGTATGCAGAAGACATTGCAAGCTTTGTCCCCAACAGTCCCATGAGCTCCTTCCAGAACTTACTGGTGAATTTTGGGTCTCTGTCTGAGATGAGTGTAGCGGGGATGCCGTGGATGGTGATGATGCGGTCGAAGAAGAGGCGAGCATTTGCTTCAGCTGTAGCTGTGGCGTTGGTCGGTATGAAGTGACCCATTTTGGAGAACTTATCGATGACTACGAGGATGGAATCGTGCCCCCTTGAGGTCGAAGGGAGTCCGGTGATGAAGTCGAGGCTAACGACCTGCCATGGCTGCTCCGGTACGGGTAGAGGCTGAAATAACCCTGCTTTTTTCTGCTTGCTGCTCTTCATCCGCTGGCACGTGTCGCATGAGGTGACGAACTGCTGCACGTCTGCTGCCATCCCGGGCCAGTAGTACTACTTTGCTATCCCTGCTAACGTCTTGTTGCTCCCGAAATGTCCCGCGTATGGTACGTCGTGAAACTCCTCCAATAGGATCTGCCGTAGCGGGGCGTAATTCGGTACCCAAATCTTTCCTGAACCCTTCCTTACAGCTAAGTCTTTCTCCCACTGTAATAGCTTCTTGGTCTGTGCTGTAGCAATCTCTGCGTCCACGGAGTACCCATGTTGGAATAGACCCTTGAGCAGAGGGTTCATCCCGTCGAGCTGGATGCCTGCTACATGTCCGGGGCGGCTCAACGCGTCTGCCTTGTTGTGTAGCTCGGGCTTGTAGACGATGTCGTAGTGGAAGTGAGTTTCCACGAAGTCCACCCACCGCACCTGTCGTCGTGAGAGTGTCGGCTGTGACTTCTGGTATTTGAGACTGCAGTGGTCAGTATAGACTGTAGTCTTGGCTCCCTCTAGGTAACACCTCCACGCCTTGAAGGCTATGACTATCGCTAAGGCTTCCTTGTCGTGAATGGGGTAGTTTAGTTCTGCTCCGTGTAGCTTCTTACTGAGGTAGGCGATGGGCTGCAAACCGCGTCCGTGATCCTGCATCAGTACCGCTCCGACTGCTTGGTCACTAGCGTCTGCTTCCACCACGTAGTCCTTGTCGGGATCTGGCAAGATGAGTACTGGCGCTGTAGTTAGTGCTGTCTGTAGCTGCTCCATGGCTTGCTGATGAAGGGTATCCCATTTGTAGGGCGTATCCTTTTTCAGAAGGTCGGTCAGTGGCGCTGCTATCTTAGCGTACTGCGGCACGAACCTGTTGTAGTGGTTGGCGAAGCCTAGGAACTGCTGTAACTCCTTCACGTTCTCTGGTACTTTCCACTCCTTGACGGCTTCGATCTTCCGTGGGTCCACGTGTACGCCCTCGGCACTCACCATGTGCCGGAGAAACTGCACCTTCTTCAGGGCGAAGTCGCTCTTTAACAGCTTCACGTAGAACTTGTTTTTCCGCAGGATCTCGAACACCTTCCGCAGATGCTCCACGTGCTCCTTCATGTTCTTGGAGTAGATGAGAATGTCGTCCAGGTATACCACCACGCATTCGTCCAGCAGGGGTTGTAAGATGTGATTCATCTCCGCCTGAAACGTTGCTGGTGCGTTGCAGAGTCCGAACGGCATCACCAAGTATTCGTAGGAGCCGTATCTGGTACGGAACGTTGTCTTGTGGACGGAGTTGTCTGCCATCTTGATCTGCCAGTAGCCCGATCGTAGGTCCAGCTTCGAAAATACTGTTGCTCCACGCAGTTGATCGAGTAGGTCGTCTATGCGCGGTATGGGATATTTGTTTTTTACTGTCTGTTTGTTCAATGCGCGGTAGTCGATGCACATCCGTAGACTGCCGTCTGGTTTTGGAGTGAAGAGAACTGGTGCGCCGTAGGGAGAGGTGGATGGGCGGATCAATTGTCTGTCCAGTAGATACTCTATCTGTTTTTTCATGTCTGTCAGTTCAGTCGGACTCAGTCGGTATGGTGCACGTGAGACGGGTTTCGCACCTGGTTCCTCCACGATCTCGTGCTCGTGGGTGCGTGCTGGAGGTACGCTCGCAGGTAGGTCGTCGGGCTTTATATCCTTGTACTGCTCCAAGACCTCTTTCACTGCTGCAGGTAGCTCGGAACTCGGCTTCTCCTCCTCTGCTGCTGCCATAACCAGTGCTAGGTAACCCGTGTTACTCTTGTTCACTGTCTGTTCGAACCGTGCCAGTGTCGTTTCAGGTACGTCCCCAGTATCCGTCCAGGTTCGCAGTGCTATCCGCTTCCCATTGTTGTAGCTGCACACCTTGCTGTTGACCCAATCGACCTCGGGGTTGAACCGCTTTAGGAAATCTCGCCCCAAGATAAAATCTAATCCTTTGATGTTGGTGACTGGTAGCTTCGGCTTCCACCTCAATGCACCTATATGCAGTTGCAGTGATGCTTCGCCGTGGATAGGAAGCTTCGTACCGTCCACCATGGTTGCTGAAAACTGGGTCTCTTCCGCCTTCTCTCCAATTTTCTCCAATGCTCCGCGGTCACACACCGAGTGAGATGCACCGCTGTCCACCAGTGCCTGGAGGCGTCGCCCATTGCATAACACCTCGAGGAGTAGTGGTTTCTGCTGTGCTGAGTAGCCAAAGAGGGTCTCGTTAATAGGATCATAGTGTACATCAAACTTAATACCTTCCCTTTTTCCTATACCTGACTCAGCGCTTTCCAACTTCACCTGGGGGGTAGGAGGATTTTTCCGATGCTTGTATAATTTTTCCTGAGCGTGGATGTCTCCTCTAAGCCTTGGCAGCTGTGTAGGCTTCACCTGTGGGCGACGGGGAGCCTTAACACTATGCTGAAGGGAGAGAATATTAACTCCACGGAACGCATGACCCTTTTCTACGCTCCGTAGTACTTTGCCCAACTTCTCAGGTACCTGAATATTTTGTAAAGGCTTTTTCTTGGCCTCTAGACCTCCCCTGAATTTTTTGAAGGCTTGAAAACCACGAGAAGCAATATTCTTCGTTAGAGCATCTTTATAGGATACTTTTAACGAATTCTTACTTTCGTGGGTGTTCGGCTAGAGTTTCCCGGTCGGTCCAGACTCTTTTTTCGCGGAGCCTCCATTCGCCTCGGCGATTTCCCCTGATGCCGGCCGGTCGTGATGTTTTAAATTCGCGCCATCATTTTCTCCTTTTTTCACCCACTCCGAAGTCGCCACGTCGTCGCCTTTTCCTGCTTTTCGGATCTTTACGCGATCGCAAGGGTGATCCGCGGCTACTGGCGATACCTGTTTTTTGACTTCGGGGGTGCTCCACTGTTTCCGTCCCGGAGTGCCGCACGTGCTTTCTTCATTTGTAGCACGACAAAAACTGATGTCCCGCTGCGCCGCAAAATTCGCATTTAGTCTGCTGCTGCTTCGCGTCGTATTTGTCGATATCCTTCGGTTCGGTGAACGTGGGGGGTGCCGATCGCTCCGTGCCAAATGTACGGTTCGGCGTGAAGTGTTGTGTTTCGGGTTGACTTCGAGTCAGCGCGTCGTATCGCTCGGCAGCACGCACGATGTCTCTGTAGCTGTTGTAATTCGCCGCAATCACCTGCCGCCGAATCTCCATTTTTAATCCTTCGGTGTACGGCTGGATTTTTTCGCCTTCGGTCAGGTCGGTGATGCGGTTGAACAGTAACTCCATCTGCTGCGTGTACTGTGTTACATTACTGTATTGCTTGTGACGGTGTATCTGCTGCCGCGCCATGTAGGTTGTATTAATTGGTTCGAAACGCTCGATTAAATCTGCCCGAAACTGCTGCCACGTTTTCTCCCCGCGGGCTACGTTGGTGTAGTAAATCCATTCGAGAGCCGGTCCACGTAACAGTGTTGCTGCAAGCCAAATCCTTGTTGCGTCGTGTTGCGGGGTCGAACAGCCAATGGCCTCGGAGTAAATTTTGAGGGTGGCCACGAATCGCCGGACGTCGGATCCCTTCGCGCTTGGATCGTACGCCTCCGGGAGCCTCGGTGGTGCTGCTTCGAGGTTCGGCGACAGTGGTGCCATTGGTCCGTGAAATGTCGGTGTCGCCACTGCTGCTAGAGTTGTTGGTGCTGCAATTGCTGTGGTCGCTGCTGCTGCGGTGGCGAACCCTGGTTGGCTTGTCAGAAAAGCCTCGAGTCGACGAAGCGTCGCCTGCGTCTACTCCATGTCGGTGCGGAGGCTCGCGATGTCGCTCGTAGTCGCGTAGTTGTCGCCTTGGCCCTCCATTTGGTGATTTACAGGATGATGCGCGACAAAAATAATCAAATTCTAGGTGCTGGTCGACTTACTGCGAGTCAAATTGACTGTAGAATCGACGAGCGCGAATTCTGTAGGTTGCGTAAATCTCCCTTAGGCGAAATTCGCGTCTGATCTTGGCCGTTGAGGAGAAATCGATCCGACGCTCCAAATTCCAACTTTTTTGGGCGAAATTCGCTGGGTCGTTGAGATGAAACTCGATCGAACGGTCGAAACTCCAACCTTTCCACCAGTAAATCTGAGGGGTGTTCGAAAACCGAATCGAGGGGGACTTAGAAAAATTGCGCGGAACTGGTTTTACATACCCGTATCGGCGCTTTCGTCGTCGCCCCCGCGGTTTTTAAAGGCCGGAACTAAGCGGTTGAAGACCTCGCGTGTAAACCCGCTCTGATTACCAAGTGTGAGGATCTAGGATCGAGTTCAGAAAAGAGAATGAGAATTGAGTCGAATTGAATTGAATTGAATGTCCACCTGGGTACAACACGAGGCTATATATAGGCTCGACACAAGGCCCCGTAACCAGGTGTTACGCGAAGGTTCCGCGGGCCGCGTAGCGTCCCGAGCGGATCCTTACCGAATTCGGTAGAAGGCAATTCGGTGGCAACTGAAAAGCCAGAATTCGGTGCACGCAACCTTGCTCGGTGCTATAACTATAATAAAATATAGGAAAGCACCTAGCCTAGGAAATCAAGCAATTCATGCATGCATATAATTATCCTATGCTAGAAATAGCATGATAAAGTAGAGGCAAGCAAGCATAGCTGGCATAAGCCGTCGTACTCTCACACTATATATAGCCTCGTTTTGTACCCAGGTGATCATTCAATTCACATTCTCTTTTCTGAGCTCGATCCTAGATCCTCACACTTGGTAATCAGAACCGTTTACATACGAAAGTTTTTCGACCGCTAAATCCGAGTTTCAAAAACCGCTGGGGCGACGCCTGTTAAACACCGATTTCGGGTACGTAAAACCGGTTCCTTGTTTTTCGCTCCCCCTCGTTTCTGTTTTTTCGAACGCACAATGTCAGGCATGGAGGGCCAAGGCAACAATTACGCGACCACGAGCGACATCGCAAGCCTTCCGCACCGACATGGAGCAGACGCAGGCGGCGATCCGACGACTCGAGGCCCTTCTGACACACCAACCAGGAGCCGCCACCGCAGCAGCAGCAAACGTAGCAGCGACAACACCAGCAGCAGTGGCGACACCGACATTTCACGGACCGATGGCACCATTGTTGCCGAACCTCGAAGCAGCACGCCCGAGGCTCCTCGAAGCGTTCGATCCCAGCGGGAAAGGATCTGACGTTCGACGATTCGTGGTGACCCTCGAAATTTATTTCGAGGCCATTGGCTGTTCGACCCCGCAACACGACGCAGTACGGATTCGGCTCGCTGCGACACTGTTACGTGGACCAACATTGGAGTGGATATACTACACAGACGTGGCCCGCGGGGAGAAAGCTTGGCAGCAGTTTTGGGCAGACCTCATCGAACGTTTCGAAACCATTAAAACGACCTACAAGGCGCAGCAACTTATACACTGTCACAAACAGTACAGTAGTGTAGCACAGTATACACAGCAAATGGAGCTACTGTTCAACCACATCACGGACCTGACTGAAGGCGAAAAAATGCAGGCGTACATAGAAGGGTTAAAATAGGAGATTCGCCGACAGGTGATCGCAGCAAATGATTACAGTTACCGCGGCATTGTACGTGCTGCCAAGCGATACGACACATTGACTCGAGGTCAACCCGAAACACGACGTTTCGCGCCGAACCGTACATCCGGGACGGAGCGATCGGCACCCCCACGTTTGCCTAACCGATGGACATCGACAAATACGACACGAAGCTGCAGCCGACAAAATGCGAATTTAGCGGCGCAGCAAGGCATCAAATTTTATCGTGCTACAAGATGAAAAAGGCACATGCGGCAATGCAGGGCGGTAACAGTGGAGCACCTCCGAAGTAAAAAAACGGGAATCGCCAGTAGCCGCAGATCGACCTGGCGATCGCGTAAAGATCCGAAAAGCAAGAAAAGGCGACGACGTGGCGACTTCGAAGCGGGTGAAAAAAGGAGAAAATGATGGCGCGAATATAAAACGTCACGACCAGCTGGCATTAGGGGAATTCGCCGACGCGAATGGAGGCTCCGCGAAAAAAGATTCTGCACCGACCGAGAAACTCCAGCTGAACACCCACGAAAGTAAGAATTCGATTAAAGTATCCTATAAAGACACTCTAACGAAAAATATTGCTTCTCGTGGTTTTCAAGCCTTTGAAAAACTCAGGGAAGATTTAGATGTCAGAACATTATAGCTCATGCATATTGTGTAGGCTATAGTGCCACAAGGGGTACAACCCAATCAGGGTTAGTACTTGTACCCAATTCATTCATAGTTCATTCATTCTCGTTTCAATTCTCACATGGTATCGAGCAGGTTCCCTCGTGGGAACTGTTCCTAGGGCCCACTATTTCGACATTTTTTTTTCTGCCCGGAGCGCGCTCAGCCCTAGCCCGAGTCGCGCTCCCCCCTTTTTTTCTCGCCCCGTCGCACCGCCCTAGTGGCCCTATCGCATGCCTTGCGGAACTCGTGCCGCCCTTCTTGGCCCCGACCTGCCGCCCGGCGGCCTCGTCGCCTACCCCGCGGCCATCGCGCCGCCCTTACCCGGCCCCGATCCGCCGCACTGCGGCCTCGTGGCCTACCCAGCGGCCCTCGCGTCGCCCTGCGGCCCTAACGCCGCCCTTACCAGCCCCGGCGCCTACCTGCGGCCCCGACGCCTACCTGTGCGGCCCCGGCGCCTACCTGTTGGCCGCGCCACCTACCTGCGGCCCCGCAAACTACCAGTGGTCCTGCCACCTACCCGCGGCCCCGCCACCTACCTGTGCGGCCCCGCCACCTACCTACTGGCCCCGCCACCTACCTGCGGCCCTGCCACCTACCAGCGGCCCCGCCACCTACCTACGGCCCCGCCACCTACCCACAGTCCCGCCACCTACCTGAGCGGCCCCGGCGCCTATCTGCGGCCCCACCACCTACCTGCAGCCCCGCCACCTACCTGCGGCCCCACCACCTACTAGCGGCCCCGCCACCTACCTGCGGCCCCACCACCTACCTTTGTGGCCCCGCCGCCTCCTCTCAGCGGCCCCGACGCCTCCTCCAAGCGGCCCCGGACGCCGCCCTCTCAGCGGCCCCGCCGAGCCACCCAGCAGCCAAGCCGCCCAGCAGCCGAGCCGCCCAGCAGCCGAGCCGCCCAGCAGCCGAGCCGCCCAGCAGCCGAGCCGCCCAGCCGCCGAGCCGCCCAGCAGCCGAGCCGCCCAGCAGCCGAGCCGCCGAGCCGCCGAGCCGCCGAGCCGCCGAGCCGCCGAGCAGCCGAGCCGCCGAGCTGCCCAGCACCCGAGCCGCCGAGCCGCCCAGCAACCGAGCCGCCGAGCCGCCCAGCAGCCGAGCCGCCGAGCCGCCCAGCAGCCGAGCTGCCGAGCCGCCCTGCAGCCGAGCCGCCCGAGCCGCCCTATCCGGTAAGAGCAGCGCCTCTTTCACAGCACTGCCCTCACCCTACTGTTTGCGCTGCTAGTCTACTGCTGTCATGGCTACCTCTAGTGTCCTCGCTTTTGACGTTGAGGGTCAAGCCATTGACTTTGACGTCTGGATAGATGACCTGCAGCTTTTCTTACAGTGCGATAGGGCAGACGGCCTCTCCCTCTTTGACCTCACATCTGGTGCCTCTCCTGCCCCCGCTGCTGATGCTGACGCCACTGTTCGCTCCCAGTGGGCCACACGCGATGCTGCTGCACGTCTTGCTGTGCGTCGCCACCTGCCTACCTCTGAGCGTGCGCACTTTAGCCAGTACAAGAGTGCTCAGACCTTGTACGACGCTGTAGTTGCACGCTATTCCTCCCCTGCCACTGCTGCACTGAGCCGCCTCATGCTACCGTACCTCTTCCCTGACCTTGCTGCCTTTCCCATAGTCGCTGACCTCATTACGCACCTCCGCACTTGTGACACTCGCTACCGCGCTGCGCTTCCTACTGAGTTCTGCGCCAAGAACCCCCCCCCCATGTACATCACCCTCTACTACATAGTCACCCGGCTCCCTGACTCTCTCCGCGTAGTCAGGGACCACTTCCTCTCAGTTTGCCCCACCACTCTCACCGTTGACCTCCTCCATAAGGCTCTCCTAGCAGCAGAAAAGAGCATAGTAGCTGTAGGAGCCTCTCGTGGTGACCCTCGCACCCCCATCTTTGAGGGGTGTTCCCCCTCCCCTCTTTTGCCCTCTGTTGCCACTGCTGCAGCGGCCGACCTCGTTGGTCTGGAGTCGGTCGGTGCGGCATCTACCCCTAGTAGGAAGCGTCGCTCTGGCAAGGGCAAGGAGGGCAGGGGCGCTGGAGGAGCAAGCGGGGGCAGTGGAGGTGGCGGTGGAGGCAGTAGAGGGGGTGGGGGTGGTGGTGGGAGTGGTGGCGGGGGTGGAGGTGTCGGCGACGGCAGTGGAGGCGGAGGCGGCGGCGGCGGTGGCGGTGGGAGCGGAGGTGGTGGAGGTGGCGGAGGTGGAGGAGGCGGTGGCGGAGGAGGAGGAGGAGGAGGTCGTGGCTCTTCACAGAGGAGTGGCTCCGGTGGTGGTCAGCGCCAGCAGCAGCAGCGCAGTCGGGAGACCCTATCCCCTCAGCAGCTCCGTGAGGGGTACGCTGCACGCCAGCGAGGTGGGGGTACTGGTCCGTGCACCTACGTCCTGCGCACCGGCGACCGTGCGGGTGAGCAGTGTGGGGGTGCGCACCCCACCCAGCGCTGCTTTGGCCGCCTGACGGACGCTTGGCGTCACCAATTCCCTGAGGCCAGTGAGATCCCTCGCTGGGGCGAGCTGTCTAAGGCAAGGGTAGCTATCTTTGACCTTGACTTTGATGCTATTCTTGCTGCTATGTATACTATGTCTATTAGTGAGGAGGGTGACTATTACCGATGTTTCCCACCCGACCCGGGCATTGAGGCTGTTGCTCTAGGTGCTGGTGAGGCTGCTGCTCTTGGTCCTAGCGAGGCTGCTGCTCTAGGTGCTCGTGCGTCGGCTTCCTCCGTTACTGGTGAGTCTCCGCTCTCACGTACTGCGTCGGCTTCGGCCTCCCACACC
Source organism: Closterium sp. NIES-65 (assembly GCA_948144175.1). Taxonomy (NCBI): domain Eukaryota; kingdom Viridiplantae; phylum Streptophyta; class Zygnematophyceae; order Desmidiales; family Closteriaceae; genus Closterium; species Closterium sp. NIES-65. The sequence goes on along the minus strand of CANXME010002590.1, from coordinate 502,130 downwards.
TTCACACTTGACTCGGGGGCTTCTCGCTCCTTCTTTCGAGACCGCACCACACTCACGCCGCTTGGTCGGCCAGTTGCAGTCTCCCTAGCAGAACCCTCTGGGGGTCCTGTCCTTGCTCACTTCTCCACTGTCCTCCCTTGTCCGGCGGCCCCCTCTGGCACCCTGTCTGGTCTTTACCTCCCCTCGTTCTCTACGAACTTGGTGAGTGGTGCTGACCTACAAGATGCGGAGGTTCACCTGTTCACTTCTGCGAGTCAGCGGGTGACCCACTGCACGGACGCTCAGAAAGGCGCACACCTGGCCACGTTTACACGTCGGCCGGAGTCGAGCCTGTACACACTGACCACTGCGTCTCCTCTAGTCCCAACGTCTGGTCAAGTAGCTGCGTCGGGTCAGGTGTTAGCTGCAGCGTCCAGGTCTGGTCCTGAGTCTGCCCCCTGCTTGTGTCGCCTCCTGTCTCACGAGACTCTCCTCTGGCACCACCGCCTTTGTCACCCCTCCCTGCTTCGTCTCCGAAGCATGGCCTCCCGTGTCCTTGTCTCTGGTCTTCCTCGGTCCCTCCCTCCCCTTCCTCCGGGGCCTGGCCCTACCTGCGTCCCCTGTGTCGAGGGGCGGCAACGGGCTACCCCTCACTCCTCCCAGTTTCCTCCGACAGAGGCCGCGCTGCAGACGCTTCACATGGACGTGTGGGGCCCAGCCCGCGTCCGTGGACAAGGTCACGAGCGCTAGTTCCTGCTTGTGGTTGACGACTACTCGCGTTACACCACAGTCTTCCCCTTGCGCAGCAAGGGTGATGTCACTGAGGTGTTGGTCGACTGGATCTGTGCAGCTTGTCTCCAGCTCAGGCGAGACTTCGGCTCGGACTTTCCTGTGTTGCGTCTGCACTCTGACAGAGGCGGAGAGTTCTCCTCCGGCCTTCTGCGAGCCTACTATCGTGCACGAGGCATTTGCCAGACCTTCACGCTTCCGGACTCTCCACAGCAAAATGGGATTGCTGAGCGCCGCATTGGCATGGTCATGGACGTCGCTCGTACGTCCATGATGCATGCGGCTGCCCCCCATTTTCTGGGCCGTTTGCGGTCCGGTACGCGGCGCATCAGATCAACCTTCAGCCCAGGGTCTCCATGCCGGAGACCTCCCCAGCTTTGCTGTGGAGGGGGAAGGTTGGCGATGCGTCTGCCTTCCGTGTCTGGGGATCTCGGGCGTTTGTCCGCGACTTGTCTGCGGACAAGCTGTCCCCTCGTGCTGCTCCTTGCGTCTTCCTGGGTTTCCCCCCTGACGCGCCACTGTTGTAGTTCTACCACCCCACCTCTCGCCGTGTTCTGTCCTCCCAGGAGGTCACGTTCGACGAGTCGGTCCCCTACTACCGCCTCTTCCCCTACCGCACTCCGTCACTCCCCCCGCCACCGCTCTTCCTTGTACCAGGTCCCCCCCCGGTAGACCCCCTCCCCCCTCAGGGTCCTGCCCCTTCAGGTGTGTCCCAGGTAGACGCTGTTAAGCCTGTCAAGGTCACTGGTGACTCTGGTGCTAACTCTGGGGGTGCTGACTCTGGGGGTGCTGAGCGTGTGGGTGCTACGCCTGGGGGTGCTGAGCCTAACGGAACTATGACTGGGGGTCCTGAGCCTGGGGGTGCTGAGTCTGGGGGTGCTGAGTCTGGGGGTGCTACGCCTGGGGGTGCTGAGCCTGGGGGTGCTGAGCCTGGGGGTGCTGAGGCTGGGGGTGCTATGCGTGGAGGTACTGAGCCTGGGGGTGCGGAGCCTCAGGGAGCTGGGCCTGCTGGTGCTGTGCCTGGCGGTTCTCCGGGTGCTTCTTCTCGCCGGGAGCCACTCTCTCTACAAGAGCTGTGTGAGTGGTTTGCCCGGCACTGGAGGCGAGCTACTGGAGCTGGAGGTGCTGCGGGTACTGGAGGTTCTGTTGCTGCTGAGGGAGTTGGTGCCACGGGTCCCGGAGGTGCTCGTACTGGGAGTACTGGAGCTGCTGGACCTGCGGGTACTTCTGGAGCTGGAGCTGCTGCTGGTGTTGGCGCGGAGGCTACTGCTGTCGGTCCTAAAGGCGGTCCTGCTGGGGGTACTACTGGTGTTGCTGAGAGTACTGGAGCTAGAGTTGCTACTGGTGCTAGTGCTGCCATTGGGGGTGCTGGTGCTGTCCTTGCTGTGTCTGGAGTCGCCGCGCGGCCTCGGTTGTACTTCGTTCCGCTCCTTCAGCAGGTCCTTGGTCTCCCGTCTTCTACTAGTCCTCCTCCTCCCTTAGAGTGTCCACAGCCTGTCCCGTCGCAGTAACACTTACAGCCGGCCTCCCCACTGCCTGCTCCGTCTCCCTACACTGGTCCTACTGGAGGTCTTGCTGAGCGTCGTGAGCCTGCGTCTCGCCCTGCGTCGCCTGTCCGTGCTGCTCGCACTAGTGGTCGCGGTTCGCGTCAGCGTCCTCCTCCTGTCCCTGGCACGCACCAGATGTCTCTGCGTCCGTCTAGTGCTCCTCTGCGTGCCCCTCGCCCTTCTCCTCTTGAGTCTTCTCTTCCTGGTCTTGCCAACCCGGAGTCGGACTCTCTTCGTGCTGCCACTCCTACTGTCACGCGTCTCCTTCCTACTGTTGTCATTGACCCTTCCTTTGAGTCCACTGCTGCATCTGCCCTAGTTGCTGAGCTCGTCAACTTTGCTGCTCGCTGTCGCCTAGACTACGCGGCCAGTCTTGTTGCTGAGTCTGAGTCTGTCTCTCCTCGGTCCATCGGGGGTGAGTGTGCCCTTGGCACAGACGTCCTTGAGGACAGGCAGGAGGAGTTCCAGTGCTTGGCCGCGGCTTCACCTCATCTCGTGTTCGTACTGCTTACCCCTGAGAGAGATCCGGATGCACTTGACATCACGACTCCGCGCTCTTACGCGGAGGCGATAGAGGGTCCCTACTCCTCTCAGTGACAGGCAGCTATGGACGCAGAGATGGCTTTCTGGAAGTCCACAGGCACCTACGTTGACGCTGTTACCCCTCCTGAGGCGAACATCGTCAATGGCATGTGGATTTTCAGGGTGAAGCGACCGCCGGGTTCTCCGCCTGTCTTCAAGGCGCGTTACGTGGCTCGTGGCTTCAGTCAGCGGCATGGAGTTGACTACTTTCAGACCTTCTCTCCCACTCCGAAGATGACCACTCTTTGGGTACTGCTGCACATAGCTGCTCACCGTGACTACGAGCTACACTCTGTTGACTTCAGCACTGCTTTCTTGCAGGGCAGCTTGCACGAGGAGATCTGGCTGCGTCTCCCACCTGGTTTCATTGGGTCTTTTCCTCCTGGCACCCAGTGGAGCCTCCGGCGGCCAGTCTTTGGTCTCCGCCAGGCACCGCGTGAGTGGCACAACACACTGAGGACTACACTTGTGGCTCTTGGGTTTGCTCCCTCTACTGTCGACCTGTCGCTGTTTCTGCGCACTGACACTTCTTTGCCGCCATTCTACATCCTCGTGTACGTCGACGACTTGGTCTTTGCCATAGCTGACACTGCTGGACTCGCCCACGTGAAGTCCGAACAGCAGAAGAGACACACGTGCACAGACCTGGGTGAACTGCGCAGCTACCTTGGCTTGCAGATCACTCGGGACAGAGCACGGTGCACCATTACCTTGACTCAGTCACACATGGTGCAGCAGGTCCTTCAGCGCTTGGGCTTCACGTACTCCTCGCCTCAGGCCACTCCTCTGCCTACTCGCCACTCGCTCTCAGCTCTGCCTTTGGATGAGTCCGTAGAGTCGAGTGGCCCGTACCCAGCGCTTGTTGGCTGCCTCATGTACCTGATGACCTGCACACGACCTGACCTTGCATACCCTCTTAGCATTCTCGCACGCTATGTTGCTCCTGGGAGACACAGACCGGAGCACATGGCTGCAGCGAAGAGGGTGTTGCGCTACTTGTGTAGTACGTCGGGCATGGGGCTTGTGCTTGGAGGGCAGAGTCCAGTGGTCCTTACTGGGCACGCAGACGCTTCTTGGGCTGACGACCAGGCTACGCAGCGGTTGTCACAATGCTACACCTTCAGCCTTGGTTCCGGCTCTGTTTCGTGGCGGGCTACTTGCTTGTCTTCTGTTCTCGGCTCCAATTGTGAGGCTGAGATCTACGCAGGTGCCATGGCTGCACAGGAGCTTCGCTGGCTCACCTACCTGCTGACTGACCTCGGAGAGCCGCCTCATTCTCCTCCAGTTTTGTACGTAGACAACAAGGCCATGCTGGCCTTGTGTCAGGAGCAGCGACTGGAGCACAGAACGAAGCACATTGCTCTCCGCTACTTTCTTGCTCGTGAGCTGCAGCAGCGTGGTCAGAAGCGTCTTGCGTACGTGGCCTCTGAGGCCAACACTGCTGATATCTTCACCAAGGCGCTTGCGCCTTGTGACCATCAGCGCTTCTGTACTCAGCTGGGCCTTGTGCCTACCTTGCCTCACTTCCTCACCTCTTGACCTTGCTTGTAGTGTTACATATATATATACACCTCCTCTTGCTTGTCTAGCCTTTTATATATATGTACTCCCACATGTGAACTGGCCTTGTGGCCTTGATCTTGTGCTCGGAATGTGTGGTGACTTTGTGATCCACCCTGAGCTTGCTTTGCTTTGCTTTGCTTGACTGGTCTTGTGACCCCTTGTTCTCCCCCACTTTGCCTATGGGGGTGTGTCAGAACATTATAGCTCATGCATATTGTGTAGGCTATAGTGGGGTAGCCCACAAGGGGTACAACCCAATCAGGGTTAGTACTTGTACCCAATTCATTTATAGTTCATTCATTCTCGTTTCAATTCTCACATTAGAGGCCAAGAAGAAGCCTTTAGAAATCATTCAGGTACTTGAGAAGTGGGGCAAAGTACTACGGAGCGTAGAAAAGGGTTGTGTGTTCCGTGGAGTTTATATTCTCTCCCCGCATCACAGTGTTAAGGCTCCCCGTTGCCCACAGGTGAAGCCTATACAGCTGCCAAGGCTTAGAGGAAAATTCCAGGCTCCTGAGAAGTTGTACAAGCCTCGGAAAAATCCTCCTACCCCTAGGTGAAGTTGGAAGAGAAAATTGCGAAGTCAAGTATAGGAAATAGGGATGGTATTCATTTTGATGTGCCCTATGATCCTATTAATGAGAACCTCTGTGGCTACTCAGCGCAGCAAGCACCACTACTCCTCGAGGTGTTATGCAAAGGACGATGCCTCCAGGCACTGGTGGATAGCGGTGCATCCCGCTCAGTGTGTGACCGCGGGAAGTTGGAGAAAATTGGGGAACCTTCCGAGGAGACCAAGTTCTTGGCAACGATGGTGGGCGGTACGAAACTTCCCATCCACGGCGAAGCATCACTGCAGCTGCACATAGGGGCGCTAAGGTGGAAGCCGACGTTGCCGATCACAAACATCAAGGGGTTAGATTTCATCTTGGGGCGAGATTTCTTGAAGCGGTTCAACCCCGAGATCGATTGGGTCATCAGGAAGGTGTGCATCTACAACAACGGGAAACGGATAGCACTACGAAGCTGCACGGACACAGGGGACGTTCCTGAAACGACACTGGCACGGTTTGAACAAACGGTGAACGAGAGTAACACAGGATATCTTGCACTGGTTATGGCAGTAGTAGAGGAGGAGAAGCCGAACGCAGAACTACCTGCAGCAGTAAAAGAGGTCTTGCAGCAGTACAAGAATATAATGCCCGACGACCTACCTACAGCCGTACCTCCAGCACGCACCCACAATCACGAGATCGTGGAGGAACCAGGTGCGAAACCTGTCTCACGTGCACCATACCGACTGAGTCCGACTGAACTGACAGAGATGAAGAAGCAGATAGAGTATCTACTGGACAAACAACTGATCCGCCCATCCACCTCTCCCTACAGTGCACCAGTTCTCTTCACTCCAAAACCAGACGGCAGTTTACGGATGTGCATCGACTACCGCCCACTGAACGAACAGACAGTAAAAAACAAATACCCCATACCGCGCATAGACAACCTACTAGACCAACTGAGTGGTGCAACAGTCTTTTCGAAGCTGGACCTACAGTCAGGTTACTAACATATCAAGAGGGCGGACAACTCGATCCACAAAGATGGCGTTCCTTAACAGATACGGCTCCTACGAATACTTGGTGATGCCGTTCGAACTCTGCAACGCACGAGCAAAGTTTCAGGCGGAGATGAATCATATCCTAGGGCCCTTACTGGACGAGTGCATAGTAGTGTACTTGGACGACATTCTTATCTACTCCAAGAACATGATGGAGCACGTGGAGCATCTACGGAAGGTGTTCAAGATCCTGCAGAAGAACAAATTCTACGTGAAGTTGTCGAAGAGCGACTTTGCACTGGAGAAGGTGCAATTTCTAGGGCACATGGTGAGTGCTGAGGGCGTACACGTGGACCCGTGGAAGATCGAAGCCGTCAAGAGATGGAAAGTACCGGAGAACGTGAAGGAGTTACAGCAGTTCCTAGGCTTCGCCAACTACTAAAACAGGTTCGTGCCACAGTACACTAAGATAGCAGGGCCACTGACCGACCTTCTAAAAAAGGATACGCCCTACAAATGGGATACACCTCATCAGCAAGCCATGGAGCAACTAGAGACAGCTTTGACTACAGCGCCAGTACTCATCCTACCGGACCCATACAAGGACTACGTAGTTGAAGCAGACGCTAGTGACCAAGCAGTCGGAGCAGTACTGATGCAGGATCACGGAGGCGGTTTGCTGCCCATCGCTTATCTCAGTAAGAAGCTATACGGAGCAGAACTAAACTACCCCATACACGACAAGGAAGCTTTAGCCATAGTCGTAGCCTTCAAGGCGTGGAGGTGTTACCTAGAGGGAGCCAAGACCGCAGTCTATACTGACCACTGCAGTCTCAAATATTCGAAGTCGCAGCTGATGCTCTCACGAGGACAGGTGCGGTGGGTGGATATCTTGGAGATCCACTTTCACTACAATATCGTCTACAAACCCGGGCTACACAACAAAGCAGACGCGTTGAGCCGCCCCGGTCATGTAGCAGGCATCCAGCTCGATGGGATGAAACCTCTGCTCAAGGGTCTATTCCAACATTGGTACTCCGTGGACGCAGAGATCGCTACAGCACAGACCAAGAAACTGCTACAGTGAGAGAAAGACTTAGCGGTAAGGAAGGGTTCAGGAAAGATTTGGGTACCGAATTACGCCCCACTACGGTAGATCCTATTAGAAGAGTTTCATGATGTACCATATGCGGGACACTTTGGGAGCAACAAAACGTTAGTGGGAATAGCGAAGTATTACTACTGGCCTGGGATGGCAGTAGACGTGCAGCAGTTTGTCACCTCATGCGACACGTGCCAGCGGATGAAGAGTAGCAAGCAAAAAAAAAGCAAGGTTACTTCAACCTCTACCCGTACCGAAGCAGCCATGGCAGGTCGTTAGCCTCGACTTCATCACAGGACTTCCTTCGACCTCACCGGGACATGATTCCATCCTCGTGGTGATCGATAAGTTCTCCAAAATGGGTCACTTCATACTGACCAGCGCCACAGCTACAGCTGAAGCAGCTGCTCGCCTCTTCTTCGACCACATCATCACCATCCACAGCATCCCCGCTACACTCATCTCAGATAGAGACCCCAAATTCACGAATAAAACCCTGGAAGGAGCTCATGGGACTGTTGGGGACTAAGCTTGCAATGTCTTCAGCATACCACCCCCTGACTGATGGACAGACAGAGCGACTCAATTAGGTGTTTGAACAGTTATTGCGCACAGCTTGCAAAGATGACGTCAGCCACTGGGACACACTGTTACCGACCCTGAAGTTCGCTTACAACATCGCATCACACGCGGCCACAGGGAAAACTCATTTCTTCCTATGCTACGGATGAGAACCACTCACATCAAAGTAGCCATTCACACCGGCACACGTCCAAGCCACACATGACTTCGTCGCCACCATGCAGCAGCTATGGGAGAAGACTTAGCGACGACTCACCACGATGCAGACCTCCCAGAAGCAGTATGCCGATCGACAGCGACAAGATCACTCAGTGGCAGTCGAAGATCAGGTGCTTTTCGACACGCGCAACTTGAAGCTGTCTCATCTACCATCCACACTCCAACCTCGCTTCTGTGGTCCTTTTTTCGTTGAGGCACAAGTGACACCAGTTACATGCACTTACCAGATAGGTGGAAGCTTCACAATGCTTTCCATGCCCAGCTACTAAAACCCTACAAGGACCCCAACCAATAGTTCCAGGGATGGCAGCTACCGCCACCGCCACTTGTTCTGGTAAGGGATGAACCCGACTATGAAGTGGAGCGCATTCTCACTCATCGGCGCCGCGGCGGCAAGACCCTCAAGTTCCTAATACACTAGAAGGGATACGACCCCAGTGAGGATAGTTGGGTTGCAGAAGCTGATATGGGCAATGCACGACATGCTCTCAATGACTATCTTGTCAAGCGGGGTGTATCTCACGCCACCCAACTTTGAGGGGGGGACGTGTGAGAGTACGACGCCTTATGCCAGCTATGCTTGCTTGCCTTTACTTTATTATCCTATTTCTAGCTTAGGATGATTATATGTATGCATGAGTTGCTTGATTTTCTAGGCTAGGTGCTTTCCTATATTTTACCATAGTTATAGCACCGAGCTAGGTTGCGTGCACCGAATTCTGGGCTTCTCTGTTGCCACCGAATTGCCTTCTACCGAATTCGGGAAGGATCTGTTCGGGACGCTTCGCGACCCGCGGAACCTTCACGTAACACCTGGTTTCTGGGCCTTGTGTCGAGCCTATATATAGTCTCGTTTTGTACCTAGGTGATAATTCAATTCACATTCTCTTTTCTGAGCTCGATCCTAGATCCTCACAAAGTCAACCCAATTTCACAAACCCATCCCTCTAATGTGAATCAATCTACACATAGAGGGGAAAGAAAAACACAGCAGGACACAAATCAAGCACGTCAAAGCCGCGTTCCATGGCAGCCATTTCTAACCAAACGGACAACAGCAAAGAGAAAGATGGAAGCTGGTGTGGAGACACAGATGAAGTAGATCATCTATTAGACATCTCTAATGCCAGACAACCCTGGCAAAGATGTTCACCGGCACAGTATTAATAAAAACGTCACACATATGGCATACGTAGGCCGAGTAGTTCCATGGTAAACACCAGCATCTCCTACTCATTTGCTAAGGACTCCTGCTCATCAGCTGCTTTGATATATAAATTGAAAGTTGGACAGATGGCGCGCTCAAGACAGTCCATGACGACTCCATTGCCAATTTCCAGCACCTCAATGAGTTCACGGGGTTGGACGTCTTTCGCCCGAGCGTATGTGATGAGTACGTCTGTGGCTTGGCGACCCACACGACTTTCACTACGGTCAAGAGCGGCATCAGGTGCAGTGTTTTTCATGTCGAAGAACAACTAGTTGTCGATAATCTCTCCATCCACGCCAATCACAAAATACGGCCCCGTCAACTCACTCTGAAAAACTGACAACCAATTTGTATCTGCGACAAAATGATAACGCAAGGCGGCATGACTTTCGTGAGAAATTTACCGTCCTGTAAGTCAGCGCAGGATTCATTTTTTCAACTAAAATCCCGAGCACCCCCCGTGCCACATGCACGATCGAGATTTTTCTCGGTACTCCCTTGTTCTCGCTAGATTGACCCCAGTTATACCAATCAGAATGCATTGACTGACATCAACGAACCAAACAAGGTCTTATCACAAGGCTTACAATCACATTTTGTCGCCTCAATCATAACAGCCAGCTGGCCGATCTTGTTGACTTCACTTCTGACACCTTTGACTACCAAGCACATAGTATCCAAACAGTGAGTGCATTGTGGACCAAAAACAGAGAAAATCGAACTACCTGAACTGACAAACACAAAATCCTAAAATATGATTGGTTGTGTTTACACCTCCACGAATGAAAGGAAACGTCCGAAATCATAATGCCACATGGGACAGACCCTTGACTCCTTGCCTCGTCAGCACACATGAGTCAACGTCGGATTGAAATCCTAGAAATCTGGAGTCAACCCACGATGTTCAGAAATTTCAATCGCGATTTGACATTCACATGTCATACATTGGGCTGTTTGCCTTACAATAGTAAGGAATTACGAGACACCTGCTGGCTATTAAAAATGACGTGCCGCACGTAATATTAGGTGCTCCATTTGCCAACAGCATGAAGCACGTGAATCCTAGATGTGAAAGGAATGAACAGGAATGAATTGACTAAGTCAGAGTTGGGTACAAATACAACCCTAGCAAACTGTACCCCATATGTGCTACCCCACTATAGCCTACAAACATGCATCAGCTATAATAATCTGACACACCCCCATAGGCAAAGTGGGGGAGAACAAGGGGTCACAAGACCAGTCAAGCAAAGCAAAGCAAAGCAAGCTCAGGGTGGATCACAAAGTCACCACACAGTCCGAGCACAAGAGCAAGGCCAGAGGCCAGTTCACATGCAGGAGTACAGACATATATATAAAACTAGACAAGCAAGAGCAGGTATATATATGTCAAAGTACAAGTAAAGTCAAGAAGAGAGCAAGTGAGGCAAGACAGGTACAAGACCCAGCTGGGTACAAAAGCGCTGATGGTCGCAAGGCGCAAGTGCCTTGGTGAACACATCAGCAGTGTTGGCCTCAGAGGCCACGTAAGCAAGTCGCAACTGACCACGCTGCTGCAGCTCACGAGCAAGGAAGTAGCGGAGAGCAATGTGCTTCGTTCTGTGCTCCAAGCGCTGCTCTCGACACAAGGCCAACATGGCCTTGTTGTCTACGTACAGCACTGGAGGAGAACGAGGCGGCTCTCCAAGGTCAGTCAGCAGGTAGGTGAGCCAGCGAAGCTCCTGTGCAGCCATGGCCCCGGCGTAGATCTCAGCCTCACAACTGGAGCCGAGAACCGAAGACGAGCGAGTAGACCGCCACGAGACAGACCCGGAACCAAGGCTGAAGGTGTAACCCTGTGACGACCGCTGCGTAGCCTGGTCGTCAGCCCAAGAAGCGTCTGCGTGCCCAGTAAGGACCACTGGACTCCGCCCTCCAAGCACTAGCCCCATGCCCGACGTACTTCACAGGTAGCGCAATACACTCTTCGCTGCAGCCATGTGCTCTGGTCGGTGTCTCCCAGGAGCAACATAGCGTGCAAGGATGCTCAGAGGGTATGCAAGGTCAGGTCGTGTGCAGGTCATCAGGTACATGAGGCAGCCAACAAGCTCTGCATACGGACCACTCGACTCTACGGACTCATCCGAAGGCAGAGCTGAGAGTGAGTGGCGAGTAGGCAGAGGAGTGGCCTGAGGCGAGGAGTACGTGAAGCCGAAGCGCTGAAGGACCTGCTGCACCATGTGTGACTGAGTCAGGGTAATGGTGCGGCGTGCTCTGTCCCGAGTGATCTGCAAGCCAAGGTAGCTGCGCAGTTCACCCAGGTCTGTGTACGTGTGTCTCTTCAGCAGCTCGGACTTCACGTAGGCGAGTCCACCAGTGTCCGCTGTGGCAAAGACCAAGTCGTCAACGTACACGAGGATGTAGAACGGTGGCAGGGAAGTGTCGGTGCGAAGAAACAGCGACGGGTCAGCAGTAGAAGGAGCAAACCCAAGAGCCGCAAGCGTAGTCCTCAGTGTGTCGTGCCACTCACGCGGTGCCTGGCGGAGACCGTAGACTGGCCGTCGGAGGCTCCACTGGGTGCCAGGAGGGAAAGTCCCAGTGAAGCCAGGCGGACGGCGCAGCCAGATCTCCTCGTGCAGGCTACCCTGCAGGAACGCAGTGCTGAAGTCGAGAGAGTGAAGCTCGTAGTCGCGCTGAGCGGCAATGTGCAGCAGCACCCGAAGAGTGGTCATCTTCGGGGTGGGAGAGAAGGTCTGAAAGTAGTCAACTCCCTGCCGCTGACTGAAGCCACGAGCCACGTAGCGCGCCTTGAAGACAGGCGGCGAGCCCGGCGGCCGCTTCACCCTGAAGATCCACATGCCACTGACGATGTTCGCCCCAGGAGGGGGAACCGCGTCAACGTAGGTGCCTGTGGACTTCCACGAAGCCATCTCTGCATCCATAGCTGCCTGCCACTGAGAGGAGTAGGGACCCTCTACGGCCTCCGCGTAAGAACGCGGAGTCGGGATGTCTAGTGCATCCGGGTCTCCCTCAGGGGCTAGCAGTACAGACGCGAGACGAGGTGAAGCAGCGGCTAGACACTGGAACTCCTCCTGCCTGTACTCTAGGACGTCCGTGCCAAGGGCACACTCACCCCCGACGGACGGAGGACAGGCGGACTCTGACTCAGCGACAAGACGAGCAGCGTAGTCTAGACGACAGCGCGCAGCAAAGTCGACAAGCTCAGTGACAAGGGCAGACGCAGCAGACGACTCGAAGGAAGGGTCAGTGACAGCAGTAGCAAGGAGACGCGTGAGAGTAGGACTGGCAGCACGAAGAGAGTCCGACTCCGGGTCGGCAAGAGCAGGAAGAGAGGAAGCAGGAGGAGAAGGCAAAGGGGCACGCAGAGGAGCAGTGGACGGACGCAGAGACATCCGGTGCGTGCCAGGGACAGGAGGAGGACGCTGACGCGACCCGCGACCACTAGCGCGCTCAGTACGAACAGGCGACGCAGGACGAGACGCAGGCTCACGACGCTCAGTAAGGCCTCTAGTCGGACCAGCGTAGGGAGAAGGAGCAGGCAAAGGGGAGGCAGGCTCTAGCTGTGGCTGTGACCGGACAGGCTGCGGACCCTCTAAGGGAGGAGGAGGAGGAGCAAGACCAAGAACCTGCTCCAGGAGCGGAACGAAGTACGGTCGAGACCGCGCGGCGACGCAAGAAACAGCAGGAACAGAACCAGCAGCTCCGGCCGGAGCACCCACTCCAGCAGCACCTCCAGCAGAACCACCAGAAGCTCCAGAACCTCCAGCAGCAGCACCAGGAGCAGCGTCAGTCGGACCACCAACCGCAGGCTCAGCGCCAACGTCCTCAGCAGGACCAGCTCCAGGAGAACCCTCAGACCCAGCAGCTCCAGCACCCACAGGACGAGCACCGCCAGGTCGCGTGGCAGCAGCGCCCTCCGCACCCGAAGAACCACCAGCACCAGCGGCACGCCTCCAGCGCCGGGCAAACCACTCACGCAGCTCCTGTGGAGAGAGCGGCTCCTGGGGAGACGAAGCACCCCCAGGCACAGCACCTCCAGGCTCGGCACCTCCAGGCTCAGCACCCCCAGGCTCAGCACCCCCAGGCTCAGTACCCCCAGACACAGCACCCCCAGGCACAGCACCCCCAGGCTCAGCACCCCCAGGCACAGCACCCCCAGGCTCAGCACCCCCAGGCCCAGCACCCCCAGACTCCGCACCCCCAGGCTCAGCACCCCCAGGCTCAGCACCCCTAGACTCCGCACCCCCAGGCTCAGCTCCCGCAGCAGCACCAGAGTCACCAGTGACCTTGACAGGCTCGACCGCGTCTACCTGAGACACACCTGAAGGGGCAGGACCCTGAGGGGGGAGGGGGACTACCGGGAGGGGACCTGGTACCAAGAAGAGCGGGGGTGGGGGGAGGGACGGAGTGCGGTAGGGGAAGAGGCGGTAGTAGGGTACCGACTCGTCGAACGTGACGTCCTGGGAGGACAGAACACGTCGAGAGGTGGGGTGGTAAAACTGCCACCCAGGGGCGTCGGGGGGGAACCCGAGGAAGACGCAGGGAGAAGCACGAGGGGACAGCTTGTCCGCAGACAGGTCGCGAACAAACGCCCGAGATCCCCAGACCCGGAACGCCGACGCATCGCCAACCTTCCCCGTCCACAACAGAGCTGGGGAGGTCTCCGGTCGAGAGACCCTGGGGTGGAGGTTGATCTGGTGCGCAGCGTACCTGACCGCAAACGGCCACAGAAAATGGGGAGCAGCCGCATGCATCATGGACGTACGAGCGACGTCCATGACCATGCCAATGCGGCGCTCAGCGATCCCATTCTGCTGTGGTGAGTCCGGAAGCGTGAAGGTCTGACGGATGCCTCGCACACGACAGTAGGCACTCAGGAGGGCAGAGGAGAACTCTCCGCCTCTGTCCGAGTGCAGACGCAAAACAGGGAAGTCAGAGCCAAAGCTTCTCCGAAGCTGAAGACGAGCTGCGCGGATCCAGTCGATCAACACCTGAGTGACCTCACCCTTGCTGCGCAAGGGGAAGACTGTGGTGTAACGCGAGTAGTCGTCAACCACCAGCAGGAAGTAGCGCTCCTGACCCTGTCCACGGACGCGGGCTGGGCCCCACACGTCCATGTGAAGCGTCTGCAACGGGGCCTCTGTCCAGGAAACTGGGAGGAGTGAGGGGCAGCACGCTGGCGCCCCTCGACACAGGGGACACAGGCAGGGTAAGGGCCCGGAGGAAGGGGAGGGAGGGACCGGGGAAGACCAGACACAAGGACCCGCGAGGCCATGCCTCTGAGCCGAAGCAGAGAGGGGTGGCCAAGGCGGTGGTGCCAGAGGAGGGTCTCGTGAGACAGACGACGACACGAACAAGGGGCAGACTCAGGACCAGACCTGGACGCTGCAGCAAACACCTGACCAGACGAAGGGACCCTACCAGACGCAGTACCTGGAGGAGAAGCAGTGGTCAGTGTGTACAGGCTCGACCCCGGCCGACGTGTAAACGTAGCCAGGTGGCGACCTGTATCCGCCTCCGTACAGTGGGTCACCCGCTGACGAGCAGGGGTGAACTGGTGGACACCTGCATCCTGGAGGTCAGCACCACTCACCAAGTTCGTCGAGAACGAGGGGAGGTAGAGACCAGTCAGGGTGCCAGAGGGGGCCGCCGGACACGGGAGGACAGTGGAGAAGCGAGACAGGACAGGCCCCCCAGAGGGGTCCGCCAGGGACACCGCAACAGGCCGACTCAGCGGCGTGAGAGTGGTGCGGTCCCTAAAGAAGGAGCGAGACGCTCCAGAGTCAAGGGTGAAGGTGTGAGAGGCCGAAGCCGACACAGTACCTGAGAGGGCGGACTCACCAGTACCTGAAAGCACAGACGCACTGGCACCTAGAGCAGCAGCCTCACTAGTACCTGACGCGGCAGTACCAATGCCCGGGTCGGGCGGGAAACACCGGTAACAGTCATCCTCATCACTACCAGTCACAGCATACATAGCAGAGAGAATAGCATCAAAATCAAGATCATAAATAGCTACACCAGCCCTAGACAGCTCTCCCCAGCGGGGGATCTCAGCGGCCTCC
The DNA here is from genome assembly GCA_948144175.1 of Closterium sp. NIES-65. Classification (NCBI taxonomy): domain Eukaryota; kingdom Viridiplantae; phylum Streptophyta; class Zygnematophyceae; order Desmidiales; family Closteriaceae; genus Closterium; species Closterium sp. NIES-65. Next base: position 486,934 of record CANXME010002590.1, on the reverse strand, counting down.
GGAAACTGCTGACGCCAGGCGTCGGTCAGGCGGCCAAAGCAGCGACGGGCTGTGTGGGCGCCTCCACACCTCTCCCCTGCACGGTCACCAGTGCGAAGAACGTAGGGGCAGGGACCAAGCGCACCACCGCGCTGACGCTGCAAGTACCACTCACGGAGCTGCTGAGGGCCGGGGACGGTGCGAGAGCGCTGCTGCTGCTGCGGCTGCTGCTGCTGCTGCTGCTGGCGCTGACCACCCCCAGAGCTGCTCCGCTGGGACGAGCCACTCCGACTCCCTCCTCCACCGCCACCCCCGCCTCCACCGCCACCCCCGTCGCCACCGCCACCTCCCCCACCAGGACCGTCGCTCCCACCGCTCCCACCGCCTCCTCCGCTACCACCTCCGCCGCCACCTCCGCCTCCACCGCCGCCACTACTACCTCCACTCCCGCCACCACCCCCCCCGCCACCCCCACTCCCCCCTCCACCCCCACCGCCTCCTCCACCGCCCCCTCTGGCTCCACCCGCTCCCTTGCCCCCTTTGCCCTTGCCAGTGCGGCGTCTGCCACTGGGGGCAGACGCCGTGCCGACCGACTCAAAACCAACGAGGTCGGCCGCAGCGGCAGAGGCGACAGAGGGCAGCAGGGGGGAGGGACCACACCCCTCAAAGATGGGGGTGCGAGGGTCACCCCAAGAGGCCCCTACAGCGACAATACTCTTCTCAGCCGCTAGCAGGGACTCCTCAAGGAGGTCGACAGTGAGAGTGGTGGGACAGACAGAGAGAAACTGGTCCCTAACGACACGAAGGGACTCAGGGAGACGGGTGACGAGAAAGTAGAGAGTGATGTACATGGGAGGAGGGTTCGCAGCGCGGAACTCAGCAGGAAGGGCAGCGCGGTAGCGGGTGTCACTAACGCGGAGGTGGGAAACGAGGTCAGCGACAGTGGGAAAGGAAGCGAGGTCAGGGAAGAGAAACGGTAGCATGAGGCGGCTAAGGGTAGCGGAGGAAGGGGAGGAGTAGCGCGCAACTACAGCGTCGTACAAGGCCTGAGCGGTCTTGCACTGACTAAAGTGGGCACGCTCAGAGGAAGGGAGGTGGCGACGCACAGCAAGACGTGCAGCAGCATCGCGGGTCGCCCACTTGGAGCGAACGGCAGAGTCAGCATCAGCAGGCGGGGCAGGGACAGCGCCAGAGACAAAGTCAAAGAGAGAGACCTCATCTACCGCATCACACAGTAAGTACAGCTGCAGGTCCTCGATCCAGACGGCAAAGTCAATGGCCCTCCCCTCAGCGTCAAAAGTGAGAACATTGGGGGTGGCCATGGCAGCAGCTGAAAGTCTCACCGGGATGGGAGAGTCGGGTAGGTCAGCAGCAGGCGGCTCGGGCTGCTCGGGCGGCTCGGGCGGCTCGGGCGGCTCGGGCGACTCGGGCGGCTCGGGCGGCTCGGGCGGCTCGGGCGGCTCAGGTACCGGGCGGCTCGGCTGCTGCTGGGCGGCTCGGCTGCTGCTGGGCGGCTCGGCTGCTGCTGGGCGGCTCGGCTGCTGCTGGGCGGCTCGGCTGCTGCTGGGCGGCTCGGCTGCTGTTGGGCGGCTCGGCTGCTGCTGGGCGGCTCGGCTGCAGTGTAGTGGCGGGGCCGGGACAAGGGACGGCGGGGCCGTCAGGGTGCAGCGGTGGGGCCGAGACAGGGGACGGCGGGGCCGTCAGGGTGCAGTGGCGGAGCCGGGACAGGCGCAGTGGCGGGGCCGCAGGGTGCAGCGGCGGGCCGTCAGGATGCAGCGGAGGGCCGCTGGAAGCACCCGCGGCTGAGCAGGCTGCGGGGCCGCGTCGTAGGAGGCGGCAGGGCCGCGGCTGAGCAGGCGGCAGAGGCCGCGTCGTAGAGGGCGGCGGGGCCGCGGCTGAGCAGGCGGCGGAGGCCGCGTCGTAGAGGGCGGCGGGGTCGCGGCTGAGCAGGCGGCGGAGGCCGCGGCGTCTGCAGGCGGCGGAGGCCGCGTCGTAGAGGGCGGCGGGGCCGCGGCTGAGCAGGCGGCGGGGCCGCGTCTTAGCAGGCGGCGGGGCCGCGTCTTAGCAGGCGGCGGGGCCGCGTCTTAGCAGGCGGCGGGGCCGCGTCCGAGTAGGCGGCGGGGCCGCGACTGGGTGGCGGGGCCGCGTCTTAGTGGCAGGGCCGCGACTTAGTGGCGGGGCCGCGACGTAAGGGCGGGGCCGCGACGTAAGGGCGGGGCCGCGACTGGACGGCGGGGCCGCGAACGAAGGGCGGCGGGGCCGCAGGGGAAGGGCGACTCGGGGGGGTCGCTAAAAAAAAGGATCGCGCGCCTTGGGGCGCGCTTCGGTGGGCCCTAGGCGAAGTTCCCACAGGGAACCCGCTCTATACCATGTGAAAGGAATGAACAGGAATGAATTGACTAAGTCAGAGTTGGGTACAAATACAACCCTAGCAAACTGTACCCCATATGTGCTACCCCACTATAGCCTACAAACATGCATCAGCTATAATAATCTGACACTAGACCCATGAATAGCTTGCTGAATGGGCATCAACGATATTCAAAGTTGCTCCAGCGCGGTCCCCCGTGACAAGGGTGTTGAAAGACAAGGCCATCTGGCTTGCAGACGCTCCGGGGAGGGACGGCCAGCAACGTCAGCAAAAGAAATACTATCCTAGCTTAGTGTTGTGCATTGGCTGCTGGATAAATAATGTTGCTCAAGCAGGCTTCCCACTTTAGATATATGTAATTATGTCGCCAACTGAACACAGATATGTCAATCCGTCCCACCTTCAAATGCTCGAAGGGCTGGGTTGTTCGTACTCTGGTCCGATTGGGACTACGTTGCCTCATGCGTAAAGGGAAGGCATTGTCAAGTTTAGCAGGTAGAAAGTTTAGAATGAAGAAAGAGGGGGCTCACTAGCAAGCAGTTGAGTACATATAGGAAACCCTAAGTTGGGCTGTACTCACTATTGAGTACCCCACTGCAGGCTAGACAAACATAACATTCTGACACACCCCCATAGCCAAAGTGGGGTGTAATCAGCACAATGAGCAAGCAGGCATAGAGCAGGAGTTCACAATAGCGAGCAAAGCTAGAGTCATTCACAAAGGGCAAGTGAGGAGGAGGAGGCGAGACTGCAAGAGGAGAGGAGATAGGAGGCGACGGCTGAAGCTGCAGACACACGGGCAATAGGAGTCACACTGGCACAGCGGCTACCGGAACAGCGCTCCGGACTACTGGAGTAACTGGCTCCGTGGCTAAGACTAGCGGCAGACGAGCAACGGACCCATGGGCGACTCGCACAGCTGGCTACGACTGGGCTACCGGAGCAGCGCCCCGGACTACAGGTGCTGCGGATGACAAGACAGCAGCCTCCAGTCAACCTCCCCCGACCGTCCCACACCCCTCTCACACACACCCCCTGCTTCACCCCTAGCTCCATTCCCCCTTCACCCCCCTAGCACCACTCCTTCGGCTCCCCACACACACACCCCCCTGAGCGGCAGCTGCAACAGCGCGAGACGGAGGAGGAGGAGTAGGGGACGGCGCACACAACGGGCACCCCCACAACCGCCACCCCCACACTCCTCAGCCCAAAACCCTAAAACGGGTTGCAAGGGGCAGGAGCGCGGGGGGGCAGCGGGGGGGACGGCGCGCAGCCCCCAGGGCGCCACCACGGGGCAGCAGGGGGCCGCGCGTGGCTCCTAAGGGCAGCGCGACGGTAGCGGGGGGTCGCGCGCGACTTTCTAGGGCGCCGCGACAGACGGACGGGGGCAGCGCGCGGCTCCCCAGGGTGCCGCGACGGACGGGCGGGGGGGCGCGCGCAACTCCAGGGCGCCGCGACAGACGGGCGGGGGCAGCGCGCGGCTCCCCAGGGTGCCACGACGGACAGGCGGGGGCCGGGAAGAAGAAGGGGCCGCGCGCTCCACCGGGCGCGCGCCACACAGGAAAACCGCCGCGCGCATCAGACGCGCGGCGGGAAGAAAAAATATCGCCGCGCGAGTAGCGCGCTCGGGGCGCGCAACAGCAGTAGAGCAGCGGAAGCTTTAGGTGGTGGGCCCACCCACAGGATCGACCCAAGGGGATCGACCTGCTCTGATAGCATGTCAAGTTTAGCAGGTAGAAAGTTTAGAATGAAGAAAGAGGGGGCTCACTAGCAAGCAGTTGAGTACATATAGGAAACCCTAAGTTGGGTTGTACTCACTATTGAGTACCCCACTGCAGGCTAGACAAACATAACATTCTGACAGGCATGAGCAGCAGATATGTAGGCTGTTAACGAGTGCCATGAGAAGCTGCCTATTTCGTTAACAAGGCTCAGTGTAATAGCCGAGGACACCTATGCAAGCTGAAACGCTTGTCGGAGGGAAGGGACACAAAGACCACCTTATCGCCGCTCTGCTATGCAATACTGATGGTTCCGACATATGGGAACCGTTGTTGATTGCGAAGATGCAATGCCCTCGCTGCTTCAATGGTTTTGACATTGAAGCCCACGTGAAATGGCGCTGGATTCGCAAAGGGTGGATGAATAAAAAGGTGAGAACATGCCCGTGGGATAGTTTAGCGAATGGATGCTTCGGAGACACGGGGCCAGAGGTTGAGCTGATGCGCGGCGTATCGGACCACAAACGACCATAGAAAATGGGGAGAAGCCGCATGGATCATGGAGGTGCGAGCAGCCTCGATGACCAAGCCAATGCCGCACTCAGCGATCCCATTGTGCTGTGGAGAATCCGAAAGCGAGTGTTCTGGTGATGCCCTCCTCATGACAAAAGTCCTCAAGAAGACCAGAGAAATACTCACCTACATGGTCACAGTGCAGACGGAGAACCGGGAGGTCCTGGTCGAACCGCGCACTCAGCTGGCAACAAACCATGCGGATCCAAGGAATCAAAACACTACGAAGGTCGCCCTTGCTCCTCTAGGGAAACACCGTGGTGTAGAGTGTGTAGTCGTCGACTACCAGCACAAAATAGCGCTCCCAGGCGGCCTAGGGACGCGGTCAGGGCCCCACACGACCATGTGCAAGGTCTGCAGAGAAGCCTCCGTCGGAGGGAACGAGGAGTGAGGAGCGGCGCGCTGCTGCCCCTCAACGCAAAGAGAGCATGCCAACGCAGGCGACGAAGGGAGCGGGGGCAGAGACAAGGAGATGCGAGTATATGCGATGCAGACACTGCAGGGAGGGGTGACCAAGACGGTGGTGCCAGAAGAGGGACGGGTGGGTGAGTAACCAACACGAGCACGACGCAGCTACCTGACCAAACCCAGTGAAATGTGCAGACTAAACGTGCAATGTTTACAGGCCAGACCCGGGCCTCCGAGTGAAAGTGGTCCCTCTGGTCGATTGGCAGGTGAGCTCGGATGACAAGCGGGGTGACAGCGTCACGTGCCGTCCACTGTGTGTAGGCAGGGCTGTCGGCCAGGTCCCGCCACTGCACTCTCCAGCATCAGCAACAGTCTCAGTGGGACTCGTAGGGGCCTGAATGGATCACGGGGTGTGCTTGAGCAGGGAAGCGTTGTTTATATTGAAAAGCCAAAGATACCAGCGCAGGCCCTAACTTGAAAGGGCAGTCGTCTGCGTCAACCATTAAGACTGGGAGAAAGGCCATGACCGGCAACATCAGCTAGCAGCACCGACTCCTGTAGGGCAGCGAGGCGTGCAGGCGCGGCTTACGGGGCGGCACACGGACAGGGCAGCACACGCAGGAACGCGCAATGCGCAAGGCACCGTATGGGCAGGGCGGGGAGCAGCGCTAGCACAGGCTGTAGCGATGACAACAAGGGTTGTAGCGGTGACAGCACGGGTTGTAGAGGCGACAGCAAGGGTTGTAGCGGCAACAGCAGGAACGACAGTAGCAGGGGCTGTAGCGGCAGCAGCAGGGCTGCAGTTGCAGCAGCAAGACTGTAGCTGCAGCAGCAAGAGATGTAGCAGCGACAACAGGGGCTGTAGCGGCACCACCAGGGCTGTAGCTGCAGCACCAGGGCTGTAGCTGCAGCAGCAGGGCTGTAGCTACAGCAGCAAGGCTGTAGCTGCAGCAGCAGGGCTGTAGCTGCAGCAGTAGGGCTGTAGCCATAGTAGCAAGGGCTGTAGCAACGTCACCAAGGGCTGTAGCGGCGACAGCAGGGCTGTAGCGGCACGAACAGGGCTGTAGCTGCAGTAGCACGGCTGTAGATGTAGCAACAGGGGCTGTAGCGGCGACATTCATGGCCGAATAACATCATCACCATTCCCATCAATACCATGGGACAACAAAGTTCGACTATCGAAGCACAACTTTCATAAGTTACCCAGTTTCGATGACGCACTTCATCACCATATCCAGGTATGGTAATAGTGTACGATGTCCTCCTTTATCGTTGCAGAGTTCGCAGATTCTTTGTGCACGAGCAGAAGAACATACCATTGGATAAAATCAGACGCGGAAATTCGAACGGAGGTCGACTCTAGCTCAGTGTCCAACTGTTCTCTGGAAACGTCGCAAACAGCTGGAAACGGGATTAGAGAAACCAGTTACCACCATGAGGTCTAACTTTTTTTATAGAACCAAGAGGCATGCGCCCTAAGGATGTTCCATGCACTTAGGACGCGGTAAAATTGCTTGTCGCATACAAAAATTACACAACCTTATACAAACGCGTTAGAAAACAAACCTGATGCAATCTACCCTACACTTTTACCGCGTCCATAGGGCGTGTCCAGCGCGTTCATTTTCGGAAATAAAATACCTTCACACGTTTCCCATAAAAAAAAAAAAAATCACACTACCAAGAAACGAAATTAAGGCGAGTCGAGTCCAAAACGACCAACCTTTCAGCGCGCGAACACAACCCCCGCAATCCAAATTTCTATAGTGGGTGTAGAACGAGGTAACTGGTTTCCTCGTCTATCGTCGCGCAGGATACCCCACGGAAGCGAAAATTTCACGCTTGAACGAAGAAATACTGTAATGGGCAGGACGCAATGCTGTACCCTTGCTTGTGCGCACGCTGATTCCAGTAATAGCTGCATTCTGCAGGCGCATTAGCCTGCATCAATGTGCATTGCTACATTTTTCGATGTGCATTGCTACATTTCTCAAGCGAGGAAGTAACGCAGAGCGATGTGCTTCGTTCTCTGCTCTAGTCTATGCTCCTGACACAAGGCAATCATGGCCTTGTTGTCTACGTACAAAACTAGAGGAGAACGAGGCTGCTCTCCTAGGTCGGTTAGCAGGTAGGTGAGCCAGTGTAACTCCTGTGCAGCCATGGCCCCTGCGTAGATCTCAGCCTCACAACTGGAACTGAGAACAGAAGTCGGGCAGGTAGACCGCCAAGATACAGAACTGGAGCCAAGACTGAAGGTGTAACCCTCTGACGGCCGCTGAGTAGCCAGGTCATCAACCCAAGAAGCGCTTGAGTGTCCAGTTAGGAAAACTGGACATTGTCTTCCAAGCATGAGCCCCATGCCCGACGTACTGCACAAGTAGCGCAACACCCTCTTAGCGGCCTCCCAGTGCTCTGGTCATTATCTCCCGAGCGCAACGTAGCGTGCTGAGAGGGTACGCAAGGTCAGGTCAAGTGCAGGTCATCAGGTACATGAGGCAACCCAAATCTCTACGAACTCTTCCGAAGGTGGAGCTGAGAGCGAGTGACCGGTAGGTAGAGGAGTGGATAGTGGTGAGGAGAACCGGAAGCCGAAGCGCTGAAGGATTTGGTGCACCATGTGTGACTGAGTCAGGGTGATGGTGCGCCGTGCTCTCTCCCGAGTGATCTGCAAGCCAAGAAAGCTGCGCAACTCACCCAGGTCTGTGCACGTGTGTTTCCCCTGCAGCTCCGACTTCACAAGGGCTAGTCCCTCAGTATCAGCAATGGCAAAGACCAAGTCGTCGACGTACACGAGGATGTAGAATGGCGGCAGCGAAGTGTCGGTGCAAAGAAACAGCGACAGGTCTGTAGTGGAAGGAGCAAACCTAAGAGTCGCAAGTGTAGTCCTCAGTGTGTCGTGCCACTCACGAGGCGCCTGGCGGAGACCGTAGACTGGCCGTCGAAGGCTTTAGTGGGTACCCTCAGAAAACGACCCAGTGAAGCCTCAAGGACGGCGCAGCCAGATCTCCTCGTGTAAGAAAGCTATGCTGAAGTCCAGAGAGTGAAGCTCGTAGTCACGCTGAGAGGCGACATGCAACAGAACCTGAAGAGTGGTCATCTTCGAGGTGTGGGAGAAGGTCTAGAAGAAGTCAACTCCCTGTCACTGACTAAAGCCTCGTGCAACGTAACGCGCCTTGAAGACAGGCAGAGAACCCGGCGGCCGCTTCACCCTGATAATCCACATGCCATCAACTACGTTCACCCAAGGAGGGGGAACTGCGTCGACGTAAGTGCCTGTGGACTTCCAAGATGCCTTCTCTGCGTCCATGGTTGTCTGCCACTAAGAGGAGTAGGGACCCGTAATCGCCTCTTCGTAGGAGCGTGGGCTCGGGATGTCTTGTGCATCTGGGTCTCCCTCAGGTGCAAGTAGTATGGACACAAGATGAGGTACAGCAACTGCAAGACACTCAAAGTCCTCCTGCCTGTCCTCAAGGACGTCCGTGCCAAGAGCACACTCACCCCCGATAGACGGAGGACAGACAGACTCAGACTCAGTAACAAGACTAGCGGCGTAGTCGAGATGACACGCGGCACTAAAGTCAACAAGCTTAGCAACAAGGGCAGACGCAGCAGTGGACTCGAGCGAAGGGTCAGTGTCAGTAGTGGCTAGAAAACGTGTGACAGTAGGACTGGCAGCACGAACTTAGTCACACTCAGGGTTCGGACTGGCAGGAAGAGAAGGCGCAGGAGGAGACAGCAAGGGAAATCGCAGTGGAACAGAGGAAGGACGAAGTGTTATAAGGTGAGTGCCGGGGACAGGAGGAGGACGCGGACGCGGAACACGACGACCAGTGCGACCAGCGTGAATAGGCGTGGCAGGGCGAGACGCAGGCTCACAACGCTCTGCAAAAGAGTCTGTCTGCTTAGTGTAAGGAGAAGGAGCAGGCAATGGGGAGGCGGGCTGGAACTATGGCTGAGAATGGTCAGGCGGTGGACATAGTAGAGGTGGAGTAAGGTCAGTATTAGACGGGAGACTAAGAATCTAGCGATGTAACAGAACAAAGTACAATCGCGGCCGCAGAATGCCTCCAGCACCAGGTTTGACAGCTCCAGCACCCCCAGCGCCAGCACCTCCAGCTACAGGGTCTCCAGCTCTAGCGTCTGCAGCACCACCAGCTCTAGGGTCTCCAGCTCTAGCGTCTGCAGCACCACCAGCTCCAGCAGCTCCAGTACCTCCAGTACGAGCACCTCCAGGACCAGCAGTTCCAGCACCTCAGCACCTCCAGCAGTTCCAGCACCTCAGCACCTCCAGCACCAGCAGCACCATCAGCTCCAGCAGCTTCACTACCTCCAGCACGAGCACCTCCTGGGGCAGCAGCTCCAGCACTTCCAGCACCTCCAGCACTAGTAGCACCACCAGCCCCGGCATCTCCAGTACCTCCAGCACGAGCACCTCCAGGATTAGCAGCTCCAGCACCTCCAGCAGCAGTGCCTCCAGCGGCAGGCCCCCCAGCTCCAGCGGCGCCACTCCGAAGGTGGGTGCGCTGAGCAAACCACTCGCGCAGCTGCAGTGTAGAGAGAGGCTCCCACCGTGACGAGACACCTGAAGTACCTCCAGCAGACACAGCACCGCTAGGCTCACCCTCGGGCTCAGCACCCCCAGGCTCAGCACCCCCAAGCTTCACACTCTCTGGCTCCGCACCCTCGAGCTCAGCACCCCCAGGCTCAGCAACCCCAAGCTCAGCACCCTTAGACTCAGCAACCTCAGGCTCAGCACCCCCAGGCTCCGCACACTTAGGCCCACCACCCCTAGCAGTACCTCCTCTAGCAGCACTAGAGTTGATAGCTTCCTTGACAGGCTCAGCCACTGGGAGTGGGTCTACCTGAGACACACCTGAGAGAGCAGGACTCTAAGGGGGGAGGGGGTCTACCGAAGGGGGAAAGGAAGTAAGGAAGAGCGGCGGGTGTGGACGGGGGGGGGGGGGGGGGGGAGAGGGGTAGTGCGGTAACGGAAGAGACGGTAAAAGGGAGCCGACTCGTCAAACGTGACGTCCTGAGAGAATATGGCGCGAGGTGGGGTGGTAAAAATGCCGGCCAGACGCATCAGGGGGAAAGCCAAGGATTACGAAGGGAATGGCGCGGGATGAGAGCTTGTCCGCGGAGGTATCACGGACAAAGGCACGACATCCCCAGACCCAGAACACCGACGGATCGGCAACCTCCCCCGTCCAACGCAGAGTAGGCGAAATCTTTGGCAAGGAGACACGGGGCCAGAGGTTGAGCTGATGCGCGGCGTATCGGACCGGAAATGGCCACAGAAAATAGGATGCAGCCGCATGGATCATGGAGGTATGAGCTACTTCCATGACTAAGCCAATGCGGCGCTCAGCAACCCCATTTTGCTCCGAGGAGGCCGGAAGCGTGAACGTCTAGAGGGTGCCCTCCCCACGACAAAAGTCCCGCAAGAGGTCGGTGGAGAACTTACCGCCTCTGTCAGAGTGCAGACAAAGGACAGGATGGTCTTCACGGAACCGCTCGCGGAGCTAGGGACAGACAGCGCGGATCCAAGGGATCAAGACATCAGGGACCTCACCCTTGCTGATCAAGGGGAAAACCGTGTTGTAATGCGTCTAGTCATCAACAACCAACAGAAATTAGCGCTCGCGGCCCTGTCCACGGACGCAGGCTAGGCCCCACATGTCCATGTGGAGAGTCTGCAGGGGAGCAGTCGTTGGGGGAAACGACGAGGAGTGAGGAGTGGCACGCTGCCGCCCCTCGACGCAACAAAGCCAGGGCGGGGCGGACGAGGGCGGGAGTGGAGGCAGAGACCTGGGAAGACCGGAGTCAAGGAGGCGGGAGTGCATGCCACGGAGGCATGGCAGGGAGGGGTGACTCTCCGGTGGTGCCAAAGGAGAGTCTGGTGCGACACGTGGTAACCCGAACAGGGGGCTGCTAGATGACCTTATGCGGACGCAGACGCAGCTACCTGAGGAGGCTCAGTAGTCAGTGTGTACAGACTCGACCCAGGCCGACGGGTGAACGTGACCAGGTGACGGCCAATCCGGGAGCACGTACAGATTGCCACACGCTATCCTCCAGGGGTGAAGGTATCAACCCATTCATCCTGAAGGACACCGTTGCTCACGAATTTCGTAGAGAACAAGGGGAGGTGAAGACGTGACAGTGAGCCAGACGGAACTGCCGGATACGGGAGAACAATGGAGGAACGTGCAAGCACTGGGCCCCTAGAGGGGTCAATCGGAGAGACTGCAACAAGTGCAGGGAGCAGTGTGACTGTGGTACTCTCGCGAAAGAAACAGCGGGAAGCACTTGAGTCAAGCGTGAAGGTGTGCAAGGCCTCAGCAGGCTCAGTACCAGAGATAGCAGACTCACTAGCACCTAGAGCAGTAGCCTCTATACCTGGGTCAGGCAGCATACACAGGTAACAGTCACTTGCAGCACTAACAGTCAAAGCATACATGGCAACAAGGATACCATCATAGTCAAGAGCAAAGATATCCACACCTTGCCTAAGCAGCTCTAGCCAGCGGGGGAGCTCAGTCGCGTCGGGAACTCTGCGCGCCAGGCGTCGTCAAGACGGGAGAAGTAGCGGGACTGTGTGTGACCAACCTTCCCGCATATCTGACTAGCACGGTCACCTGTGCGAATAATGTACTGGCAGCGAACACTACCCCTAGACGCCCCACGCTGAGCAAACCACTCACAAAGCTCTTGGGGCGTAGGGGTCTCCCGCGGACGCTGCTGCTGCTGCCTTTGACCACCGCCAGCATCTCGAGTTCCGCCACCACCCCGACCGCCACCACTTCCGCCGCCACCACTCCCACTGCTGTCACCACTGCCGCCGCCACCACTCCCACTGCTGCCACCACTACCGCCGCCACCACTCCCACTGCCACCACCACTTCCACCACCTTCACCGCCTCCACCGCCTCCACCACCGCCTCCACCACCGCCACCCCCACCACCCTTGCCTCCCTTGCCCCTGCCGCTGCGGCGCCTCCCACTAGGAGCAGACGCAGCCCCGACCTCCTTAGCACGAAGGAAGTCAACAGCAGCAACAGAAGCATAGGAGGGGGCAAGGGGGGAGGGGGAACACCCCTCGAAGAAGGGAGTACGAGGAGTGCCACGCGCAGCACCTACAGCGACTATGCTAGTCTCAGTTGCAAGGAGGTGCTTCTCAAGCAGGTCGACCGTGAGGTCCGTGTGGTCCATGGTGGGAAAGAGGTCCCTGACTATGCTAAGAGAGTCAGGGAGGCGGGTGACGATGAAGTAGAGAGCGATGTACATGGGGGGAGGGTTCTTGTCTAGAAACTTGGTGGGAAGCGTGGCGCGGTAGCGAGCGTCACTAGTGCGAAGGTGGGTGACTAGGTCGTCGACTGTGGCAAAGGCGGACAGCTCGGGAAACAGGTAGGGCAGTATGAGGCGGTCGAGAGCAGCAGTGGCAGGGGAAGAGTAGCGAGTGACTACAGCGTCGTACAGGGCCTTAGCAGTCTTATGCTGGCCAAAGTGAGCGTGTTCGGCTAATGGCAAGTGGTTGTGAACGGGTAGGCAAGCAGCAGCGTCACGGGTAAGCCACTGTGAGCGGGTGAGACTGTCAGCCGTGTCAGGAGGGGCGACTGGGGAACCAGACGTCTGGTCAAACAGGGATACGCCGTCTTTGGCATCGCTCATTAGGTACAGCTGTAGGTCATCGAGCCATGTTTTGAACTGGATCGAATAGCCCTCAGGATCGAACAAAAGGACGCTAAGTGTAGCCATAGCTGGGCGTGACTAGCAGGGCGGAGCGCGTGCAGGGCGGAGCGGCGCGTGGCCAGCAAGGTGGCGCGCGGGCAGGTAAGGGCGGCGCACGGGCAGGCAGGGGCGGCACGCGGCCAGCAGGGCGGTGCGCGGGCTGCAGAAGGCGGTGCGCGGGCAGGCAGGGGCGACGCGCGGACAGGCAAGGGCGGCGCGCGGCCAGCAGGGTGGCGCAGGCTGCAAACAGCGGCGTGCGAGCAGGCACGGGCGGCGCGCGGGCAGTCAGGGGCGGCATGCGGCCAGCAGGGCGGCGCGCGGGGCTGCAAGGGGCAGCGCGTGGGCTGCAAAGGGCAGCGCGTTGCAGCGGATTGGCGCGCGGGCTGCAGACAGGCGGCGCGCGGGCGGCAAGGGGCAGCCCGCGGGTGGCGTGCGTGGGGCGGCGCAACGCGGGGCAGGGCAAGGCGTGCACGGGACGGCGCGACGCAGGGCAGGGCAGGGCGTGCGTGGAGTGGCACGACGCGGGGCAGCGCAGCGCAGAGTAGGGCACGTGCGGGCGACGCATCGCAGGGCAGGGCGTGGGGTAGTACAGTAACCGCAGTCGGTCACTAGCAGGTTAAAAGTGGCGCAAACAGGTTTGACAGGACTTCGATTATCACCAAACCTTGATAAGCAGAAGCCCACTTGTCAAAGAAGATTCTGCGGACCCAGTTTCTGTAATTTGAACGCCTACAGAACAGTACCCATGCGACTTTGAAAAATCGCATCATGCGCGCATCAACTGATGCGCTACAACCTCATTGGCCAATCAGTTTGGCACCTCCAAAATTCAGCAACAACGGCCTTCCAAGAAACTTCTAACATTCAAAATGTTGAAATTCGTCATGAAATTGAATGTCCAATTTCCTGACGTCAATTCAAAGGCGTCAGATTTTCCAAACCTCAATTCCAAATATTCAAACCTCAATTTCACAATTTCCAAGGCTGCCTTCTGCAGTTGCATCAGCTGTGATGAGTCTAAGGCTCGGGCTGATGCGCAATTTGAGAAATTGGCGCTATTTAGTAGGCGTTAAATTTCTAAAAACTGGGTCCGCGGAATTTTCGTTGATAATTAAGCTTCTGCCTATCAAGGTTTGGTGATACGAGAGGTCCCGCCAAACCTATTTGCGCCAAATTTGACGCTACTGCCTGCAGAACAGGACTTATGGGGCGCACGAATTTAACGGAGTAAAGGTTTTAGGATGTATCATCGCCAGGCAAATGTCCGCACAACTTGTGCGCTCCCAATTCAACCTCGAAAGCTAGAATCAGCTAGCGCACAAGTTGTGCGGGGCAGCAATTTGAGGGGTTGAGAGATTTGGCGAGACTTCGTGGCAACATCAGTCCAGCAAATTGAGAAATGCGGTAATTGGATGCAGCGAAAAGCTACTTGGAAGGACTTGCCGGTACATTTCATGCGGAAGCATTAACGCCTACAGAACAGCGCCATTGAGGTACGAAAATCGCGAATTGGAAATTGTAAAATTAAGGTTTGGACTTTCGGAATTGAGGTTTGGAAAATCTGACGAACTGAATTGAGATTCCATTTCCTGACGAGTTTCAAGATTCCGAACGCTACAGGCTTCTTGGTCGCTGAATTTTGGTTTGCCCAAACGGATTGGCCAGGAGGGGTGTGTTCAGTCAGCCCCCCAGAAGGGGGTTGCACAGGTGCTCATCCGGGAGAGGATACAACAACCTCGTTACCCAGCGAGGCATGTAAAACAAATGGGTAGGCGGGTTACGACCGACAGCCGGGGTAATACTAAGGGGGTTTCCCCATAACCTTTGCCAAACGGATTGGCCAATGAGGTTGCAGCGCATCACCTGATTTGCACATGTTACGATTTTTTCGAAGTCGCATGATGTGCGCATGCGCGTGTCTTTTGGTGTAGATTGTCAAAGTTCGAGCCTGGTACCGCTTTGTACCGTGGCAACCCGTTTCTCAAATGTATCCTACCGTGCACAACCTTTCTAGAAGTTCGAACTTTGGCAAAAGTTCGACCTCAAAAACATGCGCCCTCAGTGATGCGCCTGATTGCTAGGAGAGGAAGCTTCTTGAAACGCGATCACATTACAAATTTAGTAAGCCAAAAAGGCTATTCTAGAGGCATTCAGGTTTGTTTTGCTTCGGCAGCCATGCGCTTATTGCGAACCTTGATTACATGCCGGTAGGTTATCATGGAAGGATACTGGCACCATGGTAGAACGCATCTATGTAGATTGATGTGGGCTGATGCGCATGTAGAACGTAGCCCGAATCGCAATTTCCAAACCTCAATTTCTCTATTTGCACATCTAGCCGAGCCTTAGACGCATCAGAGCTGATGAGCTTGTAGAACGCAGCTGTCAAATGTTATATCTGCTACAGTTTATTTAAGCTGTAGTGGGGTAGTTACTATGGGGTACAGTAAGCTTAGGGTTTGCTACTCGTACCCAACTCTTTCCTAGTGCAATCACCCTTGTTCATTCTGACATGGTATTACGAGCCTGGGTCAGGAACCTAGGACCGATTAGTCCAAAGGGCCCACCTTTCTGCTAGAAGCGCCCTCGAGCGCCCTATCGCCTTAGCGCCCTCGTGCGCCTCTCTCTTAGTGCGCCCTCGCGCGCCTCTCTCTCTCACACGCTGCCTGTGCGCAGCTCGCTAGCCCCGCGCGCAGCCCGTTTTTTTTTTTTTTTTTTTTCTAGCGCGCGCAGCACGCTAGCCGCCCGCGCGCGACCTGAGTCACGCACGCGTCGACTGTTAGCCACCCGCATGACCAGCGCCGCCCACGAGCAGCCCGCTAGCCGCCCGTCGACCGGCCCAGCTGGCCGTCCAGCGCGCGGTTTGTTGGTGCAACCCTACGGTTTGCACTCGGCTTGTTGTCCGTGTGCATTCGTGCGTGAGTGCATGGAATGGAATGAGTGCATGAGATGATATATATTTCATGCTTATAACTGTGTGTGAATGTTGAGTCATGATGTCGAGTATGTGTGTGTCGAGTCAATAGCGAGTTATCGCTAGTCGCGTGTTACGCGATCATTTGTGTGTCCCGCGCGGTTTCTATTTTGTCGTGCGCGGTTTCTATTTTGTCGCTTGTCGAACGTTCGGCGTGTCGCAGGTGTGTGCAGCAGACCCATCAAGAACTCAAGGATGAGTTTTGTGATGAAGAACCGGAGCCTTGGTTCAAGCTTCAAGTGATTCCGAAGCTCGCCAAAAGGGTACACCTCATGATGTTGAAGATAGTTACATTACAATGTGTAGTGTAACACTTCTGTTGGTGTAGACCCTTGTGGAGGGTAGTTTCGAGACCCTTCGTGGTTGGGGACAGTGTGGAACTGCTCCACATCACTGTATCTTGGCTCTTGGGGTTTGTAGGAGCTAGGAGTCATTCCCAACTTGTAACTCCTGCTAACTCTTCCTATTGTGTCTTCTAAGACTATAGTGGCTGCCATAGTGCCGTTCGTTCAAACCGGCGCTGTATCGTAAATTATTCAAAAAATCGTGCGATCTAAATTGCCTATTGTAAGGAACGTTAAGGCGCTCCAGATCCAAGTTGAATGAAGTCATTTGGAGTTGTGAGAAGATCGCTATGAACGTTTAAAGCCGCTGATACGAAATCCGACTGTGCATTCTATCTTTCGTTTTGGGCACATTGGAACCTATTGTGACTAAAACAAGTGGTATCAGAGCCCCTTGGAGCAGCTACGACAATGGATGGACCTGAGGAAAGGGGTGGCAGAGGTGCTGGTGTCAATGGAGATGCCCAAGCACAAGGCCAAGCCCGTGAGTCAGCCGTGGCGCCCGTGCAACCGACTCTTGGACCTTCTAGGGACGAACCAAGAGTGTTCGGGCTTGACAAGTTCAACAGCAACAACTTTGCTGAGTGGTCCTTCAGAATGGAGAATGTGTTCGACCATTATGACCTGCTGGAGGTGATGGAAGGAACGAAGAAGCGTCCTGAGAACGACCCGGAGAAGAGCCCGTGGGTGCGGAAGAGCGCACAAAGCTACCTCCTACTTGGGCAAGCGTTGGGGAGCAACCAGATCCGTCACATCAAGCCTTTCCAGTGTGAACCAGAGAAGGGACCAAAGGCATGGGCTGCTCTCAAGGGTGTACACGCTCCTGCAACAGCGGCGGTAGCAGTGGTGTTGGAATGGCAAATGGCGACGCTACAAATTGAGGAAGACGAACCCGTGGAAGAAGGGGTGCAGAAATACTTCGACTTGTTGACGCGGCTTGAGGGAGCTGATTTGAACTACAATGAGCTCCAGAAGAAGACCAATTTGCTGGCCCTACTCCCAAAGTCGTGGTCCTCGCTCATCATCAGCTTGAACCGTGACCTGCCCCGTCTCTCGCTTGAAGACGTGAAGCGCGCAATCCTACAAGAAGACTTCCGCCGCCGTGAGTTGGCGAGTGCGGATGGCGCTGGGGCAGCAAAGCATCAGCCGTGGATATGGCTGAGGAAGGGGCAGAGGACGAGGGGGAGGAAGGTTTGGTGGCAGCAACTTCAGTGGAGGCCGCGGAAGTGGCGGATACAGCAGCGACGACAAGAGTTACGGTCACGGTCGCTGACGATTCGACAGCGAATGCCACTATTGCCACAAGAGCGGACACATGTGGCGCGACTGCTACAAACTCCTTAAAGGATGGACCCCTGCTCAAAGCCAAGAGGGTAGAGGAGCAGGAGGAGGGAGAGGAAGAGGCCGTGGAGGCCGTGGCGGTCGCGGTGGCGGAGCTGCAAACATGAAGAGTGGAGACAACGACAAGGACCTGAGCGACGATCGATACCCCGGTCTATTCTACTTTGTGTCGACGCAAGTACCAGCTGGTCCTGAGAAGGATGAAGGCTTTGAGGAGCCAGCAGCTGTGGGGAAGGTGACCCTACACCCCCTGGACTATTGGGTGATCGATAGTGGCGCTACCTATAGCATGACACCTCGCCCGGACTTGCTCACCGAACTCGAGCCGTCACCGGTGAAGCATGTCACATCGGCATTGGGGCAGCGAGCAGAGGTGAAAGGCATGGGGAAGGCCATGTTCAAGGGTGCTGATGGGAAGATGGTGGGCCTCAAGAACGTGCTTTGGGTGCCCAGCCTTGCTGCAAACCTGATTTCCGTGCGGCGGTTGGCAAAGGCCGGCATGGACACGAACTCGAAGGGAGCTAAGACCTACACCGCAAGGCTTGGCGATCGAATTCTTTGGGACCTTCATGAGGACAGGGATGTCTACAACGAGATGTGGCAGATCCCAGTGGTCCCTATGCCTAAGGAGAGGCAAGTGGCAGCAAGCAACAGCACAAAGGATGGAGCGGTTGGTAGCGACGATGGCGCGAACGGTCGCGCTAAGGCGAATGAGCTCAAGAAGAGCAAACCTGGAGGGACCAGCAAGTTCAGTGAACCTAAGGAGAGTGGTGCAGCAACCAAGGAGCAGCAAAAGGGTGAGGATAACCCCGAGGCAGCAGCGGAGGAGGACTACGGAGAGAGTATGTGGGGCGCTATTGCGAGCGCAGCATTCTCCAATCCAACTTCGGCTATGGGGGAGTGTCATTGGCTCACCTTGCATCGGCGCATGGGGCATGTGGCCCTGCCCATCTTGCAGCAGCTAGTGAATAATGAGATACGTGTGAAACGGGAGCCCGATTAGGTGCTTGGCTGCCCGACGTGCATTCAAGCCAAGTTCACCCGGTTTCCGTTCCCGAGTTCGCAGGCGACGGCTAAGGCACCACTTGATGAGGTGGTGATGGACGTGGTAGGCCCCCTGAAGCTTGAAGATGCTTGAGCTGAGTATTTTCTCACCATTGTGGATGTCTACAGCCGCACGACTTGGGTGTATGTGTTGGCCAAGAAGAGCGACGTGGCTGAAACGTTGAAGACGGATTGGTTTTCGATGGTGGAGCGGCAACAAGACCGTCTAGTGAAGTCGATACGCACCGATCAAGGGGGAGAGTTCTTGAGCAAGGAGTTTGGGTTGTGGCTGAAGAAGAATGGCATTCGACACTCCCTCACCATGCCATACTTCCTTGCAATGAACGGCATCGCCTAGCGAGCGAACCGGACGATAACGGAGGCGTCACGCGGGTTGCTCATTGAAGTCGGGCTACACGAATATTTCTGGCCTGATGCGGTGCGGAGCGCGTGTGTGGCCAGGAACAGAGTTTTGACTCATATGAGAGCAGACAAATGGGTGCCCTATGTGGAGTGGCTTGGAAGGAAGCCAAAGGTGGATATGCTTCGGGTGTTCAGGTGCATGTGCATGGCGCTCGTGCCTAAGCATCTTCGGCACAACAAACTTGGTGCCAAGGCGGTGTGGGCCGTGCACTTGGGCATGGCTCAAAACAGCAAGGGATGGCTTCTTTGGGACCCATTCACCAAGAAGTTCTTGGTGAGCAGGGATTGCAAGTTCATGGAGAACTTCATGTACAAGGATTGGAAGGCGGAGAATGAGGCAAAGATAGGCGTGCGGTTTGGGGAGGTGAAAAGTTCCGGTTTGGAGCATGTGGGGCTGCCTTTGGAGCTGAGCAGCGGCAGCACAACCACGAGGCAATCCTCCTTTGTGAATGGGGGAGAGGAGGCCTATGATGCAGAGGAAGAAGAGGAGGTGCAGCAAGTGAGCGAGCGTGCACCGTCACTCCCTTCCCGCACTACGAGTGCTCCACGGATTCGAGCCACACCGCAGCAACGCCAAGGCCTTCAAGTCCCTGCAGCTGAGGAGGAAGGAAGGGGGAAGAGGAGAGTCCAACTCCCTAAGAGGCTGACCTACAATGCACCGGGAAAGCAGGGCAAGACAGCCCTGGCCGGAGCGGCAATGATGGTCGGAGACGACGAGGAGAGTGACTACGAGGAGTGTGCCTTCGCGTTCTTCTCTTCGGTGGAGATGCCGGGAGAACCAGCAACTCTCAAGGAAGCCCTGGAGAGAAGTGATGCTGAAGAGTGGAAGAAGGACATGGAGAGTGAGCTGAAGAGCATCGAGGAGAACGACACGTTTGAATTGGTAGAGCTACCGGAGGGGAGTACTACGATTACGTCAAAGTGGCTCTTCAAGATCAAGTCTGACGCCGACGGCAAGATCGAGCGTTACAAGTCTAGGCTGGTGGCGAAGGGGTACCAGCAAAAGGAGAAGGTGGACTTCAAGGAGCTGTTTGCTCCAGTGGTGAAGCCCACGACGCTGCGAACCCTATTCGCGGGAGCCCCGATCAAAGGTTGGGTGGTAAAGCAGCTAGACATCGTGACGGCGTTCCTCAACAGCATCCTTGAGGAGAAGATTTTTATGGCGCAGCCAGAGGGGTTTGACGATGGTAGCGGCAGAGTGTGGAAGCTGAAGAAGGCCCTCTATGGGCTGAAGCAGGCCCCTAGGCAATGGTACATGAAGCTGCGCGAAGTGTTGGAGGGGATCGGCTTCACTCCCTCAACGGCCGATCACTCCTTGTTCATGCTTGGCGAGGGGCAGTAGAGGAGCTTCATGGTGGTGTACGTGGACGACATCCGAATCTTCTCCCCCTCCTCTGACCTTGTGAAGGAGGTGATGCTGAAGCTGCAAACCAAGTTTAAGTGCAAGTCACTTGGTGACGTAAACTTCTACCTCGGGCTCCACATCGAACGTGACGAGGAGAAGCGGAGCATGCGAGTGCACCAACGGAAGTACCTGGAGGCCTTGGCTGCCAACTTTGGCCAAAGTGAAGGTCATGTGACTACACCCTTTCCCTCTGGGTTCAAGTGTGTGAAGGGACCAGAGGAGGAGAGCGTGGGTGAAGAGGAGAGGCGCTGATTTCACTCGTTGGTGGGCAGCCTCATGTACGCGGAGGTCAACACACGACCGGATGTCGCGTTTGCTACCGGGCAGCTGGCAAGGGTTGTGCAATGCCCTAATGAGGAGCAGGTAGCAGCTGGAATGAGGGTGGCCAAGTATCTTGGCCAAACACCGACCGTTGGGCTGCAATACTCGGCGGTGGCGCAAAGGCGCCAAAAGGGCGCGGATGGTGTGGAACCGGGCGTTTGTTCCTCACCGCCTGCTTGGATGCTTCGTATGCATCTGAACAAGAGGACATGACAAGTGTGGGAGGCTTCATCTGCTGTGTTGGTGGAGGCCCTACTGCTTGGGAAAGCAAGAAGCAGGTTGACCAAGCATTGAGCTCGGTGGAGTCCGAGTACATGGCACTCTTCCGTGCCGTACGGGAGATTGTGTGGCAGCGGCGTTTGTTGGCTGAATTGGGGGAAGAGCAGCAAGGACCTACTCCTCTCTATTGTGACAGCCAGGGAGCCATTTATCTAGCCAAGAACCCCGTGTTGCATGGCTTGACAAAGCACATGAGGGTGAAGTGGCACTGGACGAGGAGCATGGTGGCCGCGGGTGAAGTTGAATTGCGCTATGTGAAGACGACGGGGCAGCCGGCTGACATGATGACCAAGAGGCTGGTGGAGCAGCAGCATTGGAAGTGTTGCAAGCTGGCTGGGATGGCTCTGAACTAAGAGAGCAAGATCCTAAGGCCAACAATCCGAGGGGGAGTTTGTTAGTGCAACCCTACGGTTTGCACTCGGCTTGTTGTCCGTGTGCGTGTGCGTGCATGCGTGTGTGCATGGAGTGGTATGAGTGCATGAAATATACATATATTTCATGCTCATAATATTGTATGTATGATGGGTCATGATGTCGAGTGTGTGTGTGTCAAGTCTATAGCGAATTATCGCTAGTCGCGTGTAACGCGGTCATTTTGTGTGTCCCGCGCGGTTTCTATTTTGTCGTGAGCGGTTTCTATTTTGTCGCTTGTCGAACGTTCGGCGTGTCGCAGGTGTGTGCAAAAGACCCATCAAGAACTCGAGGATGAGTTTTGTGATGAAGAACCCGAGCCTTGGTTGCAAGCTTCAAGACATTTCGAAGCTCGCCTAAAGGGTACACCTCAAGATATTGAAAAAAGTTACATTACTTTGTGTAGTGAAACATTTCAGTTGGTGTAGGCCCTTGTGAAGGGTAGTTTCGAGACCCTTCTTGGTTGGGGACAGTGTGGCACTGTTCCACATCACTGTCTCTCGGCTATTGGGGTTTGTAGGAGCTGGGAGTCATTCCCAACTCGTAACTCTTGCTAACTCTTCCTATCTTGTGTTCTAAGACTATAGTGGTTGCCATAGTGCCGTTCGTTCAAACTGACATTGTGTCGTCAATACTTAATGAAATTGTGCGATCTAAATTGCTTATTGTAGGTGACAATACGACGCTTTAGATCCAAGTTGAAGCAAGTCTTTTAAAGGTGTGACCAGAACGCTATGAACGTTTGAAGCCGCTGTGCAGAAATCCGGCTGTGCACTCTATCTTTCGTTTTAGGCACATTGGAGCCTACTGTGACTATAACATTGCATCGGCGCATGGGGCATGTGGCCCTGCCCATCTTGCAGCAGCTAGTGAAGAATGAGATTGTTGCTGGCATACGTGTGAAGGGGGAGCCCGATGAGGTACTTGGCTGCCCGACGTGCATGCAAGCCAAGTTCACCCGTTTCCCATTCTCTAGCTCGGAGGAAACGGCTAAGGCACCACTTGATGAGGTGGTGATGGACGTGGTGGGCCCCCTGAAGCTTGGAGCTGCTGGAGCTGAGTATTTTCTCACTTTTGTGGACGTCTATCCCCGCATAACTTGGGCGTACATGCTGGCCAAGAAGAGTGACGTGGCTGAAACGTTGAAGACGGATTGGTTCCCGATGGTGGAGCGGCAACAAGACCGGCTAGTCAAGTCAATCCGCACCGATCGAGGGGGAGAGTTCCTAAGCAAGGAGTTTGGGTTGTGGCTGAAGAAGAATGGTATTCGGCACTCCCTCACCATGCCATACTCCCCTGCAATGAACGGCATCGCCGAGCGAGCGAACCGGACGATCACGGAGGCGGCACGCGGGTTGCTCATTGAAGCCGGGCTACCCGTCTACTTCTGGCCTGATGCGGTGCGGAGCGCGTGTGTGGCCAGGAACAGAGTTTTGACTCATGTGGGAGCAGACAAATGGGTGCCCTATGTGGAGTGGCTTGGAAGGAAGCCAAAGGTGGATATGCTTTGGGTGTTCGGGTGCATGTGCATGGTGCTCGTGCCTAAGCATCTTCGGCACAACAAGCTTGGTGCCAAGGCGGTGTGGGCCGTGCACTTGGGCATGGCTCAAAACAGCAAGGGATGGCTTCTTTGGGACCCATTCACCAAGAAGTTCTTGGTGAGCAGGGACTGCAAGTTCATGGAGAACTTCATGTACAAGGATTGGAAGGCGGAGAATAAGGCGAGGATAGGCGTGCGGTTTGGAGAGGTGAAGAGTTCCGGCTTGGAGCATGTGGAGCAGCCTTTGGAGCTGAGCAGCGGCAGCACAACCACGAGGCAATCCTCCTTTGTGAATGGGGGAGAGGAGGCCAATGATGCAGAGGAAGAAGAGGAGGAGGTGCAGCAAGTGAGCGAGCGTGCAATGTCACTCCCTTCCCACACTACGAGTGCTCCACGGATTCGAGCCACACCGCAGCAACGCCATGGCCTTCAAGTCCCTGCAGCTGAGGAGGAAGGAAGGGGGAAGATGAGATTTCAACCCCCTCATAGGCTGACCTATGATGCACCGGGAAAGCAGGGCAAGACAGGCCTGGCCGGAGCGGCAATGATGGTCGGAGACGACGAGGAGAGAGACTACGAGGAGTGTGCCTTCGCGTTCTTCTCTCCGGTGGAGATGCCGAGAGAACTAGCAACTCTCAAGGAGGCCCTCAAGAGTAGTGATGCTGAGGAGTGGAAGAAGGCCATGGAGATTGAGCTAAAGAGCATCGAGGAGAACGACACGTTTGAGTTGGTGGAGCTACCGGAGGGGCGTAAGGGCGATAACGTCCAAGTGGCTCTTCAAGATCAAGTCGGACGCCGACGGCAAGATCGAGCGCTACAAGTCTAGACTTGTAGCCAAGGGGTACTAGCAGAAGGAGAAGGTGGACTTCAAGTAGCTGTTTGCCCCTGTGGTGGAGGCGACGATGGTGCGAACCCTATTCGCGGGAGCCCCGATCAAAGGTCGGGTGGTGAAGCAGCTAGACATCGTAACGGCGTTTCTCAACGGAATCCTCGAGGAGGAGATTTTTATGGCGCAGCCAGAGGGGTTTGACGATGGTAGCGGCAGAGTGTGAAAGCTGAAGAAGGCCCTCTATGGGCTGAAGCAGGCCCCTAGGCAGTGGTACATGATGCTGCGCGAAGTGTTGGAGGGGATCGACTGTACTCCCTCAACGGCCTATCACTCCTTGTTCATGCTTGGCGAGGGGGAGCAGAGGAGCTTTAATGTGGTGTACGTGGATGACATCCTGATGTTCTCACCCTCCTCTGACCTTGTGAAGGAGGTGATGGTGAAGCTACAAGACAAGTTCATGTGCAAGTCCCTTGGTCACGTGAACTTCTACCTCGGGCTCCACATCGAGCATGACGTGGAGAAGCGGAGCATGCGAGTGCACCAGCGGAAGTACCTGGAGGCCTTGGCCGCCAACTTTGGGCAGAGTGAAGTCCATGTGGCTACACCCTTTCCCTCTGGGCTCAAGTGTGTGAAGGGACCAGAGGAGGAGAGCGTGGGTGAAGAGGAGAGGCGCCGATTTCACTCGTTGGTGGGCAGCCTCATGTATGCGGCGGTCAACACACGACCGGATGTCAAGTTTGCTACCGGGCAGCTCGCAAGGGTTGTGCAATGCCCTAACGAGGAGCAGGTAGCAGCTGGGATGAGGGTGGCCAAGTATCTTGGCCAAACACCGACCGTTGGGCTGCAATACTCGGCGGCGGCGCAAAGGCGCCAAAAGGGCGCGGATGGTGTGGAACCGGGCGTTTGTTCCTCACCGCCTGCTCGGATGCTTCATATGCATCTGAACCAGAGGACATGACAAGTGTGGGAGGCTTCATCTGCTGTGTTGGTGGAGGCCCTACTGCTTGGGAAAGCAAGAAGCAGGTTGACCAAGCATTGAGCTCGGTGGAGTCCGAGTACATGGCACTCTTCCGTGCCGTAGGGGAGATTGTGTGGCAGCGGCGTTTTTTGGCTGAATTGGGTGAGGAGCAGCAAGGACCTACCCCACTCTACTACGACAGCCAGGGTGCTATTGCACTAGCCAAGAATCCTATCCTGCACGGCCTCACCAAGCACATGAGGGTGAAGTGGCACTGGACGAGGAGCATGGTGGCCGTGGGTGAAGTTGAGTTGCGCTATGTGAAGACGACGGGGCAGCCAGCTGACATGATGACCAAGAGGCTGGTGGAGCAGCAGCATTGGAAGTGTTGCAAGCTGGCTGGGATGGCTCTGAACTGAGAGAGCAAGGTCCTAAGGCCAACAACCCGAGGGGGAGTTTGTTGGTGCAACCCTACGGTTTGCACTCGGCTTGTTGTCCATGTGCGTTTGTGCGTGAGTGCATGGAATGGAATGAGTACATGAGATGATTTACATTTCATGCTTATAATAGTGTGTGAATGATGGGTCATGATGTCCAGTGTGTATGTGTCGAGTCAATAGCGAGTTATCGCTAGTCGCGTATTACGCGATCATTTGTGAGTCCTGCGCGGTTTCTATTTTGTCGTGCGCGGTTTCTATTTTGTCGCTTGTCGAACGTTCGGCGTGTCGCAGGTGTGTGCAGCAGACCCATCTAGAACTCAAGGATGAGTTTTGTGATGAAGAACCGGAGCCTTGGTTCAAGCTTCAAGTGATTCCGAAGCTCGCCAAAAGGGTACACCTCAAGATGTGGAAGATAGTTACATTACAATGTGTAGTGTAATACTTCTGTTGGTGTAGACCCTTGTGGAGGGTAGTTTGTGTGAAAAAAGTAGGCAGAGTTATGAGCCATAGCTAGGAAAACCCTAGCTAGGCAAGAGAGAAATGAACAAAGGAGGACGTTCACTAGAAAGTAGCAGGATACATATAGGAAACCCTAAGGGGTTGTACTCACTATAGAGTACCCCACTGCAGGCTAGAGAACAATAGCATTCTGACAGTTTTGAGACCCTTCGTGGTTGGGGACAGTGTGGAACTGTTCCACATCACAGTACATCAGCTCTTGGGGTTTGTAGGAGCTGGGAGTCATTCCCAACTCGTAACTCTTGCTAACTCTTCCTATTGTGTCTTCTAAGACTATAGTGGCTGCCATAGTGCCGTTCGTTCAAACCGACGCTGTGTCGTCAATTCTTGAAAAAATCGTGCGATCTAAATTGCTTGTTGTAGGGAACGTTAGACGCTCCAGATCCAAGTTGAATGAAGTCATTTGGAGTTGTGAGCAGATCGCTATGAACGTTTAAAGCCGCTGTTACGAAATCCCACTGTGCACTCTATCTTTCGTTTTAGGCACATTGTAGCCTGGTGTGATTATAATAGCAGCCGCCTTCGTAGGCCGCCGCGTCGCTTCTGTAGGCCGCCGCCCGCGCACGACTGCAGCCCACGCACAGCCGCGGCCCGTACGCCACAGCCGCCCACGCGCAGGCCCACCGTCGCGCCGCCATGCCCGTCCGAGCCGCGCCTCGTAGCCTAGTCCGAGCCGCGTCGCGCTGCCCTGAACGAGCCGCGCCGCCCTACTGTACCCCACCTGCAGCACCTGCTGTTCCTGTTACTGCTACTGCTACTACTGCTACTGCTGCTACTGTTCCTACTACTGCTAGTGCCACCATGGCCAGTCCTACCGTTCTCACTTTTGACGCTGAGGGCCGTCCGATTAAGTTTGACATTTGGCTTGATGACCTGCACCTGTTCCTCTAGATCACTGCCAAGGACGATGTTTCCCTGTTTGACCACACGTCCGGCGCCGCTCCCGCACCTGCTGCTACTGCTGACAGCACTGCTCGCTCACAGTGGCAGACCCGTGACGCTCATGCTCGCCTAGCCGTTCGCAGCCACCTGCCGTTAGATGAGCGCGAGCACTTTGGCCAGCATAAGACCGCTAAGGAGCTGTACGATGCTGTAGTTGCACGCTACTCCTCCCCTGCTACTGCTGCGATAAGCCGTCTCTCACTGCCCTATCTCTTCCTCAATCTGTCTGCCTTTGCCACTGTAGCTCACCTCATCACCCACCTCCGTACCAGTGATCTTCGCTACCATGCCGCGCTTCCCCCCGATTTCCTAGCCAAGAACCCTCCCCCGATGTTCCTCACACTCTACCACCTAGTCACCCGCCTCCCTGACTCTCTTCGCACTGTCAGGGACCACTTTCTCGCCCTCTCCCCCACTGACCTCACTGTTGACCTGCTCGAGAAGGAACTCCTAGCAGCTGAGAAGAGTATTGTAGCTGTAGGTGCCTCTCTTGGCGACCCTCGCACTCCCTTCTTTGAGGGGTGCTCCCCCGTCCCCTTCCTCCCCTCCATTGCATCTGCTACTGCTGTCGACTACCTCGGTGCTGAGGGGGTCGAGGCTGCGTCTGCTCCTAGTGGGAGGCGCAAGGGCGGCAGGGGCAAGGGGGGCAGGGGTGGCGGAGGTGGCGGCGGGGGCGGCGATGGTGGAGGGGGTGGAGGGGGCGGTGGGGGTGGAGGGGGTGGAGGGGGTGGAGGGGGCGGGGGTGGCGGCGGTGGTGGGAGTGGTGCTAGTGGTGGGGGGGTCAGTCGCGGAGCCGGGTGTGGTGGTGGCAGTGGTGGCGGCAGTGGAGCTGGTGGCAGGCGCGGTGGAGCGGTGCAACGTGGGGGGTTTGGCGGTGGTCAGAGGCAGCAGCGACAGTGTCCCAGCGAGACCCCGTCGCCCCAGCAATTCCGTGAGTGGTACTCTCAGCGTGGGGGGTGTGGGGGTCGAGGTACCTGCCTATACGTCATCCGGACAGGTGACCGCACTGGCCAGACCTATGGGAGGTTCCACACGGCGAAGGGCTGTTTTTTTTTCGTCTCGACGACGCCTAGCGCGAGCAGTTCCCTGACGCCTTTGAGCTGCCCCGTTGGGCTGACCTGCTTAAAAAGAACATTGATATCTATTCTCTTGATTTTGATGCTATCCTTGGTGCTATGTATGCATTGACTATTAGTGTTGAGGGTGATTGTTACCTAAGTGTACCGCCCGACCTGGGTATTGGGACCCGTGAGACTGCCGCTCTAGATACTAGTGCGTGTGCTGCCCTAGGTCCTGGTGAGGCTGCTACTCTAGGTGCTAGTCAGTCTGCTGCTCCAGGTGCTCGTGCGTCTGCGCCTGCTCGTACTGCGCCCACTGAGGCACTGCACACCTTCACACTGGACTCGGGTGCTTCCCGCTGCTTCTTTCGTGACCGCACTGTCCTTGAGCAGCTAGCTCGGCCTGTTGCTATCTCCCTCGCTAACCCCTCTAGGGGCCCGGTCCTTGCGACCTCCTCCACTGTCCTCCCTTGTCCCGCGGCCCCGTCCGGCACTATGTCGGGTCTTTACCTCCCCTCGTTCTCTACGAACTTGGTGGCGGGCTCTGCTCTCCAGGACAGGGGTGTTCATCAGTTTACCCCTGCCTATGAGCGTGTGACCCACTGTACTTGTGCTCGAACGGGTCGCCACCTGGCTCCCTTCACTTGGCAGCCGGGGTCGAACCTGTACACACTGACCACTGAGTCCCCTTAGGTAGCTGCGTCTGCATCAGGACAGGTGTCGGCCCCCTGCTTGTGTCGCACCCTGTCGCACCCGACAGTCTTCTGAGACCACTGCCTTGGACCCCTCAGTGCAGCGCCTTCGTGGTATGCACTCCCGGTACCTTGTTTCTGGTCTTCCCAGGGTTCTCCCTCCCCTCCCACCCTCGCCTGCTCCTCCATGTCTTCCCTGTGTCGAGGGGCGGCAACACGCCACTCCTCACTCCTCCTCGTTCCCTCCCACAAAGGCTCCCCTGCAGACTCTCCATCTGGACGTGTGGGGCCTGGCCCGCGTCCATGGATAGGGCCACGAGCGGTACTTCCTGCTGGTTGTCGACGACTACACGCGCTACCACGATCTTCCCCTTGCGCACCAAGGGTGAGGTCCCTATTGTTTTGATCCCTTGGATCCGCGCTGCTCGTCTCCAGTTCCGCAAGCGGTTCCAGTCGGACTTTCCTGTCCTGCGTCTGCACTCTGACAGGGGTGGTGAGTTTTCCTCCGACCTCTTAGCAACCTACTGTGCGGAGCACGGCATCCACCAGACGTTCACGCTTCCGGCCTCTCCACAGCAGAATGGGCTTGCTGAGCACAGGATTGGCTGAGTCATGGAGGTCGCTTGTACCTCCATGATCCATGCGGCTGCCCCCCATTTCCTGTGGCCGTTTGCAGTGCAGTACGCTGCGCATCAGCTCAACCTCTGGCCCCGTGTCTCTGCTCCGGAGACCTCGCCCACACTGCGTTGGACGGGGGAGGTTGGCGATGCATCGGTGTTCCGGGTCTAAGGATGTCGAGCCTTTGTTTGCGATACGTCCGCGGATAAGCTCTCCTCCCGTGCTGTTCCCTGTGTCTTCCTTGGCTTTGTCCTTGACGCGCTTGGCTGGCAGTTTTACCACCCCACCTCGCGCCGTGTCTTCCCCTCTCAGGACGTCACTTTTGACGAGTCGGTACCCTTTTACCGTCTCTTCCCCTACCGCACTGCGCCGCTTCCCCCCCCCCCCGCCGCTCTTCCTCACCCGAGGTGTCCCGTCAGTAAACCCCTCCCTCCCTAGGGTCCTGCTTCCTTAGGTGTTTCCCAGGTAGACCCGGTCGAGCCTGTCGAGGTAGCAGTCGACTCTGGTCCTGCAAGGGGTACTGAGTCTGGGGGTGCTGAGAGTGGGGGTGCTGAGACTGGGGGTGCTGAGCCTGGGGGTGCTGAGACTGGGGGTGCTGAGACTGGGGGTGCTGAGCCTGGGGGTGCTGAGACGGGGGATGCTGAGACTGGGGGTGCTGGGCCTGGGGGTGCTAAGACTGGGGGTGCTGAGCCCGGGGGAGCTGAGACTGACCGTGCTGCGCCTGGTGGCGCTCCCTCTTCACAGCAGCTGCGTGAATGGTACTCTCAGCGTTGCGGCCCCCGGCGTGGGGATGCTGGAGCTGGGGGTTCTGCCGGAGTTGGAGCTGGTGGTGCTGCGGGAGCTGTGTCGGGGCCGGAACCTCCCTCCTCACAGCGGCTGTGTGAGTGGTACGCTCAGCGCTGCAGCCTCTAGAGCGGCACTCCTAGCGCTGGGGTGCCGCCCGCTAGAGACCCTAGTGCTGCTGGAGGTGCTGGAGCTTTTGGTCCTGGAGGTGCTCGTACAGGCGGTACTGGAGCTGCTAGGATTGGGGGTTCTGCCGCAGCGGGAGCTGGAGCTGCTAGAGCTGGTGCTACTGAGGTACTGCTGGAGTCGGAGCTGGAGGTGCTGGAGCTGCTGGAGCTGCCGGTGGAGCTGATGACGCTGGGCCTACTGGAGTTGGTGTAGCTACTGACCCTGAGGTTGGTGTTGCAGGGGCTGGAGCTGGAGGTGCTGACGCTCGTCCTCCTGCAAGTGCTGGAGCCGACAGTGCGGCTGGAGCTGGCGCTACTGGGGGTACTTGAGTTGGCACTACTGGAGCTGCTGGTGGTGCTACAGGAGTTGGAGCTGCTGCTGGGGGTTCTGGTGCTATCTTTGCTGGTTCTAGGAGCGCTTCACGGCTGCGGCCATACTTCGTTCCGCTCCTTCAGCAGATTCTTGGCCAGCCGCCTCCTCCTTGTCCTGCTCCCTCCTTAGAGTGTCCTCTGCCTGTCCAATCGCATTTAGAGTCAAAGCCTGCCTCGCCACTCCCTGGTCCATCTCACTACACTGGTCCGACAGGAGGTCTTACGGAGCGTCGTGAGCCTGAGTCTCGTCCTGCGTCGCCTGAGTCTCATTCTGCATCACCTGTTCGTGCTGCTCGCACTGGTCTTCATGTCCCGCGTCATCCTCCTCCTGCAGTCCCAGGCACTCACCAGATGACGCTTCGTCCTTCCACTGTACGACAGCGTGTCCCTCTGCCTTCTCCTCCTCAGTCCTCCCTTCATGCCCTTGCTGATCCGGAGTCTGACTCTCTTCGTGCTGCTAGTCCTACTGTCACGCGTCTCCTGGCCACGGCTATCAGTGACCTTTCCTTTGAGTCAGCTGCTGCGTTTGCCATAGTTGCTGAGCTTGTTGAATTTGCTGCTCACTGTCGTCTAGACTACGCCGCGAGTCTGGTTGCTGAGTCAAAGTCTGTCTGTCCTCCGTCCGTCACGGGTGAGAGTGCTCTTGGCACGGACGTCCTTGAGGACAGGCAGGAGGAGTTTGAGTGCTTTTCTGCTGCTGTACCTGATCTCGTGTCCATGCTGATTGCACCTGAGGGAGATCCGAATGCACCAGACATCCCGACCCCGCGCTCTTACGCTGAGGCGATCGCGGGTGAGTACTCCTCTCAGTGGCAGGCAGCCATGGACGCAGATATGGCATCGTGGAAGTCCACTGGCACTTACGTTGACAAGGATCCCCCTCCTAGGGCGAACATCGTCAGTGGCATGTGGATTTTCAGGGGTGAAGTGGCCGCCAGGTTCTCCGCCTGTCTTCAAGGCTCGTTACGTTGCTCGAGGCTTCAGTCAGCGAGAGGGAGTAGACTTCTTCCTGACCTTCTCCCCCACCCCGAAGATGACCACTCTTCGGGTGCTACTGCACGTTGCCGCTCAGCGTGACTACGAGCTTCACTCTCTTGACTTCAGCACAGCATTCTTGCAGGGCAGCGTGCACGAGGAGATCTGGCTGCGCCCCCCACCTGGCTTCACTGGGTCGTTTCCTCCTAGTACCCAGTGGAGCCTCCCGCGGCCGATCTACGGTCTCCCCCAGGCGCCACATGAGTGGCACGACACACTGAGGACTACACTTGCAGCTATTGGGTTTGCGCCTTCTACTGCTGACCCGTCACTGTTTCTGCGCACAAACACTTCACTGCCGCCGTTCTACATCCTCGTGTACGTCGACGACTTGGTCTTTGCCACTGCTGACACCAAGGCTCTCGCCCTGGTGAAGTCGGAGCTGCAAAAGAGACACACGTGCATAGACCTGGGTGAACCGCGCAGCTACCTTGGCTTGCAGATCACTTGGGACAGAGCACACCGCACCATCACACTGACTCAGTCACACATGGTGCAGCAGATCCTTCAGCGCTTCGGCTTCACCTGCTCCTCACCACAGCCGACTTCTCTGGCTACAGGTCACTCACTCTCAGCTCCACCTTCGGAAGAGTCTGTAGAGCCGAGTGGTCCTTACCCAGTGCTTGTTGGCTGCCTCATGTACCTGATGACTTGCACTCATCCTGACCTTGTGTACCCTCTTGACCTTCTGGCTCGCTACGTGGCTCCTTGTCGACACCGAAAGGTGCACTTGGATGCTGCTAAGAGGGTACTATGCTACTTGTGCAGTACATGAGGCATGGGGCTCGTGCTTGGAGGGAGGAGCTCAGTTGTTCTCACTGGGCACTCAGACGCTTCTGTTGGTGCAACCCTACGGTTTGCACTCGGCTTGTTGTCCGTGTGCGTGCATGTGTGTGTGCATGGAATGGTATGAGGGCATGGGATAATATATATTTCATGCTTATAACTGTGTGTGAATGTTGAGTCATGATGTCGAGTGTGTGTGTCGAGTCAATAGTGAGTTATCGCTAGACGCGTGTTACGCGGTCGTTTGTGTCTCGCGCGCGGTTTCTATTTTTGTCGTGCGCGGTTTCTATTTTGTCCTGTGTCGAACGTTCGGTGTGTCGCAGGTGTGTGCAGCAGACCCATCAAGAACTCAAGGATGAGTTTGTGATGAAGAGCCCGAGCCTTGGTGTCAAGCCTCAAGTGATTTCGAAGCTCGCCAAAAGGGT
Source organism: Closterium sp. NIES-65 (assembly GCA_948144175.1). Lineage (NCBI taxonomy): Eukaryota > Viridiplantae > Streptophyta > Zygnematophyceae > Desmidiales > Closteriaceae > Closterium > Closterium sp. NIES-65. Next base: position 454,445 of record CANXME010002590.1, on the reverse strand, counting down.
ACACCTCAAGATATTGAAGATAGTTACATTACTTTGTGTAGTGTAACATTTCACTTGGTGTAGGCCCTAGTGAAGGGTAGTTTCGAGACCCTTCGTGGTTGGGGACAATGTGGCACTGTTCCACATCACTGTACCTCGGCTCTTGGGGTTTGTAGGAGCTGGGAGTCATTCCCAACTCGTAACTCTTCATATCTCTTCCTATTTTGTGTTCTAAGACTATAGTGGCTGCCATAGTGCCGTTCATTCAAACCGACATTGTGTCGTCAATACTTGGTGAAATTGTGTGATCTAAATTGCCTATTGTAGGAGACGTTCAGACGCTCCAGATCCAAGTTGAATCAGGTCATTTGATGTTGTGACCTGAACGCTATAGACGTTTCAAGCCGCTGTGCAGAAATCCGGCTGTGCACTCTATCTTTCGTTTTAGGCACATTGGAGCCTATTATGACTAAAACAAGTGGTATCAGAGCCCCTTGGAGCAGTTTCAACAATGTCTGGACCTGAGGAAAGGGGTGGCAGAGGTGCTGGTGGCACTGGAGAAGCCCAAGCTCAAGGCCAACCCCGTGACTCAGCCATGGCGCCCGTGCAACCAAGTGTTGGCCCATCTAGGGACGAGCCTTGAGTGTTTGGCTTTGACAAGTTCAATGGTGACAACTTTGCTGAGTGGTCCTTCAGAATTGAGAACATATTTGACCACTATGACCTGCTGGAGGTAATGGAAGGAACGGAGAAGCGTCCCGAGAACGACCCGGAGAAGAGCCCGTGGGTGCGGAAGAGCGCACAAGGCTACCTCCTACTTGGGCAAGCGTTGGGGAGCAGCCAAATCCGTCACATCAAGCCTTTCTAGCGTGAACCAGAGAAGGGACCAAAGGCATGGGCTGCTTTCAAGGGTGTACACACTCCTGCAACAGCGGCGGTAGCTGTGGTGTTGGAACGGCAAATGGCGACACTACGAATTGAACAGGATGAAGCGGTTGAAGAAGGGGTGTAGAAATTCTTCGACCTGTTGACGCGGCTTGAGGGAGCTGATTTGAACTATAGTGAGCTCCAAAAGAAGACCAAGCTGCTGGCCCTACTCCCTGAGTCATGGTCCTCGCTCATCATCAACCTTAATCGCGACTTGCCCCGCCTCTCGCTTGAAGACGTGAAGCGAACTATCCTTCAAGAGGATTTCCGCCGCCGTGAGTTGGCGAGTGCGGATGGCGCTGGGGCAGCGAGCATCGGCCGTGGATATGGTCGAGGAAGAGGTAGAGGACGAGGGGGAGGAAGGTTTGGTGGCAGCAACTTCGGCGGAGGCCGCGGGAGTGGCGGTTACGGCAGCGACGACAAGAGCTACGGACGCGGTCGCGGCCGATTCGACGGCGAGTGTCACTATTGCCACAAGAGCGGACACATGTGGCGCGACTGCTACAAACTCCTTGATGGTTGGACACCTGCTCAAGGCCAAGAGGGTAGAGGAGCAGGAGGAGGGAGAGGAAGAGGTCGTGGAGGCCGTGGCGGTCGCGGTGGCGGAGCTGCAAACATGAAGAGCGGAGACAACGACAAGGACCCGAGCAACGATCGGTACCCAGGTCTATTCTACTTCGTGTCGACGCAAGTACCGACTGGTCCAGAGAAGGATGAAGGCTTTGAGGAGCCAGCAGCTGTGGGGAAGGTGATTCTACACCCTCTGGACTATTGGGTGATCGATAGTGGCGCTACCTATAGCATGACACCTCGCCCGGACTTTCTCACCGAACTCGAACCGTCACCGGTGAAGCATGTCACATCGGCTTTGGGGCAGCGAGCAGAGGTGAAAGGCATGGGCAAGGCCATGTTTAAGGGTGCTGATGGGAAGATGGTGGGCCTCAAGAACATGCTTTGGGTGCCCAGCCTTGCTGCAAACCTGATTTCCGTGCGGCGGTTGGCAAAGGCCGGCATGGACACGAACTCGAAGGGAGCTAAGACCTACACCGCAAGGCTTGGCGATCGAATTCTTTGGGACCTTCATGAGGATAGGGATGTCTACAACGAGATGTGGCAGATCCCAGTGGTCCCTATGCCTAAGGAGAGGCAAGTGGTAGCAAGCATCAGCATTAAGGATGGAGCGGTTGGTAGAGACGATGGTGCGAACGGTCGCGCTAAGGAGAATGAGCTCAAGAAGAGCAAACCTGGAGGGACCAGCAAGTTCAGTGAACCTAAGGAGAGTGGTGCAGCAACCAAGGAGCAGCAAAAGGGTGAGGAGAACCCCGAGGCAGCAGCGGAGGAGGACTACGGAGAGAGTATGTGGGGCGCTATTGCGAGCGCGGCATTCTCCAATCCAACTTCGGCTACGGAGGAGTGTGATTGGCTCACCTTGCATTGGCGCATGGGGCATGTGGCCCTGCCCATCTTGCAGTAGCTAGTAAAGAATGAGATGGTCGCTCCCATACGTGTGAAGGGGGAGCCCGATGAGGTACTTGGCTGCCCGACGTGCATGCAAGCCAAGTTCACCCGTTTCCCATTCTCTAGTTCGGAGGCAACGGCTAAGGCACCAGTGGATGAGGTGGTGATGGACGTGGTGGGCCCCCTGAAGCTTGGAGCTGTTGGAGCTGAGTACTTCCTCACTATTGTGGACGTCTACACCCGTATGACTTGGGTGTACGTGCTGGCCAAGAAGAGGGACGTGGCTGAAATGTTGAAGGCGGATTGGTTCCCGATGGTGGAGCGGCAACAAGACCGTCTAGTCAAGTCAATCCGCACCGATCGAGGGGGAGAGTTCCTGAGCAAGGAGTTTGGGTTGTGGCTGAAGAAGAATGGTATTCGGCACTCCCTCACCATGCCATACTCCCCTGCAATGAACGGCATCGCCGAGCGAGCGAACCGCACAATCACGGAGGCGTCACGCGGGTTGCTCATTGAAGTCGGGCTACACGAATATTTCTGGCCTGATGCGGTGCGGAGCGCGTGTGTGGCCAAGAACCGAGCCTTGACTCATGTGGGAGCAGACAAATGGGTGCCCTATGTGGAGTGGCTAGGAAGGAAGCCAAAGTTGGATATGCTTCGGGTGTTCGGGTGCATGTGCATGGCGTTCGTGCCTAAGCATCTTCGGCACAACAAGCTTGGTGCCAAGGCGGTGTGGGCCGTGCACTTGGGCATGGCTCAAAACAGCAAGGGATGGCTTCTTTGGGACCCATTCACCAAGAAGTTCTTGGTGAGCAGGGACTGCAAGTTCATGGAGAACTTCATGTACAAAGATTGGAAGGCGGAGAATGAGGCAAAGATAGGCGTGCGGTTTGGGGAGGTGAAGAGTTCCGGTTTGGAGCATGTGGAGCTGCCTTTGGAGCTGAGCAGCGGCAGCACAACCACAAGGCAATCCTCCCTTGTGAATGGGGGAGAGGAGGCCAATGATGCAGAGGAAGAAGAGGAGGAGGTGCAGCAAGTGAGCGAGCGTGCACCGTCACTCCCTTCCCGTACTACGAGTGCTCCACGGATTCGAGCCACACCGCAGCAACGCCATGGCCTTCAAGTCCCTGCAGCTGAGGAGGAAGGAAGGAGCAAGAGGAGAGTTCAACCCCCTAATAGGCTTACCTATGATGCTCTAGGAAAGCAGGGCAAGACAGCCCTGGCCGGAGCGGCAATGATGGTCAGAGACGACGAGGAGAGTGACTACGAGGAGTGTGCCTTCGCGTTCTTCTCTCCGGTGGAGATGCCAGGAGAACCAGCAACTCTCAAGGAGGCTTTGGAGAGTAGTGATGCTGAGGAGTGGAAGAAGGCCATGGAGAGTGAGCTGAAGAGCATCAAGGAGAATGACACGTTTGAATTGGTGGAGCTACCGGAGGGGCGTACGGCGATAACGTCCGATTGGCTCTTCAAAATCAAGTCGGATGCCGACAGCAAGATCGAGTGCTACAAGTCTAAGCTGTAGCAAAGGGGTACCATCAGAAGGAGAAGGTGGACTTCAAGGAGCTGTTTGCCCCTGTGGTGAAGCCGACGACGCTGCGAACCCTATTCGCGGGAGCCGCCATCAAAGGATGGGTAGTAATACAAATGGACATTGTAACGGCATTCCTTAACGGCATCCTTCAGGAGGAGATTTTTATGGCGCAGCCAGACGGGTTTGATGATGGTACTCGCAGAGTGTGGAAGCTGAAGAAGGCCCTCTATGGGCTGAAGCAGGCCCCTAGGCAATGGTACATGAAGCTGCGCGAAGTGTTGGAGGGGATCGGCTTCACTCCCTCAACGGCCGATCACTCCTTGTTCATGCTTGGCGAGGGGGAGCAGTGGAGCTTCATGGTGGTTTATGTGGATGACATTCTTATATTCTCACCCTCCTCTGACCTAGTGAAGGAGGTGATGCTGAAGCTGCATGACAAGTTCAAGTGCAAGTCCCTTGGTGACATGAACTTCTACCTTGGCTCCACATCGAACGAGACATGGAGAAGCGAGGCATGCGAGTGCACCAACGGAAGTACCATGAGGCGTTGGCTGCCAACTTTGGCCCGAGTGAAGGTCATGTGGCTACTCCCTTTCTCTCTGGGTTCAAGTGTGTGAAGGGACCAGAGGAGGAGAGCGTGGGTGAAGAGGAGAGGCGCCGTTTTCACTCGTTGGTGGGCAGCCTCATGTATGCGGCGGTAAACACCTGACCGGACGTCGCGTTTGCTACCGGGCAGCTAGCTAGGGGAGTGCAATGCCCTAATGAGGAGCAGGTAGCAGCTGGAATGAGGGTGGCCAAGTATCTTGGCCAAACACCGACCGTTGGGCTGCAATACTCGGCGGCGGCACAAAGGCGCCAAAAGGGCGCGGATGGTGTTGAACCCAGGCGTTTGTTCCTCACCGCCTACTCGGATGCGTCATATGCATCGCAACCAGAGGACATGACAAGTGTGGGAGGCTTCATATGCTGTGTTGGTGGAGGCCCAACTGCTTGGGAGAGCAAGAAGCAGGTTGACCAAGCTTTGAGTTCGGTGGAGTCCGAGTACATGGCACTCTTCCGTGCCGTACGGGAGATTGTGTGGCAGCGGCGTTTGCTCGCTGAATTGGGGGAGGAGCAGCAAGGACCTACCCCACTCTACTGTGACAGCCAAGGTGCCATTGCTCTTGCTAAGAACCCTGTGTTGCATGGACTCACAAAGCACATGAGGGTGAAGTGGCATTGGACGAGGAGCATGGTGACCGCGGGTGAAGTTGAGTTGCGGTACGTGAAGACCATGGGGCAGCCGGCTGGCATGATGACTTAGAGGCTGGTAGAGCAGCAGCATTGGAAGTGTTGCAAGCTCTCTGGGATGGCTCTAAACTGAGAGAGCAACATATCCTAAGGCCAACACTCCGAGGGGGAGTTTGTTGGTGCAACCCTACGGTTTGCACTCGGCTTGTTGTCCGTGTGCGTGCATGTGTGTGTGTATGGAATGGTATGAGGGCAGGGGATAATATATATTTCATGCTTATAATTGTGTGTGAATGTTGAGTCATGATGTCGAGTGTGTGTGTCGAGTCAATAGCGAGTTATCGCTAGTCGCGTGTTACGCGGTCGTTTGTGTCTCGCGCGCGGTTTCTTTTTTTGTCGTGCGCGGTTTCTATTTTGTCATGTGTCGAACGTTCGGTGTGTCGCAGGTGTGTGCAGCAGACCCATCAAGAACTCAAGGATGAGTTTGTGATGAAGAGCCCGAGCCTTGGTGTCAAGCCTCAAGTGACTTCGAAGCTCACCAAAAGGGTACACCTCAAGATATTGAAGATAGTTACATTACTTTGAGTAGTGTAACATTTCACTTGGTGTAGGCCCTAGTGAAGGGTAGTTTCGAGACCCTTCGTGGTTGGGGACAGTGTGGCACTGTTCGACATCACTGTACCTCGGCTCTTGGGGTTTGTAGGAGCTGGGAGTCATTCCCAACTCGTAACTCTTCATATCTCTTCCTATTTTGTGTTCTAAGACTATAGTGGTTGCCAAAGTGCTGTTCGTTCAAACCAACACTTTGTCGTCAATACTTGGTGAAATTGTGCGATCTAAATTGCCTATTGTAGGCGACATTTAGACGCTCTAGATCCAAGTTGAATCAGGTCATTTGATGTTGTGACCAGAACGCTATGAGCGTTTGAAGCCGCTGTGCAGAAATCCGGCTGTGCACTCTATCTTTCGTTTTAGGCACATTGGAGCCTATTGTGACTATAACAGCTTCTTGGGTTGACGACCAGTCTACTCAGCGGTCGTCATAGGGTTACACCTTCAGCCTTGGCTCTGGTTCAGTTTCTTGGCGTTCTACACGTTCGTCTTCAGTTCTCAGCTCCAGTTGTGAGGCTGAGATCTACGCCACGGCCATGGCTGCACAGGAGTTACGCTGGCTCACCTACCTACTGACCGACCTAGGAGAGCGGCCTCGTTCTCCTCTAGTGCTGTACGTCAACAACAAGGCTGCCATTAACTTGTGTGAGGAGCACAGACTGGAGCACAGAACGAAGCACATCGCTCTGCGTTACTTTCTGGCTCAAGAGTTACAGCAGCGTGGTCAGCTTCGTCTGCATTATGTGGCCGCTCGGGCCAACACTGCTGATATATTCACCAAGGCACTTCAGTCTGGTGATCATCAGCGTTTTTGCACTTTGCTAGGGCTTGTGCCCACTTTTCCTCACTTGTTGTAGGCTTTGCTTGTACTGTGATCTACAGATATATACTTGCATGCTTGCTTTACTAGGCTGTGATGTTTGTGTTACATATATGTCTCTGCATATGAACTGGCCTTGTGGCCCTTTGCTTGCGTTCAGTGAGTGTGGTAACGTTGTGATCCACCCTGAGCTTGCTTTGTCTTTCTTGACTGGTCTTGTGACCCCTTGCTCTCCCCCACTTTGCCTATGGGGGTGTGTCTAATGTTATATCTGCTACATTTTGTTTAGGCTGGAGTGGGGGAGTTACTATGGGGTACAGTAAGTTTAGGGTTTGCTACTTGTACCCAACTCTTTCCTGGTGCAATCACCCTTGTTCATTCTGACAGCAGCCAATGTGAGTCAAACAATTCGAGGTTCGTGCAGGAGGCATGCCGTTTTGTGAATGAAAGATGAGAGGGTGTCTCAGATGTCTGAGTCCACGTGGGTCCGGCTCGGACCTGACAGACCGGGGCGGAGAACTAGCGCGTGAACTAGGGCGGACCGGGACTAGGATGCGGGTCTTGTAACCCGGTTATACCGTTCGAATGGCACTAAAACGCTGCCATTTATTTGGCCCTCCAGACCAGTCAACGCCTGGTCCGTAAACAATAGGTGGTGAACCATTTATTTTTACGAAATTTCTTGTTTTGTAAGTTTCGCGTGAGATTTTTGTGCAGACGAAGAAAATGGGTAACTAAATTTCAAATTCGTTGCTACTGCTGCATCTCGCGAATACTGTGCAGCCTGAAGTGCAACGCGTTAGGCAGACCAGTCCGTGTCTGGTCCGACGCAGGTCCGCCAAGTGGGTCCGTCGGACCAGAACCCCGGACCAGTCGTATAGATTCTGGTCGCGGACCACATCCAACGGACCCTTCACATGAGACACGTCCTGATCATGTCCGATGTTTTCGTGAAACGCCCTACGGGCGTGTCTCGTTTTTGCTTTTCCATGTTTTTTCGGACAGTCAACTTGTACCGAATCGGACGGTCCTAATAGCAAGAATTGACAGTCTGTTTTGAAGTTTCGAAACTTCAGACCATCCGGATGCAAAGATGTCACTTTTCTCAATTTCGCAAACAGCCGAAGTACCGTAGCTTTGCAAGAGGTACTGTACCATCGTAACATCGTTCAAACGAGTGTCGCGTGCCCCAGGTAAATTGTACGTGCGACTCGATTATACATAGATATATATAGTTAAATTTCGTCCGCCAATCCCGTGTCAGAGATGTTTTTCGTCCGTTTGCATTTCGAACTGCCGAATGTTCACAATGTTAACCGTTGCTTGGAGGGAAAAGTGACGCGACAGTTCTAACTGTTGGTGATGTCTTATGTACCCTCGCGAATTCGATGACGAATTGTTGCGAAACCGTATACTGATTTGCCAATCGGACGGTCCACTGTTCGAACCGTCGAGGGAAAAAAAGGGACATGTGGAAATAGAAACGAGGAATGATTGCACTAAGCAGCATGAGGAGTACAAGTACCAAACCCTAAAGTGTTGTACCCCATATAAGCTACCCCACTATAGCCTACACAGACTATAGTATATGAGTTTGACACACCCCAATAGGTAAAGTGGGGGAGAGCAAGGGGTCACAAGACCAGTCAAACAAAGCAAGGCAAAACAAGCTCAGGGTGGATCACAACGTCACCACACATTCCGAGCTCAAGTTCAAGGCCACAAGGCTAGTTCACATGCAAGGTTACATATATATAAGGCTAAACAAGCAAGAGCAAGTATATATATGTAACAGTACAAGCAAGGTCAAGAAGTGAGCAAGTGAGGCAAGGTAGGCACAAGGCCCAACTGAGTACAGAAGCGCTGATGATCACAAGGCGCAAGTGCCTTGGTGAAGATATCAGCAGTGTTGGCCTAAGAGGCCACGTACGCAAGTCGCAGCTGACCACGCTGCTGAAGCTTACGAGCTAGGAAGTAGCGAAGAGCAATGTGCTTCACTCTGTGCTCCAGTCTCTGCTCCCGACACAAGGCCAGCATGGCCTTGTTGTCTACGTACAGCACTGGAGGAGAACGAGGCTGCTCTCCGAGGTCAGTCAGCAGGTAGGTGAGCCAGCAAAGCTCCTGAGCAGCCATGGCCCCTGCGTAGATCTCAGCCTCACAACTGGAGCGAGAACAGAAGACGAGCGGGTAGCCCGCCACGAAACAGTGCCGGAACCAAGGCTGAAGCTGTAACCCTGTGACGACCGCTGCGTAGCCTAGACGTCAGCCCAAGAAGCGTCAGCGTGCCCAGTGAGGACCACTGGACTCTGCCCTCCAAGCACAAGCCCCATGCCCGACGTACTGCACAAGTAGCGCAACACCCTCTTCGCTGCAGCCATGTGCTCCGGTCTGTGTCTCCCAGGAGCAACATAGTGTGCGAGAAAGCTAAGAGGGTATGCAAGGTCAGGTCGTGTGCAGGTCATCAGGTACATGAGGCCCCCAACAAGCTCTGGGTACGGGCCACTTGACTCTACGGACTCATCCGAAGGCAGAGCTGAGAGCGAGTGGCGAGTAGGCAGAGGAGTGGCCTGAGGCAAGGAGTACGAGAAGCCGAAGCGCTGAAGGACCTGCTGCACCATGTGTGACTGAGTTGTTAAAGACTAATGACGGAGTCTACGAAGATTAGGTGGCTAAAATTCTCAAAATCGTTGGCTTAGAATTCTGGACAGAAACGTCGACTTCACACGAAACGCCGTCAACGAAAGGTGCACTGTTAAAACTTCATCAAACTTAGATATGATGTAGCTCTAGTCCGTGGCTACAATTTGCAAGTTGAATCATACGAAAAGATGAAGTATTTCTTGCGTTATCAATTTCGGCGCACTAGGGGGTATGCTGCCATAGAATCTTAACTCAATCACAAAGTTCTCACAGAAGTTCATACAAGAGAATTAGAGTAGCACTTAACCAGGTGGAAGGGATGAGGAGGATGAGAGGGAAGGTCCCAAGAGAGTCCCCAACCAAGGAAACCCCATGCCACACAATTTCCTTCCCCATAGGCAACCCAACTTTGACCTTTGTCACTATCCCAACCTCCACAATCCACCTCAACCCAACTTGGCCACACTTGCCAACCTGGTTTGGTTTCTCCCAACCATTTGGCAGAAAATACAGTAGAAAAGACGAATTTCCAAACCCCCAAAACTCTGTACCCCATATTGAGTCAACCCCACAACTTCCCACAGTTGCCACAATCAAATATGAAAAGCATACGAACTCCAACGTTCGCAACTTTCTTGTTCGTGCTCCGATTGAAGTGATACTTGGTTCGTCAGAAAGCTCTTGAGCAGAGGAGTCACTTCAAATATCTGCTCAAGCCAAATCACGTTCACACACACACTCAGAAAATTCAAACCACAAAAACACAAATTCTTGCACACGCTCACACCACGCATGCAACGCACGAACATATGATGGGAGGTAGACAAGCGTGAATGCATATGATTGCATCACATAACATGAGTCAGGGTAATGGTGCGGCGTGCTCTGTCCCGGGTGATCTGCAAGCCAATGTAGCTGCGCAGTTCACCCAAGTCTGTGCACGTGTGTCTCTTCTGCAGCTCGGACTTCACGTGGGTGAGTCCAGCAGTGTCAGCTGTGGCAAAGACCAAGTCGTCGACGTACAGGAGGATGTAGAACAGCGGCAAAGAAGTGTCGGTGAGCAGAAACAACGACGGGTCGGCAGTAGAGGGAGCAAACCCAAGAGCCGCAAGCGTAGTCCTCAGTGTGTCGTGCCACTCACGCGGTGCCTGGCGGAGACCGTAGACTGGCCGCCGGAGGCTCCACTGGGTGCCAGGAGGAGAAGTCCCAGTGAAGCCAAGTGGGTGGCACAGCCAGATCTCGTCGTGCAGGCTGCCCTGCAAGAAAGTAGTGCTGAAATCAAGAGAGTGCAGCTCGTAGTCACGGTGAGCAGCTATGTGCAGCAGTACCCGAAGAGTGGTCATCTTCGGGTTGGGAGAGAAGGTCTGAAAGTAGTCAACTCCCTGCCGCTGACTGAAGCCACGAGCCACGTAATGTGCCTTGAAGACAGGCGGAGAACCCGGAGACCGCTTCACCCTGAAAATCCACATGCCACTGATGATGTTCGCCCCATAAGGGGGAACCTCGTCAACGTAGGTACCTGTGGACTTCCAGGAAGCCATCTCTGCGTCCATAGCTGCCTGCCACTTAGAGGACTAGGGACCCTCTATCGCCTCCGCGTAAGAGCGCGGAGTCGGGATGTCAAGTGCATCCGGGTCTCCCTCAGGGGTAAGCAGTAAGGACACGAGATAAGGTGAAGCAGCAGCCAAACAATGGACCTCCTCCTGCCTGTCCTCAAGGACGTCCGTGCCAAGGGCACACTCACCCCTGACGGACGGAGGACACACAGACTCAGACTCAGCAACAAGACTAGCAGCGTAGTCTAGACGACAGCAAGCAGCAAAGTCAACGAGCTCAGCAACTAGGGCAGACGCAGTAGTGGACTCAAAGGAAGGGTCAGTGATAACAGTAGCAAGGAGACGCGTGACAGTCGGACTGGCAGCGCGAAGGGAGTCCGACTCCGGGTTAGCAAGAGCAAGAAGAGAGGACTCAGGAGGAGAAGGTAAAAGGGCAGGTAGAGGAGCAGTGGACGGACGCAGAGACATCCGGTGCGTGCCAGGGATAGGAGGAGGACCCTCACGCGAACCACGACCACTAGCGCGAGCAGCACGAGCAGGCGACGCAGGACGAGACGCAGGCTCACGACGCTTAGTAAGACCGCCAGTAGAGCCAGTGTAGGGAGAAGGAGCAGGCAGTGGGTAGGCCGGCTGTCACTGTAACTGCGACGGGACAGGCTGTGGACACTCTAAGGGAGGAGGAGGACCAGTAGAAGGCGGGAGACCAAGAACCTGCTCAAGGAGCGGAACGAAGTACGGCCGCGGCCGCGCAGCGACTCCAGACACAGCATGGACAGCACCAATACCCCCAGTGGTAGCACCAGCGCCAGCAGCACCTCCAGCTCCAGCGCCCCTAGCAGCTCCACTAGCTCCAAGACCTCCAGCAGCACCAATAGCACCTCCAGCAGGACCACCTCCTGTGCCGCTAGCAGTACCCTCAGCGCCAACACCCTCAGCAGCTCCAGCTCCAAACGGACCACGAGAAGACGCAGTAGCTCCAGCTCTAGTAGTACTCGCGGGCCCAGCAGCTCCAGTACTCCCAGTACGAGCACCTCCGGGACCCGTGGTACCAGCACCCTCAGCTCCAGCAGCATGCCTCCAGCGCCGGGCAAACCACTCACGCACCTCCTATGGAGAGAGTGGCTCCCGCCTAGATGGAGCACCCGGAGAACCTCCAGGCCCAGCAACGCCAGACGCCACACGAGAAGGTCTAGCTCCCTCAGGCTCCGCACCTCCATGCGTAGCACCCCCAGGCTCAGCAACCACAGTCGTAGCACCCCCAGGCTCAGCAACCCCAGTAGTAGCACCCCCAGGCTCAGCACCCCCAGGCTCAGGACCCCCAGGCTCAGCTCCCCCAGGCTCAGCACCCCCGGGCTCAGCACCCCTAGGCGTAGCACCCACACGCTCAGCACCCTTAGAGTCAACACCCTCTCGCTCAGCACCCCCAGCAGCACCAGAGTCACCAGCTACCTCAACAGGCTCTACTCCGTCTACCTGGGACACACCTGAGGGGGCAGGACCCTGAGGGGGAAGGGGGTCTACCGGGGGGGACCTGACACAAGGAAGAGCAGTGGCAGGGGGAGGAACGGAGTGCGGTAGGGGAAGAGACGATAGTAGGGAACCGACTCGTCAAACGTGACGTCCTGGGAGGACAGAACACGGCGTGAGGTGGGGTGGAAGAACTGCCACCCTGGCGCGTCAGGGGGGAAGCCAAGGAAGACGCAAGGAGCAGCACGAGGGGACAGCTTGTCCAAAGACAAGTCGCGGACAAATGCCCAAGATCCCTAGACACGGAACACAGACGCATCGCCAACCTTCCCGGTCCACAGCAAAGCTGGGGAGGTCTCTGGCATGGAGACCCTGGGGTGAAGGTTGATTTGATGCGCCGCGTACCGAACCGCAAACGGCCACAGAAAATGGGGGGCAGCCGCATGCATCATGGACGTACGGGCGACGTCCATGACCATGCCAATGCGGCGCTCAGCAATCCCATTTTGCTGTGGAGAGTCCAGAAGCGTGAAGGTCTGGTGGATGCCTCGCGCATGACAGTAGGCTCTCAGAAGGCCAGAGGAGAACTCTCCGCCTCTATCTGAGTGCTGACGCAGAACAGGAAAGTCCGAGCCGAAGTCCCGCCTGAGCTGGAGACGAGCTGCGCGGATCCAGTCGATCAACACTTCAATGACATCACCCTTGCTGCGCAAGGGGAAGACTGTGGTGTAACGCGAGTAGTCATCAACCACCAGCAGGAAGTAGCGCTCGTGACCCTGTCCACGGAAGCGGGCTGGGCTCCACACGTCCATGTGAAGCGTCTGCAGCGGGGCCTCTGTCGGAGGAAACTGGGAGGAGTGAGGGGCAGCACGCTGCTGCCCCTCGACACAGGGGACGCGAATAGGAGCAGGCCCCGGAGGAAGGGGAGGGAGGGACCGGGGGAGACCAGAGACAAGGACACGCGAGGCCATGCCTCGGAGACGAGGCAGGGAGGGGTAACCAAGGCGGTGGTGCCAGAGGAGAGTTTGGTGAGACAGGAGACGACACGAGCAGGGGGCAGACTCAGGACCAGACCTGGACGCTGCAGCAAACACCTGACCCGGCGCAGCTGCCTGACGAGACGCAGTGACTGGAGGAGACTCAGTGGTCAGTGTGTACAGGCTCGACCCCGGCCGACGTGTAAACGTGGCCAAGTGTCGGCCTGTCCGAGCGTCCGTGTAGTGGGTCACTCGCAGGCTCGCAGGAGTGAACTGGTAAACCCCCGCATCCTGTAGGTCAGCACCACTCACCAAGTTCGTAGAGAATGAGGGGAGTTAAAGACCAGACAGGGTGTTAGAGGGGGCCGCCGGACACGGGAGGACAGTTGAGAAGTGGGCAAGGACAGGACCCCCAGAGGGGTCTGCCAGAGAGACTGCAACTGGCCGACCAAGCGGCGTGAGTGTGGTGCAGTCTCGAAAGAAGGAGCGAGAAGCCCCCGAGTAAAGGGTGAAGGTGTGGGAGGCCGGAGCGGACGCGGTTCCTGAGAGAGCAGACACACCAGCACCTGAGGAAGCAGGCGCACTGGCACCTAGAGCAGCAGCCTCGCTAGCACCGAGAGCACCAGCCTCACTAGTACCTAGAGCAGCAGTCCCTATGTCCGGGTCGGGCGGAAAACACCAGTAACAGTCACCCTCATCACTAATAGTCACAGCATACATGGCAGCAAGAATAGCATCATAATCAAGATCAATGATAGGAACCCACGCCTTAGCCAGCTCGCCCCAGCGAGGGATCTTAGTGGCCTCGGGAAACTAGTGACGCCAAGCGTCCGTCAGGCGGCCAAAGCAGCGCTGGGTGGAGTGCAGACCTCCGCATGGCTCACCCGCGCGGTCGACGGTGCGCAGGACATAGGTACACGGACCAGCACCCCCACCCCGCTGACGCGCAGCGTACCACTCACGAAGCTGCTGAGGGGAAGGGATCTCACGGGTGTGCTGCTGCTGCTGCTGCTGCTGCTGGCGCAGGCCACCACCGGAGCCGCCCTTCTGCGCAGCGCCACCCCGACCACCTACACCTCTTCCGCCACTACCTTCTCCACCGCCGCCACCTCCACCACCTCCGCTCCCACCGCCACCGCTACCGCCGCCTCCGCCTCCACTGCCGCCACTGACGCCCCCACCCCCGCCACCACCCCCACCGCCACCCCCACCCCCTCCATCGCCTCCACCGCCACCTCCACCGCCCCCGCTAGCTCCTCCAGCGCCCTTGCCCCCCTTGCCGTTGCCAGTGCGGCGTCTCCCGCTAGGGGCAGACGCCGCACCGACCGGCTCAAGACCAACGAGGTCGGCCGCAGCAGTAGAGGCAACAGAGGGCAAGAGGGGAGAGGGGGAGCACCCCTCAAAGACAGGGGCACGAGGGTCACCACGAGAGGCTCCTACAGCAACTATGCTGTTCTCTGCTGCTAGGAGGCGCTCCTCGAGGAGGTCAACGGTGAGGGTGGTGGGGCAGACAGAGAGAAAGTGGTCCCTGACTGGGCGAAGGGTGTCAGGGAGCCGGGTGACTATGTAGTAGAGGGTGATGTACATAGGGGGGGGGTTCTTGGCGCAGAACTCAGTGGGAAGTGCAGCGCGGTAGCGAATGTCACTAGTGCGAAGGTGCGTAATGGGGTCAGCGACTGTGGGAATAGCTGCGAGGTCAGGGAAGAGGTACGGCAGGATGAGGCGGCTAAGTGCAGCAGTGGCAGGGGAAGAGTAGCGTGCAACTACATCGTCCTACAAGGTCCTAGCACTCTTGTACCGACTAAAGTGTGCACGCTCAGAGGTAGGCAAGTGGCGACGCACAGCAAGACGTGCAGCAGCATCGCGTGTGGCCCACTGTGAGTGAACAGTGGCGTCAGCATCAGCAGCAGGGGCAGGAGAGGCACCAGAAGTGAGGTCAAAGAGGGAGAGACCGTCTGCCCTATCGCACTGTAGGAAAAGCTGCAGGTCATCTACCCAGACATCAAAGTCAATGGCCCGACCCTCAGCGTCAAAAGCGAGGACACTAGGGGTAGCCATGACAGCAGTAGACTAGCAGCGCGAGCAGCAGGCTAAGGGCAGCGCAATGTGGAGGTGCTGCTCTTATCGGGCAGGTGAGAAGGACCGGCGGCTCGGGTGGCTCGGGCGGCTCGGGTGGCTCGGGCGGCTCGGGTGGCTCGGGCGGCTCGGCGGCTCGGGCGGCTCGGCAGCTCTGGCGGCTCGGCGGCTCGGGCGGCTCGGCAGCTCGGGCGGCTCCGCGGCTCGGGCGGCGCGGCTGCTGCAGGTATAGTGGCGGCTGTTGCTGCAGGGACGGCGGTGGGCGCCGCTGCAGTTGGCGGCGACGGCGGGCCGCTGTAGGAGGCGGCGGCGGCGGCGCTTGCTGCAGGGACGGCGGCGGCCACCGCTGTTCCAGGGACGGCCGCGGCCGCTGCTGTAGGGACGGCCGCGACGGCAGCTGCTGCAGAGGCGGCGGCGGCCGCTGCTGTAGGGACGGCCGCGGCGGCGGCTGCTGCAGAGGCGGCGGCGGCGGGCCGCGAAGGGGCCGTAGGGGGGGGGGGGGGGGGGGGCGCGAGAGCAGCGCGAGGGGCCATAAGGGGCCGCGCGAGGGGCCGTAAGGGGCCGGAAGGGCAGCGCGAGGGGCCGAAAGGCGGCGCGAGGGGCCGCAAAGGTGGCGCGCGGGGTCGACGGGCGGCGAGAGGGGCCGCAAGGGCGGCGCGCGGGGCCGACGGGCGGCGCGAGGGGCCGCAAGGGCGGCGTGCGCGGTCGACGGGCGGCGCGAGGGGCCGAAAGGTCGGCGCGCGAGGCCATAAGGGCGGCTCAAGGGTGTGTAAATGAGTAAGCAGGAATGAGATGAACTATGAATGAAAGCAATACAAATATGAAACCCTAACTGGGTTGTACCCCCTATGGGATACCCCACTACAGCCTACACAGCAGTATAAGCTATAGATATGTTCTGACACACCCCCATAGGCAAAGTGGGGGAGAACAAGGGGTCACAAGACCAGTCAAGCAAGACAAAGCAAAGCTCGGGGTGGATCACAAAGTCACCACACAGTCCGAGCACAAGAGCAAGGCCAAAGGCCAGTTCACAAGCAAGAGTACAGACATATATATATAAAACTAGACAAGCAAGAGCAGGTATATATATATGTTACAGTACAAGTAAAGTCAAGAGGAGAGCAAGTTAGGCAAGACAGGCACAAGACCCAGCTGGGTGCAGAAGCGCTGATGGTCACAAGGCGCAAGTGCCTTGGTGAACACATCAGCAGTGTTGGCCTCAGAGGCCACGTACGCAAGTCGCAACTGACCACGCTGCTGCAACTCACGAGCAAGGAAGTAGCGGAGAGCAATGTGCTTCGTTCTGTGCTCCAAGCGCTGCTCTCGACACAAGGCCAGCATAGCCTTGTTGTCTACGTACAGCACTGGAGGAGAACGAGGCGGCTCTCCAAGGTCAGTCAGCAGGTAGGTGAGCCAGCGAAGCTCCTGTGCAGCCATGGCTCCGGCGTAGATCTCAGCCTCACAACTGGAGCCGAGAACCGAAGACGAGCGAGTAGACCGCCACGAGACAGAGCCGGAACCAAGGCTGAAGGTGTAACCCTGTGACGACCGCTGCGTAGCCTGGTCGTCAGCCCAAGAAGCGTCCGCGTGGCCGGTAAGGACCACTGGACTCCGCCCTCCAAGCACTAGCCCCATGCCTGACGTACTGCACAGGTAGCGCAATACCCTCTTCGCTGCAGCCATGTGCTCCGGTCTGTGTCTCCCAGGAGCAACATAGCGTGCAAGAATGCTCAGAGGGTATGCAAGGTCAGGTCGTGTGCAGGTCATCAGGTACATGAGGCAGCCAACAAGCTCTGCATACGGACCACTCGACTCTACGGACTCATCCGAAGGCAGAGCTGAGAGTGAGTGGCGAGTAGGCAGAGGAGTGGCCTGAGGCGAGGAGAACGTGAAGCCGAAGCGCTGAAGGACCTGCTGCACCATGTGTGACTGAGTCAAGGTAATGGTGCGGCGTGCTCTGTCCCGAGTGATCTGCAAGCCAAGGTAGCTGCGCAGTTCACCCAGGTCTGTGCACGTGTGTCTCTTCAGTAGCTCGGACTTCACGTAGGCGAGTCCAGCAGTGTCCGCTGTGGCAAAGACCAAGTCGTCGACGTACACGAGGATGTAGAACGGCGGCAGGGAAGTGTCGGTGCGAAGAAACAGCGACGGGTCAGCAGTAGAAGGAGCAAACCCAAGAGCCGCAAGCGTAGTCCTCAGTGTGTCGTGCCACTCACGCGGTGCCTGGCGGAGACCGTAGACTGGCCGTCTGAGGCTCCACTGGGTGCCAGGAGGGAAAGTCCCAGTGAAGCCAGGTGGACGGCGAAGCCAGATCTCCTCGTGCAGGCTACCCTGCAAGAACGCAGTGCTGAAGTCGAGAGAGTGAAGCTCGTAGTCGCGCTGAGCGGCTATGTGCAGCAGCACCCGAAGAGTAGTCATCTTTGGGGTGGGAGAGAAGGTCTGAAAGTAGTCAACTCCCTGCCGCTGACTGAAGCCACGAGCAACGTACCGTGCCTTGAAGATAGGTGGAGAGCCCGGCGGCCGCTTCACCCTGAAGATCCACATGCCACTGACGATGTTCGCCCCAGGAGGGGGAACCGCGTCAACGTAGGTGCCTGTGGACTTCCAGGAAGCCATCTCTGCATCCATGGCTGCCTGCCACTGAGAGGAGTAGGGGCCCTCTACGGCCTCCGCGTAAGAACGCGGAGTCGGGATGTCTAGTGCATCTGGGTCTCCCTCAGGGGCAAGCAGTACAGACGCGAGATGAGGTGAAGCAGCCGCTAGACACTGTAACTCCTCCTGCCTGTCCTCTAGGACGTCCGTGCCAAGAGCACACTCACCCCCGACGGACGGAGGACAGACAGACGAAGACTCAGCAAGAAGACTAGCAGCGTAGTCGAGACGACAGCGAGCAGCAAAGTCGACGAGCTCAGCGACTAGAGCAGACGCAGCAGTGGACTCAAAAGAGGGGTCAGTGACGACAGTAGCAAGCAGACGCGTGACAGTAGGACTCGCAGCGCGAAGAGAGTCCGACTCAGGGTCGGCAAGCGCAGGAAGAGAGGACTCAGGAGGAGAAGGCAAAGGGGCACGCACAGGAGCAGTGGACGGACGCAGAGACATTCGGTGCGTGCCAGGGACAGGAGGAGGACGCTGACGCGAACTGCGACCACTAGCGCGAGCAGCACGAACAGGCGACGCGGGGCGAGACGCAGGCTCACGACGCTCAGCAAGACCTCCAGTAGGACCACTGTAAGGAGAGGGAGCAGGCAGTGGAGAGGAAGGCTCCAGTAGGGACTGCGACTGGACAGGCGGTAGACCCTCTACTGGAGGAGAAAGACCAAGAACCTGCTGAAGGAGCGGAACGAAGTACGGCCGAGGCCGCGCGGCAGCTCCAGTCTCAGCAGGGACAGCACCAGCACCCTCAGCGACAGCACCAGCGCCACCCACACCTCCAGCGGCAGGACCAACAGTAGCAGGCTCAGCACGAACGCCCTCAGCAGCTCCAGCTCCAGGAGGACCCGCAGGTCCAGCAGCTCCGGGACCGGCAGCACCCGCACCCTCGACGGTCGAAGAAGCTCCAGCTCCTGCTCCAGCAGCACCTCCAGACTCAGCAGCACGCCTCCAGCGGCGAGCGAACCACTCGCGCAGCTCCTGTGGAGAGAGGGGCTCCCGGCGAGACGCAGCAGCAGGAGAAACCCCAGGCTCAGCAGCTCCAGGCTCAGCACCCCCAGGCTCAGCAGCTCCCGACCCAGCACCCCCAGACCCAGCACCTCCAGGCACAGCACCCCCCGGCTCAGCACCCCCAGGCTCCGCACCCACCGCAGTAGCACCCTCAGGCCCAGCACCCCCAGCAGTAGCACCCCCAGGCACAGCACCCCCGCGCACAGTACCCCCAGAGTCAGCACCCCCAGGCTCAGCACCCGCAGCAGGACCAGAGTCACCAGTAACCTCGATCGGGTCAACGGCGTCTACCTGGGACACACCTGAGGGGGCAGGAACCTGAGGGGGGAGGGGGTCTACCGGGGGGGGAACCGGCACAAGGAAGTCCGGGGGAGGGGGGAGGGAAGGAGTGCGGTAGGGGAAGAGACGGTAGAAGGGGACTGACTCGTCGAACGTGACGTCCTGGGAGGACAGAACACGACGAGAGGAGGGGTGGTAAAACTGCCACCCTGAGGCGTCAGTGGGGAAGCCAAGAAAGACACAGGGAGCAGCACGAGGGGACAGCTTGTCCGCAGACAAGTCGCGGACAAACGCCCGAGATCCCCAGACACGGAACACAGACGCATCGCCAACCTTCCCTGTCCACAGCAAGACTGGGGACATCGCAGGCCGAGAGACCCGGGGGTGAAGGTTGAGCTGATGCGCCGCGTACCTCACCGCAAACGGCCACAGAAAATGGGGGACAGCCGCATGCATCATGGACGTACGAGCGACATCCATGACCATGCCAATGCGGCGCTCAGCAATCCCATTTTGCTGTGGTGAGTCCGGAAGCGTGAAGGTCTGGCGGATCCCCCGTGCACGACAGTAGTCTCGCAGAAGGCGAGAAGAGAACTCTCCGCCTCTGTCAGAGTGCAGACGCAGAACAGGAAAGTCCGAGCCGAAGCTCTTCCTGAGCTGGAGACGAGCCTCGCGGATCCAGTCGATCAGCACCTCAGTGACCGCACCCTTGCTGCGCAAGGGGAGGACTGTGGTGTAACGCGAGTAGTCGTCAACCACCAACAGGAAGTATCGCTCGTAACCCTGCCCACGGACGGGGGCTGGGCCCCACACATCCATGTGAAGCGTCTGCAGGGGAGCCTCTGTCGGGGGGAAGTGGGAGGAGTGAGGAGTAGCCCGGAGGCGACCCTCGACACAGGGGACACAGGAAGGTCCTGGCCCGGAGGGGAGAGGAGGGAGAGACTGGGGAAGACCAGAGACAAGGACACGGGAAGCCATGCTCCGAAGACGGGGCAAGGAGGGGTGGCCAAGACGGTGGTGCCACAGGAGAGTCTCGTGAGACAGGAGGCGACAAGAACAGGGGGCAGACTCAGGACCTGACCGGGACGCAGCAGCAAGTACCTGACCCGACGCAGCCACCTGACCAGACGCAGGGACAGGAGGAGACTCAACGGTCAGGGTGTAGAGACTCGACCCCGGCCGACGCGAGAACGTGGCCAGGTGTCGGCCTGTGCGAGCCTCCGTGCAGTGGGTCACCCGCTGACGCGCAGGAGTGAACTGGTGAACACCACCATCCTGCAGGTCCGCTCCACTCACCAAGTTCGTAGAGAACGAGGGAAGGTACAGACCCGACAGGGTGCCCGAAGGGGCAGCCGGACACGGGAGGACAGTGGAGAAGTGAGACAGGACAGGACCCCCAGAGGGGTCAGCAAGGGAGACCGCAACCGGCCTGGCGAGCGGCGAAAGCGTAGTGCGGTCTCGAAAGAAGGAGCGAGAAGCTCCGGAGTCAAGTGTGAAAGTGAGGGAGGACGAGGACGACTCAGTACCTGAGAGCGCAGTCTCACCAGTACCTGAGAGCGCAGACGCACTGGCACCTAGAGCAGCAGCCTCACAAGCACCTAGCGTAGCAGTACCAATGCCCGGGTCGGGCTGGAAACACCGGTAACCCTCATTCTCCTCACTATAATCCACAACATACATAGCAGTAAGGATAGCATCACAATCAAGATCAAAGATCGCTACACCAGCCCTGAGAAGCTCATCCCAGCGAGGGATCTCACTAGCCCCAGGGAACTGCTGACGCCAAGCGTCCGTCAGGCGGCCAAAGCAGCGCTGGGTGGCGTGGGCACCCCCACACTGCTCACCCGCGCGATCGCCGGAACGAAGAACGTAGGTGCAGGGACCAGTACCCCCACCCCTCTGACGCCCAGCGTACCACTCACGAAGCTGCGGAGGCGAAGGGATGTCCTGTGAGCGCTGCTGCTGCTGCCGGTGCGAGCGCTGGCCACCACCACCGCCGCTACGCTGCTGGGTACCACCCCGACCAGCTCCACCTCCTCCACCACTACTGCCTCCGCCGCTGCCGCCTCCACTGCCTCCACCTCCGCCGCCTCCACCTCCGCCGCTGCCTCCACCACCACCGCTGGCACCACCACCACCGTCTCCGCCGCTGCTGCCACCACCACCACCACCACCCCCGCCACTAGTCCCGCCGCCACCCCCACTCCCTCCGCCGCCACCGCCGCCACCGCCACCGCCCCCCCCAGCTCCACCCGCGCCCTTGCCTCCCTTGCCCTTGCTGGAGCGACGTCTCCCACTAGGGGCAGACGCCGCGCCGACCGACTCAAGACCAAGCAGGTCGGCAGCAGCAGCAGAGGCAACAGAGGGCAGCAAGGGGGAAGGAGAGCACCCCTCAAAGATGGGGGTGCGAGGGTCACCACGAGAAGCACCTACAGCGACTATGCTCTTCTCCGCTGCGAGGAGGGCCTTCTCGAGGAGGTCGACGGTGAGGGTGGTGGGACAGACAGCGAGAAAGTGGTCCCTGACGACGCGAAGGGAGTCAGGGAGGCGCGCGACTACGTAGTAGAGAGCGATGTACATGGGAGGGGGGTTCCTAGCGCAGAACTCAGCGGGAAGGGCGGCGCGGTAGCGAGTGTCACTAGTGCGGAGGTGCGTAATGAGGTCAGCGACAGTGGGAAAGGCAGAGAGGTCAGGAAAGAGGTAGGGAAGCATGTGACGGCTCAGTGCAGCTGTGGCAGGGGAGGAGTAGCGCGCAACTACAGCGTCGTACAAGGTCTGAGCACTCTTGTACTGACTAAAGTGCGCACGCTCAGAGGTAGGGAGGTGGCGACGCACAGCAAGACGTGCAGCAGCATCGCGGGTGGCCCACTTAGAGCGGACAGCGGGATCAGCATCAGCAGCAGGAGCAGGAGAGGCGCCAGAGGTGAGGTCAAAGAGAGAAAGGTCATCAGCCCTGTCGCACTGTAAGAACAGCTGCAGGTCGTCTAGCCAGACCTCAAAATCAATGGCGCGACCCTCAGCGTCAAAAGCTAGGACACTAGGGGTAGCCATGACGACGACTGTGAAGCAGTGCAAGCAGTAGGGGGGAGAGCACGCAGTGACAGTGGGACTGTGCTCACCAGGCAGGGCAGGTCGCGCAGCTCGACAGAAAAGCAGAACGGCGACCGGGCGGCTCGGGTGTACAGCGGATCGGCTCCCGGGCGGCACGACGGCAGGGCGGCTCGGGTGCAGGGCGGCTCGGCTCCCGGGCGGCTCGGCTGCAGGGCGGCTCGGGTGCAGGGCGGCTCGGCTCCCGGGCGGCTTGGCTGCAGGGCGGCTCGGGTCCCGGGCTGCTCGGCGACAGGCGGCTCGGGTCGCGTAGAAGTGAGACGGGGCGGGGCCGCGTCAGGGCCGGCGGTAGGGCCGCGTAGGAGCCGGGGCAGGGCCGCGAAGGAGCCGGGGAGGGGCCGTGATAGGAGCCGGGGCAGGGCCGAGTAGGAGGCCGGCGGTGGGGCCGCTTAAGGGGCCGGCTACGGGGCCGAGTAGGAGCCAGCTGCGGGGCCGCGTGAGAGCCGGCGCGGGGCCGCGTAGGAGCCGGCGGCGTGGCCGCGTCAGGGCCGCGTAAGGGGGGGGGGGGCCGGCGCGGGGCCGCGTAAGAGCCGCGTAGGAGCCGGGGACGGGCCGCGTAAGGAGCCGGCGCGGGGCCGCGTAGGAGCTGGCGGCGTGGCCGCGTAAGGGCCGCGTAAGGGCCGCGTAAGGGGCCGGCGCGGGGCCGCGTAAGGAGCCGGCGGCGTGGCCGCGTAAGGGCCGCGTAAGGGCCGCGTAAGGGGCCGGCGCGGGGCCGCGTAAGGGCCGCGTAGGAGGCGACGCGGGGCCGCGTAAGGAGCAGGCGGCGGGGCCGCGTAAGGAGCAGGGCGGGGCCGCGACAGAGTGGGCGGCGAGGCCGCAGGGGAGAGGGCGACTCGAGGGGTCGCTAAAAAAAAATCGCGCCTCGGGGGCGCGCTTCGGTGGGCCCAAAAAAAATTTCGGTCCTGGAGGGACCTAGCTCTATACCATGTGTAAATGAGTAAGCAGGAATGAGATGAACTATGAATGAAGTGAGTACAAATATGAAACCCTAACTGGGTTGTACCCCCTATGGGATACCCCACTACAGCCTACACAGCAGTATAAGCTATAGATATATTCTGACAAAGGGGCCGTGAGAGGGGCCGCTAAGGGCGGCACGACGGTAGGGAGGGCACTCGGGGCGCGACCCGGGCAGGAGCGAAATGCGCTCCGGGCAGGAAAAAAAAAATTCGAGGTGAGCCCTAGAAAGCGTTCCCACTAGGGAACCTGCTCTGAAACCATGTGGAAATAGAAACGAGGAATGATTGCACTGAACAGCATGAGGAGTACAAGTACCAAACCCTGAAGTGTTGCACCCCATATAAGCTACCCCACTATAGCCTATACATACTATAGTATATGAGTTTGACAGGACACGCCCTTGCAACTTGGAATTTGGTAACTGAAGGGTTCTGTGAACTGTAAACGTACGCACTGGACACGCCCCTATGGTCGGTGTGAGCCTTGTTGATTGTGGTTCCAGTTCGGTGTGACAAGAGTTTGAAGTCTGAGGCGAGAAAAATTGTAACGACAGTGAATGGTCGACCATTCCGGTGTTTCTGGCGATTGCGAAGAATTTTTCGTAACGCGCACAGATCAGTCACCCCGACTTGGCTTAATATCGATGGTACTTCTTGCTAAAGTTTTACCCACTGCCTCTTTGGTACCTGCCTACCTACCGACCTTGTTCTTGCCCCCGAACGTGCCCGCCTAACCTCACTGCTTTGCTAAACACTATCTTTGTTTTCGTCCCCGAAATTCTAAATCCCCCTTCGAATGCTCCAACTGGAAACAAACATTTCGCTTTCAATTATGGGGGTGGTTTTCTGTGGGTACCCCACGTGCTGACGAAATGTGTAGGGATGTTCGCTGTCACGTTACACGTTTCGCTATCGCCTGAAGCACCTGAATGGTCGGAAAATTGCTTTGGTCATTACAATTTTACACGCCCTGACAAGTCTGACAATCTCAGACTAGGAAGCTCACCGAAAGCACAGGTCTGTCCTCGCACAGTCGCATCGCATCGCATCGCTTCGCGTCGCTCACTCGGAGATCTGTTTTCGCAAATATCCACCTGCCGTCCTTCGGTCGCTGATGTCGGTACTACAGTACGGTGATTGATGATTCCCTCTGCACATGCGGAGCAGATATGTTGTTAGGGTAAAGAAAGGTGTAGTGGTGCTTCAACCCAACCTGACCTGCCGGCAAGCGCCGAGTATCTTGCGATGCGCTTTTGCACAAAAAGCTTTCCTCTGAGCCGTGCGCTTCTGACGCCGAGAATCGCGCGGGCACCGCACGCGTCGGATGGTGCCTCCTAATCAAGCCTGCCTAAAACGCGCAATCGATGGCGAACCCGTGATACACCATGGCCTGAAACAGTAACATCGTAACAGTAACAGTAACAATGTCAGGTAAACAGCGGGGCAGGCGACCGTCACGGGGGCACATGACTCCGCCTCACAGCCTCCCCCTTCACTTCTCACGCTTCATCTCCGCAGTCACGCGCCTCTCCGCAGCGTTATCCGCCGCGTGCTGCGTGCTGCTTCTCGCCTCCGCCGCCTCCGGCGCCGCCCCCGCATCGTCCCTACTACCGTCCGCCCGGCACGCACTTTCCCCTCTTCACCAGCCGGCATCACGCGACGATGAGTCATCATCGTCGAATCACGGCTCGTCCGCCTGGTCGCTGCTACACCCGTTTCTCGATTTCGACAACTCAGACAATCTTGGCGGCGACTCCGGGGACTCGTCGCTACTAGAACAGCCGCAAGCGGCGCGCTCCCCGCCTCATCGCCTGCTCGTCGTACAGCAACAGCCCAGCGTCGCCGCTACCGCAGCTGGCGTCGCAACGAGTGCTCACGTCAACAAGCCTCCGCCGCCGCCGCCTGCGCCGCCGCTGCGCGAGGTGGAGCTCGACCCGTGCGCGCTGCAGGCGCTGCTGCCGCAGCTCTTTCCGCCCGCTCTCCTCGACCCCACCTGCTTCAACCACCTCTCGCTGCACTCCGCGCAGCCCTCCTCCCCGCTCGACTCCCCCCCGCACGGCGGCGCGTCCACGTATCCGTTGAGCGACAGTGGCAGCGGCGGTGGCGGGGAGGACGAGCCAGAGACGGCGACGCGGGGCGATCTGCTGGACGTGGCGCGCAACAAGTGGCGCGCCAGCACCGTGTGGGCGCCGCTGGAGGCGGAGGGCAGCGCGGAAGGCGCGGGAGGCGCGGGGGTGATGGGGGAAGTGGAGGTAGCGAGGGTAGCGGGGGTAATTGGGGGAGTGGGGTTAGCGGGGGGAGCGGGTGTAACGGGGGGACCGGGAAGAGCGGAGCCGGCGGCGGCGGCGGCGGCGGCGACTCTCACCCCCCCGAATGAAGTGATCACCGTGTGCCGCTCCGCTGGTAGGGCTCGCATGGTGGCTGCCGGTGATGGGGGGTGATGAGCGGTGATGAGGTGTGATGCGAGGTGATGGGAGGTGTGGTGAGTAGGTGATGGGTTCAGATGGGTTGAGATGCGTGGAGAAGGTTCGGTTATGGCCGTACGGATGGACAGTCTCACTGAGCCACTGCGCGGAGACTCCTTTCCTACACACGCATGGCATGGCATGGCGTGGTGACAGCAAAGCACAGAAAAGTGTGGAATGACAGCATGACACGTGGCATGGCCATCAGTCCACCTCAGCTGTTCTCTTCCCTTGCTTCCCTCCCTTCCCTCCCAAATCTTCTTCCTATGCGCCCGTTTTCCCTTGCCCACTCCCGTTTTCCCTAGCCCGCTCCCGTTTACCAGCATAGCCATCATCCTTCCTCCTCACCGTCCCCTCTCTCCCTCATCGCCACCCCCAGCCAGCATGCCCATCCCCGTCGACCTCACCTGTGGGTCTGTGGGCCTGTGGGCCTGTGGGTCTGTGGGCCTGTGGGCTGTGGGCTGTGGGCCTGTGGGCCTGTGGGGATGTGGGCCTGTGGGGATGTGGGACTGTGGCCTTACCTTACACTCCTCTTGCCTCTCCCCTCTAAGCCTCTCTCCCTCATCGCCACCCCCAGCCAGCATCACCATCACTCTGGACCTCAACTGCGCCCTCACCTCCCCTCTCGTCTCCCGCTCTCTTCCTTCCTTCCCCCCTCCCCTCGCTCCCCTGTCTCTCCAGGCCCAGCCACCACCACCATCAGTCCGGGCGTCATCTGTGAACGCTACCCAGGTCTCCCATGCACGCCTGAAATGCTCCCCGCCCCACTTCCTATCCCCAGCCCCAGCCAGCATTGCCACCAGCCCGGGCGTCATTTGTTAACGCTACCCAGTCTCCCATGTCATGCGCGCCTGAGAGGTGTCCTCCGCACCGCACTCCCTGTCCCAAGCCCCGGCCAGCGTCACCATCAGTCCGGGCGTCTTTTGTTAACGTTACCCTAGTCTCCCATGCACGCCTGACCAGTGCCCATGCCCCCCCACCCCACCCCCCCTCCCCCCCCCTTTTTTTCCCCTTTCCCCTCTCTCCCCCTTTCTCCTCTCCCCCCCTCCTCCCCGTCTCCGTCTGCCAGGCCCAGCCAGCATCACCATCAGTCCGGATCTCAGTGGGCAGACCTGGAGAGGCTGGGGCACGTCGTTGGCGTGGTGAGTGCGAGAGAGTGGTGAGTGCGAGAGAGCGGTGAGTGCGAGAGAGTGGTGAGTGCGAGAGAGTGGTGAGTGTGAGAAAGCATGACTTTATGATCATTCGTGGCTTTGCATGATGGCTGCAGGATAAACACTGTGTATGGCGTTGTGAGTGCATGGGGCTGTGAGTGCATGGGGCTGTGAGTGCATGGGGCTGTGAGTGCATGGGGCTGTGAGTGCATGGGGCTGTGAGTGCATGGGGCTGTGAGTGCATGGGGCTGTGAGTGCATGGGGCTGTGAGTGCATGACCCCCTCCCTTGTCCCTTCGACCACCTCGGTCTTTCTGTACCTAGGCCACCTATTTCCCGTCCATCTCAACTGCTCCCACCCTGCCTCTTGCCCTCCCCGCCTTGCCCCTTCTTAGGCAACTACATTGGCAAGCTGCCAGACAACCAGCTCACCACGCTCCTCGACCTTTCCCCTCCCCCTTCCCCCTTCGCCCTTCCCCCTTTCCTTCCCCTTCCCCCTCCTGCCCTCCCCCTGCCCTCCCCCTGCCCTACCCCTTCCCCTCCCCATCCACCAGGACTGGCAACTACATTGGCAAGCTACCGGACGACCAGCTGACCACGCTGCTGGACCTGCTCTTCTCACCGTCCACGGGAATCGGGTTCAACCTCGCGCGCTACCTGCTGGGCGCCAGCTTCAACGCCACCAACAGCCCGCAGCTCACCAAAGACACCTTTCACCAGGTCAACCTCCCCGGCTACAAGCCGACCGAGGCCGGCCCGTACGACTGGGCAGCAGACTGGCGGCAGCGGAAGGTGGTGAAAGGAGCGATGGAGCGCGGGTTGGATGAGGTGGAGGCGATAGCGTATTCCCCCCCTTGGTGGATGACCATCAGTGGGGACACCGCGGGGAATGTGGGCGGAGCGTCGAACCTCTCACAGGATAGGTACGGCGAGTTTGCCGAGTATCTAGCGACCATAGTGGACCATTTCCGGCGGGAGTGGAACGTGACGTTCAGCACGATGAATCCGGCGAATGAGCCGCTGGAGGGGTGGTGGCAGCAGGGGGGGAAGCACGAGGGGTGCACGTTTACTGCTGCTGAGCTGGAGCGGCTTTGTAAGGTCGTGGCGGCTGCGCTGAAGCGGAGGAAGCTTCCCACGCAAGTCGCGGGGTTCGACAGCTTCGTCGGGTTTACGGTGCGAAACGCAAAGAAATGGACAGGGCAGCTGCTATCCAGCCTGAAAAGGATATCTGTGCATGGGTATGTTCCCCCGCCGCCCACCACAACCGACACAAGGGAGTATATCGAGCAGCTCTATGTGTGGTTGGCGCGGGTGGGGATGGGTGTGGGGAAGGAGGTGTGGGTGTCGGAGATTGGGCCGATGTGGGCGGGAGGGGAGGACACCGACGTGGGGTTGTTCATGATGCGATCGGCGATCCAGGCTATCAACATCATGGGTGCCTCGGCGTGGATTTACTGGCAGCCGATCGCGCCGACCCTTCCTTCCAACCCTAATATGTTCAAGTGGGCGCTGCTCACAATAAAGCACAACGGTGTTTCGGACCCTACGGTCATTCCGCTGGAAATGACGTTTTCAAAAAAGTTTTACATGATGAAGCAGATGGCCCGGGCGTCGCCGCGAGGGAGCGTGCCGCTGAGAATAGACACGAGCGACGGGTGCCACCACTGCATTGCGTCGTTCTTCAACCCCGATAAGAACTTCATCTCTATCTATATAGTGAACCAGGATGGTGGGGACTACATTATTTCATTCAAATTCGAGTTTTTTGGGCTGATGGATGGGGGAAGCCCGTGTGTGGTGGAGGTGCAACGGACGTCTGGAAGCGAGGATGCAGAGGTGGTTTCCACCGATAGTCTCACTGAAATGCCGCAGACTCTGCCTGTGACCGCATTAGGCAGAAGCATCACTACTATAATGATATCCAATGTTGTATGGTTGTAGAGTTGCAGATTGGTTCCCCCCCAAGGAACAAGGGACATTAGAGTTAAAATGGGATGAAGCTAGTACCGTACCTTATCACCCCGGATATAAGCGCACCTGCGCTTACAATGAAACAGAGTTTCTTAGAGGGGTGTGCATCTAATTGAGTAAAAAGTGAGCGTGCATGTACCTACAAAAGGAAAAAGGTGTATTTTTAACTTACCGAATTGAAGCTCTCAACAAGGCGAACACACACGAACGTTGTTCACGTGGGATAATGCCTGAAAACCAGGGGAAAACATCTGCGATTCTGCTTCCCACCGCACAAATGAGTCCAGAAGCATTGCGGCATCTGCCTGCGCTGACTCAGAAACTGCCGTGCGGCCCAATCACAGCGTCATGCGCTGCCAACCAGGCAGGGCCTCAGATGTCAGGAATTTCACCCTGAATTCCTGAAGTTTGACCCTTGTTTTTTGTTGCGACCCTGATGGATCAGCCTTTTGTTTTTAGCGACCCTGATGGATCAGTGTTTTATTTTGTAGAACACTGAATTTTCAGTGTTTTGTGTTTGCAGACACTGACGAGTCAGTGTTGTATCCGGGTTGACCCTGGAACCGAAACTCCGTGTTTCTCGCATATTGGCGCGCCGTCATCATTCATGTACCCAACGAGGATTGACGCCACCCTGCGGCTCAATTTTGGCCAGTGTTTGCGCAAAGGCGCTATTTGATTGGCTGTTCCAGGTGTTTCAATGCTTCGTTGACTCTGACTTCTGCCAACACTTGTTATTCTTGGCCTCGCTGCGCACAAATCCAGAGTGGACCAGTGGTGAATGGTGGCATCAGATCAGATTCACCACGCAAGGGCGTGGTTGTGCGGTTTGACCAGCCGACCCATGCCGCAGGGGGTCTCGTTCATTCATGCTCTCCACATCACGACCGGGCCTGCACCCCTTCTTTAATTATTCTATCAGTGTTTTTTGAAAAGGCACCCTGTGTGATCAGTGTTTTTTTCTTACTAGCCCTGAAAAATCAGTGTTTCTAAGCAGGCAACACTGAAGATCAGTGTTACACCTCCAAGGGACCCTGAGTGCTCAGGGTACCCTAAAACGAATCTGAGGCCCTGCAACCAGGTGCTTTCGAGTCGAACCCTCTAGAAGAGGGTGGAATATTCCATGCCAGCATAGCAGATATCGGGCCACGCACAGTCCTCTGCGGGTTGAGGCGGGGGTTTCCCGTCATTTGTTGACGAGGACCTCGAGCCACCAATCCGACGGGGTCCCCTCTGTTGCCCATGTTTGCATCCACTCTTTCATATTTTCATTCGGGTTTTCTTTCAAGCCCGCCTGGCTGCGGAAGCAATGGCTGAATTTACTGGGACCATCTTCCTTTTCGTCGGAAAATCCTAGACCCGCATGGCGACTCACCGAAGTAGGCTATGTTAGAATACTAGGAATGAATGCATTGGGTGAGGGAAGGGGGGATACAAGAAAGATGTCGAGAAAGTTGTTGTACCATCTAAAGGCTAACCTCACTACAGCATGAATATATATAATTGTATATGTTTTGACACACCCCCATAGGCGAAGTGGGGGATAGCTAGAGCATGAAATGGTCACACGACCAATCAAGAGAAGCAACAAAACAAAGCTCAACAATGCTCTTGGTGGATCACAAAGTCACCACACAGTCCGACCACGAGTAAGTGGCCACAAGGCCAGTTCACAAGTAGAGCTATTAAGAACACATGCACTACAATGATCACATCCTATCAAGGGTAAGCATGCAGGCATATATATATATATGTATATATATATATATATATCACTTTACAAGACAAAGTCACGAGGTAAGCAAGTGAGGTAGAGTAGGCTCCAGGCCTAGAGCAGTGCAGAAACGCTGATGATCACCAGACACAAGTGCCTTGGTGAAAATATCAGCAGTGTTGGCCCGAGAGGCCACGTAAGCAAGACGAAGCTGACCATGATGCTGCAGCTCACGAGCGTGGAAGTAAAGCAAAGCGATGTGCTTCGTTCTGCTCTCCAGTCTCTGCTCCCAACACAAGGCCATCATAGCCTTGTTGTCGACCTACAGGACCGGAGGAGCACGCGGCTGCTTACCCAAATCGGTCAGCAAGTAGGTCAGCCAGCGTAACTCTTGTGCAGCCATGGCCCCTGTGTAGATCTCAGCCTCACAACTAGAGCCGAGAACAGAAGACGAGCGGGTAGACCTCCAAGAAACTGAACCGGAGACAAGACTGAAGGTGTAGCTCTGTGACGACCGCTATGTAGCCTGGTCGTCTATCCAAGAAGCGTCCGAGTGTCCTTTGAGTACCACCAAACCCCGTCCTCCAAGCACGAGCCCCATGCCTGATGTACTGCACAAGTAACGTAGCACCCTCCTAGTAGCCCGCCAGTGCTCTGGTCGGTGTCTCCCAGGCGCAACGTAGCATGCCAGGATGCTGAGAGGGAACGCGAGGTAAGGTCGAGTGCAGGTCATCACGTACATGAGGCAACCCACAAGCTCTGGATACGGACCACTCCGCTCTACGGACTCGTCCGAAGGTGGAGCTGAGAGCGAGTGGCCCGTAGGCAGAGGAGTGGACTATGGCAAGGAGAACTGGAAGCTGAAGCGCTGAAGGACCTGCTGCACCACGTGTGTTTGAGACAGAGTCATGGTGCGCCGTGCTCTGTCCCAGGTGATATGCAAGCCAAGATAGTTGCGCAGCTCACCCAGGTCTGTGCACGTGTGTCTCTTCTGGAGCTCCGACTTCACAAGGGCCAGTGCCTCAGTGTCACCAGTGGCAAAAACCAAGTCGTCGACGTACACGAGGATGTAGAACGGCGGCAGCCAAGTGTCGGTGCGTAGAAACAGCGACGAGTCAGCCGTCGAAGGAGCAAACCCAAAAGCCGCAAGCGTAGTTCTCAGAGTGTCGTGACACTCACGAGGCGTCTGGCGGAGACCATAGATTGGTGGCCGGAGGCTTGACTGGGTACCCTCAGGAAAAGACCTGGTGAAGCCAGGTGGGCGGCGCAGCCAGATCTCTCCGTGTAGGCAGCCCTACAAGAAAGCTGTGCTGAAGTCAAGCGAGTGGAGCTCGTAGTCACGCTGTGCTGCAACGTGCAGTAACATCCAAAGAGTGGTCATCTTTGGGGTGGGGGAGAAGGTCTGGAAGAAGTCGACCCCTAGTTGCTGACTGAAGCCTCGTGTAATATAACGCGCCTTGAAGACAAGCGGAGAACCCGGCGGCCGCTCCACCCTGAAAATCCACATTCCATCGACTATGTTTGCCCCAGGTGGGGGAACTGCGCCGACGTAAGTGCCTGTGGACTTCCATGATGCCATCTTTGCGTCCATGGCTGTCAGTCACTGAGAGGAGTAAGGACCCATAATCGACGGGTCGGGATGTCTAGTGCAACCGCAAGACACTCGAGCTCAAAGTGCATGTCCTCAAGGATCTGTGCCAAGGGCACATCCACCCCCGACGGATGGAGGACAGTCAGACACAGACTCAGTGACAAGACTCGCAAAGTAGTCGAGACGACACGCAGCAGCAAAGTCAACAAGCTTAGTGACCAAGGCAGTCGCAGTAGAAAACTTAAAAGTAGGGTCAATGACAAGTGTGGCTAGAACACGTATAATAATAGGACTAGCAGCACGAGCAAGTTCTGACTCAGGGTCAGGAATGTCAGTCAGAGAGGATGCTGGAGGAGACGGCAGAGGAGAACGCTGTGCAACGGAGGAAGGACGAAGTGCCATAGTGTGCTCACTGGGAACAGGAGGAGGACGAACAGGGCGAGCACAAGAGGCTCGGGCACAAACATGCGAGGTAGCGGGAGAGGAAGCACGAGACTCAGGCTTCCGACGCTCGGTCAGGGACTCGGGCAACGGGGAGTAGCGCAAACGAAAAGGGAGAGGAGTGCTACTAAGCAAAGGCTCCTGTGACGGGTCAGGCGGTGGAAATAGTAGAGGAGTAGTACCAGCAACAGGGAACTCGGTAGCCGCACCGGTAACTCCAGCTCCAGGACCTCCAGCACCAGTAAAACCAGCTCTAGTACCTCCAGCTCCAGTACCTCTAGCACTAGCACCTCCGGCTCCAGTACCTCAAGTGGCAGCCACCACCTCCAGCAGCACCGGAGTCTACAGCAACAAGCAATGAAGGTGGTGAAGACGGGCGAGGTGGAAAGCCAGGAGGGGTCTACAAGCGCGGGGAGCGGCGAGAGGCCGCAGTCTTGTCAGCAGCAGGGTCACCCTCCTCAGCCGGGCCAGGAGAGACCTCCAAAGGCTCAACCAAGGGGGGTGGTGTGACTTGAGACACACCTGAGGGAGCAGGACGCGAAGGGGGGTGGGGGTCTACCGGGGGGGAACCTGGGACCAAGAAAACGAGCGGTGGGGGGACAGGAGAAGACACGTGGGGGAGGAGACGGTAGTAGCAAACCGACTCGTCAAAGGTGACGTCCTGGGAGGACAGAACACGACGCGTGGCTGGGTGGTAGAACTGCCAGCCAGGCGCGTTAGTGGGAAAGCCAAGGAAGACGCGGCGAATGGTGCGAGAAGAGAGCTTGTCCGTAGTGGTATCGCGGACATTGGTAAACGAACCCCAGACCCGAAACACCGACGCATTGCCAACCTTCCCCGTCCAACGCAGTGTAGGCGAGGACTCTGGCTCGGAGACACGGGGCCAGAGGTTGAGCTGATGCGCAGCGTATCGGACCGCAAACGACCACAGAAAAAGGGGAGAAGCCGCATGGATCATGGAGGTGCAAGCAACCTCCATGACCAAGCCAATGCGGCGCTCAGCGATCCCATTTTGCTGTGGAGAAGCCGGAAGCGTGAACGACTGCGTGATGCCCTTCTCACGACAAAAGTCCTCAAGGAGATCGGAGGAAAACTCACCTCCACGGTCAGAGTGCAGACGGAGAACCGGAGGTCCTGGTGGAGCCGTGTGCTCTGATACCATGTCAAAATCCTTGCCACTAGACCACTGGGATAAAAAGGCTTGTTTGTGTAGCAGGTCCGTGCGCCAATAACCCCCCAAGCGAACGCGCATGCAACTTCCCCTAGGATCAATCGGGGATCTCACAATGCTGATCTATTGACACCCCCCTACGCTGGGATGTCTAGGACTAAGCACAGCGGCAATGGCCTACATGTGCATACACTGGGATTCGAACCCGAGACCGCTCTGATCCCATGTTAAAATACTAGGAATGAATGCATTGGGTGAGGGAAGGGGGGATACAAGAAAGATGTCGCGAAAGTTGTTGTATTCCCTAAAGGCTAACCCCACTACAGCAATATATATAACTATATATGTTTTGATAGGCTAGTATAGATGTGTGCTTCCAAAGCCTCCTGAGCCACCGCAGCCACTTATGCGTCCTGCACCCCCTGCTCCTCCTACTCCTCCGGCCCCTCTCGCTCCTCCTGTTCCTCGATTTTTTTTGCTCTTGCATGCAGGAGCACTCGGCCCGTGATCTAGCTCCTGCTACTTGCGACGTTCGATGAGTGGCTGTCTGAACAGGAAGCAAACAAGCCCGCACATGAGTACATCGCAGCTCCATCCCTGGCACCACGGTGGTGCGACCCTGGAGATTGCACGTAGGACGAGTCCACCTCAGGCGCCGGCGACAATGCGGCCGCCGAGGACGAGCACCACGCCGAGGCTATCACCGAGACTGATGTGTTTCCCGAGGGAAGTGTTGGCGCCGATGAGGAGAACGGCGTCGAGTTCTAGTTGCGCGATGGCCTACTTTCTCTTCGTCTAACTCGCCTCTGTGGTGCTCCTCTCCGCCGCCGCCTCCACTCCCGCTACAAACGTGACTCCTGCTGCAAATGCAACTCATCGAAACCGTGTCGGAAGCATCACCTTGACGAGAGCGAGATGGGGCAATGGCACGGGCTAGGGGAAGAGCAATTGGAGGTTGCGTGGGTGGGTTTGCCCCCAACCCACCGAACGGTGCTTCGATGGTGCTCACGGTTGAGTGAGCTGCAGGTTTCGCTAGGCAGCGCCACACTCCAATTCGAGCTAACTTAACATTCGGTTCGGTGAAATTCGCGTGTCGAATTTCACCCTCTTCGAAATGTTACTCAAACCTTTGCAATGCGAAATGTAACGGCTCGAGGTTACTTGTGCAGTTTAATGTTGTTTGTATGATACAAATCAGTTCCCTTTGTATGCATGTCTAATAATGAGAAATTATAATTTTAAACACACATTGTGTTCTTTAAATTGTGTATTGTGAAAGCGAAGCTGCTTGTATCGCACAATTGGCATCGTCGAAGTGCGCTAAACACCCTTCTTCAACTACAAAAATCGTGGGTTGGAGTTCATTTCCCTCCACCCACGATACTCGATTTTTAAACGGCTCACTCAACATTCCCACCACCAACCCCAGAGTACACCGCCTTGTTAATTCCACTTGGATAGGGCACATCTTTGTGAAGTAAGGAAAACAGGAATGAGAATGACTAAGGAAAGATTGGGTACAAATACAACCCTAGAAACCCTGTACCCCATATGGGCTACCCCACTATAGCCTACAGCAAATATGTCATATAAATCTGACACACCCCCATAGGCAAAGTGGGGGAGAACAAGGGGTCACAAGACCAGTCAAGTAAAGCAAAGCAGAGCAAGCTCAGGGTGGATCACCAGTCAAGTAGCGGAGAGCAATGTGCTTCGTTCTGTGCTCCAAGCGCTGCTCTCGACACAAGGCCAGCATGGCCTTGTTGTCTACGTACAGCACTGGAGGAGAATGAGGCGGCTCTCCAAGGTCAGTCAGCAGGTAGGTGAGCCAGCGAAGCTCCTGTGCAGCCATGGCCCCGGCGTAGATCTCAGCCTCACAACTGGAGCCGAGAACCGAAGACGAGCGAGTAGACCGCCACGAGACAGAGCCGGAACCAAGGCTGAAGGTGTAACCCTGTGACGACCGCTGCATAGCCTGGTCGTCAGCCCAAGAAGCGTCCGCGTGGCCGGTAAGGACCACTGGACTCCGCCCTCCAAGCACTAGCCCCATGCCCGACGTGCTGCACAGGTAGCGCAATACCCTCTTCGCTGCAGCCATGTGCTCCGGTCTGTGTCTCCCAGGAGCAACATAGCGAGCAAGAATGCTCAGAGGGTATGCAAGGTCAGGTCGTGTGCAGGTCATCAGGTACATGAGGCAGCCAACAAGCTCTGCATACGGACCACTCGACTCTACGGACTCATCCGAAGGCAGAGCTGAGAGCGAGTGGCGAGTAGGCAGAGGAGTGGCCTGAGGCGAGGAGTACGTGAAGCCGAAGCGCTGAAGGACCTGCTGCACCATGTGTGACTGAGTCAAGGTAATGGTGCGGCGTGCTCTGTCCCGAGTGATCTGCAAGCCAAGGTAGCTGCGCAGTTCACCCAGGTCTGTGCACGTGTGTCTCTTCAGCAGCTCGGACTTCACGTAGGCGAGTCCAGCAGTGTCTGCTGTGGCAAAGACCAAGTCGTCGACGTACACGAGGATGTAGAACGGCGGCAGGGAAGTGTCGGTGCGAAGAAACAGCGACGGGTCAGCAGTAGAAGGAGCAAACCCAAGAGCCGCAAGCGTAGTCCTCAGTGTGTCGTGCCACTCACGCGGTGCCTGGCAAAGACCGTAGACTGGCCGTCGGAGGCTCCACTGGGTGCCAGGAGGGAAAGTCCCAGTGAAGCCAGGTGGACGGCGAAGCCAGATCTCCTCGTGCAGGCTACCCTGCAAGAACGCAGTGCTGAAGTCGAGAGAGTGAAGCTCGTAGTCGCGCTGAGCGGCTATGTGCAGCAGCACCCGAAGAGTAGTCATCTTCGGGGTGGGAGAGAAGGTCTGAAAGTAGTCAACTCCCTGCCGCTGACTGAAGCCACGAGCAACGTACCGTGCCTTGAAGACAGGTGGAGAGCCCGGCGGCCGCTTCACCCTGAAGATCCACATGCCACTGACGATGTTCGCCCCAGGAGGGGGAACCGCGTCAACGTAGGTGCCTGTGGACTTCCAGGAAGCCATCTCTGCATCCATAGCTGCCTGCCACTGAGAGGAGTAGGGACCCTCTACGGCCTCCGCGTAAGAACGCGGAGTCGGGATGTCTAGTGCATCCGGGTCTCCCTCAGGGGCAAGCAGTACAGACGCGAGATGAGGTGAAGCAGCCGCTAGACACTGTAACTCCTCCTGCTTACCCTCTAGGACGTCCGTGCCAAGAGCACACTCACCCCCGACGGACGGAGGACAGACAGACGCAGACTTAGCAACAAGACTAGCAGCGTAGTCGAGACGACAGCGACCAGCAAAGTCGATGAGCTCAGCGACTAGAGCAGACGCAACAGTGGACTCAAAAGAGGGGTCAGTGACGACAGTAGCAAGCAGACGCGTGTCAGTAGGACTGGCAGCACGAAGAGAGTCCGACTCAGGGTCGGCAAGCGCAGGAAGAGAGGACTCAGGAGGAGAAGGCAAAGGGGCACGCAGAGGAGCAGCGGACGGACGCAAAGACATCCGGTGCGTGCCAGGGACAGGAGGAGGACGCTGACGCGAACTGCGACCACTAGCGCGAGCAGTGCGAACAGGCGACGCGGGACGAGACGCAGGCTCACGACGCTCAGCAAGACCTCCAGTAGGACCAGTGTAAGGAGAGGGAGCAGGCAGTGGAGAGGAAGGCTCCAGCAGGGACTGTGACTGGACAGGCGGTGGACCCTCTACTGGAGGAGAAAGACCAAGAACCTGCTGCAGGAGCGGAATGAAGTACGGCCGAGGCCGCGCGGCAGCTCCAGACGTAGTAGGGACAGCACCAGCACCCTCAGCGTCAGCACCAGCGCCACCCACACCTCCAGCGGCAGGACAAACAGCTGTAGGCTCAGCACCAGCGCCCTCACCAGCTCGAGCTCAAAGAGGACCCGCAGGTCCAGCAACTCCGGGACCGGTAGAACCCGCACCCTCGACGGTCGAAGAAGCTCCAGCTCCAGCTCCAGCAGCACCTCCAGACTCAGCAGCACGCCTCCAGCGGCGAGCGAACCACTCGCGCAGCTCCTGTGGAGAGAGGGGCTCCCGGCGAGACGCAGCAGCAGAAGAAAACCCAGGCTCAGCTGCTCCAGACGCAGCACCCCCAGGCTCAGCAGCTCCCAGCTCAGCACCGCCAGGCCCAGCAGCTCCCGACCCAGCACCCCCAGACCCAGCACCTCCGGGCACAGCACCCCCCGGCTCAGCACCCCCAGGCTCCGCACCCTCCGCAGTAGCACCCTCAGGCCCAGCACCCCCAGCAGTAGCACCCCCAGGCTCAGCACCCCCGCGCACAGCACCCCCAGCGTCAGCACCCCCAGGCTCAGCACCCGCAGCAGCACCAGAGTCAACAGTAACCTCGACCGGGTCAACGGCGTCTACGTGGGACACACCTGAGGGGGCAGGAACCTGAGGGGGAAGGGGGTCTACCGGGGGGGGAACCGGCACAAGGAAGTCCGGGGGGGGGGGGAGGGAAGGAGTGCGGTAGGGGAAGAGACGGTAGAAGGGGACTGACTCGTCGAACGTGACATCCTGGGAGGACAGAACACGACGAGAGGAGGGGTGGTAAAACTGCCACCCTGGGGCGTCAGTGGGGAAGCCAAGGAAGACACAGGGAGCAGCACGAGGGGACAGCTTGTCCGCAGACAAGTCGCGGACAAACGCCCGAGATCCCCAGACACGGAACACAGACGCATCGCCAACCTTCCCCGTCCACAGCAAGGCAGGGGACATCGCAGGCTGAGAGACCCGGGGGTGAAGGTTGAGCTGATGCGCCGCGTACCTCACCGCAAACGGCCACAGAAAATGGGGGGCAGCCGCATGCATCATGGACGTACGAGCGACATCCATGACCATACCAATGCGGCGCTCAGCAATCCCATTTTGCTGTGGTGAGTCCGGAAGCGTGAAGGTCTGGCGGATCCCCCGTGCACGACAGTAGTCCCGCAGAAGGCGAGAAGAGAACTCTCCGCCTCTGTCAGAGTGCAGACGCAGAACAGGAAAGTCCGAGCCGAAGCTCTTCCTGAGCTGGAGACGAGCCTCGCGGATCCAGTCGATCAGCACCTCAGTGACCGTACCCTTGCTGCGCAAGGGGAGGACTGTGGTGTAACGCGAGTAGTCGTCAACCACCAACAGGAAGTAGCGCTCGTAACCCTGCCCACGGACGGGGGCTGGGCCCCACACATCCATGTGAAGCGTCTGCAGGGGAGCCTCTGTCGGGGGGAAGTGGGAGGAGTGAGGAGTAGCCCGGAGGCGACCCTCGACACAGGGGACACAGGAAGGTCCTCGCCCGGAGGGGAGAGGAGGGAGAGACTGGGGAAGACCAGAGACAAGGACACGGGAAGCCATGCTCCGAAGACGGGGCAAGGAGGGGTGGCCAAGACGGTGGTGCCATAGGAGAGTCTCGTGAGACAGGAGGCGACAAGAACAGGGGGCAGACTCAGGACCTGACCGGGACGCAGCAGCAAGCACCTGACCCGACGCAACCACCTGACCAGACGCAGGGACAGGAGGAGACTCAACGGTCAGGGTGTAGAGACTCGACCCCGGCCGACGCGAGAACGTGGCCAGGTGTCGGCCTGTGCGTGCCTCCGTGCAGTGGGTCACCCGCTGACTCGCAGGAGTGAACTGGTGAACCCCCACATCCTGCAGGTCCGCTCCACTCACCAGGTTCGCAGAGAACGAGGGAAGGTACAGACCCGACAGGGTGCCCGAAGGGGCAGCCGGACACGGGAGGACAGTGGAGAAGTGAGACAGGACAGGACCCCCAGAGGGGTCAGCGAGGGAGACCGCAACCGGCCGGCCGAGCGGCGTAAGGGTAGTGCGGTCTCGAAAGAAGGAGCGAGAAGCTCCAGAGTCAAGTGTGAAAGTGAGGGAGGACGAGGACGACGCAGTACCTAAGAGCGCAGTCTCACGAGTACCTGAGAGCACCGACGCACTGGCACCTAGAGCAGCAGCCTCACAAGCACCTAGCGCAGCAGTACCAATGCCCGGGTCAGGCTGGAAACAACGGTAACCCTCATTCTCCTCACTATAATCCACAACATACATAGCAGCAAGGATAGCATCAAAATCAAGATCAAAGATCGCTACACCAGCCCTTAGAAGCTCATCCCAACGAGGGATCTCACTAGCCCCAGGGAACTGCTGACGCCAAGCGTTCGTCAGGCGGCCAAAGCAGCGCTGGGTGGCGTGGGCACCCCCACACTGCTCACCCGCGCGGTCGCCGGAACGAAGAACGTAGGTGCAGGGACCAGTACCCCCACCCCTCTGACGCCCAGCGTACCACTCACGAAGCTGCTGAGGCGGAGGGATGTCCCGCGAGCGCTGCTGCTGCTGCCGCTGCGAGCGCTGGCCACCACCACCGCCGCTACGCTGCTGGGTACCACCTCGACCAGCTCCACCTCCTCCACCACCACCGCCTCCTCCGCTGCCGCCTCCACCGCCTCCACCTCCGCCGCCTCCACCTCCGCCGCTGCCTCCACCACCACCGCTGGCACCACCACCACCGTCTCCGCCACTGCTGCCACCACCACCACCACCTCCACCACTAGTCCCGCCGCCACCCCCACTCCCTCCGCCGCCACCGCCGCCACCGCCACCGCCCCCTCCAGCTCCACCCGCGCCCTTGCCCCCCTTGCCCTTGCTGGAGCGACGTCTCCCACTAGGGGAAGACGCCGCGCCGACCGACTCAAGACCAAGCAGGTCGGCAGCAGCAGCAGAGGCAACAGAGGGCAGCAAGGGGGAAGGAGAGCACCCCTCAAAGATGGGGGTGCGAGGGTCACCACGAGAAGCACCTACAGCGACTATGCTCTTCTCCGCTGCGAGGAGGGCCTTCTCGAGGAGGTCGACGGTGAGGGTGGTGGGACAGACAGCGAGAAAGTGGTCCCTGACGACGCGAAGGGAGTCAGGGAGGCGCGCGACTACGTAGTAGAGAGCGATGTACATGGGGGGGGGGTTCTTAGCGCAGAACTCAGCAGGAAGGGCGGCGCGGTAGCGAGTGTCACTAGTGCGGAGGTGCGTAATGAGGTCAGCGACAGTGGGAAAGGCAGAGAGGTCAGGAAAGAGGTAGGGAAGCATGAGACGGCTCAGTGCAGCTGTGGCAGGGGAGGAGTAGCGCGCAACTACAGCGTCGTACAAGGTCTGAGCACTCTTGTACTGACTAAAGTGCGCACGCTCAGAGGTAGGGAGGTGGCGACGCACAGCAAGACGTGCAGCAGCATCGCGGGTGGCCCACTTAGAGCGGACAGCGAATCAGCATCAGCAGTAGGAGCAGGAGAGGCGCCAGAGGTGAGGTCAAAGAGAGAAAGGTCGTCAGCCCTGTCGCACTGTAAGAACAGCTGCAGGTCGTCTAACCAGACCTCAAAATCAATGGCGCGACCCTCAGCGTCAAAAACTAGGACACTAGGGGTAGCCATGGCGATGACAGCGACGCAGTGCAAGCAGTAGGGAAAGAGCTCGCAGTGTCAGTGGGACTGTGCTCACCAGGCAGGGCAGGTCGTGCAGCTATGCAGAAAGGCGGCTCAGCGGCCGGGCGGCTCGGGTGCACAGCGGCTCGGCTCCCGGGCGGCTCGGCGGCTGGGCGGCTTGGGCGCAGGGCGGCTCGGCTCCCGGGCGGCTCGGCGGCTGGGCGGCTCGGGCGCAGGGCGGCTCGGCTCCCGGGCGGTTCGGCTGCTGGGGCGGCTCGGGCGGGAGATGCAGGGGCGGGGCCGTCAGGTGCAGCGGCGGGTCGACCGGTGCAGTGGCGGGCCGGCAGGTGCAGCGGCGGGCCGGCAGGTGCAGCGGCGGGCCGGCAGGTGCAGGCGGCGGGCCGTAGGGTGCACTGGCGGGCCGTAGGGTGCAGCGGCGGGCCGGCAGGTGCAGCGGCGAGGCCGTCAGAGGCGGCGGGCCGCTGGGTGCAGCGGCGGGCCGGCAGGTGCAGCGGCGGGCCGGCAGGAGCAGCGGCGGGCCGGCAGGAGCAGCGGCGGGGCCGTCAGGTGAGGCGGCGGGCCGGCAGGAGCAGCGGCAGGCCGTAGGGTACAGCAGCGGGCCGTAGGGTGCAGCGGCGGGGCCGTCAGAGGCGGCGGCGGGGCCGCGGCAGTAGAGGCGGGGCCGCGTCAGGGGAGGCGGCGGGGCTGCGTCAGGGGAGGCGGCGGGGCCGCGTCAGGGGAGGCGGCGGGGCCGCGTCAAGCAGGCGGCGGGGCCGCGATCAGGAGAGGTGGCGGGTCCGCGTCTGAGGGACAGCGGGGCCGCGAGGGAAAAGGCGACCCGAGGGGTCGCTAAAAAAAAAAAAAAAGGGCGCGCCTCGGGGCGCGCTTCGATGGGCCCTAAAAAAACCGTCCTAAGGCAGGACCCGCTCTATACCATGTGAAGTAAGGAAAACAGGAATGAGAACGACTAAGGAAAGATTGGGTACAAATACAACCCTAGAAACCCTGTACCCCATATGTGCTACCCCACTATAGCCTACAGCAAATATGTCATATAAATCTGACAATCTTAGCTAGTGTTATTAGCTTGCAAGCTTGTGTTCAACGTTGATGCAAAGGTTGTAATAACCCATTCGTAATGAGAACGATGCTAGTTGATAAAAAAAAGAAAGCAAGCTTTCTTAATTCATAGCTCCTTGTACGCAGTGCAATTCGACAACAATCCAAAGAGCTCTAGTCCTTCATTCCAAGAGCACACCTAGCACATAAACGACTAGATCTCGCTCGATAC
The DNA here is from genome assembly GCA_948144175.1 of Closterium sp. NIES-65. NCBI lineage: Eukaryota > Viridiplantae > Streptophyta > Zygnematophyceae > Desmidiales > Closteriaceae > Closterium > Closterium sp. NIES-65. The sequence goes on along the minus strand of CANXME010002590.1, from coordinate 411,953 downwards.
TTAGGCAATCCATGCGATCTGTGGCTCGTTGCAAAGCTAACAGAGTGAGAAGAAACGAGAATGAATGAACTATGAATGAACTAAGTACAAGTACTAACACTAATTGGGTTGTACCCCTTATGGGCTACCCCACTATAGCCTACACAATAAGCACAAGCTATATGTTCTAACACACCCCCATAGGCAAAGTGGGGGAGAACAAGGGGTCACAAGACCAGTCAAGCAAACCAAGCTCAGGGTGGATCACAAAGTCACCACACATTCTGAGCACAAGTTCAAAGCCACAAGGCCAGTTCACATGCAAGAGTACATATATATATAAAGGACTAGACAAGCAAGAGCAGGTGTATATATATGCAACAGTACAAGCAAGGACAAGAGGTGAGCAAGTGAGGCAAGACAGGCACAAGACCCAGCTGCGTGCAGAAGCGCTGATGATCACAAGGCACAAGTGCCTTGGTGAAGACATCAGCAGTGTTGGCCTCAGAGGCCACGTACGCAAGCCGCAACTGACCATGCTGCTGTAGCTCAAGAGCAAGGAAGTCGCGAAGAGCAATGTGCTTTGTTCTGTGCTCCAGTCTCTGCTCTCGACACAAGGCCAGCATGGCCTTGTTGTCTACGTACAGGACTGGAGGAGAACGAGGCGACTCTCCAAGGTCCGTCACCAGGTAGGTGAGCCAGCGAAGCTCGTGTGCAGCCATGGCCCCGGCGTAGATCTCAGCCTCACAACTGGAGCCGAGAACAGAAGACGAGCGAGTAGCCCGCCACGAAACAGAGCCGGAACCAAGGCGGAAGGTGTAACACTATAACGACCGCTGCGTAGCCTGGTCGTCAGCCCAAGAAGCGTCCGCGTGCCCAGTGAGGACCACTGGACTCCGCCCTCCAAGCACTAGCCCCATGCCTGACGTACTGCACAAGTAGCGCAACACCCTCTTCGCTGCCGCCATGTGCTCTGGTCGTTGTCTCCCAGGAGCAACATAGCGTGCGAGAATGCTAAGAGGGTATGCAAGGTCAGGTCGTGTGCAGGTCATCAGGTACATGAGGCAGCCAACAAGCTCTGGATACGGGCCACTCGACTCTACGGACTCATCCGAAGGCAGAGCTGAGAGCGAGTGGCGAGTAGGCAAAGGAGTGGCCTGAGGGGAGGAGTACGTGAAGCCGAAGCGCTGAAGGACCTGCTGCACCATGTGTGACTGAGTAAGGGTAATGGTGCGGCGTGCTCTGTCCCGGGTGATCTGCAAGCCAAGGTAGCTGCGCAGTTCACCCAGGTCTGTGCACGTGTGTCTCTTTTGCAGCTCGGACTTCACGTAGGCGAGTCCAGCAGTGTCAGCTGTGGCAAAGACCAAGTCGTCGACGTACACGAGGATGTAGAACGGCGGCAGAGAGGTGTCGGTGCGCAGAAACAGCGACGGGTCGGCAGTAGAAGGAGCGAACCCAAGAGCCGCAAGCGTAGTCCTCAGTGTGTCGTGCCACTCACTTGGCGCTTCGCGGAGACCATAGACTGGACGCCAGAGACTCCACTGGGTACCAGGAGGGAAAGACCCAGTGATGCCAGGTGGGCGGCGCAGCCAGATCTCCTCGTGCAGGCTACCCTGCAAGAAAGCTGTGCTGAAGTCGAGAGAGTGCAGCTCGTAGTCACGGTGAGCAGCAACGTGCAGCAGTACCCGAAGAGTGGTCATCTTCGGGGTGGGAGAGAAGGGCTGAAAGTAGTCAACTCCCTGCCGCTATCTGAAGCCACGAGCCACGTAACGCGCCTTGAAGACAGGCGGAGAACCCGGCGGCCGCTTCACCCTGAAGATCCACATGCCACTGATGATGTTCGCCCCAGGAGGGGGGACAGCGTCAACTTAGGTGCCTGTGGACTTCCAGGAAGCCATCTCTGCATCCATAGCTGCCTGCCACTGAGAAGAGTAGGGACCCTCTATCGCCTCCGCGTAAGAGCGCGGAGTAGGGATGTCAAGTGCATCCGGGTCTCCCTCAGGGGTAAGCAGTACGGACACAAGATGAGGTGAAGCAGCTCCCAAGCACTGGAACTCCTCCTGCCTGTCCTCAAGGACGTCAGTGCCAAGGGCACACTCACCCCCGACGGACGGAGGACAGACAGACTCAGACTCGGCGACAAGACTAGCAGCGTAGTCTAGGCGACAGCGAGCAGCAAAGTCGATGAGCTCAGCACCTAGGGTAGATGCAGCGGTGGACTCGAAAGAAGGGTCAGTGACGATAGTAGCCAGGAGACGTGTGACAGTAGGACTGGCAGCACGAAGAAAGTCCGACTCCGGGTCGGCAAAAGCAGGAAGAGAGGACTCAGGAGGAGAAGGCAAAGGGGCACGCAGAGGAGTAGTGGACAGACGCAGAGACATCCGGTGCGTGCCAGGGACAGGAGGAGGACGCTGACGCGAACCTTGACCACTAGCGCAAGCAGCATTGACAGGCGACACAGGGCGAGACTCAGGCTCACGATGCTCAGTAAGACCTCCAGTAGGACCAGTGTAGGGAGAAGGAGCGGGCAAAGGGGAGATAGGCTGCAACTGTAACTGTGACGGGACTAGCTGTGGACACTCTAAAGAAGGAGGAGGACCAGTAGAAGGCGGAAGACCAAGAACCTGCTGCAGGAGTGGAACGAAGTACGGTCGAGGCCGCGCGGCGACGCCAGACACAGCAGGTACAGCACCAGTACCCCCAGCAGGAGCACCCGCTCCAGCTGCACCTCCAGCAGCGCCAGAACCTCCAGCAGTACCAGGAGTACCCGCAGCAGGACCGCCAGTAGTAGTCTCAGCTCCAACACCCCCAGCAGCACCAGCTCCAGTCGAACCCGCAGGCCTAGCAGCTCCAGTACTCCGAGTACGAGCACCTCCGGGACCCGCGTCAGCAGGCCCTCAGTAGCCGAAGAACCTCCAGCACCAGCAGCACGCCTCCAGCGCCGGGCAAACCACTCGCGCAGCTCCCGTGGAGAGAGTGGCTCCCGCAGAGACGAAGCACCCGGAGAACCTCCAGGCGGAGCACCTCCAAGCTCAGCACCCCCAGGCTCAGGACACCCAGGCTCAACACCCCCACGCTCAGCACCCTCAGGCTCAGCACCCCCAGGCGCAGCACCCCCAGGCTCAGCACCCCCAGGATCAGCACCCCTAGTCTCAGCACACCCAGGCTCAGCACCCCCAGGCTCAGCACCCCCAAGCTCAGCACCCCCAGGCGCAACACCCCCAGGCTCAGCACCCCCAGGCTCAGCACCCCCAGTCTCAGCACCCCCAGGCTCAGCACCCCCAGCAGCACCAGAGTCACTAGTGACCTCAACAGGCTCAACTGCGTCTACCTGGGACACACCTGAAGGGGACGGACCATGAGGGGGGAGGGGGTCTACCGGTGGGGGACCTGGTACAAGGAAGAGCGGCGGCGGGGGGAGGGACGGAGTGCGGTAGGGGAAGGGGCGGTATTAGGGGACCGACTCGTCAAATGTGACGTCCTGGGAGGACAGAACACGGCGAGAGGTGGGGTGGTAGAACTGCCACCCAGGTGCGTCAGGGGGGAACCCCAGGAAGACGCAAGGAGCTGCACGAGGGGACAGCTTGTCCGCAGACAAGTCGCGGACAAACGCCCGAGATCCCCAGACCCGGAACGCCGACGCATCGCCAACCTTCCCCGTCCACAGCAAGGCAGGGGAGGTCTCAGGCCTAGAGACCCTGGGGTGTAGGTTGATCTGATGCGCCGCGTATCTCACCGCGAACGGCCACAGAAAATGGGGAGCAGCCGCATGCATCATAGACGTACGAGCGACGTCCATGACCATGCCAATGCAGCGCTCAGCAATCCCATTTTGCTGCGGGGAGTCCGGAAGCGTGAAGTTTCGACGGATTCCTCGTGCGCGACAGTAGGCTCTCAGAAGGCCAAAAGAAAACTCTCCGCCTCTGTTCGAGTGCAGACGTAGAACAGGAAAGTCCGAGCCAAAGCTCTGCTTGAGGTGGAGACGAGCTGCGCGGATCCAGTCGATCAGCACCTCAGTGACATCACCCTTGCTGCGCAAGGGGAAGACTGCGGTGTAACGCGAGTAGTCGTCAACAACGAGCAGGAAGTAGCGCTCGTGACCTTGTCCACGGATGCGGGCTGGGCCCCACACGTCCATGTGAAGCGTCTGCAACGGGGGAAACTGGGAGGAGTGAGGGGCAGCCCGCTGGCGCCCCTCGACACAGGGGACACAGGTAGGGCCAGGGCCCTGAAGAAGGGGAGGGAGGGACCGGGGGAGACCAGAAACAAGAAGACGGGAGGCCATGCCTCTGAGCCGAAGCAGAGAGGGGTGACCAAGGCGGTGGTGCCAGAGGAGAGTCTCGTGAGACAGGATACAACACGAACAGGGGGCAGACTCAGGACCAGACCTGGACGCTGCAGCAAACACCTGACCCGACGCAGCAACCCTACCAGGCTGAACAACTGGAGGAGACGCAGTGGTCAGTGTGTACATGCTCGACCCCGGCTGACGGGTAAACGTAGCCAGGTGTCGGCCTGTGCTAGCCTCTGTGCAGTGCGTCACCCGCTGACGCGCAGGAGTGAACTGGTGTACTCCCCCATCCTGTAGGTAAGCACCACTCACCAGGTTCGTAGAGAACGAGGGGAGGTAGAGACCAGACAGGGTGCCAGAGGGAGCCGCCGGACACGGGAGGACAGTGGAGAAGTGAGACAGGACAGGACCCCCAGAGGGGTCAGCGAGAGACACCGCAACCGGCCGACTGAGCGGCGTGAGTGTGGTGCGGTTTCTGAAAGAAGGAGCGAGAAGCCCCAGAGTCAAGGGTGAAGGTGAGGGAGGCCGAAGCCGACGTAGTACCTGAGAGCGCATACTCACCAGCAGCTGAGGGCGCAGACGCACTAGCACCTAGAGCAGCAGCGTCGCAAGCACCTAGGGCAGCCGCCTCACTAGTACCTAGAGCAGCAGTCTCAATGCCCGGATCGGGCGGGAAACACCGGTAACAGTCACCCCCATCATTAATAGACACAGCATACATGGCAGAAAGAATAGCATCAAAATCAAGATCATATATGGCAACACCCGCCCTAGAAAGCTCGCCCCAGCGAGGGATCTCTGTGGCCTCCCGGATATGGTGACGCCACGCGTCCGTCAGGCGGCCAAAGCAGCGCTGGGTGGGGTGCGCACCCCCACACTGTTCACCCGCACGGTCGCCGGTGCGCAGGACGTAGGTGCACGGACCAAAACCCCCACCCCGCTGGCGCGCACTGTACCACTTACGGAGCTGCTGTGGGGATAGGGTCTCATGACCACGCTGCTGCTGCTAGCGCAGACCACCACCGGAGCCACTCCTCTGCGTAGACCCGCGACCAGCTCCATCGCCACCCCCACCGCCTCCGCCGCCTCCGCTGCTACCGCCGCCTCCGCCGCCTCTTCCACCGCCGCCACCTCCGCCACCTCCGCTCCCACCGCCACCGCCGCCGCTGCCTCCGCCTCCACTGCCGCCACCGACACCTCCACCCCCACCACCACTCCCACCGCCACCCCCACTCCCCCCGCCGCCTCCACCTCCACCTCCACCGCCCCCGCTCGCCCCTCCAGTGCCCCTGCCACCCTTGCCCTTGCCAGAGCGGCGTCTCCCGCTAGGGGCAGATGCCGCACCGACCGACTCAAGACCAACGAGGTCGGCCGCAGCAGCAGAGGCAATAGAGGGCAGAAGGGGGGAGGGGGAACACCCCTCAAAGATGGGGGTGCACGGGTCACCACGAGAGGCTCCTACAGCTATTATGCTCTTTTCTGCTGCTAGGAGGGCCTTCTCGAGGAGGTCAACGGTGAGAGTGGTGGGGCAAACTGAGATGAAGTGGTCCCTGACTACGCGAAGGGAGTCAAGGAGACGGGTGACTATGTAGTAGAGGGTGATGTACATAGGGGGGGGGTTCTTGGCGCGGAAGTCAGCAGGAAGCGCAGCGCGGTAGCGAGTGTCACTAGTCCGGAGGTGCGTAATGAGGTCAGCGACTGTGGGAAAGGCAGCAAGGTCAGGGAAGAGGTACGGTAGCATGAGGCGGCTAAGTGCAGCAGTGGCAGGGGAGGAGTAGCGCGCAACTACAGCGTCGTACAAGGTCTGAGCACTCTTGTACTGACTAAAGTGCGCACGCTTGGAGGTAGGGAGGTGGCGACGCACAGCAAGACGTGTGGCCCACTGGGAGCGAACAGTGGCGTCGGCATCAGCAGCAGGGGTAGGAGAGGCGCCAGAGGTGAGGTCAAAGAGTGAGAGACCGTCTGCCCTATCACTCTGTAAAAACAGCTGCAGGTCATCTACCCGGACGTCAAAGTCAATGGCTCAACCCTCAGCGTCAAAAGCGAGGACACTAGGGGTAGCCATGACCTCAGTAGACTAGCAGTGCAACAGTAGGGTGAGGGCAATGCAGGAAAAGAGGCACTGTGCTCACCGGACGGGGCTGCTCGGGCGGCTCGGAGGTAGGGCGGCTCGGCGGCTCGGCTGCACGGCGGCTCGGGTGCTGGGCGGCTCGGCTGCAGGGCGGCTCGTCCGCTGGGCGGCTCGGCTGCTGGGCGGCTCGGCTTCAGGGCGGCTCGGCTGCTCGGTTGCTGGGCGGCTCGGCTGCTCGGCTGCTCAGCTGCTGGGCGGCTCGGTCGTGCTTCTGCAGGGCGGCGTGGCGGCCGGCTGCTCGGCGAGGTGAGGCGTCCCGGGCAGCTCAATTGGCGGGCGGCGCTGCAGCAGGTGACGGGGCCGCAGGGAAGGCGGCTGGGCCGCAGGTAAGGGCGGCGAGGCCGCAGTTGAGGGCGGCAGGGACTGCAGGTGAGGGCGGCGAGGCCGCAGGTAAGGGCGGCGAGGCCGCCGTTTAGGGCGGCGGGGACCGCAGGTAAGGGCGGCGGGGACCGTAGGTGAGGGCGGCGGGGCCGCGGGTAAGGGCGGCGAGGCCGCAAGGGCGGCGCGCGGGGTCGACGGGTGGCGAAGGGGGCCGCTAGGGCGGCGTGCGGGTTCGACGGGCGGCGCAGGGAGCCGCTGAGGCGGCGCGCGGGGTCGACGGGTGGCGCAAGGAGGGGCCGCTAGGGCGGCGGGTGGGGTCGACGGGCAGCGCAAGGGGCCACAAAGGGCGGTGCGACAGTAGGGAGGGCACACGGGGCGCGCGCGACTCGGTCTAGTCTAAGGCGCGCTCCGAGCAGGAAAAAAAATCGTGGTGGGCCCTAGGTAGCGTTCCCACTAGGGAACCTGCTCTAAAACCATGAGAAGAAACGAGAATGAATGAACTATGAATGAACTGAGTACAAGTACTAACCCTAATTGGGTTGTACCCCTTATGGGCTACCCCACTATAGCCTACACAATAAGCACAAGCTATATGTTCTGACACAGAGTGCTCTACTGGTTAGTACAACTTTTATTTCCTGCCAACAAGAAAAACAAGAGGCGACGAAATCGTCTTAGGGTTGCGAAGCAACACTTGTAACATGCGTTAAATTAAGAACGAATTTGTTTGTATTGTTATTTTTCATTATGACATATTATGCGGCTATTTTATGTTTTATGTCAATCTCCGCTTTTTTTGGTTTTATGATTTTTGAGGTTCCACAAAAAATATTGATGGTGTGTAAATTGATGAGGCTGCGAAATAATTATCTATAATAAAGTTTAACAAGATAATTATTTGTGTAGTTGTTTTTTATGTTTCACTTATCAATTGTTTTCACAAGAGATCATGCTGCTGCCAGTTTCGAGTGTGTTGTGAGGCTGACGTCAGCAGCGTCGCGTCGAAATTTCACGGAAAATGCGTGGCATGACTGCTGACGTCAGTCGCAATTTCTTGCGGGCGAAATTTTGGGCGACGCTGCTGACGTCAGCCCGCAATTTCGTCGCGCGAATTCTGATCTGTTTCTAGAAAACTCGGTTATTTTTTCTGCTTTCGTTTTTTTCTGCCAATTTGCCGCATTGCTCGTTTTGTTTCTTTCTGTCCTGGGGGTAGATCTGTTTTGGCGCATGTGTAGGACGTTTTGGATGGTACACATGATGTTAGAGGGGTGTTTACTGTTCATTCCGAACAGTACATTCCTAGTCACCATTATCCTTATCTTCTCAGATTCTCTAGTGCCACGTGGCACGCTACTTTTTTTGCACTCCAATTCTTGGTCCCACATTCCACTTTCCAACCTTGTTTCTTGCATGCTACTTAAACCTTGCTTGTACTTGCCATTATCAATCAATTCTCATTCAACTCTTCTTCAATTACTCAGTAACTTCTTCGCCTATTTCGCCAATAGTTCTTTCGCCAAAGTCTTCCGCCGCGTTTCATCCTCGACTTAGTTGACCCCGCTAATTCTTTAGCGGACTTAGGCCGTCGGGCCTAACACTTGGTATCAAGAGCCTTCGCGGGGAGCGACTTCCAACGAGCGACCGTCGACGACGAGACTACGACGTTACGTCCCGCGGTGCCGACTTGCAGACTTGGAGTCGTTGAGCGAACATGGACGAAACCATGCACGCAGTCCCCCACGACATGGGCAACACGCTTGCCGAACTCATGCGCCAACTTCAAGAGTTGACGCTGGAAAATCGACAGGTACGAGCTGAAATGCAACAGCTTCGTGAATTGGCTTCTAACCCCCATGGTCATGCCACACCAACTCTTGCGCCCAACACGTCGACTGGCGCGGAAGCGCTGCCGGAACGTCGAAGCGCACTCAAGCCGCAGAAACCCGAGTCGTTCGACCCAAGTCAACACGACGCGAACGTGCGGACGTGGCTCTTCATGCTGAACAACTACTTCGCCGCGAGCGGGGTGCAAGAGGCGGACGCGCAGCAGCGGATCGAGTACGCTGTTACACTGCTGAGGGGCCCGGCCTTGGAGTGGTGGCGCCAACTCACTCAAACTGTTGTAAGAAGGGGTCAGACGGACGGGCATCAACAGGGCGTGGGGCATGCAGCTGCAACTTCGAGCTTAGGGAGTTTAGCTTTGGGTGTTACCACGGTTCCGACCACATGGGAAGGATTTGAAGCGGCGCTGAAAAGTAGGTTCGATTTGGTGAACGCCTCCGAAGCTGCTATGAAGCGTCTGCGTCATTTCCGACAGATAGGCAACGTCCAGGAGTACATACGACGGTTCTTGAGCATCTGCAACGAGATAGACGATATCACGGAAGCAGAGATGCGCGATCGCTACCTCGAAGGGTTGAAGCCGGACATAGCGGAAGTCATTGCGATTCACGGGTTGTCCACCTTCGAGTCGGTAGTCGCAGCAGCAGAACGCGTCGACGCAGTACGAAGCCGACGGGGTCGTGACGATCGCGATAGGGGATACAACAGACCGATCAACGACGCTCGATCGAGGGACGGACCATCGCCCATGGAGATTGGTGCAGTTAACAGTGACGGCTCACAGAAAATGGGATTTAGGGGGAACTGTCACTACTGCAAAAAGCCGGGACACATGAAGCGAGACTGCCCACAGCTTAAGGAGCGGCAGCAGGGAAACGGAAACCGCCAGTAGATAGCGGGTCGCTAGCTGGTGTGGAGGTTCCCGTACCCGCCACGTCTACCAACGTAGAGGAGACGGCTTTGCAGCAGTCATCTACGGAGAACGAGGTAGACACTGTTGATCATCCAGTCGTGCTTCTAGGGAAGCTTCGCGGAGTTCCTGTTAAGATTCTCGTAGATAGCGGAGCTAGCCACTCGTTCGTCTCTTCATCGTTAGTTTCTCGTCTCCATCTCGAAGCAGATTCAGCAGTCAACTTCAAGGACGCTCGCATGGTAGATGGGACGCCACTTCACATAGGACCGATCATCCGCAAGTTGTGCTTAGTGCTAGGACCGATCACAGTCAGGCGTGATTTCGACTCTGCGACGCTGGACGGATACGATTTTATCTTCGGGAGAGATTGGCTACGGACGGTTAGTACTCGGTTCGATTGGGCTCAGGGAAGCTGCAGCGTCAAGGTAGACGGGGAGTTCCGGGAGCTGCCACAATGGAGCGATGGGGCCACATCATCCACAGCTATCATTAATGCTGTTCGTGTGCGACAGTTAGTGAAGCGTGCGGCACGGATCTTCGCGGTTTTTCTTGAGGAGGTGGAAGCTGAGGAGGGGAAAGGAGGGAGTGCAGCAGTTAGTGAGAAGGCGACTCTTCCTGCTGAGGTGAGTGCACTGTTAGCAGAGTTCGCAGACGTCTTCCCCGACGAGTTGCCCCCAGGGTTGCCTCCCAGCCGAGCAGTAGACCATCGAATAGAATTGGAGCCGGGGAGCAGGCCAGTAGCGAAGCTGTAGTGGAGGTTGAGTCCAGCGGAGACAGAGGAGATGACGCAGCAAGTTAGGCACTTTCTCGCACAGGGTTTCATACAGCCATCTAGATCGCCTTGGGCCGCACCGATAATTTTCGCACCCAAGAAAGACGGAGGGTTACGGATGTGCATAGATTACCGCGCACTGAACGCCGCCACCGTCAAGAATAGATTCCCGGTGCCGAGAGTAGAGGATCTTCTCGATGCAGTGCAGGGCGCTAGAGTCTTCTCAAAGATTGACCTTCGTTCGGGTTACCACCAGATTCGAGTAGTTCCAGAGGACCAGCACAAGACGGCGTTTCGTACGAAGCAGGGGTTGTACGAGTTTAGGGTTCTACCGTTCGGATTGACCAACGCCCCAGCGACGTTTCAGACGCTCATGAACACAGTCCTCTCCGAGTTCCTAGGGTCGTTCGTTGTCGTTTACCTAGACGACATCCTAGTGTTCTCTAAGACGAAAGATGAGCACGTGCAGCACTTGCAGAAGGTCTTCGAGGTCTTACGGAGGGAGCAGTTATACGCTAAGCAGTCGAAGTGCGAGTTCTTTCTTCCAGAGGTCGAGTTCCTAGGACACGTCGTATCCGCTAGTGGCATTAGGACTGACCCGAAGAAGATCGCAGCAGTACAGGATTGGGTAGCACCGACCTCAGTCAAGGAGTTGCAGAGCTTCCTCGGTTTCGCGAACTACTACCGTCGTTCCGTTCAGGGTTACGCATCGATCGCTAGTCCACTCACCGACCTACTTCGGAAGGGCGTAGAGTACGTTTGGGGTCCAGCGCAGCAGCAGGCGTTCGAGCAGATGAAGCAGTCGCTCACGTCTTCACCGACACTGTCGTACCCTGATCCCACTCGCCCATACGTTGTAGTGACCGACGCTTCCGATCAGGCCATAGGAGCAGTGCTTCTTCAGGACCAGGGACGCGGGTTGCAGCCGATCGCGTACGAGTCGCGTAAGCTTAGGGGAGCGGAGTTGAACTATCCCATACACGACAAGGAGGCGCTCGCGATCATCCATGCGTATAAGGTGTGGAGGTGCTACCTAGAGGGGGCAGATAGTGTTATACGCACGGACCACTGTTCGCTTCATTTCCTCAAGTCGCAGTCGCAGCTGAGTCGTCGCCAGGCTAGGTGGATGGAGTTCATGGAAGGGAGCTTTCACTACAGGATAGAGTACAAGCCAGGCGTGCGCAACCCAGCAGATCTGCTCACTCGCCCTAGTTGTCAGCTCGCCAGTCTCACAGTCACTGCTGGCCACCCACTTCTCACAGCACTCTTCGAGCACGGTTACACAGTAGATCCCGACTTCACACCGCAGCCGCCCGCAGGAGCAGAGGTGCAGGGTAGTGTCTACATACGGAAGGGTACCACACGGATTTGGGTTCCAGCCTACCGCCCTCTTCGACAGCTCCTTCTCTCAGAGGCGCACGACGTAGTTAGTGCAGGGCACTTTGGAGCAGATAAGACAGCTAAGACGCTTAGTCGCACGTACTACTGGCCCGGGCTTGCAGCAGACGTAGAGGATTACATTCGCTCGTGCGACACGTGTCAGCGTACGAAGTCCTCTCGCCAGCGCAAAGCAGGACTCTTGCAGCCGACTCCACCGCCCGACCGCCCTTGGCAGGTAGTTACCATGGACTTCATCATGGCTTTACCGCGCATAGTTAGGGGTCACGACGCCATCTTCCTAGTAGTGGATAAGTTTTCTCGAGCAGCGCATTTCATCCCCACGCACGGCAAGGTCACAGCAGAGGAAGCCGCGAGGCTGTTCGTAGATAACGTAGTCCGACTGCCCGGGGTTCCAGATTCCATCATCTCAGACCGCGACCCTTGTTTCACTTCGAAGTTCTGGAAGCAGCTTTTCGCACTGTTTGGGACTCGCTTAGCCATGTCGTCTGCGTACCACCCAGAGACAGACGGACAGACCGAGCGTGTGAACCAGACCTTGGAGCAGATCCTTCGCAGCATCACGATGCACGACGCAGCCGCATGGGACAAGAAGCTGAGCATGGCAGAGTTCGCCTACAACAACACGCACCACTCCGCCACAGGCATGTCACCGTTCTTTGCACTTTACGGTCAGCACCCCAATGTCCCCACTCGTGTCGATCTCACACCCACAGTCCCTCGTGCGGACAACTTCCACCAGCTTCTCACCTTCATTCATGATCACGTGAGGAAGCACCTTGAGCTCGCAAATGCACGCATGGCATGCACCACCAACCGCAGTCGTTGTGAGGTGTCGTTCGCAGTCGGCGACCGTGTTCTCTTGGATAGCCGCAACCTCCGACTGCCACAGGACAGCAAGCTTCGTCCACGTTTCATTGGTCCATTCGTCATTGAGCGCGCACTAGGTCCAGTCGCATACCGCCTTCGCCTTCCCGCACATTTCCGCATGCACCCGTCATTCCACGTGTCTCTCCTTCGCCCATACACCGATCCCAATGCCACCTTCTCGGGCCGTGATCGCACTCCACTGCCGGTAGCTGTTGACACCGACGAGCCCGACTACCAGATCCAGCGCATCCTCAGGCACCGTCGCCGTCTCCAGGGGGGTGTCACTTTCATCGACTTCTTGGTTCGTTGGCGTGGTTACGACGCAGCAGACGACAGCTGGGTTCCTTCGTCCTCGCTGTCTCCCGACAACGCTTGCCTCCAAGCGTACCTTCAGTCTGCAGGCGCCGCGGACGTCGCCTCCTTGGGCGGGGGGTAGTGTTAGAGGGGTGTTTACTGTTCATTCCGAACAGTACATTCCTAGTCCCCATTATCCTTATCTTCTCAGATTCTCTAGTGCCACGTGGCACTCTACTTTTTTTGCACTCCAATTCTTGGTCCCACATTCCACTTTCCAACCTTGTTTCTTGCATGCTATATAAACCTTGCTTGTACTTGCCATTATCAATCAATTCTCATTCAACTCTTCTTCAATTACTCAGTAACTTCTTCGCCTATTTCGCCAATAGTTCTTTCGCCAAAGTCTTCCGCCGCGTTTCATCCTCGACTTAGTCGGCCCCGCTAATTCTTTAGCGGACTTAGGACGTCGGGCCTAACACATGATGCCTGACCAGTGCACGCGAATTTGCCATGCACCGGATGGAAACGCTGCGCTCGAGGTCGGAACCCCTGCTTGCTGCTCCCACAGTACAAGCACCTGGATGGCTGGCTACAGTGCACGCGCTGCGGTTACCAACGCACGTGCAGTCCCGAACAAGGCAGGCCGACCCTGGTTTGCCTTGTTTTTAGGCCACAAGTCAGGCAGGCGAAATGTAAGGACGAAACGTGAGTGGTTTCGTCCACGCATTCGCCCGACTGTCCCGCCACCTAAGCGAGGTTCATCGTGCGTGTAACAGACATTTGGGCGGATTCACACTGCTACGTGTAGCCTGCACCTGTAGGGTACAAGCTCATTATCAGCCAGGCGTTGTTCGCCAACCCCACGTCAGACATTCCATCGTGTGGTTACCAAACCAGACAAGCGGAGATTCAAGACAGGTGCATGGAACTAACAACGGCCACACGAATAGGACGAACCACACGGAATGGGCCCCTCGAGTGACACAGCACGCCCGCCATCCTAAGTTTAAAATCAGAACAACGAAATCATAAGAGCATCGTTCTCACACACCCCCGCCTCTCACGATGCCCCGTTTCCATCGTCGTGACAGGCACGATTTGCAGTAAAGTAGTCATTAACGGCGTTGGTTCATAGCTACTAAAAGCATCCACGCAACTCGAAGATTCGACCTCTCTCGTTCAAGTTTCTTCTTTGTTATTCCTGCATTTCGCAAATGGGCCGACAAATCAGACGCGTCATTGCGTCACGCATACTGTACCGTGGGCGTGGTTGACGCGCTGTTTGGCATGGCTCGTCGTTTAGCAGCGGTGCGACATCGATGTCGTCATCGCTAACATCACCAGCAGCAGGTCGACAAATGCCGGTTCAGCAACCGGCTCAGTGGGTGATTCACGAGCAATCTGAAACTGATTTTGACGGCCGGCAGGTGGTGCTCGTCGCTCAGCCGGCAAACGACGATTCGTCGTCGGATGACGACGATGACGTCGCGGAACGGACGTTGCGAGCCGTAGGGCGGACCGCGCCGCCGACGTGTCTGCCGCCAGTCCTTTTCTCAGGAAGGGATTCGCGCCGCGGCGCGGACGAGATAAACGCTCATCGACGTAGCCCCTCCTCCCCGATCATGCCATTAGCTATGACGTCAAAGGAGGTGCAACGCCAGTGGCAAGAGCTGTCAGCTCGAGTGGAGATTCGGCGTGTTATGAGGCGAGGAGTATGGACAGGCACACCATGCTAGGCGTCGAAGGCACCTTGCTGGGCACAATTGTTCACTCCTTGTGCCCATTTGTGCGAGCTTCGATGTTTGTGTCGACTGGAGTTGGGGGCCATGTGGGAGAGGCTGATTGGTTGTGATTGGGTGTTTTGGTTGTTTTGAACTAAGAGGAACATTTGATAAGGCTGCTTGTTTCACTGTTCTCACATTCGTCGAGTAACTTGAAACACACATCAGGGACAAATAGGGCCAACCATTACTGTTGCGAATCGGACAAATCGAGTGGTTACCATGTTCAGCTTTGAAGCACGCATAAAGCCTAACGAAACGTACGAACCCCACGCGAAATGCTGGTTTAGCTTACAGACCCCCTTCACAAGGCAACCGGGAGGGGCTCTAACGGGCATTAGCTGTACAGTTGTAGCGCATCCTGTCCTGAGCGGTAAACCCTAGAGTGACGCGCTGGTAGGGTTGCGCGTGAAACGTGACTGAGGCGCTGGCAGCTGTGGTGGAAGGATTTCCTTCTAGAAAGAACAAAATCGTAACAGCTGGCTTTTCAAGATTCTATGCTGCAGGAATGCACGCGGATTCTGGGATGTTGTCGCACGTCAATGGAAATCGGAATGTTTTTGTCAGAAATCAAAAACTTCAAGTTGTTGGTCAGTATTTACTTAAAACTTACCAATTCGGGTAACAAACTGGACATGGAATAAAAGTGGGATAAGTTTTGAGAATTGTCAGGACTGTATATAGTTCGGTTTGTTTCTGGGTAAAAAAAACAAGAAATGTTGCACACTTCAGAGCAGCTCTCCACTTGTGAAGTAGAGAAACGCCAACTGGGCTGTTTCCTTGTTTTTTATGAGTGGCAAAGCAACACCCAAAGGGACCATTTGTCTTCTTTGGTGGTATAATGACAATGGTGGCATTTTCTGGAGAAGGGAGGCTGTTGGGCTGCTTGTTTCATTCTATGTGAAGGGAGAAGGGAGTCTGTCCCTTGTTGCTGGAGCTCTGGTTTTTTGGGGGTCTCTGGAAACTTGCTCATTCTTTGTTTGTTAGACTTGTCTAAACTGATTCCTAGAGCCCAACACATCTTTTCCCTCCAAGCCTTAGTCTTCCTAGAGCTGACATAAGGTCTTCTTTGTTTCGAGCTCTGAACTGTAAGCCCCTAATGTATTTTTCTACAAGGCCTAGATTAGGAATCCTTCATTTTTCTATTTTAGCAACTTATTACATTTTCCTTCTATCATCTTGCCTTATTCTTGTTGATTACAGAAATCATTGTTGTCAAATTATAATATTGTGTAGGCTATAGTGGGGTAGCCTATATGGGGTACACATTTCTAGGGTTGCATATTTGTATCACTTCCATTCCTTAGTCATTCATTCTCGTTCTCATTTTCTCATGGTATCGAGCAGGTTCCCCTGTGGGAACTGTGCCTAAGGCCCACCAAAGTTCGATTTTTTTTTTTTCCTGCCCGAAGCGCGCTCTGCCCGAGTCGCGCTCTCACCTCGTCGAGCCGCCCTAGCGGCCCCTATGCCCTAGCGGCCCTCCCTACCTTAGCGGCCCCGTCGCCCGTTCGTGCGGCCCCGCCACCTACTAGCGTGGCCCCGCCACCCGCATTCGCGGCCCCGCCGCCCTACGTCGCGACCCCGCCGCCCTAACTGCGGCCTCGCCGCCCTACTCCTGCGGACCCGCCACCCTACTTCGCGGCCCCGCCGCTCTACGTCGCGGCCCCGCCGCCCTGTTCAGCGGCCCCGCCGCCCCTCTTCGCGGCCCCGCAGCCCCACTTCGCGGCCCCGCCGCCCGTCTGCTGCGGCCCCGCCGCCCCACTTCGCGGCCCCGCCGCCCTTCTTCAGCGGCCCCGCCGCCCGTCTGCTGCGGCCCCGCCGCCCCACTTCGCGGCCCCGCCGCCCCACTTCGCGGCCCCGCCGCCCTACTTCAACGGGCCCCGCCGCCCTACTTCAGCGGCCCCGCCGCCCTACGTCTTCGGCCCCGCCGCCCGTCTGCTGCGGCCCCGCCGCCCTACACCTGCGGCCCCGCCGCCCTACTTCAAGGGCCCCGCCGCCCTACTTCAAGGGCCCCGCCGCCCTACTTCACCGGCCCCGCCGCCCTACGTCAACGGGTCCCGCCGCCCGTCTGCTGCGGCCCCGCCGCTCTCCCCTCCTGCAGCAACGCGCCCGAGCCGCAGACCGCCGCGCCGCCTTGTACCAGAGGAGCAGAGCCGCCCTGCCGCCGAGCCGCCCGGCCCTCCCTCCAGCCGAGCCGCCGTGCAGCCGAGCCGCCCAGCCGCCGAGCCGCCCAACCGCCGAGCCGCCCAACAGCCGAGCCGCCCCGCAGCCGAGCCGCTGAGCCGCCCAGCAGCCGAGCCGCCCAGCCGCTGAGCCGCCCTACAGTTGAGCCGCCCGAGCAACCCTGTCCGGTGAGCACAGCCTCTCTGTCCGGTGCCCTTCCCCTACTACTTGCACTGCTCGTCTACCGTCGTCATGGCTACCCCTAGTGTCCTCGCTTTTGACGCTGAGGGTCGAGCCATTGACTTTGAAGTCTGGGTCGCCGACCTGCAGCTGTTCTTACAGTGCGATAGGGCGGACGGTCTTTCTCTCTTTGACCTCACCTCTGCGTCTCTCCTGCACCTGCTGCTAATGCTGATCCCACTGTTCGCTCTGAGTGGGCCACCCGCGATGCTGCTGCACGTCTTGCTGTGCGTCGCCACCTGCCTACCACTGAGCGCGCGCAGTTTAGTTAGTATAAGAGTGCTCAGACCTTGTACGACGCTGTAGTTGCGCGCTACTCTTCCCCTGCCACTGCTGCACTGAGCCGCCTCATGCTACCGTACCTCTTCCCTGACCTTGCTGCATTTCCCACAGTTGCTGACCTCATTACGCACCTCCGCACTAGTGACACTCGCTTCCGCGCCGCGCTACCTGCTGAGTTCTGCGCCAAGAACCCCCCCCCCCATGTACATCACTCTCTATTTCATAGTCACCCGCCTCCCTGACTCCCTCTGCGTAGTCAGGGACCACTTTCTCTCAGTCTGTCCCACCACTCTCATTGTTGACCTCCTAGAGAAGGCCCTCCTAGCAGCGGAGAAGAGCATAGTCGCTGTAGGAGCCTCTCGTGGTGACCCTCGCACCCCCATCTTTGAGGGGTGTTCCCCTTCCCCCCTGTTGCCCTCTGTCGCCTCTACTGCTGCGGCCGACCTACTTGGTCTTGAGTCGGTTGGTGCAGCGTCTGCCCCTAGCGGGACACGCCGCTCTTGCAAGGGCAAGGGGGGCAAGGGCGCGGGTGGATCTAGCGGGGGTGGTGGAGGTGGCGGTGGAGGCGGCGGAGGGTGTGGCGGAGGCGGTGGGAGTGGTGCCGGGGGTGGAGGTGGTGGTGGCAGCTGCGGAGGCGGAGGCGGCGGTGGCGGTAGCGGTGGGAGCGGAGGCGGCGGTGGCGGCGGAGGTGGAGGCGGCGGTGGTGGAGGAGGTGGAGCTGGTCGAGGTGGTACTTCTCAGCGGAGCGGCTCCGGGAGTGGTAAGCGCCAGCAGCAGCAGCAGCAGCGTTCTCGGGACATCCCCCCTCCTCAGCAGCTCCGTGAGTGGTACACGCAGCGTCAGCGTGGTGGGGGTTTTGGTCCGTGCACCTACGTCCTCCGCTCCGCCGACCCCACGGGTGAGCAGTGTCGGGGTGCTCACCCCACCCAGCGCTGCTTTGGCCGCCTGACAGACGCTTGGCGTCAGTAGTTCCCGGAGGCTAGTGAGATCCCCCGCTGGGGAGAGCTGTCTAGGGCAGGCGTAGCTATCTCTGATCTTGACTTTGATGCTATCCTTGCTGTCATGTATGCTCTGACTATTAGTGATGAGGGTGACTGTTACCGGTGTTTCCCGCCCGACCCGGGCATTGGTACTGCTGCTCTAGGTACAAGTGAGGCTGCTGCTCTAGGTGCCAGTGCGTCCGTGCCCTCAGGTGCTGGTGAGTCTGCGCTCTCAGGTACCACGTCGGCTTCGGCCTCCCTCACCTTCACACTTGACTCAGGGGCTTCTTGTCTTTCTTTCGAGACCGCACCACACTCACGCCGCTTGGTCGGCCAGTTGCAGTCTCCCTGGCAGACCCCTCTGGGGGTCCTGTCCTCTCTCACTTCTCCACTGTCCTCCCGTGTCCGGCTGCCCCCTCTGGCACCTTGCCTGGTCTTTACCTACCCTCCTTCTCTACAAACTTGGTGAGTGGTGCTAACCTGCAGGATACGGGGGTTCACTAGTTCACTCCTGCGAGTCTGCGGGTGACCCACTGCACGGACGCTCGAACAGTCCGACACCTGGCCATGTTTACACGTCGGCCGGGGTCGAGCCTGTACACACTGACCACTGAGACTCCTCCAGTCACTGCGTCTGGTCAGGTAGCTGCGTCGGGTCAGGTGTTTGCTGCAGCGTCCAGGTCTTGTCCTGAGTCTGCCCCCTGCTCGTGTCGCCTCCTGTCTCACGAGACTCTCCTCTGGCACCACCGTCTTGGTCACCCCTCCCTGCCTCGTCTCCGAGGCATGGCTTCCCGTGTCCTTGTCTCTGGTCTTCCCCGGTCCCTCCCTCCCCTTCCTCCGGGGCCTGGTCCTTCCTGTAACCCCTGTGTCGAGGGGCGGCTCCTAGCTGCCCCTCACTCCTCTCAGTTTCCCCTGACATAGGCCCCGCTGCAGACGCTTCACATGGACGTGTGGGGCCCGGCCCGCGTCCGTGGACAGGGTGACGAGCGCTACTTCCTGCTGGTGGTTGACGACTACTCGCGTTACACCACAGTCTTCCCCTTGCGCAGCAAGGGTGATGTCGTTGAGGTGTTGATCGACTGGATCCGCGCAGCTCGTCTCCAGCTCAGGAGGAGCTTCGGCTCGGACTTTCTTGTTCTGCGTCTGCACTCTGACCGAGGCGGAGAGTTCTGCTCTGGCCTTCTGCGAGCCTACTGTCGTGCGCGAGGCATCCGCCAGACCTTCACGCTTCTGGACTCTCCGCAGCAAAATGGGATTGCTGAGCGCCGCATTGGCATGGTCATGGACGTCGCCCGTACGTCCATGATGCATGCGGCTGCCCCCCATTTTCTGTGGCCGTTTGCGGTTCGGTACGCGGCGCATCAGATCAACCTTCACCCCAGGGTCTCCAGACCGGAGACCTCCCCAGCCTTGCTTTGGACGGGGAAGGTCGGCGATGCGTCTGCGTTCCGTGTCTGGGGATCTCGGGCGTTTGTCCGCGACTTATCTGCGGACAAGCTGTCCCCTCGTGCTGCTCCCTGTGTCTTCCTTGGCTTCCCCCCTGACGCCCCTGGGTGGCAGTTCTACCACCCCACCTCTCGTCGTGTTCTGTCCTCCCAGGACGTCACGTTCGACGAGTCAGTACCCTACTACCGCCTCTTCCCCTACCACACTCCTTCCCTCCCCCCGCCACCGCACTTCCTTGTGCCAGGCTCCCCCCCGGTAGACCCCCTCCCCCCTCAGGGTCCTGCCCCTTCAAGTGTGTCCCAGGTAGATGCAGTTGAGCCGGTCGAGGTTGCTGGTGACTCTGATACTGCTGTAGGTGCTGAGCCAGGGGGCGCTGACTCTAGAGGTGCTGCGCGCGTGGGTGCTGAGCCTGGAGGTGCTGCGTCTAGGGATGCTGCGACTGGGGGTGCTGAGCCTGGGGGTGCTGAGCCTGGGGGTGCTACGACTTGGGGTGCTGAGCCTGGGGGTGCTACGAATGGGGGTGCTGAGCCTGGGGGTCCTTCGCCTGGGGGTGCTGCGTCCGGAGCTACTGAGCCTTAGGGTGCGGAGCACGTGGCCGATGGACCTGCTCGTGTGGCGTCTGGCGGTGCTGGGCCTGCTGGTTCTCCAGGTGCTTCGTCTCGGCGGGAGCCACTCTCTCCACAGGAGCTACGCGAGTGGTTTGCCCGGCGCTGGAGGCGTACTACTGGAGCTGGTGCTTCTTCGGATGCTGAGGGTGCTGGTGCCGCCGGTCTCGGAGGTGCTAGTCCTACGAGTGCTACTGGAGTCGGAGCTGCTGAGGGTGTTGGCGCTGAGGCTACTTCTGTCAGTCCTGGCGGCGGTCCTGCTGCGGGTGCTACTGGTGCTGCTGGAGGTACTAGTGCTGGAGGTGCTGTTGACGCTGGTGCTGCTGCTGGGGGTGCTGGTGCTGTCCCTGATGTGCCGGGAGTCGCCGCGCGGCCTCGGCCTTACTTTGTTCCGCTCCTTCAGCAGGTTCTTGGTCTTCCTCCTCCCTTAGAGTGTCCACTGCCTGTCCAGTCGCAGGCACAGTTACCGCCGGCCTCCCCACTGCCCTCTCCTTCTCCGTACACTGGTCCTACTGGAGGTCTTGCTGAGCGTCGTGAGCCTGCGTCTCGTCCTGCGTCGCCTGCTCGTGCTGCTCGCACTAGTGGTCGCAGTTAGCGTCAGCGTCCTCCTCCTGTCCCTGGCACGCACCGGATGTCTCTGCGTCCGTCCACTGCTCCTCTGCGTGCCCCTTTGCCCTCTCCTCCTGAGTCCTCTCTTCCTGTGCTTGTCGACACTGAGTCGGGCTCTCTTCGTGCTGCAAGTCCTACTGTCACGCGTCTCCTTGCTACTGTCGTCACTGACCCCTCCTTTGAGTCCACTGCTGCGTCTGCTCTTGTTGCTGAGCTCGTCGACTTTGGTGCTTGCTCTCGTCTAGACTACGCTGCTAGTCTTGTTGCTGAGTCTGCGTCTGTCTGTCCTCCGTCCGTCGGGGGTGAGTGTGCTCTTGGCACGGACGTCCTTGAGGACAGGCAGGAGGAGTTCCAGTGTCTGGCTGCTGCTTCACCTCATTTCGCGTCCGTACTGCTTACCCCTGAGGGAGACTCGGATGCACTAGACATCCCGACTCCGCGCTCTTACGCGGAGGCCGTAGAGGGTCCCTACTCCTCTTAGTGGCAGGCAGCTATGGATGCAGAGATGGCTTCCTGGAAGTCCACAGGCACCTACGTTGACGCGGTTCCCCCTCCTGGGGCGAACATCGTCAGTGGCATGTGGATCTGCAGGGTGAAGCGGCCGTCGGGCTCTCCACCTGTCTTCAAAGCGCGTTACGTGGCTCGTGGCTTCAGTCAGCGGCAGGGAGTTGACTACTTTCAGACCTTCTCTCCCACCCCGAAGATGACCACTCTTCGGGTGCTGCTACACGTAGCCGCTCAGCGTGACTACAAGCTTCACTCCCTTGACTTCAGCACTGCTTTCTTGCAGGGTAGCCTGCACGAGGAGATCTGGTTGCGCCGTCCACCTGGCTTCACTGGGACTTTCCCTCCTGGCACCCAGTGGAGCCTCCGACGGCCAGTCTACGGTCTCCGCCAGGCACCGCGCGAGTGGCACAACACACTGAGGACTACACTTGCGGCTCTTGGGTTTGCTCCCTCTACTGCTGACCCGTCGCTGTTTCTACGCACCGACACCTCTCTGCCGCCGTTCTACATCCTCGTGTACGTCGACGACTTGGTCTTTGCCACAGCTGACACTGCTGGACTCGCCCACGTGTAGTCCGAGCTGCAAAAGAGACACACGTGCACTGACCTGGGTGAACTGCGCAGCTACCTTGGCTTGCAGATCACCCGGGACAGAGCACGCCGCACCATTACCCTGACTCAGTCACACATGGTGCAGCAGGTCCTTCAGCGCTTTGGCTTCACGTACTCCTCGCCTCAGGCCACTCCTCTGCCTACTCGCCACTCGCTCTTAGCTCCGCCTTCGGATGAGTCCGTAGAGTCGAGTGGCCCGTACCCAGAGCTTGTTGGCTGCCTCATGTACCTGATGACCTGCACACGACCTGACCTTGCATACCCTCTTAGCATTCTTGCACGCTATGTTGCTCCTGGGAGACACAGACCAGAGCACATGGCTGCAGCGAAGAGGGTGTTGCGCTACTTGTGCAGTACGTCGGGCATGGGGCTAGTGCTTGGAGGGCGGAGTCCAGTGGTCCTCACTGGGCACGCGGACGCTTCTTGGGCAGACGACCAGGCTACGCAGCGGTCGTCACAGGGTTACACCTTCAGCCTTGGTTCCGGCTCTGTTTCGTGGCGGGCTACTCGCTCGTCTTCTGTTCTCGGCTCTAGTTGTGAGGCTGAGATCTACGCCGGGGCCATGGCTGCACAGGAGCTTCGCTGGCTTACCTACCTGCTGCTTGAGCTCGGAGAGCCGCCTCGTTCTCCTCCGGTGCTGTACGTAGACAATATGGCCATGCTAGCCTTGTGTCGGGAGCAGCGTTTGGAGCACAGAACGAAGCACATTGGTCTCCGCTACTTTCTTGCTCGTGAGTTGCAGCAGCGTGGTCAGTTGCGACTTGCGTACGTGGCCTCTAAGGCCAACACTGCTGATGTTTTCACCAAGGCACTTCCGCCTTGTGATCATCAGCGCTTCTGCACTCAGCTGAGTCTTGTGCCTGTCTTGCCTCACTTGCTCACCCCTTGACCTTGCTTGTACTCTTACATATATATATACATGCTCTTGCTTGTTTAGCCTTATATATATATGTGTACTCCTGCATGTGAACTGGCCTTGTGGCCTTTACCTTGTGCTCGGACTGTGTGGTGACGTTGTGATCCACCCTGAGCTTTGTTTGCCTTGCCTGACTGGTCTTGTGACCCCTTGTTCTCCCCCACTTTGCCTATGGGGGTGTGTCAAATTATAATATTGTGTAGGCTATAGTGGGGTAGCCTATATGGGGTACACATTTCTAGGGTTGCATATTTGTATCACTTCCATTCCTTAGTCATTCATTCTTGTCTCATTTTCTCAATTGTCTGTAATTCAACCAGCCGATTTCACTTCATATGGGGTGCGCAAGAATATTTAGCTTGGGGCTGAAGCGGAAACGGGTTTCCTACTTTCGAGACGAAGTCAACTGAGGTCTCGACCAAAGAGAGCGAGCCATGGGGGAAATGGTGGTGTTCTTAGTGGGAGGGGCGAAATCAGTTCAGCCCCTTCATTTCGACCAATGGGAGCAAGGCAAGGATGAAAACGTGGTGGTCAGAGTGGGAGGGGCGAACTGAACATTGATCAATGAGGTTGCAGTTCGCTGCTCAAAAGGTGAGTTTGGATTTGGGTGGGTGCAAGTTCGAGTTGAGTGCTTTCTGGACCAATAAGAGCGAGCGGTTCTTGCCCAAGATGCAAGTTCGAATTGAGAGTGAGTTTGCAGGTGTTTGTACCACTAGTTTTGGGGGAATGGGATTGGCTGATGTTCGTGCGGCGACTTCGTTTCATTAGCGAGCAATCAGCTGCTCGCGCTGCGACTTCCGAAGGGATCTGATTGGTCGCTGCTCATGCAGCGTGTTCATTTCGTCAGTTTGCGAGCAGCTGTTCGCGACACGTGGGAGCAACGCAAGTGTTAACATGCTCGCGACATGTTATTTAACTCGGATCGAGTTGGGGTTCACGCCTCGAAAGCAAAGCACAGGTGGCGAGCACCAGTTGGGTGCTGATTGAGTTGCTGATCGAGTCGAAGCTGATCGCCACCGACATATAGAAACGTGGAGAATTCGAACGGGCTTCATCGTAACCGTTTGTAAATGGCACGAAGTGAAATATGAGAGAATTGAAACGAGAATGATTCAACTATGAAAGAGTTGGGTACAAGTACTAACCCTAATTGGGTTGTTCTGACACACCCCCATAGGCAAAGTGGGGAGAACAAGGGGTCACAAGACCAGTCAAGCAAAGCAAGCCCAGGGTGGATCACAAAGTCACCACACATTCCGAGCACAAGTTCAAGGCCATAAGGCCAGTTCACATGCAGGATTACATATATATATATAAGGCTAGACAAGCAAGAGCAGGTATATATATATATATATGTAACAGTACAAACAAGGTCAAGGGGTGAGCAAGTGAGGCAAGACACGGACAAGACCCAGCTGAGTGCAGAAGCGCTGATGATCACAAGGCGGAAGTGCCTTGGTGAAAACATCAGCAGTGTTGGCCTCAGAGGCCACGTATGCAAGCCGCAACTGACCACGCTGCTGTAGCTCACGAGCAAGGAAGTAGCGGAGAGCAATGTGCTTTGTTCTGTGCTCCAGTCTCTGCTCTCGACACAAGGCCAGCATGGCCTTGTTGTCTACGCACAGGACTGGAGGAGAACGAGGCGGCTCTCCAAGGTCGGTCAGCAGGTAGGTGAGCCAGCGAAGCTCGTGTGCAGCCATGGCCCCGGCGTAGATCTCAGCCTCACAACTGGAGCCGAGAACAGAAGACGAGCCAGTAGCCCGCCACGAAACAGAGCCGGAACCAAGGCTGAAGGTGTAACCCTGGGACGACCGCTGCGTAGCCTGGTCGTCAGCCCAAAAAGCGTCTGCGTGCCCAGTGAGGACCACTGGACTCCGCCCTCCAAGCACTAGCCCCATGCCCGACGTACTGCACAAGTAGCGCAACACCCTCTTCGCTGCAGCCATGTGCTCTGGTCGGTGTCTCCCAGGAGCAACATAGCGTGCAAGAATGCTAAGAGGGTATGCAATGTCAGGTCGTGTGCAGGTCATCAGGTACATGAGGCAGCCAACAAGCTCTAGATACGGGCCACTCGATTCTACGGACTCATCCGAAGGCAGAGCTGAGAGTGAGTGGCGAGTAGGCAGAGGAGTGGCCTGAGGCGAGGAGTACTTGAAGCCGAAGCGCTGAAGGACCTGCTGCACCATGTGTGACTGATTCAGGGTAATGGTGCGGCGTGCTCTGTCCCGGGTGATCTGCAAGCCAAGGTAGCTGCGCAGTTCACCCAGGTCAGTGCACGTGTGTCTCTTTTGTTGCTCAGAATTCACGTAGGCGAGTCCAGCAGTGTCAGCTGTGGCAAAGACCAAGTCGTCGACGTACACGAGGATGTAGAACGGCGGCAGAGAGGTGTCGGTGCGCAGAAACAACGACGGGTCGGCAGTAGAAGGAGCAAACCCAAGAGCCGCAAGCGTAGTCCTCAGTGTGTCGTGCCACTCACGTGGCACCTGGCGAAGACCGTAGACTGGACGCCGGAGACTCCACTGGGTACCAGGAGGGAAAGACCCAATGAAGCCAGGTGGGCGGCGCAGCCAGATCTCCTCGTGCAGGCTGCCCTGCAAGAAAGCAGTGCTGAAGTCGAGAGAGTGCAGCTCGTAGTCACGGTGAGCAGCAACGTGCAGCAGTACCCGAAGAGTGGTCATCTTCGGGGTGGGGGAGAAGGTCTGAAAGTAGTCAACTCCCTGCCGCTGACTGAAGCCACGAGCCATGTAACGCGCCTTGAAGACAGGCGGAGAACCCGGCGGCTGCTTCACCCTGAAAATCCACATGCCACTGACAATGTTCGCCCCAGGAGGGGGGAAAGCGTCAATGTAGGTGCCTGTGGACTTCCAAGAAGCCATCTCTGCATCGATAGCTGCTTGCCACTGAAAGGAGTAGGGACCCTCTATCGCCTCCGCGTAAGAGCGCGTAGTCGGGATGTCAAGTGCATCCGGGTCTCCCTCAGGGGTAAGCAGTACGGACACGAGATGAGGTGAAGCAGCTGCCAGACACTGGAACTCCTCCTGCGTGTCCTCAAGGACGTCCGTGCCAAGGGCACACTCACCCCCGACGGACGGAGGACAGACAGACTCAGACTCAGCGACAAGACTAGCAGCGTAGTCTAGGCGAAAGCGAGCAGCAAAGTCGACCAGCTCAGCAACTAGGGCCGACGCAGCAGTGGACTCGAAAGAAGGGGTCAGTGACGACAGAAGCCAGGAGATGCGTGACAGTAGGACTGGCAGCACGAAGAGAGTCCGACTCCGGGTCGGCAAGAGTAGGAAGAGAGGAATCAGGAGGAGAAGGCAAAGGGGCATGGAGAGGAGCAGTGGACGGACGCAGAGACATCCTGTGCGTGCCAGGGACAGGAGGAGGACGCGGACGCGAACCACGACCACTAGCGCGAGCAGCACGGACAGGCGACGTAGGGCGAGACGAAGGCTCACGACGCTCAGCAAGACCCCCAGTAGGACTAGTGTAGGGAGAAGGAGCAGGCAAAGGGGAGGTAGGCTGCAACTGTAACTGTGACGGGACAGGCTGTGGACACTCTAAGGGAGGTGGAGGACCAGTAGAAGGTGGAAGACCAAGAACCTGCTGCAGGAGTGGAACGAAGTACGGTCGAGGCCGCGTGGCGATGCCAGAAACAGCAGGGACAGCACCAGCAGGAGCACCCGCTCCAGCAGCACCTCCAGGAGCTCCAGAACCTCCAGCAGCACCAGGAGCAACCCCAGCAGGACCGCCAGTGGTAGTCTCAGCGCCAACACCCTCAGCAGCACCAGCTCCAGTCGAACCTGCAGGCCCAGCTGCTCCAGTACTCCCAGGACGAGCACCTCCGGGACCCGCAACAGCAGCACCCTCAGTAGCCGACGAACCTCCAGCACCAGCAGCACGGCTCCAGCGCCGGGCAAACCACTCGCGCAGCTCCTGTGGAGAGAGTGGCCCCCGGCGAGACGAAGCACCCGGAGAACCTCAAGGCGGAGCACCTCCAGGCTCAACACCCCCAGGCTCAGCACCCCCAGGCTCAGCACCCCCAGGCTCAGCACCCCCAGGCGTAGCACCCCCAGGCTCAGCACCCCTAGGCTCAGCACCCCTAGGCTCAGCACCCCCAGTAGCCGAAGAACCTCCAGCACCAGCAGCACGGCTCCAGCGCTGGGCAAACCACTCGCGCAGCTCTTGTGGAGAAAGTGGCTCCCGGCGAGACGAAACACCCGGAGAACCTCCAGGTGGAGCACCTCCAGGCTTAGCACCCCCAGGCCCGGCACCCCCCGGCAAAGTACCTCCAGGCGTAGCACCCCCAGGCTCAGCACCCCAAGGCTCAGCACCCCCAGGCTCAGCACCCTAAGCAGCACCAGAGTCACCAGTGACCTCGACATGCTCGACGGCGTCTACCTGGGACACACCTGAAGGGGCAGGACCCTGAGGGGGGAGGGGGTCTACCAAGGGGGGACCTGGTACAAGGAAGAGCGGGGGCGGGGGGAGGGACGGACTGCGGTAGGGGAAGAGGCGGTAGTAGGGGACCGACTCTTCAAACGTGACGTCCTAGGAGGACAGAACACGGCGAGAGGTGGGGTGGTAGAACTGCCACCCAGGCGCGTCAGGGGGGAACCCCAGGAAGACGCAAGGAGCAGCACAAGGGGACAGCTTGTCCGCAGACAAGTCGCGGACAAATGCCTGAGATCCCCAGACCCGGAACGCCGACGCATCGCCAACCTTCCCCGTCCACAGCAAGGTTGGGGAGGTCTCCGGCCTGGAGACCCTGGGGTGAAGTTTGATCTGATGCGCCGCGTACCTGACCGCAAACGGCCACAGAAAATGGGGGGCAGCCGCATGCATCATAGACGTACGAGCGACGTCCATGACCATGTTAATGCGGCGCTCAGCAATCCCATTTTGCTGCGGAGAGTCCAGAAGCGTGAAGGTCTGAAAGATGCCCCGTGCGCGACAGTAGGCTCTCAGAAGGCCAGAGGAAACTCTCCGCCTAGGTCCGATTGCAGACGCAGAACAGGAAAGTCCGAGCCAAAGCTCTGCCTGAGCTGGAGACGAGCTGTGCGGATCTAGTCGATCAGCACCTCAGTGACATCACCCTTGCTGCGCAAGGGGAAGACTGTGGTATAACGCGAGTAGTCGTCAACAACTAGCAGGAAGTAGCGCTCGTGACCCTCTCCACGGACGCGGGCTGGGCCCCACACATCCATGTGAAGTGTCTGCAACGGGGCCTCTGTCGGAGGAAACTGGGAGGAGTGAGGGGCAGCACGCTGGCGCCCCTCGACACAGGGGACACAGGTAGGGCCAGGGCCCTAAGGAAGGGGAGGGAGGGACTGGGGGAAACCAGAAACAAGAAGACGAGAGGCCATGCCTCTGAGCCGAAGCAGAGAGGGGTGACCAAGGCGGTGGTGCCAGAGGAGAGTCTCGTGAGACAGGAGACGACACGAACAGGGGGCAGACTCAGGACCAGACCTGGACGCTGCAGCAAACACCTGACCCGACGCAGCTACCCTACCAGGCTCAGCAACTGGAGGAGACGCACTGGTCAGTGTGTACAGGCTCGACCCCGGCCGACGACTAAACGTGGCCCGGTGTCGGCGTGTCCGAGCGTTTGTGCAAATATATCTACCCTCTGCCTAAGCAACTCCACCCAGTCGGGGAGCTCAGCCTCGTCGCCAAACTCGGTACGCCAGGCGTCGCTCAGACGGGCGAAGCAGCGGGACGGTGTGTGACTAGGCGTCCCACAAGATTGACTAGTCTGAGCACCAGTGCGAATCACGTAAGAGCAGCGAACAGAACTGAGAGACCCTCTACTCTGAGCGTACCACTCACGAAGCTGCTGGGGCGTGAGAGACGCGCGTGGGCGTCGCTGGAGCTGCATCTGGCCGCCGCCAGTAGAAGCAGGAGCAGGAGTAGCAGCAGTAAGGCAGGCAGCCAAGCACTAGTAAGGCAGGGGCTCACCAGTGGTGGGAAGAGGAGGCTCGACGACTCGGCGACTCGGCGACTCGGCGGCACGGCGGCACTGCAGCAACTGCGGCTCGGCGGCTCGGGCGACTCGGGCGGCTCGGGTGCTCGGGCGACTCGGGCGGCTCGGCGGCTCGGCGGTACGGCTGCTCGGCAGCAAGTGCAGCTCGGCGGCTCGGCGACCCGGCGGCTCGGGCGGCTGAGGTGGCGCTGCGGCTCGGGCGGCTCGGGTGGCTCGGGCGGCTCGGGCGGCTCGGGCGGCTCGGGTGACTCGGCACTAGCTCGGCGGCGCCGGCGGCTCGGTGGTGACGGCGGGGCCGCCTGGGGATGGCGGCGGGGCCGGGTGGAGCGGCGACGGGGCCAGCAGAGGCGGCGCCGGGGTCGGCAGAGGTGGAGCTAGGGCCGCAGGGGCAGGCGACGGGGCCAGCAGAGGCGGGGCCGGGTCGGTGCAGGGCTGCGGGGCCGCAAGGGAGGTGGCGGGGCCGCGGCGGAGAATGGCGGCAGGGGCCGCGACGAAGGGCGGCAGGGGCCGCGACGAAGGGCGGTTTTTTTTTTTTTTTTTTTTTTTTTTTTTTTTTTTTTTTTTGAAACGAGAATGATTCAACTATGAAAGAGTTGGGTACAAGTACTAACCCCTTATTGGGTTGTACCCCATGTGGGCTACCCCACTACAGCCTACACAAATGTATAAGCTATATGTTCTGACAAAATACTCGAATCGCCGCCGTCGGAACTCAGCGCGCACGATCTTTGAATTATTTCAGCAACGCTTCGAGAGCGTTCCAGGTCAGGAAATAATATGGAGGGAAAGCTCAATGTGTGTTCGCGCTACGAGTATGGAAACAAAGAAACGTAAAACAGGGTAGGAAACTAGAATTATCAAGCCCTAGTATAAAGTTGTTTGTCCTTGCTTGTTTTAGACATAACTCGAGTGGATTTCTTTCTCTAGTACTTGCTGCAATAACGCCTTCAGTGTTCCGAGTTTTGACGTCTAGAAAGGAACGCCTGCTGCGACAACCAAGCTACTACTGCAAGCTTCTCTCTCTACACACTCGGACCCTTAGATAGGGGCTGACGTTAAGTCAGGCACCCAGGGACCCTTGGAGGTGACCCCGAGGAGAGTGCTGGCAGTATTAGAAAGGCGATTAGAGAGTAGGCTAGTACGTTTTAAGACTAACAATTCTTGTTATTTTATAACATCTAACTCTGTGTTAAGGCAAGGCCGCGACTACGGCATGACGGGGCCGCGACAGCGACCTGGCGGGGTCGCGCGCTGGCCTGACGGGCCTGCAGAGATTGCGTGGGCCTGCAGGAGCGGCGCGCGGTCGGGCAGAGGCTGCGCGCGGGCGGCGAGGGCCTGCAGGGGTGGCTCGGGGGCCTGACGGGCCTGCAGAGGCGGCTCGGGGGCCTGACGGGCCTGCAGAGGCGGCTCGGGGGGCCTGACGAGCCTGCAGAGACGGCTCGAGGGCCTTACTAGCCTGAAGGGGCGGCGCACTGGCCTAGGGCAGCATGAGGCAGCGCGAGGGCTGCAGGACGGCGCGCGGGCAGAACGAAGGGCGGGGCGCGCAAGGGCGCACTAGCAGAAAAGGCGCACAAGGGCGCACGAGCAGAGAAAGGCGCACGAGGGCACACGTAAGGTAGGGTGCACGAAGGCACTTCTAGCAGAATAGTGGGCCCGTAGTAGTAAGCGGTCCTAGGTGGCAACCTAGGCTCGTGATACCATGTCAGAATCAACAAGAGTGATTGAGCTAGGAAAAAGTTGGGTACAAGTAGGAAGCCCTAAACTTACTGTTCCCCATAGCAACTACCCCACTACAGCCTAAACAAACTGTAGCAGATATGACATTTGACAAAACTATGTTGGACACCTATACAAGGTATCGAAAAGTCGTTTTCGGTCAACTCTCGATATGAGATGATATCACGAATGCAGTTTCCGTTACGTCCGAGCAACGCGATTAGTTTTCATCGAAGTCAAGGTGCTACATTTGATAGTGGTGTTGTGCATTTTGAGAAAAAAGTGGTTCCTCAAGGCGCTTACGTTGCTTTAAGTCGATTTTGTAGTCCCGAACGACTATTTGTAACGATTTTTTTCAGAAGATTGCATAAAAATGGATTCTCACGTTGTAGCAGAAATGCATCGTTTACGTGAACGACCTCTCGTTTTAGATCCAGCATCAGTCGAGCTGATCTCAAAACAACCATCTGTCAGAACATATCTATAGCTTATACTTCTGCGTAGGCTGTAGTGGGGTATCCCATAGGGGGTACAACCCAGTTAGGGTTTCATATTTGTACTGCTTTCATTCATAGTTCATTCATTCCTGCTTACTCATTTACACATGGTATAGAGCTAGGTCCCTCCAAGACCAAAATTTTTTTTTTTGGGCCCACCGAAGCGCGCCCCCGAGGCGCGATTTTTTTTTAGCGACCCCTCGAGTCGCCCTCTCCCCTGCGGCCTCGCCGCCCACTCTGTCGCGGCCCCGCCCTGCTCCTTACGCGGCCCCGCCGCCTGCTCCTTACGCGGCCCCGCCTCGGCCCTTACGCGGCCCCGCGTCGCCTCCTACGCGGCCCTTACGCGGCCCCGCGCCGGCCCCTTACGCGGCCCTTACGCGGCCCTTACGCGGCCACGCCGCCGGCTCCTTACGCGGCCCCGCGCCGGCCCCTTACGCGGCCCTTACGCGGCCCTTACGCGGCCACGCCGCCAGCTCCTACGCGGCCCCGCGCCGGCTCCTTACGCGGCCCGTCCCCGGCCCCTACGCGGCTGCGCGCCGGCTCCTACGCGGCTCTTACGCGGCCCCGCGCCGGCCCCCCCCCCCCTTACGCGGCCCTGACGCGGCCACGCCGCCGGCTCCTACGCGGCCCCGCGCCGGCTCTCACGCGGCCCCGCAGCTGGCTCCTACTCGGCCCCGCAGCCGGCCCCTTAAGCGGCCCCACCGCCGGCCTCCTACTCGGCCCTGCCCCGGCTCCTATCACGGCCCCGCCCCGGCTCCTTCGCGGCCCTGCCCCGGCTCCTACGCGGCCCTACCGCCGGCCCTGACGCGGCCCCGCCCCGTCTCACTTCTACGCGACCCGAGCCGCCTGTCGCCGAGCAGCCCGGGACCCGAGCCGCCCTGCAGCCGAGCCGCCCGGGAGCCGAGCCGCCCTGCACCCGAGCCGCCCTGCAGCCCAGCCGCCCGGGAGCCGAGCCGCCCTGCACCCGAGCCGCCCTGCCGTCGAGCCGCCCGGGAGCCGATCCGCTGTACACCCGAGCCGCCCGGTCGCCGTTCTGCTTTTCTGTCGAGCTGCGCGACCTGCCCTGCCTGGTGAGCACAGTCCCACTGTCACTGCGTGCTCTCCCCCCTACTGCTTGCACTGCTTCACAGTCGTCGTCATGGCTACCCATAGTGTCCTAGCTTTTGACGCTGAGGGTCGCGCCATTGATTTTGAGGTCTGGCTAGACGACCTGCAGCTGTTCTTACAGTGCGACAGGGCTGATGACCTTTCTCTCTTTGACCTCACCTCTGGCGCCTCTCCTGCTCCTGCTGCTGATGCTGATCCCGCTGTCCGCTCTAAGTGGGCCACCCGCGATGCTGCTGCACGTCTTGCTGTGCGTCGCCACCTCCCTACCTCTGAGCGTGCGCACTTTAGTCAGTACAAGAGTGCTCAGACCTTGTACGACGCTGTAGTTGCGCGCTACTCCTCCCCTGCCACTGCTGCACTGAGCCGTCTCATGCTTCCCTACCTCTTTCCTGACCTCTCTGCCTTTCCCACTGTCGCTGACCTCATTACGCACCTCCGCACTAGTGACACTCGCTACCGCGCCGCCCTTCCTGCTGAGTTCTGCGCTAGGAACCCCCCTCCCATGTACATCGCTCTCTACTACGTAGTCGCGCGCCTCCCTGACTCCCTTCGCGTCGTCAGGGACCACTTTCTCGCAGTCTGTCCCACCACTCTCACCGTCGACCTCCTCGAGAAGGCCCTCCTTGCAGCGGAGAAGAGCATAGTCGCTGTAGGTGC
The DNA here is from genome assembly GCA_948144175.1 of Closterium sp. NIES-65. Lineage (NCBI taxonomy): Eukaryota > Viridiplantae > Streptophyta > Zygnematophyceae > Desmidiales > Closteriaceae > Closterium > Closterium sp. NIES-65. The sequence continues at coordinate 379,038 of CANXME010002590.1, read as the reverse complement.
TTCTCGTGGTGACCCTCGCACCCCCATCTTTGAGGGGTGCTCTCCTTCCCCCTTGCTGCCCTCTGTTGCCTCTGCTACTGCTGCCGACCTGCTTGGTCTTGAGTCGGTCGGCGCGGCGTCTGCCCCTAGTGGGAGACGTCGCTCCAGCAAGGGCAAGGGAGGCAAGGGCGCGGGTGGAGCTGGGGGGGGCGGTGGCGGTGGCGGCGGTGGCGGCGGAGGGAGTGGGGGTGGCGGCGGGACTGGTGGCGGGAGTGGTGGTGGTGGTGGTGGCAGCAGCGGCGGAGACGGTGGTGGTGGTGCCAGCGGTGGTGGTGGAGGCAGCGGCGGAGGTGGAGGCGGCGGAGGTGGAGGCAGTGGAGACGGCAGCGGCGGAGGCAGTAGTGGTGGAGGAGGTGGAGCTGGTCGGGGTGGTACCCAGCAGCGTAGCGGCGGTGGTGGTGGCCAGCGCTCGCAGCGGCAGCAGCAGCAGCGCTCACGGGACATCCCTTCGCCTCAGCAGCTTCGTGAGTGGTACGCTAGGCGTCAGAGGGGTGGGGGTACTGGTCCCTGCACCTACGTTCTTCGTTCCGGCGACCGCGCGGGTGAGCAGTGTGGGGGTGCCCACGCCACCCAGCGCTGCTTTGGCCGCCTGACGGACGCTTGGCGTCAGCAGTTCCCTGGGGCTAGTGAGATCCCTCGCTGGGATGAGCTTCTCAGGACTGGTGTAGCGATCTTTGATCTTGATTTTGATGCTATCCTTACTGCTATGTATGTTGTGGATTATAGTGAGGAGAATGAGGGTTACCGGTGTTTCCAGCCCGACCCGGGCATTGGTACTGCTGCGCTAGGTACTTGTGAGGCTGCTGCTCTAGGTGCCAGTGCGTCTGCGCTCTCAGGTACTGGTGAGACTGCGTTCTCAGGTACTGAGTCGTCCTCGTCCTCCCTCACTTTCACACTTGACTACGGAGCTTTTCGCTCCTTCTTTCGAGACCGCACTACCCTTTCGCCGCTCGCCAGGCCGGTTGCGGTCTCCCTTGCTGACCCCTCTGGGGGTCTTGTCCTGTCTCACTTCTCCACTGTCCTCCCGTGTGCGGCTGCCCCTTCGGGCACCCTGTCGGGTCTGTACCTTCCCTCGTTCTCTACGAACTTGGTGAGTGGAGCGGACCTGCAGGATGGGGGTGTTCACCAGTTCACTCCTGCGCGTCAGCGGGTGACCCACTGCACGGAGGCTCGCACAGGCCGACACCTGGCCACGTTCTCGCGTCGGCCGGGGTCGAGTCTCTACACCCTGACCGTTGAGTCTCCTCCTGTCCCTGCGTCTGGTCAGGTGGCTGCGTCGGGTCAGGTACTTGCTGCTGCGTCCCGGTCAGGTCCTGAGTCTGCCCCCTGTTCTTGTCGCCTCCTGTCTCACGAGACTCTCCTGTGGCACCACCGTCTTGGCCACCCCTCCTTGCCCCGTCTTCGGAGCATGGCTTCCCGTGTCCTTGTCTCTGGTCTTCCCCAATCTCTCCCTCCTCTCCCCTCCGGGCCAGGACCTTCCTGTGTCCCCTGTGTCGAGGGTCGCCTCCGGGCTACTCCTCACTCCTCCCACTTCCCCCCGACAGAGGCTCCCCTGCAGACGCTTCACATGGATGTGTGGGGCCCAGCCCCCGTCCGTGGGCAGGGTTACGAGCGATACTTCCTGTTGGTGGTTGACGACTACTCGCGTTACACCACAGTCCTCCCCTTGCGCAGCAAAGGTGCGGTCACTGAGGTGCTGATCGACTGGATCCGCGAGGCTCGTCTCCAGCTCAGGAAGAGCTTCGGCTCGGACTTTCCTGTTCTGCGTCTGCACTCTGACAGAGGCGGAGAGTTCTCTTCTCGCCTTCTGCGAGACTACTGTCGTGCACGGGGGATCCGCCAGACCTTCACGCTTCCGGACTCACCACAGCAAAATGGGATTGCTGAGCGCCGCATTGGCATGGTCATGGATGTCGCTCGTACGTCCATGATGCATGCGGCTGCCCCCCATTTTCTGTGGCCGTTTGCGGTGAGGTACGCGGCGCATCAGCTCAACCTTCACCCCCGGGTCTCTCGGCCTGCGATGTCCCCAGTCTTGCTGTGGACAGGGAAGGTTGGCGATGCGTCTGTGTTCCGTGTCTGGGGATCTCGGGCGTTTGTCCGCGACTTGTCTGCGGACAAGCTGTCCCCTCGTGCTGCTCCCTGTGTCTTTCTTGGCTTCCCCACTGACGCCCCAGGGTGGCAGTTTTACCACCCCTCCTCTCGTCGTGTTCTGTCCTCCCAGGACGTCACGTTCGACGAGTCAGTCCCCTTCTACCGTCTCTTCCCCTACCGCACTCCTTCCCTCCCCCCTCCCCCGGACTTCCTTTTGCCGGTTCCCCCCCCGGTAGACCCCCTCCCCCCTCAGGTTCCTGCCCCCTCAGGTGTGTCCCAGGTAGACGCCGTTGACCTGGTCGAGGTTACTGGTGACTCTGGTCCTGCTGCGGGTGCTGAGCCTGGGGGTGCTGACTCTGGGGGTACTGTGCGCGGGGGTGTTGTGCCTGGGGGTGCTACTGCTGGGGGTGCTGGGCCTGAGGGTGCTACTGCGGTGGGTGCGGAGCCTGGGGGTGCTGAGCCGGGGGGTGCTGTGCCTAGAGGTGCTGGGTCTGGGGGTGCTGGGTCGGGAGCTGCTGAGCCTGGGGGTGCTGAGCTGGGAGCTGTTGAGCCTGGGGTTTCTCCTGCTACTGCGTCTCGCCGGGAGCCCCTCTCTCCACAGGAGCTGCGCGAGTGGTTCGCTCGCCGCTGGAGGCGTGCTGCTGAGTCTGGAGGTGCTGCTGGAGCTGGAGCTGGGGCTTCTTCGATCGTCGAGGGTGCGGGTGCTGCCGGTCCCGGAGCTGCTGGACCTGCGGGTCCTCCTGGAGCTGGAGCTGCTGAGGGCGTTCGTGCTGAGCCTGCTGCTGTTGGTCCTGCCGCTGGAGGTGTGGGTGGCGCTGGTGCTCTCGCTGAGGGTGCTGGTGCTGTCCCTGCTGAGACTGGAGCTGCCGCGCGGCCTCGGCCGTACTTCGTTCCGCTCCTTCAGCAGGTTCTTGGTCTTTCTCCTCCAGTAGAGGGTCCACCGCCTGTCCAGTCGCAGTCCCTACTGGAGCCTTCCTCTCCACTGCCTGCTCCCTCTCCTTACACTGGTCCTACTGGAGGTCTTGCTGAGCGTCGTGAGCCTGCGTCTTGCCCCGCGTCGCCTGTTCGTGCTGCTCGCGCTAGTGGTCGCAGTTCGCGTCAGCGTCCTCCTCCTGTCCCTGGCACGCACCGGATGTCTCTGCGTCCGTCCACTGCTCCTCTGCGTGCCCCTTTGCCTTCTCCTCCTGAGTCCTCTCTTCCTGCGCTTGCCGACCCTGAGTCGGACTCTCTTCGCGCTGCCAGTCCTACTGTCACGCGTCTGCTTGCTACTGTCGTCACTGACCCCTCTTTTGAGTCCACTGCTGCGTCTGCTCTTGTCGCTGAGCTCGTCGACTTTGCTGCTCGCTGTCGTCTCGACTACGCTGCTAGTCTTGTTGCTGAGTCTGCGTCTGTCTGTCCTCCGTCCGTCGGGGGTGAGTGTGCTCTTGACACGGACGTCCTAGAGGACAGGCAGGAGGAGTTACAGTGTCTAGCGGCTGCTTCACCTCATCTCGCGTCTGTACTGCTTGCCCCTGAGGGAGACCCGGATGCACTAGACATCCCGACTCCGCGTTCTTACGCGGAGGCCGTAGAGGGCCCCTACTCCTCTCAGTGGCAGGCAGCCATGGATGCAGAGATGGCTTCCTGGAAGTCCACAGGCACCTACGTTGACGCGGTTCCCCCTCCTGGGGCGAACATCGTCAGTGGCATGTGGATCTTCAGGGTGAAGCGGCCGCCGAGCTCTCCACCTGTCTTCAAGGCACGGTACGTTGCTCGTGGCTTCAGTCAGCGACAGGGAGTTGACTACTTTCGGACCTTCTCTCCCACCCCGAAGATGACTACTCTTCGGGTGCTGCTGCACATAGCCGCTCAGCGCGACTACGAGCTTCACTCTCTCGACTTCAGCACTGCGTTCTTGCAGGGTAGCCTGCACAAGGAGATCTGGCTTCGCCGTCCACCTGGCTTCACTGGGACTTTCCCTCCTGGCACCCAGTGGAGCCTCAGACGGCCAGTCTACGGTCTCCGCCAGGCACCGCGCGAGTGGCACGACACACTGAGGACTACGCTTGCGGCTCTTGGGTTTGCTCCTTCTACTGCTGACCCGTCGCTGTTTCTTCGCACCGACACTTCCCTGCCGCCGTTCTACATCCTCGTGTACGTCGACGACTTGGTCTTTGCCACAGCGGACACTGCTGGACTCGCCTACGTGAAGTCCGAGCTGCTGAAGAGACACACGTGCACAGACCTGGGTGAACTGCGCAGCTACCTTGGCTTGCAAATCACTCGGGACAGAGCACGCCGCACCATTACCTTGACTCAGTCACACATGGTGCAGCAGGTCCTTCAGCGCTTCGGCTTCACGTACTCCTCGCCTCAGGCCACTCCTCTGCCTACTCGCCACTCACTCTCAGCTCTGCCTTCGGATGAGTCCGTAGAGTCGAGTGGTCCGTATGCAGAGCTTGTTGGCTGCCTCATGTACCTGATGACCTGCACACGACCTGACCTTGCATACCCTCTGAGCATTCTTGCGCGCTATGTTGCTCCTGGGAGACACAGACCGGAGCACATGGCTGCAGCGAAGAGGGTATTGCGCTACCTGTGCAGTACGTCAGGCATGGGGCTAGTGCTTGGAGGGCGGAGTCCAGTGGTCCTTACCGGCCACGCGGACGCTTCTTGGGCTGACGACCAGGCTACGCAGCGGTCGTCACAGGGTTACACCTTCAGCCTTGGTTCCGGCTCTGTCTCGTGGCGGTCTACTCGCTCGTCTTCGGTTCTCGGCTCCAGTTGTGAGGCTGAGATCTACGCCGGAGCCATGGCTGCACAGGAGCTTCGCTGGCTCACCTACCTGCTGACTGACCTTGGAGAGCCGCCTCGTTCTCCTCCAGTGCTGTACGTAGACAACAAGGCTATGCTGGCCTTGTGTCGAGAGCAGCGCTTGGAGCACAGAACGAAGCACATTGCTCTCCGCTACTTCCTTGCTCGTGAGTTGCAGCAGCGTGGTCAGTTGCGACTTGCGTACGTGGCCTCTGAGGCCAACACTGCTGATGTGTTCACCAAGGCACTTGCGCCTTGTGACCATCAGCGCTTCTGCACCCAGCTGGGTCTTGTGCCTGTCTTGCCTCACTTGCTCTCCTCTTGACTTTACTTGTACTGTGACATATATATATACCTGCTCTTGCTTGTCTAGTTTTATATATATATGTCTGTACTCTTGCTTGTGAACTGGCCTTTGGCCTTGCTCTTGTGCTCGGACTGTGTGGTGACTTTGTGATCCACCCTGAGCTTTGCTTTGTCTTGCTTGACTGGTCTTGTGACCCCTTGTTCTCCCCCACTTTGCCTATGGGGGTGTGTCAGAACATATCTATAGCTTATACTGCTGCGTAGGCTGTAGTGGGGTATCCCATAGGGGGTACAACCCAGTTAGGGTTTCATATTTGTACTGCTTTCATTCATAGTTCATCCATTCCTGCTTACTCATTTACACAACTTTCTCACGAAGCGACAGCCACGCCAGCAGTATCAGCACTGCTCCGAACTCAGCGGTGTGGTCAAGCAGGTCAATTCGAGCCACGGCCAGGAGTGAAGGGGGGTGTTACGAATAGTAATATTTGATATTACTAAGCACTCCTCGCCGCAGCAAAAGGAACACGCAATACCGGGAATGAACGCGAAGCGTCCGACGCTTGGAACAGAATCGAAGCGTCGAACGGTTACAGGACATCTGGACCGTCAGAGAAGACAGCACCGGGCAGCTGCAGGCAGGATGGTTTTGGCGGGAACAGTTACGAAACTGTACGAGCCGCACAGTTAAGAATATATCTGAATAAGGGAATGTACCCCTTAGAGAGTACATGGCTAGCTAGGTCGTTTCGTCTTCCCTCTACTCATATTTATATTTCCTGTACCTGCATGTTTTAATCATCTCAAGCATTTTACATTCACTCTGCCATTTGAGATCAAGGGCCCACCAACACTACCTGTCTTCAAGCGAACCTTCCTGAGCAGATCCTGGGCTACGATCAACTTCTGATCGCAACATCTCTTATAAACAGGCTAGCCTTTTTATACGACACCTATTTGTGTGTACGAGTTGAGACATATATGTCTTATAATCAAAACCGGGGTTTAGGGGTTTTCTTATAAACAGGGGGTGTCTTCTAAACGAGCCTTCTTTACTTTAGGGGGGTACATGCATACATTCATGAATCTCTACTTCTACCTAACCCCCCTCAGTCACCGCCTCCTCGCCTGCGCTAACAACAGGCTCTACACCCAGGTCTGGCACTCGCCAGGCATGCCTAGCCGTCTCCCTAGGCTCGATCATGCGGTCAGCCTCGGCTGCCGCCCCGCGGTAGTTGGGGGTCTCCTGATACAGCACCTCCAGGCCGGTTGCCACTGCCACCTCCCGCACGCCCTTCGCCTGCATCGCCTCCTCCTCCTCCTTCTCTGGAGCCTGACCGAGCAGGCGCGTGTTATCGCCTGTGGTCCCCCCGAGGGACATGTCCGCGGAGACATCAGTGGTGCTCCTGGCGCGCAGGTGAGACATCACCAGGTGGTTCTCCGTTCCGTCCAGCTTGCTTGAGATCCCACAGTGGCGGAACGCGTCGATGATGATCTGCTTGGGGACTTGATCCCAAGCCTCTGCGATCCACTGCAGCACCACGGGGTGGGGCGGCCTCCACAGGTTTCCTGCGGGTGGGTTTGAGGACGGGGCAGCGAGATGTTAGAGACACGGACATGAAGGAGCATGTTTAAGACAAGGACAGGAAACAGAATAGGAATAATACCATAAATGAAGGACCAACTCACCCTTATTCGTCTTCAGGTGAATCCCCTCACGCATGAACCACCTGGCGTAGCATGCTCGCACAGCAGCCTTGAAGCACCGGTTGATTGAGACGTCCAGGGGTTGAATCTGGCTCGTACAACCCGCTGGGATGACTGCAGGGGTGATGCTATGCGTGCGGTACGACTGAAGCATGGTCTGGGTCATGTGACCGCGGTAGGAGTCCAACACCAGCATCGCACGCCTCACGTTCTGGCCGCGCTGGGGGTTCAGATGGGGCAGCTCCTCCTTGGACAGCCAGGTCTGCACAGCGCTCTTGTCCATCCACCCGTTGTCCTGTGCTTGGACCACGATTCCTGCCAGGCACACAAGGGACAGACGGGCTTCAGCACAGTGGGGCATGCTCATCAGGCAGTCGCACACTTGAATTCATTACGCTTACCTTCCGAAATCTCACAGTTGGGGACGTTCTTCATCTTGAACCACACCCACGGCCGCAGCTTCTCCCCGAATGCAGTGCACGCGAGCATCACCATCAAGCACGTTTCCTCGTAGCCTGCAGTGCGGATTGGGACCGAGCGCGCGCCGCGGTGCTCGATTGTCCGTTCGGCTGGCATCTCCACGAAAAGTGGAGTCTAGTCCGCGTTGATGATGCGGGCCAGGTCGATGTTGTGCTGCGCCCTGTTGATGCGCACAAACTTTCAGAAGGACTCGCAGTCCTTCGTGTTGAACAAGAATGAATGAACTAAGAGTGAAATGAGTACAAATGTGAAAAACTAGGAATGTGTACCCCCTATAGGCTAACCCATTGTAGCCTTAACAACTACAACAACATATATAATGTTTGACACACCCCCATAGGCGAAGTGGGGGAGAACTAGGGGTCACAAGACCAGTCAAGTAAAGCAAAGCAAGCTCAGGGTGGATCACAACGTCACCACACAATCCGAGCACAAGTGCAAGGCCACAAGGCCTGTTCACATGCAGGAGTACAGATATATATATAAGACTAAACAAGCAAGAACAGTGATATATATATGCAACAGTACAAAGAGGGTCAAGAGGAGAGCAAGTGAGGCAAAACAGACACAACACCCAGCTGGGTACAGCAGCGCTGATGATCACAAGGCGGAAGTGCCTTGGTGAAGACATCAGCAGTGTTGGCCTCAGAGGCCACGTACGCAAGTCGCAACTGACCACGCTGCTGTAGCTCACGAGCAAGGAAGTAGCGGAGAGCAATGTGCTTTGTTCTGTGCTCCAGTCTCTGCTCCCGACTCAAGGCCAGCATGGCCTTGTTGTCGACGTACAGGACTGGAGGAGAACGAGGCGGCTCTCCAAGGTCGGTCAGCAGGTAGGTGAGCCAGCGAAGCTCCTGAGCAGCCATGGCCCCTGCGTAGATCTCAGCCTCACAACTGGAGCCAAGAACAGAAGACGAGCGAGTAGCCCGCCACGAAACAGAGCCAGAACCAAGGCTGAAGGTGTAACCCAGTGACGACCGCTGCGTAGCCTTGTCGTCAGCCCAAAAAGCGTCTGCGTGTCCAGTGAGGACCACTGGACTCCGCCCTCCAAGCACTAGTCCCATGCCCGACGTACTGCACGAATAGCGCAACACCCTCTTCGCTGCAGCCATGTGCTCTGGTCGGTGTCTCCCAGGAGCAACATAGCGTGCAAGAATGCTAAGAGGGTATGCAAGGTCAGGTCGAGTGCAGGTCATCAGGTACATGAGGCAGCCAACAAGCTCTGGGTACGGGCCACTCAGCTCTACGGACTCATCCGAAGGCAGAGCTGAGAGCGAGTGGTGAGTAGACAGAGGAGTGGCCTGAGGCGAGGAGTACGTGAAGCCGAAGCGCTGAAGGACCTGCTGCACCATGTGTGACTGAGTCAGGGTAATGGTGCGGCGTGCTCTGTCCCGGGTGATCTGCAAGCCAAGGTAGCTACGCAGTTCACCCAGGTCAGTGCACGTGTGTCTCTTCTGCAGCTTGGACTTCACGTAGGCGAGTCCAGTAGTGTCAGCTGTGGCAAAGACCAAGTCGTCGACGTACACGAGGATGTAGAACGGCGGCAGAGAGGTGTCGGTGCGCAGAAACAGCGACGGGTCGGCAGTAGACGGAGCGAACCCAAGAGCCGCAAGCGTAGTCCTCAGTGTGTTGTGCCACTCACGTGGCGCCTGGCGGAGACTGTAGACTGGACGCCGGAGACTCCACTGGGTACCAGGAGGGAAAGACCCAGTGAAGCCAGGTGGGCGGCGCAGCCAGATCTCCTCGTGCAGGCTGCCCTGCAGGAAAGCTGTGCTGAAGTCGAGAGAGTGCAGCTCGTAGTCCCGGTGAGCAGCAACGTGCAGTAGTACCCGAAGAGTGGTCATCTTTGGGGTGGGGGAGAAAGTCTGAAAGTAGTCAACTCCCTGTCGCTGACTGAAGCCACGAGCCACGTAAGGCGCCTTGAAGACAGGCGGAGAACCCGGCGGCCGCTTCACCCTGAAGATCCACATGCCACTGACGATGTTCGCCCCAGGAGGGGGGACAGCGTCAACGTAGGTGCCTGTGGACTTCCACGAAGCCATCTCTGCATCCATAGCTGCCTGACACTGAGAGGAGTAGGGACCCTCTATCGCCTCCGCGTAAGAGCGCGGAGTCGGGATGTCAAGTGCATCCGGGTCTCCCTCAGGGGTAAGCAGTACGGACACGAGATGAGGTGAAGCAGCTGCCAGACACTGGAACTCCTCCTGCCTGTCCTCAAAGACGTCCGTGCCAAGGGCACACTCACCCCCGACGGACGGAGGACAGACAGACTCAGACTCAGCGACAAGACTAGCAGTGTAGTCTAAGCGACAGCGAGCAGCAAAGTCGACGAGCTCAGTAACGAGAGCAGACGCAGCAGTAGACTCGAAAGAAGGGTCAGTGATAACAGTAGCAAGGAGACGCGTGACAGTAGGACTGGCAGCACGAAGAGAGTCCGACTCAGGGTCGGCGAGAGCAGGAAGAGAGGACGCAGGAGGAGAAGGCAAAGGGGCACGTAGAGGAGCAGTAGACGGACGTAGAGACATCCAATGTGTGCCAGGGCCTTACTAGCCTGAAGGGGCGGCGCACTGGCCTAGGGCAGCATGAGGCAGCGCGAGGGCTGCAGGACGGCGCGCGGGCAGAACGAAGGGCGGGGCGCGCAAGGGCGCACTAGCAGAAAAGGCGCACAAGGGCGCACGAGCAGAGAAAGGCGCACGAGGGCACACGTAAGGTAGGGTGCACGAAGGCACTTCTAGCAGAATAGTGGGCCCGTAGTAGTAAGCGGTCCTAGGTGGCAACCTAGGCTCGTGATACCATGTCAGAATCAACAAGAGTGATTGAGCTAGGAAAAAGTTGGGTACAAGTAGGAAGCCCTAAACTTACTGTACCCCATAGCAACTACCCCACTACAGCCTAAACAAACTGTAGCAGATATGACATTTGACAAAACTATGTTGGACACCTATACAAGGTATCGAAAAGTCGTTTTCGGTCAACTCTCGATATGAGATGATATCACGAATGCAGTTTCCGTTACGTCCGAGCAACGCGATTAGTTTTCATCGAAGTCAAGGTGCTACATTTGATAGTGGTGTTGTGCATTTTGAGAAAAAAGTGGTTCCTCAAGGCGCTTACGTTGCTTTAAGTCGATTTTGTAGTCCCGAACGACTATTTGTAGCGATTTTTTTCAGAAGATTACATGAAAATGGATTCTCACGTTGTAGCAGAAATGCATCGTTTACGTGAACGACCTCTCGTTTTAGATCCAGCATCAGTCGAGCTGATCTCAAAACAACCATCATGTGTGAAATTCGTTTTTCAAAACGTAAGAAGTTATCGAGGACATTTCAAGGATGTCAATATAAACAGTCTCAATGACTTCAATTTCGTGGTCCTCTTCGAGAGACACTTAGATTCAAATGATATATTACCGACAAAAACATTTCCGCTCTTTGGAGTTTTTCGCGCAGATAGCAATTCTGGTGGAATTGTATTGTATCATCGGATTCTTTGCCTTAACTGTCTCTTGCCTAGCTAGGACTCTCCTAGCTATGGCTCCTGATCTTAACTATTCTACCTCCTATTATGACATGGTATCAGAGGGCGGCATGTCTGCCGCCGCCCTGTGTATGGGCTCACCACCTGCTTCCGCTTCTGCTCTGTCTGCCGCGCGCCCCGTGGTGCGCGGCGTCAAAATTAGAGTTTTCTGCCCGCCGTGCGTCCCGAGGCGCGCGGCGGCTTTCTGCCCCGTCAATCCGCGCGTCGCCCCCGGGAGGAGCTGCGACGGGCGACGGGGACCCGCACGTCGCCCCTTCTCGCCTGTCGTGGCCCGCGCGACCTGCGTAGGGCCCGCGCGCTGCCCGTACAGCCTGCGTACGGGCAGCGCCAGGCCCGCGCGCGGCCTGTATGGGCTGCGCAAGGCCAGGGCGCGCCTCAGGCCGCCCGCGCGCGGTTTGTACGGGCTGCGCCAGGCCCGCAGGCGCCCTGTTTCCTCTTCCCTTGCGCTGCCCGCTGTCCCCCGTGCTTCTGACGGCGCCCCACCCCTGCTGCTGCCCGTTCTCCTGAATTAGGGTTTGGGGGTGAGGGGTATGGGGGTGCAGATTCTAAGCGCCGTCCCCTGCTCCTCCTCCTCCTCCGTCTCCCGCTGCTGCAGCTGCCGCTCAGGGGAGTGGGTGTGTGGGAGCCGAAGGAGTGGTACTAGGGGGGTGACATGGGAGTGGAACTAGGGGTGCAGCAAAGGGTGTGTTAAAGGGGGTGGGACAGTTGGGGGAAGTTGAGCGGAGGCAGCAGTCGTGAAGCCAGCAGCTCTAGTCGCCCGTGAGACCGTTGCGCCAGTCGCCCGTGAGCCCGTCGCTCCAGACGCCCGTGAGCCCGTTGCTCCAGCCGCCCGTGAGCCCGTTGCTCCAGTCGCCCGTGGATCAGTTGCTCCTACCGCTCGTCTAGCCGCGGAGCCAGTTGCTCCAGTTGCCCGTATGCCAGTTGCTCCAGTTGCCAGTGTGCCAGTTGCTCCAGTTGCCCGTGTGCCAGTTGCTCCAGTTGCGCAGTGTGTCTGCAGCTTCCACTGTCACCTCCTATCTTCTCTCCTCACACAGTCTCTCCTCCTCCTCACTTGCCCTCTGTGATATCCCCTAGCTTTGCTTGTCCTTGTGAACCTGCTCTAGGACTAGTTGCTCTGCTGATTATTGAGAAAGTTTGAACGAGAATGAATGAACTATGAGTGAAGTGAGTACAAATAGCAAACCCTAATTGGGTTGTACCCCCTATGGGATACCCCGCTATAGCCTACACAACAGCATAAGCTATATAATGTTCTGACACACCCCCATAGGCAAAGTGGGGGAGAACAAGGGGTCACAAGACCAGTCAAGCAAAGCAAAGCAAAGCTCAGGGTGGATCACAAAGTCACCACACAGTCCGAGCACAAGAGCAAGGCCACAAGGCCAGTTCACATGCTGGAGTACACACACATATATATATATATAAAGCTAGACAAGCAAGAGCAGGTATATATATGTGACAGTACAAGTAAGGTCAAGAGGAGAGCAAGTGAGGCAAGACAAGTACAAGACCCAGCTGGGTGCAGAAGCGCTGATGGTCACAAGGCGCGAGTGCCTTGGTGAACACATCAGCAGTGTTGGCCTCAGAGGCCACGTACGCAAGCCGCAACTATCCACGCTGCTGTAGCTCATGAGCAAGGAAGTAGCGAAGAGCAATGTGCTTCGTTCTGTGCTCCAGACGCTGCTCTCGACACAAGGCCAGCATGGCCTTGTTGTCTACGTACAGCACTGGAGGAGAACGAGGCGGCTCTCCAAGGTCAGTCAGGAGGTAGGTGAGCCAGCGAAGCTCCTGTGCAGCCATGGCCCCTGCGTAGATCTCAGCCTCACAACTGGAGCTGAGAACCGAAGACGAGCGAGTAGCCCGCCACGAGACAGAGCCGGAACCAAGGCTGAAGGTGTAACCCTGTGACGACCGCTGCGTAGCCTGGTCGTCAGCCCAAGAAGCGTCCGCGTGTCCTGTAAGGACCACTGGACTCCGCCCTCCAAGCACTAGCCCCATGCCCGACGTACTGCACAGGTAGCGCAACACCCTCTTCGCTGAAGCCATGTGCTCTGGTCGGTGTCTCCCAGGAGCTACATAGCGTGCAAGAATGCTAAGAGGGTATGCAAGGTCAGGCCGTGTGCAGGTCATCAGGTACATGAGGCAGCCAACAAGCTCTGGGTACGGGCCACTCGACTCTACAGACTCATCTGAAGGCAGAGCTGAGAGCGAGTGGCGAGTAGACAGAGGAGTGGCCAGAGGTGAGGAGTACGTGAAGCCGAAGCGCTGAAGGACCTGCTGCACCATGTGTGACTGAGTCAAGGTAATGGTGCGGCGTGCTCTGTCCCGAGTGATCTGCAAGCCAAGATAGCTACGCAGCTCACCCAGGTCTGTGCACGTGTGTCTCTTCAGCAGCTCGGACTTCACGTAGGCGAGTTCAGCAGTGTCCGCTGTGGCAAAGACCAAGTTGTCGACGTACACGAGGATGTAGAACGGCGGCAGAGAAGTGTCGGTGCACAGAAAGAGCGACGGGTCAGCAGTAGAAGGAGCAAACCCAAGAGCCGCAAGCGTAGTCCTCAGTGTGTCTTGCCACTCACGTGGAGCCTGGCGGAGACCGTAGACTGGCCGTCGGAGGCTCCACTGGGTGCCAGGAGGGAAAGTCCCAGTTAAGCCAGGTGGACGGCGCAGCCAGATCTCCTCGTGCAGGCTACCCTACAAGAACGTAGTGCTGAAGTCGAGAGAGTGAAGCTCGTAGTCGCGCTGAGCGGCTATGTGCAGCAGCACCCGAAGAGTGGTCATCTTCGGGGTGGGAGAGAAGGTCTGAAAGTAGTCAACTCCCTGCTGCTGACTGAAGCCACGAGCGACGTACCGCGCCTTGAAGACAGGTGGAGAGCCCGGCGGTCGCTTCACCCTGAAGATCCACATGCCACTGACGATGTTCGCCCCAGGAGGGGGAACCGCGTCAACGTAGGTGCCTGTGGACTTCCAGGAAGCCATCTCTCCATCCATAGCTGCCTCCCCCTGAGAGGAGTAGGGACCCTCTACGGCCTCCGAGTAAGAGCGCGGAGTCGGGATGTCTAGTGCATCCGGGTCTCCCTCAGGAGTAAGCAGTACAGACGCGAGATGAGGTGAAGCAGCAGCCAGACACTGGAACTCCTCCTGCCTGTCCTCTAGAATGTCCGTGCCAAGAGCACTCTCACCCCCGACGGACGGAGGACAGACAGACGCAGACTCAGCAACAAGACTGGCAGCGTAGTCTAGACGATAGCGAGCAGCAAAGTCGACGAGCTCAGTGATAAGAGCAGACGCTGCAGCGGACTCAAAAGAGGGGTCAGTGACGACAGTAGCAAGCAGATGCGTGACAGTAGGACTGGCAGCACGAAGGGAGTCCGACTCTTGGTCGGCAAGCACAGGAAGGGAGGACTCAGGAGGAGAAGGCAAAGGGGCACGCAGAGGAGCAGTGGACGGACGCACAGACATCCGGTGCGTGCCAGGGACAGGAGGAGGACGCTGACGCGAACCGCGACCACTAGCGGGAGCAACACGAACAGGCGACGCGGGACGAGACGCAGGCTCACGGCGCTCAGCAAGACCCCCAGTACGACCAGTGTAAGGAGAGGGAGCAGGCAGTGGGGAGGTAGGCTCCAGCAAAGACTACGACTGGACAGGCTGTGGACACTCTACGGGAGGAGAAAGACCAAGAACTTGCTGCAGGAGCGGAACGAAGTACGGCCGAGGCCGCGCGGCAACTCCAGACTCAGCAAGGACAGCACCAGCACCCTCACCGGTAGCACCAGCACCACCAACACCTCCAGCGGTAGGACCTCCAGCAGCACCAGCAGCAGGACCACCGCCAGGACAGACAGCAGTAGTCTCAGCAGCAACACCCTCAGCAGCTCCAGCTCCAGTAGGACCCGCAAGCCCAGCAGCTCCGGGACCGGCGGCACGAGCACCCTCGGCGGTCGAAGAAGCTCCAGCTCCAGCAGTACGCCTCCAGCGGCGAGCAAACCACTCGCGCAGCTCCTGTGGAGAGAGGGGCTCCCGCCAGGACGGAGCACCAGGAGAAACCCCAGGCTCAGCAGCTCCAGCCGCAGGACCCCCAGACTCAGCACCTCCAGGCTCAGCAGCTCCAGACGCAGCACCCCCAGGCTCAGCAGCTCCAGACTCAGCACCCCCAGACTTAGCACCCCCTAGCTCAGCAGCTCTAGGTACTGCACCCCCCGGCTCAGCACCCCCAGGCTCAGCACCCCCACTAGCAGCACCTCTAGGCTTGGCAACCCCAGGCTCAGCACCCACGCGCACAGCACCCCCAGAGTCAGCACCCCCAGGCTCAGCACCCGTTGCAGCACCAAAGTCACCACTAACCTCGACCGGGGCAACTACGTCTACCTGGGACACACCTGAGGGGGCAGGAACCTGAGGGGGGAGGGGGTCTACCGGGGGGGGAACCGGCACAAGAAAGTCTGGTGGCGAGGGGAGAGAAGGAGTGCGGTAGGGGAAGAGGCGGTAGAAGGGGACTAACTCGTCGAACGTGACGTCCTGGGAGAACAGAACACGACGAGAGGAGGGGTGGTAGAACTGCCATCCTGGAGCGTCAGGGGGGAAGCCAAGGAAGACACAGGGAGCAGCACGGGGGGACAGCTTGTCCGCAGACAAGTCGCGGACAAACGCCCGAGATCCCCAGACACGGAACACAGACGCATCGCCGACCTTCCCCGTCCACAGTAACACTGGGGACATATCGGGCCGAGAGACCCTGGGGTGAAGGTTGAGTTGATGCGCCGCGTACCGAACCGCAAACGGCCACAGAAAATGGGGGGCAGCCGCATGCATCATGGACGTACGAGCGACGTCCATGACCATGCCAATGCGGCGCTCAGCAATCCCATTTTGCTGTGGAGAGTCCGGAAGCGTAAAGGTCTGGCGGATCCCCCGTGCACGTCAGTAGTCTCGCAAAAGGCGAGAGGAGAACTCCCCACCTCGGTCAGAGTGCAGACGCAGAACAGGAAAGTCCGAGCCGAAGCTCCTCCTGAGCTCGAGACGAGCCTCGCGGATCCAGTCGATCAGCACCTCAGTGACAGTACCCTTGCTGCGCAAGGGGAAGACTATGGTGTAACGCGAGTAGTCGTCAACCACCAACAGGAAGTAGCGCTCGTGACCCTGCCCACGGACGGGGGCCGGGCCCCACACGTCCATGTGAAGTGTCTGCAGAGGAGCCTCTGTCGGGGGAAACCGGGAGGAGTGAGGAGCAGCCCTGAGACGCCCCTCGACACAGGGGACACAGGAAGGTCCTGGTCCCGAAGGAAGGGGAGGGAGGGACTGGGGAAGACCAGAGACAAGGACACGGGAAGCCATGCCCCGAAGACGGGGCAAGGAGGGGTGGCCAAGACGGTGGTGCCACAAGAGAGTCTTGAGAGACAGGAGGCGACACGAACAGGGGGCAGACTCAGGGCCAGACCAGGACGCAGCAACAAACACCTGACCTGACGCAGCTACCTGACCAGACGCAGGGACAGGAGGAGACTCAGTGGTCAGGGTGTAGAGGCTCGACCCCGGCCGACGAGAGAACGTGGCCAGGTGCCGGCCTGTGCGTGCGTCCGTGCAGTGGGTCACCCGCTGACTCGCAGGAGTGAACTGGTGAACCCCCGCATCCTGCAGGTCCGCACTACTCACCAAGTTCGTCGAGAACGAGGGAAGGTATAGACCAGACAGGGTGCCCGAGGGGGAAGCCGGACTCGGGAGGACAGTGGAAAAGTGAGAGAGGACAGGACCCCCAGAGGGGTCAGCCAGGGAGACTGCAACCGGCCGACCAAGCGGCGTGAGTGTGGTGCAGTCTCGAAAGAAGGAGCGAGAAGCTCCGGAGTCAAGTGTGAAAGTGAGGGAGGCCGAAGCCGACGCAGTACCTGAGAGCGCAGCCTCACCAGTACCTGAGAGCGCAGCCTCACCAGTACTTGAGAGCGCAGACGCACTCGCACCTAGAGCAGCAGTCTCACAAGCACCGAGCGCAGCAGTACCAATGCCCGGGTCGGGCGGGAAACACCGGTAACAGTCACCCTCCTCACTAATAGTCACAGCATACATAGCAGCAAGGATAGCATCAAAGTCAAGATCAAAGATAGCTACACCAGCCCTAGACAACTCTCCCCAGCGGGGGATCTCACTAGCCTCGGGGAACTGCTGACGCCAAGCGTCCGTCAGGCGGCCAAAGCAGCGCTGGGTGAGGTGGGCACCCCCACACTGCTCACCCGCGCGGTCGCCGGAACGAAGGACGTAGGTGCACGGACCAGTACCCCCACCCCGCTAACGCTGCGTGTACCACTCACGGAGCTGCTGGGGCGGAGGGATGTCCCGCGAACGCTGCTGCTGCTGCTGCTGGCGCTGACCACTCCCAGAGCCGCTCCGCTGCGGGGTACCACCCCGACCAGCTCCACCCCCTGCGCCACCACCGCCTCCTCCTCCGCCTCCTCCGCCGCCTCCACCTCCACCGCTACCGCCACCACCGCCGCCTCCTCCGCCGCTGCCACCACCACCACCGCCGCCGCCACCACTCCCGCCACCACCCCCACTCCCTCCGCCGCCTCCACCGCCACCTCCACCGCCCCCTCCAGCTCCACCCGCACCCTTGCCCCCCTTGCCCTTGCCAAAGCGGCGTCTCCCACTAGGGGCAGACGCCGCGCCGACCGACTCAAGACCAAGCAGGTCGGCAGCAGCAGCAGAGGCAACAGAGGGCAGCAGGGGGGAAGGAGAGCACCCCTCAAAGATGGGAGTGCGAGGGTCACCCCGAGAAGCTCCTAGAGCGACGATGCTCTTCTCCGCCGCTAGGAGGGCCTTCTCGAGGAGGTTGACAGTGAGGGTGGTGGGACAGATTGAGAGAAAGTGGTCCCTGACTACGCGAAGAGAGTCAGGGAGGTGAGCGACAACGTAGTAGAGAGTGATGTACATGGGGGGGGGGGGTTCTTGGCGCAGAACTCAGCAGGAAGGGCGGCGCGGTAGCGGGTGTCACTAGTGCGGAGGTGCGTAATGAGGTCAGCGACAGTGGGAAAGGCAGTGAGGTCAGGAAAGAGGTACGAAAGCATGAGACGGCTCAGTGCAGCAGTGGCAGGGGAAGAGTAGCGCGCAACTACAGCGTCGTACAAGGTCTGAGCACTCTTGTACTGGCTAAAGTGCGCGCGCTCAGTGGTAGGGAGGTGGCGATGCACAGCAAGACGTGCAGCAGCATCGCGGGTGGCCCACTGAGAGCGAACAGTGGGGTCAGCATCAGCAACAGGGGCAGGCGAGGCGCCAGAGGTGAGGTCAAAGAGAGAAAGACCGTCTGCCCTATCGCACTGTAAGAACAGCTGGAGGTCATCGACCCAGACCTCAAAGTCTATGGCTCGACCCTCAGCGTCAAAAGCGAGGACACTAGGGGTAGCCATAGCAACAAACTAGCAGTGCAAGTAGTGGGGAAGGGCACGTAGTAGCAGTGGGGCAGTGCCGTGCTCACCAGAAAAGGGCAGGTCGGGCGGTCCGGTTCGTGGGCGGCTCGGCTGCTGTGGGGCGGCTCGGCAGCTCCTGGGCGGCTCGGCGGCTGCGGGGCGGCTCGGCAGCTCCCAGGAGGCTCGGCTGCTGCTGGGCGGCTCGGCTGCTGCTGGGCGGCTCGGCTGCTGGTGGGCGGCTCGGCTGCTGCTGGGCGGCTCGGCTGCTGCTGGGCGGCTCGGCAACGGGGCGGCTCAGCTGCTGCAGTGCTGGGGCGGCGGGGCCGCGAGAGCAGGGACGGCGGGGCCGTGAACGCTGGGGCGGCGGGGCCGCGAGATCAGGGGCGGCGGGGCCGTAGGCGCTGGGGCGGCGGGGCCGCGAGATCAGGGGCAGCGGGGCCGCTGGAGCAGGGGCGGCAGGGCCGCGAGAGTAGGTGGCGGCGGGGCCGCGAGAGAAGGGGCGGCGAGGGCCGCGAAAGCAGGGGCGGCGAGGGCCGCGAAAGCAGAGGCCACGGGGCCGCGAAAGCAGGGGCGGCGGGACCGCGGGAGTAGGGGCCGCGGGGCCGCAACAGCAGGGGCGACGGGGCCGCGCGAGCAGGGGCTGCGGGGCCGCGATAGCAGGGGCGGCGGGGCCGCGTGATTAGGGGCGACGGGGCCGCTTGAGCAGGGGCCGCGGGGCCGCGACAGCAGGGGCGACGGGGCCGCGCGAGCAGGGGCCGCGGGGCCGCGACAGCAGGGGTGGCGGGGCCGCGCGAGCAGGGGCCGCGGGGCCGCGACAGCAGGGGCGACGGGGCCGCGCGAGCAGGGGCCGCGGGGCCGCGACAGCAGGGGCGGCGGGGCCGCGTGATCAGGGGCGACGGGGCTG
This sequence comes from Closterium sp. NIES-65, assembly GCA_948144175.1. Taxonomy (NCBI): domain Eukaryota; kingdom Viridiplantae; phylum Streptophyta; class Zygnematophyceae; order Desmidiales; family Closteriaceae; genus Closterium; species Closterium sp. NIES-65. The sequence goes on along the minus strand of CANXME010002590.1, from coordinate 359,787 downwards.
CGATGTAAGGGCGGCTGGGCCGCTAGGGGAGGGAGGGCCCGAGGCGCGACTCGGGATGGGCGCCCTCGGGCAGTAAATGAAATTCGAACTAGCGGTGGGCCCTAGGTGCAGTTCCCACAGGGGAACCTGCTCGATACCATGAGAAAGTTTGAACGAGAATGAATGAACTATGAGTGAAGTGAGTACAAATAGCAAACCCTAATTGGGTTGTACCCCCTATGGGATACCCCACTATAGCCTACACAACAGCATAAGCTATATAATATTCTAACAGTTATACCCCACTTTGACTATGGGGGTGTGTCAGAATGTTATTGTTCTCTAGCTTACAGTGGGGTACTCTATAGAGAGTTCAACCCCTTGGGGTTTCCTATATGTATCCTGCTGCTTTCTAGTGAACATGCCTTTCTTTGCCTAAACTGTCTCTTGCCTAGCTAGGACTCTCCTAGCTATGGCTCCTGATCTTAACTATTCTACCCACTATTATGACAGAAACATATTTTTCAGACCACTTTCCTATTTATGTTGTTATTAATTCATCAGAATCAAACGCTGCAATACGTATTCAGAGTTCATTATCGTACCTATATCAATGCTCGTAATACTATTGTTTTACATTTCAGATCCCACGTGGTTTTGAAAACAGGGCCTTTTCGACCTCCGAACGACCGTACTCAGGCAAGTCCTGTTTTGTTTGTGGTCATGCGCATAGTAGAAACGCACTTGAAACGACACATGATTATCCACTTTATGAGTACAACATTTACAATAATAATCTTCTACTTCGAGATAACTACTGAGGTTACCTTCAAGTTTTTGGAGCGTTGGGTAATAGATGGCGAGTCGCCATCAAATTACCATTTCAAGGCGACGATGATTTCTACCAAGAACACATTCATAAAGAACAATGGATAACTTTCGCCGGGAAAGATTCTTCTCTTCGATGCTGCTCGTTCTGTCGGCGAGATGATCTTGTGGCATGAGACCATAGGATCTAGCCAATGCGATGTGTGAGCATTGAATGACTTCTTGATGGGGATTTCCATTGGGGAAGTTTATCAAGTTGGTCTCGTCAATGTCTCGCGCGCACATTCTGAAAGAACAAGAAATGAATGCACTAGGAAACAGGTGGGTACAAGTAGGAAAACCTATAAGTGTTGTACCCCATATAGTCCACCCCACTACAGCCTACACAGACTATAGCATATAAGTTTGACACACCCCCATAGGCAAAGTGGGGGAGAACAAGAGGTCACAAGACCAGTCAAGCAAAGCAAAACAAGCTCAGGGGGGATCACAACGTCACCACACATTCCGAGCACAATTTCAGGGCCACAAGGCCAGTTCACATGCAAGAACATATATAAAGGTGAACAAGCAAGTGCAGGTATAGAAAGATCACAGTACAAGTAAGGTCAAGAAGTGAGCAAGTGAGGCCAAGTAGGCACAAGACCTAGCATCGTACACCAACGCTGATGATCACAGGCAGAAGTGCCTTGGTAAAGATATCAGCAGTGTTGGCCTCAGAGGCCACGTAAGCAAGGTGCAGCTGACCACGCTGTTGCAGCTCACGAGCAAGGAAGTAGCGAAGAGCAATGTGCTTCGTTCTGTGCTCCAGTCTGTGCTCCCGAAACAAGGCCAGCATGGCCTTGTTGTCTACGTACAGAACTGGAGGAGAACGACGCTGCTCTCCTAGGTCAGTCAGCAGGTAGGTGAGCCAGCGTAGATCCTGTGCAGCCATGGCCCCTACGCAGATCTCAGGAGCAACATAGCGTGCCAAGATGCTAAGACGGTATGCAAGGTGAGGTCGAGTGCAGGTCATCAGGTACATGAGGCAGCCAACAAGCTCTAGGTACGGGCCACTCGGCTCTACGGACTCATCCGAAGGCAGAGCTCAGAGCGAGTGGCGAGTAGACAGAGGAGTGGCCTGAGGCGAGGAGTACGTGAAGTCGAAGCGCTGAAGGACCTGCTGCACCATGTGTGACTGAGTCAAGGTAATGGTGCGCTGTGCTCTATCCCTGGTGATCTGCAAGCCAAGGTAGCTGCGCAGTTCACCCAGGTCTGTGCACGTGTGTCTCTTCTGCAGCTCGGACTTTACGCGGGTGAGTTCAGCAGTGTCTGCAGTAGCAAAGACCAAGCCGTCGAAATATACGAGGATGTAGAACAGCGGCAAAGAGGTGTCGGTGCGCAGAAACAACGACGGGTTGGAAGTAGAAGGAGCAAACCCAAGAGCCGCAAGTGTAGTCCTCAGTGTGTCGTGCCACTCACGTGGCGCCTGGCGGAGACCATAGACTGGCCGCAGGAGGCTCCACTAGGTACCAGGAGGAAACGCCTCAGTTAAGCAAGGTGGGCGGCGCAGCCAGATCTCCTCGTGCAGGCTGCCCTACAAGAAAGCTGTGCTGAAGTCAAGAGAGTGAAGCTCGTAGTCGCGCCGACCGGCTATGTGCAGCAGCACCTGAAGAGTGGTCATCTTCGGGGTGGGAGAGAAGGTCTGAAAGTAGTCAACTCTGTGAAACTGAATGAACAAGAATGTGTGTACTATGAATGAAGGCAGTACAAATATGAAACCCTAACTGGGTTGTACCCCCTATGGGATACCCCACTACAGCCTACACAATAGTATAAGCTATAGATATGTTCTGACACACCCCCATAGGCAAAGTGGGGGAGAACAAGGGGTCACAAGACCAGTCAAGCAAAGCAAAGCAAAGCAAGCTCGGGGTGGATCACAAAGTCACCACGCATTCCGAGCACAAGTTCAAAGGCGAGACGGCCAGTTCACATGCAAGATCATATATAGGGATATACAAGAGTCAAGCAAGCAAGAGCAAGAGTATATATAGGCGAAGGTACAAGCAAGGTCAAGAGAAGAGCAAGTGAGGCAAGACAGGCACAAGACCCAACTGCGTGCAACAACGCTGATGATCACAAGGCGCAAGTGCCTTGGTGAAGACATCAGCAGTGTTGGCCTCAGAGGCCACGTACGCAAGTCGCAACTGTCCACGCTGCTGTAGCTCACGAGCAAGAAAGTAGCGGAGAGCAATGTGCTTCGTTCTGTGCTCCAGTCGCTGCTCTAGACACAAGGCCAGCATGGCCTTGTTGTCTACGTACAGGACTGGAGGAGAACGAGGCTGCTCTCCAAGGTCGGTCAGCAGGTAGGTGAGCCAGCGTAACTCCTGTGCAGCCATAGCCCCAGCGTAGATCTCAGCCTCACAACTGGAGCCGAGAACAGAAGACGAGCGGGTAGCCCGCCACGAGACAGAGCCGGAACCAAGGCTGAAGGTGTAACCCTGTGACGACCGCTGCGTAGCCTGGTCGTCAGCCCAAGAAGCGTCTGCGTGCCCAGTGAGGACCACTGGACTGCGCCCTCCAAGCACTAGCCCCATGCCCGACGTACTGCACAAGTAACGCAACACCCTCTTCGCTGCAGCCATGTGCTCTGGTCGGTGTCTCCCAGGAGCAACAAAGCGTGCGAGAATGCTAAGAGGGTATGCGAGGTCAGGTCGTGTGCAGGTCATCAGGTACATGAGGCAGCCAACAAGCTCTGCAAACGGACCACTCGACTCTACGGACTCATCCGAAGGCAGAGCTGAGAGCGAGTGGCGAGTAGGCAGAGGAGTGGCCTGAGGCGAGGAGTACATGAAGCCGAAGCGCTGAAGGACCTGCTGCACCATGTGTGACTGAGTCAGGGTAATGGTGCGGCGTGCTCTGTCCCGGGTGATCTGCAAGCCAAGGTAGCTACGCAGTTCACCCAGGTCAGTGCACGTGTGTCTCTTCTGCAGCTCGGACTTCACGTAGGCGAGTCCAGCAGTGTCAGCTGTGGCAAAGACCAAGTCGTCGACGTACACGAGGATGTAGAACGGCGGCAGAGAGGTGTCGGTGCGCAGAAACAGCAACGGGTCGGCAGTAGAAGGAGCAAACCCAAGTGCCGCGAGCGTAGTCCTCAGTGTGTCGTGCCACTCACGTGGCGCCTGGCAGAGACCGTAGACTGGACGCCGGAGACTCCACTGGGTACCAGGAGGGAAAGACCCAGTGAAGCCAGGTGGGCGGCGCAGCCAGATCTCCTCGTGCAGGCTGCCCTGCAAGAAAGCTGTGCTGAAGTCGAGAGAGTGCAGCTCGTAGTCGCGGTGAGCAGCAACGTGCAGCAGAACCCGAAGAGTGGTCATCTTCGGGGTGGGGGAGAAGGTCTGAAAGTAGTCAACCCCCTGCCGCTGACTGAAGCCACGAGCCACGTAACGCGCCTTGAAGACAGGCGGAGAACCCGGCGGCCGCTTCACCCTGAAAATCCACATGCCACTGACGATGTTCGCCCCAGGAGTGGGAACAGCGTCAACGTAGGTGCCTGTGGACTTCCAGGAAGCCATCTCTGCATCCATAGCTGCCTGCCACTGAGAGGAGTAGGGACCCTCTATCGCCTCCGCGTAAGAGCGCGGAGCCGTGATGTCTGGTGCATCCGGGTCTCCCTCAGGGGCTAGCAGTACAGACGCGAGATGAGGTGAAGCAGCGGCTAGACACTGGAGCTCCTCCTGCCTGTCCTCAAGGACGTCCGTGCCAAGGGCACACTCACCCCCGACGGACGGAGGACAGGCGGACTCAGACTCAGTGACAAGACGAGCAGCGTAGTCTAGACGAGAGCGCGCAGCAAAGTCGACAAGCTCAGTGACAAGGGCAGACGCAGCAGACGACTCGAAGGAAGGGTCAGTGACAGCAGTAGCAAGGAGACGCGTGACAGTAGGACTGGCAGCACGAAGAGAGTCCGACTCCGGGTCGGCAAGAGCAGGAAGAGAGGAAGCAGGAGGAGAAGGCAAAGGGGCACGCAGAGGAGCAGTGGACGGACGCAGTGACATCCGGTGCGTGCCAGGGACAGGAGGAGGACGCTGACGCAACCCGCGACCACTAGCGCGCTCAGTACGAACAGGCGACGCAGGACGAGACGCAGGCTCACGACGCTCAGTAAGACCTCCAGTCGGACCAGCGTAGGGAGAAGGAGCAGGCAAAGGGGAGGCATGCTGTAGCTGTGGCTGTGACCGGACAGGCTGCGGACCCTCTAAGGGAGGAGGAGGAGGAGGTGCAAGACCAAGAACCTGCTGCAGGAGCGGAACGAAGTACGGTCGGGGCCGCGCGGCGACGCCAGAAACAGCAGGAACAGCACCAGTAGGCCCGTCAGGAGCACCCACTCCAGCAGCACCTCCAGCAGAACCACCAGAAGCTCCAGAACCTCCAGCAGCAGCACCAGGAGTACTGTCAGTCGGACCTCCAACCGCAGGCTCAGCGCCAACACCCTCAGCAGTACCAGCTCCAGGAGAGCTCTCAGACCCAGCAGCTCCAGCACCCACAGTACGAGCACCGCCAGGACGCGTGGCAGCAGTACCCTCTGCAGCCGAAGAACCACCAGCACCAGCAGCACGCCTCCAGCGCCGGGCAAACCACTCACGCAGCTCCTGTGAGGAGAGTGGCTCCCGGCGAGACGAAGCACCCCCAGGCACAGCACCCCCAGGCTCAGCACCCCCAGGCACAGCACCCCCAGGCTCGACACCTCCAGGCTCAGCACCCGCAGGAACAGCACCCCCAGGCTCAGCACCCCCAGGCACAGCACCCCCAGGCTCGACACCTCCAGGCTCAGCACCCCCAGGCACAGCACCCCCAGGCTCAGCACCCCCAGACTCCGCACCCCCAGGCTCAGCTCCCGCAGCAGCACCAGAGTCACCAGTGACCTCGACAGGCTCAACCGCGTCTACCTGGGACACACCTGAAGGGGCAGGACCCTGAGGGGGGAGGGGGGCTACCGAGGGGGGGACCTGGTACCAAGAAGAGCGGGGGTGGGGGGAGGGACGGAGTGCGGTAGGGGAAGAGGCGGTAGTAGGGTACCGACTCGTTGAACGTGACGTCCTGGGAGGACAGAACACGTCGAGAGGTGGGGTGGTAAAACTGCCACCCAGGGGCGTCGGGGGGGAACCCCAGGAAGACGCAGGGAGAAGCACGAGGGGACAGCTTGTCCGCAGACAGGTCGCGAACAAACGCCCGAGATCCCCAGACCCGGAACGCCGACGCATCGCCAACCTTCCCCGTCCACAGCTGAGCTGGGGAGGTCTCCGCTCGAGAGACCCTGGGGTGGAGGTTGATCTGGTGCGCAGCGTACCTGACCGCAAACGGCCACAGAAAATGGGGAGCAGCCGCATGCATCATGGACGTACGAGCGACGTCCATGACCATGCCAATGCGGCGCTCAGCAATCCCATTCTGCTGTGGTGAGTCCGGAAGCGTGAAGGTCTGACGGATGCCTCGCACACGACAGTAGGCACTCAGGAGGGCAGAGGAGAACTCTCCGCCTCTGTCCGAGTGCAGACGCAAAACAGGGAAGTCAGAGCCAAAGCTCCTCCGAAGCTGGAGACGAGCTGCGCGGATCCAGTCGATCAACACCTCAGTGACCTCACCCTTGCTGCGCAAGGGGAAGACTGTGGTGTAACGCGAGTAGTCGTCAACCACCAGCAAGAAGTAGCGCTCCTGACCCTGGCCACGGACGCGGGCTGGGCCCCACACGTCCATGTGAAGCGTCTGCAACGGGGCCTCTGTCGGAGGAAACTGGGAGGAGTGAGGGGCAGCACGCTGGCGCCCCTCGACACAGGGGACACAGGCAGGGCCAGGGCCCGGAGGGAGGGGAGGGAGGGACCGGGGAAGACCAGACACAAGGACTCGCGAGGCCATGCCTCTGAGCCGAAGCAGAGAGGGGTGGCCAAGGCGGTGGTGCCAGAGGAGGGTCTCGTGAGACAGACGACGACACGAACAGGGGGCAGACTCAGGACCAGACTTGGACGCTGCAGCAAACACCTGACCAGACGAAGGGACCCTACCAGACGAAGTACCTGGAGGAGAAGCAGTGGTCAGTGTGTACAGGCTCGACCCTGGCCGACGTGTAAACGTAGCCAGGTGGCGACCTGTATCCGCCTCCGTGCAGTGGGTCACCCGCTGACGAGCAGGGGTGAACTGGTGGACACCCGCATCCTGAAGGTCAGCACCACTCACCAAGTTCGTCGAGAACGAGGGGAGGTAGAGACCAGTCAGGGTGCCAGAGGGGGCCGCCGGACACGGGAGGACAGTGGAGAAGCGAGACAGGACAGGCCCCCCAGAGGGGTCAGCCAGGGACACCGCAACAGGCCGACTCATCGGCGTGAGAGTGGTGCGGTCCCTAAAGAAGGAGCGAGACGCTCCAGAGTCAAGGGTGAAGGTGTGAGAGGCCGAAGCCGACACAGTACCTGAGAGGGCGGACTCACCAGTACCTGAGAGCACAGACGCACTGGCACCTAGAGCAGCAGCCTCACTAGTACCTGACGCGGCAGTACCAATGCCCGGGTCGGGCGGGAAACACCGGTAACAGTCATCCTCATCACTACCAGTCACAGCATACATAGCAGAGAGAATAGCATCAAAGTCAAGATCATAAATAGCTACACCAGACCTAGACAGCTCTCCCCAGCGGGGGATCTCAGCGGCCTCCGGAAACTGCTGACGCCAGGCGTCGGTCAGGCGGCCAAAGCAGCGACGGGCTGTGTGGGCGCCTCCACACCTCTCCCCTGCACGGTCACCAGTGCGAAGAACGTAGGGGCAGGGACCAAGCGCACCACCGCGCTGACGCTGCAAGTACCACTCACGGAGCTGCTGAGGGCCGGGGACGGTGCGAGAGCGCTGCTGCTGCTGCGGCTGCTGCTGCTGCTACTGCTGGCGCTGACCACCCCCAGAGCTGCTCCGCTGGGACGAGCCACTCCGACCCCCGCCTCCACCGCCACCCCCGCCTCCACCGCCACCCCCGTCTCCACCGCCACCTCCCCCACCAGGACCGTCGCTCCCACCGCTCCCACCGCCTCCTCCGCTACCACCTCCGCCGCCACCTCCGCCTCCACCGCCGCCACTAGTACCTCCACTCCCGCCACCACCCCCACCGCCACCCCCACTCCCCCCTCCACCCCCACCGCCTCCTCCACCGCCCCCTCTAGCTCCACCCGCTCCCTTGCCCCCCTTGCCCTTGCCAGAGCGGCGTCTGCCGCTGGGGGCAGACGCCGCGCCGACCGACTCAAAACCAGCAAGGTCGGCCGCAGCGGCAGAGGCGACAGAGGGCAGCGGGGGGGAAGGACCACACCCCTCAAAGATGGGGGTGCGAGGGTCACCCCGAGAGGCCCCTACAGCGACAATACTCTTCTCAGCCGCTAGCAGGGACTCCTCAAGGAGGTCGACAGTGAGAGTGGTGGGACAGACAGAGAGAAACTGGTCCCTAACGACACGAAGGGACTCAGGGAGACGGGTGACGAGAAAGTAGAGAGTGATGTACATGGGAGGAGGGTTCGCAGCGCGGAACTCAGCAGGAAGGGCAGCACGGTAGCGGGTGTCACTAGCGCGGAGGTGGGTAACGAGGTCAGCGACAGTGGGAAAGGAAGCGAGGTCAGGGAAGAGAAACGGTAGCATGAGGCGGCTAAGGGTAGCGGAGGAAGGGGAGGAGTAGCGTGCAACTACAGCGTCGTACAAGGCCTGAGCGGTCTTGCACTGACTAAAGTGGGCACGCTCAGAGGAAAGGAGGTGGCGACGCACAGCAAGACGTGCAGCAGCATCGCGGGTCGCCCACTTGGAGCGAGCAGCAGAGTCAGCATCAGCCGGCGGGGCAGGGACAGCACCAGAGACAAAGTCAAAGAGAGAGACCTCATCTATCGCATCACAGAGTAACTACAGCTGCAGGTCTTCAATCCAGACGGCAAAGTCAATGGCCCTCCCCTCAGCGTCAAAAGTAAGAACATTGGGGGTGGCCATGGCAGCAGCTGAAAGTCTCACCGGGCTAGGAGAGTCGGGTAGGTCAGCAGCAGAGGAACACAACGCAAGAACAGCAGCACGGCTCCTCAGGTGGCTCGGGCGGCTCGGGCTGCTGGGGCGGCTCGGGCGGCTCGGACGGCTCGGGCGGCTCGGCTGCTGGGCGGCTCGGGCGGCTCGGGCGGCTCGGGCGGCTCGGCTGCTGGGGCAGCTCGGCTGCTGGGGCGGCTCGGGCGGCTCGGGCGGCTCGGCTGCTGGGGCGGCTCGGTTGCTGGGAGATGCAGCTGCGGGGCCGTCAGGCGCAGCGGCGGGCCGGCAGGTGCAGTGGCGGGGCCGTCAGGCGAAGCGGCGGGCCGCCGGGTGCAGGGGCGGGCAGGCAGGTGCAGCGGCGGGGCCGGCAGGTGCAGCGGCGGGCCGTCAGGTGAGGCGGCGGGGCCGTTAGGTGAGGTGGCGGGCCAGCAGGCGAGGCGGCGGGCCGTCAGGTGAGGCGGCGGGGCCGTCAGGTGAGGTGGCGGGCCAGTAGGTGAGGCGGCGGGCCGCCAGGTGAGGCGGCGGGGCCGTCAGGTGAGGTGGTGGGCCAGCAGGCGAGGCGGCGTGCCGTCAGGTGATGCGGCGGGCCGGCAGGTGAGGCGGCGGGCCGTCAGGTGAGGCAGCGGGCCGTCAGGTGAGGCGGCGGGCCGGCAGGCACGGCGGCGAGGCCGTTAGGTGAGGCGGCCGGGCCGGCAGATGCGGCGGCGAGGCCGGTAGGGTGCAGCGGCGGGGCCGACAGAGGTGCAGCGGCGGGGCCGGCTGCAGCGACGAGGAGGCCGCACGGCCGACGTGAGGGCGGCGCGGCGCGGCAGAGCCGAGAGGGCGGTGCGGCGCGGCCGTAAGGCCTGCGCGACGTGGGGCCCGGGCCGCGCGCGCGAAAAAAAAAGGAGTCGCGCGCGCGACTCTCGGGGCGCCACAAGGGCAGCGCGACACGCACTAGGGGGGGGAGCGCGCCTCGGGGAGAATAGGGCGCGCTCCGGGCAGAAAAAAAATTGTGGGTGGGCCCAAAAAAAAACGGTCCTTAAGAGGGACCCGCTCTATACCATGTGAAACTGAATGAACAAGAATGTGTGTACTATGAATGAAGGCAGTACAAATATGAAACCCTAACTGGGTTGTACCCCCTATGGGATACCCCACTACAGCCTACACAATAGTATAAGCTATAGATATGTTCTGACAAACTCCGTGCCGCTGACTGAAGCCTCGAGCCACGTAACGCGCCTTGAAGACAGGCGTAGAACCCGGCGGCCGCTTCAACCTGAAAATCCACATACCACTGACGATGTTCGCCCCAGGTGGGGGAACCTCATCAACTTAGGTGCTTGTGGACTTCCAGGAAGCCATCTCTGCGTCCATGGCTGACTGCCACTGTGAGGAGTAGGGACCCTCGATTGCCTCTGCGTACGAGGAGTCGGGATGTCTGGTGCATCCGGGTCTCCCTTAGGGGCAATCAACGTGGAGAGAAGATGAGGCAAAGCAGCAGCAAATCACTGGAACTCCTCCTGCGTGTCCTCAAGGACGTTCGTGCCAAGAGCACACTCACCCCCGACGGACGGAGGACAGAAAGACGCAGACTCAGGAACAAGACTAGCAGTGTAGTCTAGACGAGCTCAGCAACTAAGGCAGACGCAGCAGTGGACTCAAAGGAAGGGTCAGTGACAACAGTAGCTAGTAGACGCGTGGCAGTAGGACTGACAGCACGAAGAGAGTCAGACTCCGGGTCAACAAGTGCAGGAAGAGAGGACTCAGGAGGAGACGGCAAAGGTACACGCTGCGGGGCAGTGGAAGGACGCAGTGCCATATGGTGTGTGCCCGGGACCGCAGGAGGACGCTGACGCGGAACACGACGACTAGTGCGAGCAGCACGAACAGGCGACGTAGGGCAAGACGCAGGCGCACGTCGCTCAGCAAGACCTCCAGTAGGACCAATGTAGGGAGAAGGAGCAAGCAACGGTGAGGCGGCCTGTAACTGTGACTGCGACTGGACAGGCTGTGGACACGCTAAGGGAGGAGGAGGACCAGTAGAAGGCGGGAGACCGAGAACCTGCTCAAGGAGTGGAACGAAGTACGGCCGAGGTCGTGCAGCGCCTCCTGAATCAGCAGGGACAGCACCAGTACCCCTAGTGGCAGCACCAGCGCCAGCAGCACATCCAGCTCCAGTAGCGCCAACTCCAGCACCCTCAGCAGCACGAGCACCTGTAGCACCTCCAGGTCCAGCAGCGCCAACTGCAGCACCCTCAGAAGCACCAGCACCAACAGCATCGCCAGCTCCAACACCAGCAGCACCTCCAGCTCTAGCAGTGCCAACTTGAGCACCCTCAGAAGTACTAGTTCTAGCAGCACCTCCTGCGCCAACACCAGCAGGACCGCCAGCTCCAGCACCGCTTGCAGCACCAGCAGCACCTCCAGCAGGTTCAACGCCAACAGCTCTAGCAGCAACTCGGAGGCCGCGGCAGTACCGAGAGTACCACTCACGTAGCTGCTGGGAAGAGAGAGCTCCCCTAGGCGCAGCACCTCCAGGCTCAGGACCTCCAGACCTAGCACCCCTACGCTAAGCACCTGCAGTCTCTGCCACCCCAGGCTCAGCACCCACAGTCACTGCACCCACAGGCTCAGCACCCACAGTCATTGCACCCCTAGGCTTAGAACCCATAGTAACTGCACCCCCGGGCTCAGCACCCGCAGTCTCCGCACCCCCAGGCTCAGAACACCCAAACTCTGCACCACCAGTCTCAGCACACTTAGTACCTCGCGCAAGACTAGAGTCGACAGCTACATCGACAGGCTCGACCGGGTCTACCTGGGAAACACCTGAGGGAGCAGGAACCTGGGGAGGCTGGGGGTCTACCAAGGCAGCACCTGGCGTGAGGAAGAGCGGCGGAGGGGGGAGCGGGGCAGTGCGGTAGGGGGAGAGCCGGTAGAAGGGGACCGACTCGTCAAAGGTGACGTCCTGGGACGACAGAACATGGCGCAAGGTGGGGTGGTAAAACTGCGCACGAGACGCGTCGAGGGGGAAGCCAAGGAAGACGCAAGGAACAGCACGGGGGGACAGCTTGTCCGCAGACAAGTCGCGGACAAAACTGCGAGATCCCCAGACACGAAACGCAGACGCATCGCCAACCTTCCCCGTCCACCTCAGAGTAGGGGAGGTCTCTGGCAAGGAGACCCGGGCTTGAAGGTTGATCTGAAGCGCCGCGTACTAAACCGTGAACGGCCACAGAAAATGGGGAGCAGCCGCATGGATCATGGACGTGCGAGCGACGTCCATGACCATGCCAATGCGGCGCTCAGCAATCCCATTTTGCTGTGGAGAGGCGGCAAGCGTGAACATCTGGCAGATGCCCTGTGCACGACAGAAGGCTCGCAGAAGGTCAGAGGAAAACTCACCGCCTCTGTCGGAGTGCAGACGCAAGACAGGAATGTCCGAGCCGAAACTATCTCTGAGCGGGAGACGAGCTGCGCGGATCCAGTCGATCAACACCTCAGTGACCTCACCCTTGCTGCGCAAGGGGAAGACTGTGGTGTAACGCGAGCACTCGTCAACCACCAGCACGAAGTAATGCTCGTGACCCTGTCCACAGACGCGGGATGGGCCCCACACGTCCATGTGAAGCCTCTGCAGTGGAGCCTCTGTCGGAGGAAACTCGGAGGAGTGAGGAGCGGCGCGCTGCCGCCCCTCGAGGTAGGGAACGCAGGTGGGGCCAGACCCCAAAGGAAGAGAAGGGAGGGATTGGGGGAGACCTGAGACAAGGAAACGAGAGGCCATGCCTCGGAGACAAGGCAGGGAGGGGTGACCAAGGCTTTGGTGCCAGAGGAGAGTCTGGTGCGACAGGAGACGACACGAGCAGGGGGCAGACTCAGGACCAGACCTGGACGCTCCAGCGAACACCTGACCCGACGCAGCTACTTGAGGAGACTCAGTAGTCAGTGTGTACAAGCTCGACCCCGGCTGACGAGTAAACGTGGCCAATTGTCGGCCCGTCCTAGCACACGTATAGTGGGTCACTCGTTGACGCGCAGGAGTGAACTGGTCAACCCCTGCGTCCTGTAGGTCAGCACCACTCACCAAGTTCGTAGAGAACGAGGGGAGGTAAAGACCCGACAGAGAGCCAGAAGGGGCCGCCGGACACGGTAAGACAGTGGAGAAGTGGGCAAGGACGGGACCCCCAGAGGGGTCTGCCAGGGAGACTACAACCGGCCGACTAAGCGGCGTGAGTGTGGTTCGGTCTCGAAAGAAGGAGCGGGAAGCACCCAAGTCAAGGGTGAAGGTGTGTACCACCTGAGACGACGTGGTACCTGAGAGAGCAGACTCACCAGCACTTGGGGCAGCTGACTCACCAGCACCTGGGGCAGCAGACTCACCAGCATCTGGAGGAGCAGACGCACTAGTACGTAGAGGAGCAGCCTCACCAGCACCTAGAGCAGCAGCCTCAATGCTCGGGTCAGGCGGAACACACAGGTAACAGTCACCCACATCACTAGTAGGCAATGCATACAAGGGAGTGAGGATAGCATCATAGTCAAGAGCATAGATATCTACCCTCTGCCTAAGCAGCTCCACCCAGTCGGGGAGCTGAGTGGTGTCGCCAAACTCCGTACGCCAGACGTCGCTCATACGGGCGAAGCAGCGGGACTCGGCATGACCAAGCGTCCCGCAGGGCTGACCAGTCCGAGCACCAGTGCGAATGACGTATGGAGAGGGGGCAGAACTCTGTGACCCTCCACTCTGAGCGTACCACTTACGAAGCTGCTTGGGCGAAAGGACCGCGCGCGGACTACGCTGCAGCTGCACGTGGCCACTACAAGTAGCTCCTGAACTCCTCACGCCAGAACGACTCCCACTACGGCCACCCCGACAACCCCAAGTAGCGTACCACTCACGAAGCTACTGGGGCGTGAGGGACTCACGCGGACGTCGCTGGAGCTGCATCTGGCCACCGCCAGGAGCAGGAGGAGCAGTGGTAGCCGCAGTAGCAGCAGTAGCATCAGTAGAAGCAGTAGCCGTAGTCGCAGCGCGGCCACCCCTACAACCCCAACTAGCGTACCATTCACGAAGCTGTTGGGGGGCGAGGGACTCACGGGGTCGGCGCTGGAGCTGCATTTGGCCACGCCAGGAGCAGCAGTAGCAGTAGAAAGAGCAGTAGCAGCAAGAGCAGTAGTAACAGACAGGGCAGTGCTCACCAGTGGCGAGAAGGGCAGGCGTATGACGGCGGCAACGGCAAGGCCGCTACCACTGCAGGGCGAGGGCTCCGCGGCTGCGGTAGGGGCAGCTGCTGCAGGGGCGGCTGCTCCAGGGGCGGCTGTTGCAGGGACGGCTGTTCCAGGGGCGGCTGCTGCAGGGGCGGCTACTCCAGGGGCGGCTGCTGCAGGGGCGGCTGCTCCAGGGGCGGCTGCTGCAGTGGCGGCTGCTCTAGGGGCGGCTACCGCAGGGGTGGCTGCTCTAGGGGCGGCTGCTGCAATGGCGGCTGCTCCAGGGGCTGCTGCTGTAGAGGCGGCTGCTCCAGGGGCAGTTGCTGCAGTGGCAGCTGTTCCAGGGGCGGCTGCTGCAGTGGCGGCTGCTCCAGGGGCGGCTGCTGTAGTGGCGGCTGCTCCAGGGGCGGCTGCTGTAGTGGCGGCTGCTCCAGGGGCGGTTGCTGCAGTGGCGGCTGCTCCAGGGGCGGCTGCTGCAGTGGCGGCTGTTCTAGGGGCGGCTGCTGCAGTGGTGGGTGCTCGAGGGGCGGCTGATGCAGTGGCGGGTGCTTCAGGGGCGGCTGCTGCAGTGGCGGCTGCTCCAGGGGCGGCTGCTGCAGTGGCGCCTGCTCCAGGGGCGGCTGCTGCAGTGGTGGCTGCTCCAGGGCGCGGATTAGGGCAGGGCACCGCCGCGGGCAGAGGCGATGAGGGAGCCGCGACGGGGCTGCGAGGGAGCCGCGACGGGGCCACGAGGGGCCTGGAGAGGGGCCATGGAGGGGCCGCGACGAGCCGCGACGAGCCATGAGGGGCCACGAGGGGCCGCGACAGGGCCGCGAGGGGCCGGGAGAGGGGCCGCGAGGGGCCGCGAACGGCCGCGAAGGGGCCGCGGGAGGGGCCGCGAGGGGCCGCGAACGGCCGCGGAGGGGCCGCGAGGGGCCTTGAATGGCCGCGGAGGGGCCGCGAGGGGCCGTGAGAAGGGCCGCGAGGGGCCGTGAGAGGGGCCGCAAGGGAGCCGCTAAGGGGCCACGAGGGGCCGTGAGAGAGGGGCCGCGAGGGGCCGTGTCTTGGGCAGGGGTGAAGCGCGCTCCGGGCAGGATTTTTTTTTTTTTTTTTTTTCGAATTTTCGGTGGGCCCTAGGAAACGTTCCCACTAGGGAACCTGCTCTATACCAAGAGAAAGAACAAGGAATGAATGCACTAGGAAACATGTGGGTACAAGTAGGAAAACCTATAAGTGTTGTACCCCATATAGTCTACCCCACTACAGCCTACACAGACTATAGCATATAAGTTTGACACACATCCCATCTGATAAATTTTGAAGCATTCGAATATATGCATGTCTATACGTAAATACTCATATGAATACGTACAATTCGTACAGGTCTCTTATTGGAGGCCTTGAGATGCAGTTGGTCTGGTTGCACCGCTGTTCATTCATGGTGGAGGATAAGGGGAGCATGGAGCTGACAGTGGGAGACGTGCCCACTCTGTCAGATTATCATAGCTGATGCATGTTTGTAGGCTATAGTGGGGTAGCACATATGGGGTACAGCTTTCTAGGGTTGTATTTGTACCCAACTCTGACTTAGTCATTTCATTCCTGTTTTCCTTGCTTCACATGGTATAGAGCGGGTCCTGCCTTAGGACCGTTTTTTTTAGGGCCCACCGAAGCGCGCCCCGAGGCGCGCCTTTTTTTTTAGCGACCCCTCGGGTCGCCTTTTCCCTCGCGGCCCCGCTGTCCCTCAGACGCGGCCCCGCCACCTCTCCTGAACGCGGCCCCGCCGCCTCCCCTGACGCGGCCCCGCCGCCTCCCCTGACGCGGCCCCGCCGCCTCCCCTGACGCGGCCCCGCCGCCTCCCCTGACGCGGCCCCGCCTCTAGTGCCGCGGCCCCGCCGCCGCCTCTGACGGCCCCGCCGCTGCACCCTACGGCCCGCCGCTGCTCCTGCCGGCCCGCCGCCTCACCTGACGGCCCCGCCGCTGCTCCTGCCGGCCTGCCGCTACTCCTACCGGCCCGCCGCTGCACCTGCCGGCTCGCCGCTGCACCCAGCGGCCCGCCGCCTCTCACGGCCCCGCCGCTGCACCCTACGGCCCGCCGCTGCACCTGCCGGCCCGCCGCCTCACCTGACAGCCCCGCCGCTGCTCCTGCCGGCCCGCCGCTGCACCTGCCGGCCCGCCGCTGCACCCAGCGGCCCGCCGCTTCACCTGACGGCCCCGCCGCTGCACCTGCCGGCCCGCCGCTGCACCCTACGGCCCGCCGCTGCACCCTACGGCCCGCCACCTGCACCTGCCGGCCCGCCGCTGCACCTGCCGGCCCGCCGCTGCACCTGCCGGCCCGCCGCTGCTCCTGCCGGCCCGCCACTGCACCGGTCGACCCGCCGCTGCACCTCACGGCCCCGCCCCTGCATCTCCCGGCCGAGCCGCCCCAGCAGCCAAACCGCCCGGGATCCGAGCCGCCCTGCTGCCGAGCCGCCCGGGAGCCGGGCCGCCCTGCACCCGAGCCGCCCAGCCGCCGAGCCGTCCGGGAGCCGAGCCGCCCTGCGCCCCAGCCGCCCGGGAGCCGAGCCGCTGTGCACCCGAGCTGCCCGGTCGCTGAGCCGCCTTTCTGCAGAGCTGCACGACCTGCCCTGCCTGGTGAGCACAGTCCCACTGACACTGCGAGCTCTTTCCCTACTGCTTGCACTGCGTCGCTGTCGTCGCCATGGCTACCCCTAGTGTCCTAGCTTTCGACGCTGAGGGTCGCGCCATTGATTTTGAGGTCTGGTTAGACGACCTGCAGCTGTTCTTACAGTGCGACAGGGCTGACGACCTTTCTCTCTTTGACCTCACCTCTTGCGCCTCTCCTGCTCCTGCTGCTGATGCTGATCCCTCTGTCCGCTCTCAGTGGGCCACCCGCGATGCTGCTGCACGTCTTGCTGTGCGTCGCCACCTCCCTACCTCTGAGCGTGCGCACTTAAGCCAGTACAAGAGTGCTCAGACCTTGTACGACGCTGTAGTTGCGCGCTACTCCTCCCCTGCCACTGCTGCACTGAGCCGTCTCATGCTTCCCTACCTCTTTCCTGACCTCTCTGCCTTTCCCACTGTTGCTGACCTCATTACGCACCTCCGCACTAGTGACGCTCGCTACCGCGCCGCCCTTCCTGCTGAGTTCTGCGCTAAGAACCCCCCCCCCCATGTACATCGCTCTCTACTACGTAGTCGCGCGCCTCCCTGACTCCCTTCGCGTCGTCAGGGACCACTTTCTCGCTGTCTGTCCCACCACCCTCACCGTCGACCTCCTCGAGAAGGCCCTCCTCGCAGCGGAGAAGAGCATAGTCGCTGTAGGTGCTTCTCGTGGTGACCCTCGCACCCCCATCTTTGAGGGGTGTTCTCCTTCCCCCTTGCTGCCCTCTGTTGCCTCTTCTGCTGCTGCCGACCTGCTTGGTCTTGAGTCGGTCGGCGCGGCGTCTACCCCTAGTGGGAGACGTCGCTCTAGCAAGGGCAAGGGGGGCAAGGGCGCGGGTGGAGCTGGAGGGGGCGGTGGCGGTGGCGGCGGTGGCGGCGGAGGGAGTGGGGGTGGTGGCGGGACTAGTGGCGGGGGTGGTGGTGGTGGTGGTGGCAGCAGCGGCGGAGACGGTGGTGGTGGTGCCAGCGGTGGTGGTGGTGGCAGCGGCGGAGGTGGAGGCGGCGGAGGTGGAGGCGGTGGAGGCGGCAGCGGGGGAGGCGGTGGTGGTGGAGGAGGTGGGGCTGGTCGGGGTGGTACCCAGCAGCGTAGCGGCGGTGGTGGTGGCCAGCGCTCGCAGCGGCAGCAGCAGCAGCGCTCGCGGGACATCCCTCCGCCTCAGCAGCTTCATGAGTGGTACCCTGGGCGTCAGAGGGGTGGGGGTACTGGTCCCTGCACCTACGTTCTTCGTTCCGGCGACCGTGCGGGTGAGCAGTGTGGGGGTGCCCACGCCACCCAGCGCTGCTTTGGCCGCCTGACGGACGCTTGGCGTCGGCAGTTCCCTGGGGCTAGTGAGATCCCTCGCTGGGATGAGCTTCTTAGGGCTGGTGTAGCGATCTTTGATCTCGATTTTGATGCTATCCTTGCTGCTATGTATGCTGTGGATTATAGTGAGGAGAATGAGGGTTACCGGTGTTTCCAGCCCGACCCGGGCATTGGTGCTGCTGCGCTAGGTGCTTGTGAGGCTGCTGCTCTAGGTGCCAGTGCGTCTGTGCTCTCAGGTACTGGTGAGACTGTGCTCTCAGGTACTGCGTCGTCCTCGTCCTCCCTCACTTTCACACTTGACTCCGGGGCTTCTCGCTCCTTCTTTCGCGACCGCACTACCCTTACGCCGCTCGGCCGGCCGGTTGCGGTCTCCCTTGCTGACCCCTCTGGGGGTCCTATCCTGTCTCACTTCTCCACTGTCCTCCTAAGTCCGGCTGCCCCTTCGGGCACCCTGTCTGGTCTGTACCTTCCCTCGTTCTCTACGAACTTGGTGAGTGGAGCGGACCTGCAGGATGTGGGGGTTCACCAGTTCACTCCTGCGAGTCAGCGGGTGACCCACTGCACGGAGGCACGCACAGGCCGACACCTGGCCACGTTCTCACGTCGGCCGGGGTCGAGTCTCTACACCCTGACCGTTGAGTCTCCTCCTGTCCCTGCGTCTGCTCAAGTGGCTGCGTCGGGTCAGGTGCTTGCTGCTGCGTCCCGGTCAGGTCCTGAGTCTGCTCCCTGTTCTTGTCGTCTCCTGTCTCACGAGACTCTCCTGTGGCACCACCGTCTTGGCCACCCCTCCTTGCCCCGTCTTCGGAGCATGGCTTCCCGTGTCCTTGTCTCTGGTCTTCCCCAGTCTCTCCCTCCTCTCCCCTCCGGGCCAGGACCTTCCTGTGTCCCCTGTGTCGAGGGGCGCCTCCGGGCTACTCCTCACTCCTCCCACTTCCCCCCGACAGAGGCTCCCCTGCAGACGCTTCACATGGATGTGTGGGGCCCAGCCCCCGTCCGTGGGCAGGGTTACGAGCGCTACTTCCTGTTGGTGGTTGACGACTACTCGCGTTACACCACAGTCCTCCCCTTGCGCAGCAAGGGTGCGGTCACTGAGGTGCTGATCGAGTGGATCCGCGAGGCTCGTCTCCAACTCAGGAAGAGCTTCGGCTCGGACTTTCCTGTTCTGCGTCTGCACTCGGACAGAGGCGGAGAGTTCTCTTCTCGCCTTCTGCGGGACTACTGTCGTGCACGAGGGATCCGCCAGACCTTCACGCTTCCGGACTCACCACAGCAAAATGGGATTGCTGAGCGCCGCATTGGCATGGTCATGGATGTCGCTCGTACGTCCATGATGCATGCGGCTGCCCCCCATTTTCTGTGGCCGTTTGCGGTGAGGTACGCGGCGCATCAGCTCAACCTTCACCCCCTGGTCTCTCGACCTGCGATGTCCCCAGCCTTGCTGTGGACGGGGAAGGTTGGTGATGCGTCTGTGTTCCGTGTCTGGGGATCTCGGGCGTTTGTCCGCGACTTGTCTGCGGACAAGCTGTCCCCTCGTGCTGCTCCCTGTGTCTTCCTTGGCTTCCCCACTGACGCCCCAGGGTGGCAGTTTTACCACCCCTCCTCTCGTCGTGTTCTGTCCTCCCAGGACGTCACGTTCGACGAGTCAAACCCCTTCTACCGTCTCTTCCCCTACCGCACTCCTTCCCTCCCCCCTCCCCCGGACTTCCTCGTGCCGGTTCCCCCCCCGGTAGACCCCCTCCCCCCTCAGGTTCTTGCCCCCTCAGGTGTGTCCCAGGTAGACGCCGTTGACCCGGTCGAGGCTACTGGTGACTCTGGTGCTGCTGCGGGTGCTGAGCCTGGTGGTGCTAACGTTGGGGGTGCTGTGCGCGGGGGTGCTGAGCCTGGGGGTGCTACTGCTGAGGGTGCTGGGCCTGAGGGTGCTACTGCGGAGGGTGCGGAGCCTGGGGGTGCTGAGCCGGGGGGTGCTGTGCCTGGAGGTGCTGGGTCTGGGGGTGCTGGGTCGGGAGCTGCAGGGCCTGGGGGTGCTGAGCTGGGAGCTGCTGAGCCTGGGGGTGCTGCGTCTGTAGCAGCTGAGCCTGGGGTTTCTCCTGCTGCTGCGTCTCGCCGTGAGCCCCTCTCTCCACAAGAGCTGCGCGAGTGGTTCGCTCGCCGCTGGAGGCGTGCTGCTGAGTCTGGAGGTGCTGCTGGAGCTGGAGCTGGTGCTTCTTCGACCGTCGAGGGTGCGGGTGCTGCCGGTCCCGGAGCTGCTGGACCTACGGGTCCTCCTGGAGCTGGAGCTGCTGAGGGCGTTGGTGCTGAGCCTTCTGCTGTTGGTCCTGCCGCGGGAGGTGTGGGTGGCGCTGGTGCTGACGCTGAGGGTGCTGGTGCTGTCCCTGCTGAGTCTGGAGCTGCCGCGCGGCCTCTGCCGTACTTCGTTCCGCTCCTGCAGCAGGTTCTTGGTCTTTCTCCTCCCGTAGAGGGTCCACCGCCTGTCCAGTCGCAGTCCCTGCTGGAGCCTTCCTCTCCACTGCCTGCTCCCTCTCCTTACACTGGTCCTACTGGAGGTCTTGCTGAGCGTCGTGAGCCTGCGTCTCGTCCCGCGTCGCCTGTTCGTGCTGCTCGCGCTAGTGGTCGCAGTTCGCGTCAGCGTCCTCCTCCTGTCCCTGGCACCCACCGGATGTCTTTGCGTCCGTCCAGTGCTCCTCTGCGTGCCCCTTTGCCTTCTCCTCCTGAGTCCTCTCTTCCTGCGCTGGCCGACCCTGAGTCGGACTCTCTTCGTGCTGCCAGTCCTACTGTCACGCGTCTGCTTGCTAGTGTCGTCACTGACCCCTCTTTTGAGTCCACTTCTGCGTCTGCTCTAGTCGCTGAGCTCGTCGACTTTGCTGCTCGCTGACGTCTCGACTACGCTGCTAGTCTTGTTGCTGAGTCTGCGTCTGTCTGTCCTTCGTCCGTCGGGGGTGAGTGTGCTCTTGGCACGGACGTCCTAGAGGACAGGCAGGAGGAGTTACAGTGTCTAGCGGCTGCTTCACCTCATCTCGCGTCTGTACTGCTTGCCCCTGAGGGAGACCCGGATGCACTAGACATCCCGACTCCGCGTTCTTACGCGGAGGCCGTAGAGGGTCCCTACTCCTTTTAGTGGCAGGCAGCTATGGATGCAGAGATGGCTTCCTGGAAGTCCACAGGCACCTACGTTGACGCGGTTCCCCCTCCTGGGGCGAACATCGTCAGTGGCATGTGGATCTTCAGGGTGAAGCGGCCGCCGGGCTCTCCACCTGTCTTCAAGGCACGGTACATTGCTCGTGGCTTCAGTCAGCGGCAGGGAGTTGACTACTTTCAGACCTTCTCTCCCACCCCGAAGATGACTACTCTTCGGGTGCTGCTGCACATAGCTGCTCAGCGCGACTACGAGCTTCACTCTCTCGACTTCAGCACTGCGTTCTTGCACGGTAGCCTGCACGAGGAGATCTGGCTTCGCCGTCCACCTGGCTTCACTGGGACTTTCCCTCCTGGCACCCAGTGGAGCCTCCGACGGCCAGTCTACGGTCTCCGCCAGGCACCGCGTGAGTGGCACGACACACTGAGGACTACGCTTGCGGCCCTTGGGTTTGCTCCTTCTTCTGCTGACCCGTCGCTGTTTCTTCGCACCGACACTTCCCTGCCGCCGTTCTACATCCTCGTGTACGTCGACGACTTGGTCTTTGCCACAGCGGACACTGCTGGACTCGCCTACGTGAAGTCCGAGCTGCTGAAGAGACACACGTGCACAGACCTGGGTGAACTGCGCAGCTACCTTGGCTTGCAGATCACTCGGGACAGAGCACGCCGCACCATTACCTTGACTCAGTCACACATGGTGCAGCAGGTCCTTCAGCGCTTCGGCTTCACGTACTCCTCGCCTCAGGCCACTCCTCTGCCTACTCGCCACTCACTCTCAGCTCTGCCTTCGGATGAGTCCGTAGAGTCGAGTGGTCCGTATGCAGAGCTTGTTGGCTGCCTCATGTACCAGATGACCTGCACACGACCTGACCTTGCATACCCTCTGAGCATTCTTGCACGCTATGTTGCTCCTGGGAGACACAGACCAGAGCACATGGCTGCAGCGAAGAGGGTATTGCGCTACCTGTGCAGTACGTCGGGCATGGGGCTAGTGCTTGGAGGGCGGAGTCCAGTGGTCCTTACCGGCCACGCGGACGCTTCTTGGGCTGACGACCAGGCTACGCAGCGGTCGTCACAGGGTTACACCTTCAGCCTTGGTTCCGGCTCTGTCTCGTGGCGGTCTACTCGCTCGTCTTCGGTTCTCGGCTCCAGTTGTGAGGCTGAGATCTACGCCGGGGCCATGGCTGCACAAGAGCTTCGCTGGCTCACCTACCTGCTGACTGACCTTGGAGAGCCGCCTCGTTCTCCTCCAGTGCTGTACGTAGACAACAAGGCCATGCTGGCCTTGTGTCGAGAGCAGCGCTTGGAGCACAGAACGAAGCACATTGCTCTCCGCTACTTCCTTGCTCGTGAGCTGCAGCAGCGTGGTCAGTTGCGACTTGCGTACGTGGCCTCTGAGGCCAACACTGCTGATGTGTTCACCAAGGCACTCGCGCCTTGTGACCATCAGCGCTTTTGCACCCAGCTGGGTCTTGTGCCTGTCTTGCCTCACTTGCTCTCCTCTTGACTTCACTTGTACTGTGACATATATATATACCTGCTCTTGCTTGTCTAGTTTTATATATATGTCTGTACTTCTGCATGTGAACTGGCCTCTGGCCCTGCTCTTTTGCTCGGACTGTGTGGTGACTTTGTGATCCACCCTGAGCTTGCTTTGCTTTGCTTGACTGGTCTTGTGACCCCTTGTTCTCCCCCACTCATCCTATGGGGGTGTGTCAGATTATCATAGCTGATGCATGTTTGTAGGCTATAGTGGGGTAGCACATATGGGGTACAGCTTTCTAGGGTTGTATTTGTACCCAACTCTGACTTAGTCATTTCATTCCTGTTTTCCTTGCTTCACACACTCCGACGCTCATGAGCTTCTTTGGACCGAAGGACGACTCCAAGGTAAGAGCAGATTCTTTATCTAGAACGAGTTAGTTGTGTTCCTGGTTGAGAGGTACATGCGTTTATTCTTCCAAATTCATGGTTGCATACTTGTATTACGCTGTTGTTTTCATGTTTGTAGTACAGTGCGACTTGTCTTTCATGTTTTTAACTCAACCTCTTTTGATGCTTATTGTTTACCACAACTTATATTTGGTTTTGGTTCATCAATTGTGAGCAATGTTTCCTACATTTATGATAATTTGCTATAACAATACATATTGTGTTCTTAAGACTTGTGTTTCCTATTCAGGATGTTATTTCCTACCATTTTGTATTACCAGATCCCTTGTCTTTCCGTCAGGCTGAAAGTCTCGTCAATTGAGACGCCGGGTGGATTTCCAAAGCTCACAACTGTCATCCACGATTCGTCAGTTCGGAGTGTCTTGGTTTGTCTGGGGGACACTGCCACACGAATCCATCAATGCTGTAAGACATACTTGGACGAACACGACGATGCCATAGATGTGCCTGTTTATATTAGCAAAGTCTATCTTAAGTCAGCATTGTTCAAGACAACAATGTTTTTGAGTGCTGTCATTCTTGACTCTCGACGAGCATTGGAGATCACAGATGCTCCAGTTATAGAGGAGCCACAAGACGTCGGCCTCGTGACTCTGTAAGTGAACATACTAGTGCATTTTACCGCTTTTTAGGTAAAACACTCGATAGTAATGTTTCTGTTTTCTATATTCAGGATGAGTCATGTGATCACTCTTGTGATGGCAACAAAGGAAGAGAAGATAGCGTCCCTTGTAGCAGAAATCAAGGATCCGGTGTACAGCTCTGGAAGAGGGTGCAAGGGAGTTTCGGGGGATTCGATTTGCTCGCTGCCTGTTTTTAGAACCTGCACCACGCTCGAGTATTCGTGCTCGGAGCATGGATCCTCGTCGATCGCTAAGATCGATAACACCACCGTCACACTTGTCGTACACGAGAGCGGTCAGTATCGTATGCTATTCAGGTTTAGATTTTATACGGTCTGTCTTGGCATAGATTTTTTATTATTTTATGTCTTTTTTTCCTTTGTTTAGCGACATACAAGGCCCAAGCACATGGCTTGGTGATTCAACCGACCATCCTGACCAAAGTGATCCCGCATCTTCAAATGTCCACTTTTCTATCTTTGTCCTCAGATGAGCGTCAACGCATGTTGGACGCTCTTTGCGGTCATTGGCTCGTAAAGGTATGTGGAGTTCTTACCTAAATCGAGATTCTTTCATTTTGTTGTTATTCATGTTAGTTTTTATTTCATCTTCGCTTTTCTTCATTCGTTTTTTCCCTATTCTCTCATTCCGTTCTTCCCCTTTTCCATCATTTCGTTCCATGCATCCCTTCTTCTTTGCATCCCTACTTTCTTCTTTTTTCATGCTGGCGCTGGTACGTCTGAGGGTGCTGGAGTTGGCGCTATTGGAGCTGGATATGCTGCTGGAGCTGGTGCTGCCGCCGGAGGTAGTGGTGCTGTCCCTGCTGGTTCTAGAGGCGCTGCGCGGCCGAGGTCGTACTTCGTTCCGCTCCTTGAGCAGGTTCTTGGTCTTCCGCCTTCTACTGGTCCTGCCCCTCAGCGTGTCCACCGCCTGTCGAGTCACAGTCACAAGTACAACCCGCCTCCCCCCTGCCTGCTCCTTCTCCCTACACTGGTCCTACTAGAGGTCTTGCTCAGCGTCGTGAGCCTGCGTCTCGTCCTTCGTCGCCTGTTCGTGCTGCTCGCACTGGTGGTCGTACTGCGCGTCCGCGTCCTCCTGCGGTCCCAGGCACACACCAGATGGCACTACGTCCTTCCACTACTCCTCTGTGTGTCCCGTTGCCATCTCCTCCAGAGTCCTCTCTTCCTGTTCTTGCTGACCTGGAGTCTGACTCTCTTCGTGCTGTTAGTCCTACTATCACGCGTCTCCTGGCCACTGTTGTCACTAACCCTTCCTTTGAGTCCACTGCTGCGTCGGCCCTAGTTGCTGAGCTTGTCGACTTTGCTTTTCGCTATCGTCTAGACTACGCTGCTAGTCTTGTTGCTGAGTCTGAGTCTGACTGTCCTCCGTCCGTCGGGGGTGAGTGTGCTCTTAGCACGGACGTCCGTGAGGACAGGCAAGAGGAGTTCCAGTGTTTTGCTGCTGCTTTGCCTCATCCCGTGTCCACGCTGATTGCCCCTAAGGGAGACCCGGTTGCACCAGACATCCCGACTCCTCGATCGTACGCTGAGGCGATCGAGGGTCCCTACTCCTCTCAGTGGTAGTCAGCCATGGACACAGAAATGGCTTCTTGGAAGTCCACAAGCACCTACGTCGACGAGGTTCCCCCACCTGGGGCGAACATCGTCAGTGGCATAAGGATTTTCACGGTGAAGTGGCTGCCGGATTCTCCGACTGTCTTCAAGGTACGTTACGTGGCTTGAGGCTTCAGTCAGTGGCAGGGAGTTGACTACTTTCAGTCCTTCTCTCCCACCCCAAAGATGACCACTCTTCGGGTGCTGCTGCACATAGCCGCTCAGCGCGACTACGAGCTTCACTCTCTTGACTTCAACACTGCTTTTCTGCAGGGCAGCCTGCACGAGGAGATCCGGCTGCGCCGCCCACCTGGTTTCACTGGGTCATTTCCTCCTGGTACCCAGTGGAGCCTCCGGCGGCCGGTCTACGGTCTCCGCCTGGCGCCCCGTGAGTGGCACGACACACTGAGGACTACACTTGCGGCTCTTGGGTTTGCTCCTTCTACAGCCGACCCGTCGCTGTTTCTGCACACTGACACCTCTTTGCCGCCGTTCTACATCCTCGTGTACGTCGACGACTTGGTCTTTGCCACTGCTGACACTGCTGGACTCGCCCACGTGAAGTCCGAGCTACAGAAGAGACACACGTGCACAGACCTGGGTGAACTGCGCAGCTACCTTGGCTTGCGGATCACCCGAGACAGAGCACAGCGCACCATTACCCTGACTCAGTCACACATGGTGCAGCAGGTCCTTCAGCGCTTCGACTTCACGTACTCCTCGGCTCAGGCCACTCCTCTGTCTACTCGCCACTCGCTCTCAGCTCTGCCTTCGGATGAGTCCGTAGAGCCGAGTGGCTCGTACCTAGAGCTTGTTGGCTGCCTCATGTACCTGATGACCTGCGCTCGACCTGACCTTGCATACCCTCTTAGCATTCTCGCACGCTATGTTGCTCCTGGGAGACACCGAATAGAGCACATGGCTGCAGCGAAGAGGGTGTTGCGCTACTTGTGCAATACGTCGGGCATGGGGCTAGTGCTTGGAGGGCGGCGTCCAGTAGTCCTCACAGGTCACGCATACGCTTCTTGGGCTGACGACCAGGCTACGCAGCGGTCGTCACAGGGTTACACCTTCAGCCTTGGCTCCGGCTCTGTTTCGTGGCGGTCTACCCGCTCGTCTTCTGTTCTTGGCTCCAGTTGTGAGGCTGAGATCTACGCGGGGGCCATGGCTGCACAGGAGCTAGGCTGGCTCACCTACCTGCTGAGTGACCTAGGAGAGCCGCCTCGTTCTCTTCCAGTTCTGTACGTAGACAACAAGGCCATGCTTGCCTTTTGTCGGGAGCACAGAACGAAGCACATTGCTCTCCGCTACTTCCTTGCTCGTGAGCTGCAGCAGCGTGGTCAGTTGGGCCTTACTTACGTTGTCTATGAGGCCAACACTGCTATTATCTTTACCAAGGCACTTCCGCTTGGTGATCATCAGCACTTCTATACTATGCTAGGTCTTGTGCCTACTTGGCCTCTCTTGCTCACTTCTTGACCTTGCTTGTACTGTGATCTTTCTATACCTGCACTTGCTTGTTTACCTTTATATATGATCTTGCATGTGAACTGGCCTTTTGGCCTTGCTCTTGTGCTCGAATTGTGTGGTGACGTTGTGATCCACCCTGAGCTTGCTTTGCTTTGCTTGATTGGTCTTGTGACCTCTTGTTCTCCCCCACTTTGCCTATGGGGGTGTGTCAAACTTATATGCTATAGTTTGTGTAGGCTGTAGTGGGGTAGACTATATGGGGTACAACATTTCTAGGTTTTCCTACTTGTACCTACCTGCTTGCTTGTTCATTCATTCCTCATTCTTCAAAGTTGCGTTGTTGTCGAGGCTTGAACTTGAGAAGTGGAATGCGCTTGTGTTGAGGGGACTTGGCTGCTTGAAGGTCGAAGTTGTCGTTGTAGTGTCGTTGACTGTCGCAGACTTGGGCATTGTGTACGGGGGTGTCCAGACATCTTGCAGAGATGACAGAACGGTGGTACGTGCTGCTGCTGGTGTTGTTTACTCTGTCAGTTGGAGTTGTTGACGCGCCGTTGAGTATGGAATGCGAATTCAGGTACTGATGTCTTTCTCTTGTGCCGTTCCTCGTGCAGGTCCATGTCTTGTTGTTAAGCGTTAATTTCGGTGCAAAGTGCCGCTTTGAAGATCTTCCCGTGATCTTGGAGTATGGCGCGAGTGGAGCGCCAGTGCGGATCAAGGCCGGAGATGACGACTGTGATGAAGGCTTCATCGAAAATCGATCCTCCGCATCGAAGGAGTTTGTCGCGCAGTTCGCGACAACGGCTGATACAAGCTATTCTTTTTTCACCGGGTTTCATTTCCACTGTTGTCAGCTGTGCCATTAGCCGACTCTGATTGACGCTGAGCTCGGCGGAGTTGCCGTATCCCCGATAGGACCGAATGTTTTGTTGCTTGTTTGGAGTTATGTTTCTCAGCAGGATCATGTAAGCCATCATTGATTGATACGTGTACTACTGCTTGTCGTATTGTGTCTCGTGTGTTGGGTATGGCGGGGACCCGTCGAAGAATCCAAGTATCTGCGTGCCTTCCATCATCAGCTCGAATTCAAAAGACCAGGTATAGAAATCCTTTCCGTCGAAAGGTGTTGATGTTTGAAGTTTCAAAACGTGCGCGAACTGCAACTGAACGTGAAGTACGTCCATTGTCTTTTCTTGTTCAGGTGAAGGCTGTTGACGCGGCATGAAGCTCATGGAGCCACGGTGGGGCTCGTACGGAGCAAAGGTGGGTTCCTGCTGGTTTCCGCGCGCATAGAATAAACAGTCGAGGCTCCTGGGCGTAACGTCGTTGTTGTTGTTGCTGATGTTTGACTGCGCAAGTGCCGCTTGTTGATGTTGTGCGTAAAACGACATGAAGGATAAGAATTTCTCCATCATGCCTGGGTCGAAGCCCGTCGCTTGGTTAGCGGGACTTTCGGTAGACTCTGTCAAACTTATATGCTATAGTCTGTGTAGGCTGTAGTGGGGTAGACTATATGGGGTACAACATTTCTAGGTTTTCCTACTTGTACCCACCTGCTTGCTAGTTCATTCATTCCTCATTCTTCGCATGGTATAGAGCAGGTTCCCTTGTGGGAACGCTTCTCAGGGCCCACCACCTAACTCCATCTTTTTTTTCCTGCCCGAGGCGTGCCCCGTAGGCCGCCCTCACGTTGCGCCCTCCTAGAGGCCCCTCGCGCCACCCTTAGCGACCCCGTCGCCGCCCTTAGCGACCCCGTCGCCGCCCTTAGCGACCCCGTCGCCGCCCTTAGCGACCCTTAGCGACCCCATCGCTGTCCTTAGCGACCCCGTCGCCACCCCTCTAGGCCCCTCGCGGCCCCTTCACGGCCCCGTCGCCGCCGCTCTAGGCCCCGTCGCCGCCGCTCTAGGCCCCTCGCGGCCCCTTCACGGCCCCGTCGCCGCCGCTCTAGGCCCCGTCGCCGCCCCTAAAGGTCCCTCGCGGCCCCTTCACGGCCCAGTCGCCGCCCCTAGCGGCCCCGTCGCCGCCCCTCTAGGCCCCTCGCGGCCCCTTCACAGCCCCGTCGCCGCCACTTGCGGCCCCGTCGCCGCCCCCTCTAGGCCCCTTACGGCCCCTTCGCGGCCTCGTCGCCGCCCCTCTAGGCCCCTTGCAGCCCCTCTGCGGCCCCGTCGCCACCCCAAGCGGACCCGTCGCCGCCCTTGGAGGCCCCGTTGCCGCCCTTCGCAGCCACCTCGCCAACCTTAGCGGCCCTGTCGCCGCCCCTAACGGCCCCATCGCCGCCTCTACCGGCCCCGTCGCCGCCTCTACCGGCCCCGTCGCCGCCTCTACCGGCCCCTTCACCGCTGAGCAGCCCAGCAGCTGAGCAGCCCAACCACTCAGAAGCCAAGCTGCCGAGCCGCCCAGCAGCCGAGCCGCCGAGCCGCCCAGCAACCAAGCCGCCGAGCCGCCCAGCAGCCGAGCCGCCCAGCAGCCGAGCCGCTGAGCCGCCCAGCAGCCAAGCCGCCGAGCCGCCCAGCAACCGAGCCACCGAGCCGCCCAGCAGCCGAGCCGCCGAGCCGCCCTGCCGTCGAGCCGCTACTGTTCCTACCGGCGCGCCCCGGCCCTACATACTCGAACTGGTGAGATCACTCCCTGCTAGGCCACTGCAGTCATGGCTACCCCCAGTGTCCTTACCTTTGATGCTAAGGTTCGTGCTGTTGACTTTGAGGTCTGGGTCGATGACCTCCAGCTTTTCCTACAGTGCAATAGGGCAGATAGACTCTCCCTGTTCGATCTCACCTCTGGTGCCTCTCCTGCCTCGCATGCTACTGTTGACAGCACTATTCGCTCACAGTGGGCCACACGCGATGCTGCTGCCCATCTTGCTGTGCGTCGCCACTTACCGACCACTGAGCGTGCGCACTTTACCCAGTACAAGAGTGCTAAGACCTTGTACGACGCTGTAGTTGCACTCTACTCCTCCCCTGCCACGACTGCCCTTAGCCGCCTCATGCTGCCGTACCTGTTCCCTGACCTTGCTGCCTTTCCCACAGTCGCTGACCTCATTACGCACCTTCGCACTAGTGACACTCGCTACCGCGCTGCGCTTCCTGCTGATTTCTGTGCCAAGAACCCCCCCCCCATGTACATTACCCTCTACTACATAGTCACCCGGCTCCCTGACTCCCTTCGCTTAGTCAGGGACCACTTCCTCTCAGTTTGCCCCACCACACTCACCGTTGACCTCCTCGAGGAGCGCCTCCTAGCAGCCGAGAAGAGTATAGTCGCTGAAGGAGCCTCTCGTGGTGACCCTCGCACCCCCGTCTTTGAGGGGTGTTCCCCCTCCCCCCTCTTGCCCTCTGTTGCTTCTGCTGCTACGGCCGACCTCGTTGGTTTCTACGGGATCGGCGCTGCGTCTACCCCTAGCGGGAGGCGCCGCACCGGCAAGGGCAAGGGGGGCAAGGGCGCTGGAGGGGCTGGCGGGGGCGGTGGAGGTGGTGGTGGAGGCAGTGGAGGGGGTGGGGTTGGTAGTGGGAGTGGTGGCGGGGGTGGAGGTGTCGGTGGCAGCAGTGGAGGCGGAGGAGGCGGCGACGGTGGCGGAGGAAACGGAGGCGGCGGAGGTGGCGGAGGCGGCGGAGGTGGCGGAGGCGGCGGAGGCAGCGGTGGAGCTGGTCGCAGCTCTGCGCAGAGGAGTGGGTCCGGTGGTGGTCCGCGCCAGCAGCAGCAGCGCAGTCGTGAGACCCCGTCCCCCCAGTCGCTTCGTGAGTGGTACGCTGGGCGTCAGCGAGGTGGGGGTACTGGTCCCTCCACCCACGTCCTCCGTACTGGCGACCGCGCTGGTGAGTAGTGCGGGGGCCCGCACTCCACCCAACGCTGCTTCGGCAGCCTGACGGACGCGTGGCGTCACCAGTTCCCTGACGCCACTGAGATCCCTTGCTAGGGAGAGCTGTCTAGGGCGGGGGTTGCTATCTTGCTATTCTTGCTGCCATGTATGCTGTCTCTACTTGTCATGAGGGTGACTGTTACCTGTGTGTTCCGCCTGACCCGGGCATTGAGGCTGCTGCTCTAGGTGCTGGTGAGGCTGCTGCTCTAGGTGCTAGTGGGTCTGCTGCCCAAGGTGCTGGTGAGTCTACTCTCTCACGAAATACGTCGACTCAGGCCCTGCACACCTTCACCCTTGACTCGGGTGCTTCCCGCTCCTTCTTTCGAGACCGCACCACGCTTACGCTGCTTAGTCGGCCGGTTGCAGTCTCCCTGGCGGACCCCTCTGAGGGTCCTCTCCTTGCTAGCTTCTCCACTGTCTTACCGTGCACGGCAGCCCCCTCTGGCACCCTGTCAGGTCTCTACCTCCTCTCGTTCTCTACAAACTTGGTGAGTGGAGCTGATCTACAGGATAAGGGGGTTGACCAGTTCACTCCTGCGAGTCAGCGGGTGACCCACTGCACGTGTCCTCGGACGGGCCGACACTTGGCCACGTTTACCTGTCGGCCGGGGTCGAGCCTGTACACACTGACTACTAAGTCTCCTCCGGTTGCTGAGTCTGGTTAGGTAGCTGCGTCGAGTCAGGTATTTGCTACAGCGTCCAGGTCTGGTCCTGAGTCTGCTCCCTGCTCGTGTCGTCTCCTGTCCCACCAGACTCTCCTCTGGCACCACCGCCTTGGTCACCCCTCCTTGTCTCGTCTTCGAGGCATGGCCTCCTGTGTCCTTGTCTCTGGTCTCCCCAAGTCCCTACCTCCCCTACATCGGGGGCCTGCCCCTACCTGCGTCCCCTGCGTCGAGGGGCGACAGCGCGCCGCCCTTCACTCCTCCGAGTTTCCTCCGACAGAGGCTCCACTGCAGACTATTCACATGGACGTGTGGGGCCTTGCCCGCGTCCGTGGCCAGGGTCACTAGCGTTACTTCCTGCTGGTGGTTGACGACTACTCGCGGTACACCACGGTGTTCCCCTTGCGCAGCAAGGGTGACGTCACTGAGGTGTTGATCGACTGGATCCGCGCAGCTCGTCTCCAGCTCACAGAGAGTTTCACCTCAGACTTTCCTGTTCTACATCTGCACTCAGACAGAGGCGGGGAGTTTTCCTCTGCCCGTCTGGGAGCCTTCTATCGTGCACAAGGCATCCGCCAGACCTTCACGCTTCCGGCCTCTCCACAGCAAAATGGGATTGCTGAGCGCCGCATTGGCATGGTCATGGACGTCGCTCGTACGTCCATGATCCATGCGGCTGCCCCCCATTTTCTGTGGCCGTTTGCGGTTCAGTACGCAGCGCATCAGCTCAACCTTCAGCCCCGGGTCTCCTTTCCAGAGAACTCCCCCACCTTGCAGTGGACGGGGAAGGTTGGCGATGCGTCTGCGTTTCGGGTCGGGGGATCTCGGGCGTTTGTCCACGACTTGTCTGCGGACAAGCTGTCCCCCCGTGCTGTTCCCTGCGTCTTCCTTGGCTTCCCCCTAGACGCGCGTGGGTGGCAGTTTTACCACCCCACCTCGCGCCGTGTTCTGTCCTCCCAGAACGTCACCTTTGACGAGTCGGTGCCTTACTACCGTCTCTTCCCCTACCGCACTGCGCCCCTCCCCCCGCCGCCGCTCTTCCTTGCGCCAGGTCCTCCCCCGGTAGACCCCCTCCCCCCTCAGGGGCCTGCCCCGTAAGGTGTGTCCCAGGTAGACGCAGTGGAGCGTGTCGAGGTAGCTGTTGACTCTGGTGCTGCTAGAGGTGCTGAGCCTGCGGGTGCCGGGTCTAGAGGTACTGAGCCTGAGGGTGTGGAGCCTGGGGGTGCTGAGTTTAGGGGTGCGGAGCCAGGGGGTGCTGAGCCTGGGGGTGCTGAGTCTGGGGGTGCTGAGCCTGGGGGTGCTGTGTCTTGGGGTGCTGAGCCTCGGGGTGCTAAGCTTGGGGGTGCGGAGCCTGGGGGTGCTGGGTCTGCTCGTGTGGCCTCTCGCGGTGCTTCGTCGAGGCGGGAGCTGCTCTCTCCTCAGGAGCTACGCGGGTCGTTTGCCCGGCGCTGGAGCCGTGTTGCTGGAGCTGGAGGTACTATTCTTGCTGCTGGCCCGGAGGTATTCGTACTGGAGGTTCTGGAGCTGCTGGGACTGGGGGTACTGCTGGGGCTGCTGGAGTTAGTCCTGCTAGAGGTACTGCTGGAGCTGCCGGCGGTACTAGAGCTGCCGGTCCTGTTGGCGCTGGTGGTTCTGCTGGCGGTGGTGCGTACGAGGGTGCTGGAGTTGGCACTGTTGGAGCTGGAGGTGCTGCTGGCGCTGGTGCTGCCGCTGAGGGTACAGGTGCTGTCACTGCTGGTTCTGGAAGCGCTGCGCGGCTGAGGCCGTACTTTGTTCCGCTCCTTGAGCAGGTTTTTGGTCTCCCGCCCTCTACTGGTCCTGCTCCTCCCTTAGAGTGTCCACAACCTGTCCAGTCGCGGTCATAGTTAGAGCCCGCCTCCCCCCTACCTGCTCCTTCTCCCTACACTGGTCCTACTAGAGGTCATGCTGAGCGTCGTGAGCCTGCGTCTCGTCCTGCGTCGCTTGTTCGTGCTGCTCGCACTAGTGGTCATGCTTCGCGTCCGCGTCCTCCTGTGGTCCCAGGCACACACCAGATGGCACTGCGTCCTTCCACTGCTCCTCTGCGTGTCCCGTTGCCGTCTCCTCCAGAGTCCTCTCTTCCTGTTCTTGCTGACCCGGAGTCTGACTCTCTTCGTGCTGCCTGTCCTACTGTCACTCGTCTCCTGGCTACTGTTGTCACTAACCCTTCCTTTGAGTCCACTGTTGCGTTTGCCCTAGTTGGTGAGCATTTCGACTTTGCTGCTCGCTGTCGTCTCGACTACTCTACTAGTATTGTTGCTGAGTCTGAGTCTGTCTGTCCTCCGTCCGTCGGGGATGAGTGTGCTCTTAGCACGGACGTCCTTGAGGACAGGCCGGAGGAGTTCCAGTGATTTGCTGCTGCTTTGCCTCATCTCGTGTCCATGCTGATTGCCCGTGAGGGAGACCTAGATGCACCAGACATCCCGACTCCTCGATCGTACGCTGAGGCGATCGAGGGTCCCTACTCCTCATAGTGGCAGTCAGCCATGGACGCAGAGATGGCTTCCTGGAAGTCCACAGGCACCTACGTTGACGAGGTTTCCCCACCTGGGGGGAACATCGTCAGTGGCATGTAGATTTTCAGGGTGAAGCGGGCGCCGGGTTCTCCGCCTGTCTTCAAGGCGCGTTACGTGGCTCGAGGCTTCAACCAGTGGAAGGGAGTTGACTACTTTCATACCTTCTCTCCCACCTCGAAGATGACCACTCTTTGGGTGCTGCTGCACATAGCCGCTCAGCGTGACTACGAGCTTCACTCTCTTGACTTCAGCAAAGCTTTCCTGCAGGGCAGCCTGCACGAGGAGATCTGGCTGCGCCGCCCACCTGGATTCACTGGGTCGTTTCATCCTGGTACCCAGTGGAGCCTCCGGCGGCCAGTCTACGGTCTCCGCCAGGCGCCCGGTGAATGGCACGACACACTGAGGACTACACTTGCGGCTCTTGGGTTTGCTCCTTCTACAGCCGACCCGTCGCTGTTTCTGCGCAACGACACCTCTTTGCCGCCGTTCTACATCCTCGTGTACGTCGACGACTTGGTCTTTGCCACTGCTGACACTGCTGGACTCACCCACGTGAAGTCCGAGCTGCAGAAGAGACACACGTGCACAGACCTGGGTGAACTGCGCAGCTACCTTGGCTTGCAGATCACCTGGGACAGAGCATGCCGCACCATTACCTTGACTCAGTCACACATGGTGCAGCAGGTCCTTCAGCGCTTCGGCTTCACGTACTCCTTGCCTCAGGCCACTCCTCTGCCTACTCGCCACTCGCTCTCAGCTCTGCCTTCGGATGAGTCCGTAGAGCCGAGTGGCCCGTACCCAGAGCTTGTTGGCTACCTCATGTACCTGATGACCTGCACTCGACCTGACCTTGCATACCCTCTTAGCATCTTGACACGCTATGTTGCTCCTGGGAGACACCGAACAGAGCATATGGCTGCAGCGAAGAGGGTGTTGCGCTACTTGTGCAGTACGTCGGGCATGGGGCTAGTGCTTAGAGGGCGACGTCGAGTGGTTCTCACAGGTCACGCAGACGCTTCTTGGGCTGACGGCCAGGCTACGCAGCCGTCGTCACAGGGTTACACCTTCAGCCTTGGCTCCGGCTCTGTTTCGTGGCGGTCTACCCGCTCGTCTTCTGTTCTCGGCTCCATCTGTGAGGCTGAGATCTACGCGGGGGCCATGGCTGCATAGGAGCTACGCTGGCTCACCTACTAGCTGAGTGACCTAGGAGAGCCGCCTCGTTCTCCTCCAGTTCTGTACGTAGACAACAAGGCCATGCTGGCCTTGTGTCGGGAGCACAGACTAGAGCACAGAACGAAGCACATTGCTCTCCGCTACTTCCTTGCTCGTGAGCTGCAGCAGCGTTGTCAGCTGCGCCTCGCTTACGTGGCCTCAGAGGCCAACACTGCTGATATCTTTACCAAGGCACTTCCGCCTAGTGATCATCAGCGCTTCTGTACGATGCTAGGTCTTGTGCCTACTTGGCCTCACTTGCTCACTTCTTGACCTTGCTTGTACTGTGATCTTTCTATACCTGCACTTGCTTGTTTACCTTTATATATGATCCTGTTTGTGAACTGGCCTTTTGGCCTTGCTCTTGTGCTCGGATTGTGTGGTGACGTTGTGATCCACCCTGAGCTTGATTTGCTTTGCTTGACTGGTCTTGTGACCTCTTGTTCTCCCCCACTTTGCCTATGGGGGTGTGTCAAACTTATATGCTATAGTTTGTGTAGGCTGTAGTAGGGTAGACGATATGGGGTGCAACATTTCTAGGTTTTCCTACTTGTACCCACCTGCTTGCTAGTTCATTCATTCCTCATTCTTCATAGACTCAGCTGCTCGTCTTGTTGCTGTGCCCCCTTCTATATGTAGGCCAGATGCAGGAGGTGGAGTAGGAGTAGTGCCGGGAGAACCGTTAGAGGAGCTTCTGTCCTGCGTTGCCATGCCTTCTGATGTTGTGGGTGACTTAGAAGCGGTTGAGTTTGCCCTGCTAGCTCTCATACCATGTTGGGCTGAGAAAAGCCCTAAGGATCTTTGCAAGGCTAAACTCAGGGTAGGAATGTTGTAGTTGCGGAAGCGTGTTTTAATGATACGTGTTGAACTACCTTGCGCTAGTATGTGAGGGCAATATAGATTGATTAAAACAAGGAGATACAAGGTTTTTATAAGAGTACAAGGAATATGAAGAGATCTAGTTAATAACCGTTTTACTGTTGTTGTTGCGGTTCGATACAGTGACGACTCGGGCAACTGCTCAATAAGAAGGCGGTTGTTTGTCCTTGCTGTCGCGCTGTATTTGTCAGGTCAAAGGTCGCTCCCGTAACCTCCAGCAGTTACTTTTTCTTCTTCAACCTCCGATGGTTGACTCGCGGATGCTTCGTTGTGCTTCGCTTCGTTTACGACTAAGTGTTTCGACACATAAGAAGAGCTTAAATCACTTGTTTCCAACAGACTACTTGGCCGTTTTGGAGTCGACTCGAAGTCGTTTTCGTGTCGACTTTTTTGCTTCGATCAGAAGTTGATCGTGGCCTAGGATCAACTCAAGAAGGTTCGCACACAGAGAAGTGGTGTTGGTGGGCCCTTGACCTCAATAACAGAGTGAATGTAAATGCTTGAGATGATTAAGACATGCAAATACAACGATATAAATAAGAGTACAGGGGAATATGAATCGACCTAGCTAGCCATGTACTCTAAGGGGTACATTGCCTTATTCAAATACATCCCCAACTGTGCGGCGCGTACAGTTATGAAACTGTTCCCGCCGAAACCATCCTGCCTGCAGCTGCCTGATGCTGTCTACTCCGACGGTTCAGATGCGTTCCAACCATCTGACGCTTCGCGTTCATTCGCGATACTGGGTGCTTCTCTTTGCTGCGGTGAGGAGTGCACAGTAATATTCAAGTATTACTATGCGTAACACCCCCCTTCACTCTTAGCCGCAGCTCGACTTGACCTGCTTGACCACGCCGCTGAGTTCGGAGCAGTGCTGATACTGCTGGCGTGGCAGTCGCTTCGTGAGGAAGTCTGCTGCCATGTCACCGGTTGAGCAGTAGGTCAAGTTGACCTTGCCCTTGTCCACCTCATCCTTCACGAAGAAGTACCGCAGCGCAGTGTGCTTGGTGCGGTTGGCGAAACCAGGTTTGTTCGCGATGCGAATCGCGCTCTGGTTGTCGCAGTGCAGGCGAAAGTTTGTTGAGGCCGGAATTTTTGCTTCCTGCAGTAGTTCCTGAAGGTAGAGACCTTCGCGAACAGCTGCTGTTGCTGCGATGAATTCAGCTTCCGCCGATGACAGGGCAACCAACTCCTGCTTCTGAGAGTTCCAGGAGATGGGGTCGCTAGGCTCGAGGTGGAAGAGGAACCCTGTCCTTGACCGTCAATTGGCAGGGTCAGCGGCGTGATCGGCATCCACGTAGCCGACGAGGCTGAAGGATGTGGTTGGGATGGTGGAATAACTGAGCCCGACATTGGGCGTGGAGATGAAGAATTGAAGGGCTCGCTGAAGATCTGAGAGATTCTCAGCCGTTGGTTTGCGTGAGTACTAAGCTAACTGGCTCGCAATGTAGGAGAGGTCGGGCCTGCAGGTAACGGATGCGAAGAGCAGGCATCCCAACTGCTGCTGGTAAGTGTGAAGCCCAGCAGGGGACAGGGCTTTGCTGTCTGTGTTGTGGTTGGTTCCTGGAGTGCGGTAAGGGGTGGAGAGTGGTGCAGGCGCAATGTTCAAGCGCTTGCTAAGCTCCTCCGCATACTTCGCCGCTGAGAGATGAATGGCTTCCGGCGAGTAGGTGATGTTGAGTCCGAGAAACTGCTTCATGTCATGATTGCAGGTGATGTCGACGCGCCCTGCGAGGCTTCTCTCAAACTGCTCGAGCAGTTCGATGCTTGAGCCTGTGTAGAGAAGGTCGTCGACGTAGACGATGAGGAGGATGTATTCGCCGTGGAAATCGCGGCGATACATTCCAGGATCGTGAGGCAGCTGCTTGAACCCGATTTCAAACAATGTTGTGCAGATACTGCTTCCAGAGTCTCGCTGCCTGTTTGATCCCATAGAGGGACTTGCGTAGCTGACAGACACGTGGGTCTCCGTCGCCGTAAGTTTGTGGCTGTTCCACGTAGATCACGGCGTCCAATAATGCGTACAGGAACGCATTCTTCACATCGATCTGCCGGAGTGGTAGGTGTCGTGCGGCTGCGATGGCGAGGAAAATTCTGACGGACGTGTGATGGCTGACCGGTGCAAATGTCTGGTCAAAATCAATCCCGTGCCTTTGATCGTAGCGTGCCTTGAATCACTCAATCCTTCCGTCGGCTCCTGTATTCACTCGGAAGACCCATTTGCCGGAGAGAATCCTTCTCCCCTTTACTGCTGCATGGTCGACGAGCACCCAGGTGTCGCGTGACTCGAGTGCCCGGATTTCCACATCCATTGCTTCGCGCCACTCCTTGCTGTGTGGTCCAGAAAGAGCTTCGCGCGGATTTCGGGGCTCGACGACACGTGGCGGCTTCGAAGTTGCGGTGTGAAGTGTGAGAGAAACTAGAACGAGAATGAATGAACTATGAATGAAGTGAGTACATATAGGAAACTCTGATTGGGTTGTACCCCCTATGGGATACCCCACTATAGCCTACACAAATATATAAGCTATAATGTTCTGACACACCCCCATAGGCAAAGTGGGGGAGAACAAGGGGTCACAAGACCAGTCAAGCAAAGCAAAGCAAAGCTCAGGGTGGATCACAAAGTCACCACACATTCCGAGCACAAATTCAAAGGCCAGAAGGCCAGTTCACATGCAAGATCACATATATATATATATACAAGAGGCTAAGCAAGCAAGAGCAAGAGTATATATATGTGACAGTACAAGCAAGGTCAAGAAGTAAGCAAGTGAGGCAAGACACGCACAAGACCCAGCTGAGTGCAGAAGCGCTGATGATCACAAGGCGCAAGTGCCTTGGTGAAGACATCAGCAGTGTTGGCCTCAGAGGCCACGTACGCAAGCCGCAACTGTCCACGCTGCTGTAGCTCACGAGCAAGAAAGTAGCGGAGAGCAATGTGCTTTGTTCTGTGCTCCAGTCGCTGCTCTCGACACAAGGCCAGCATGGCCTTGTTGTCTACGTACAGGACTGGAGGAGAATGAGGCGGCTCTCCAAGGTCAGTCAGCAGGTAGGTGAGCCAGCGAAGCTCCTGGGAAGCCATAGCACCGGCGTAGATCTCAGCCTCACAACTGGAGCCGAGAACAGAAGACGAGCGGGTAGCTCGCCACGAAACAGAGCCGGAACCAAGACTGAAAGTGTAACCCTGTGACGACCGCTGCGTAGCCTGGTCGTCAGCCCAAGAGGCGTCCGCGTGCCCAGTGAGGACCACTGGACTCCGCCCTCCAAGCACTAGCCCCATGCCTGACGTACTGCACAAGTAGCGCAACACCCTCTTCGCTGCAGCCATGTGCTCTGGTCGGTGTCTCCTAGGAGCAACATAGCGTGCGAGAATGCTAAGAGGGTATGCAAGGTCAGGTCGTGTGCAGGTCATCAGGTACATGAGCCAGCCAACAAGCTCTGGATACGGGCCACTCGACTCTACGGACTCATCCGAAGGCAGAGCTGAGAGCGAGTGGCGAGTAGGCAGAGGAGTGGCCTGAGGCAAGGAGTACGTGAAGCCGAAGCGCAGACGGACCTGCTGCACCATGTGGGACTGAGTCAGGGTAATGGTGCGGCGTGCTCTGTCCCAGGTGATCTGCAAGCCAAGGTAGCTGCGCAATTCACCCAGGTCAGTGCACGTGTGTCTCTTCTGCAGCTCGGACTTCAAGTAAGCTTCTCTCAAACTGCTTGAGCAGTTCGATGCTTGAGCCTGTGTAGAGAAGGTCGTCAACGTAGACAATGAGAGTCCGACTCCGGGTCGGCAAGAGCAGGAAGAGAGTAGAAACAGCGACAGGTCGGTAGTAGAAGGAGCAAACCCAAGTGCCGCCAGTGTAGTCCTCAGTGTGTCGTGCCACTCACGTGGCGCCTGGCGGAGACTGTAGACTGGACGCCGGAGACTCCACTGGGTACCAGGAGGGAACGACCCAGTGAAGCCAGGTGGGCGGCACAGCCAGATCTCCTCGTGCAGGCTGCCCTGCAAGAAAGCAGTGCTGAAGTCGAGAGAGTGCAGCTCGTAGTCACGGTGAGCAGCAATGTGCAGCAGTACCCGAAGAGTGGTCATCTTCGGGGTAGGGGAGAAGGTCTGAAAGTAGTCAACTCCCTGCCGCTGACTGAAGTCACGAGCCACGTAACGCGCCTTGAAGACAGGCGGAGAACCCGACGGCCGCTTCACCCTGAAGATCCACATGCCACTGACGATGTTCGCCCCAGGAGGGGGGACAGCGTCAACGTAGGTGCCTGTGGACTTCCAGGAAGCCATCTCTGCATCCATAGCTGCCTGCCACTGAGAGGAGTAGGGACCCTCTATCGCCTCTGCGTAAGAGCGCGGAGTCGGGATGTCAAGTGCATCCGGGTCAGGGGTAAGCAGTACGGACACGAGATGAGGTGAAGCAGCGGCCAGACACTGGAACTCCTCCTGCCTGTCCTCAAGGACGTCCGTGCCAAGGGCACACTCACCCCCGACGGACGGAGGACAGACAGACTCAGACTCAGCGACAAGACTAGCAGCGTAGTCTAGACGACAGCGAGCAGCAAAGTCGACGAGCTCAGTAACAAGGGCAGACGCAGCAGTAGACTCGAAAGAAGGGTCAGTGACGGCAGTAGCAAGGAGACGCGTGACAGTAGGACTGGCAGCACGAAGAGAGTCCGACCCCGGGTCGGCAAGAGCAGGAAGAGAGGACGCAAGAGGAGAAGGCAAAGGGGCACGCAGAGGAGCAGTGGACGGACGAAGAGACATCCGGTGCGTGCCAGGGACAGGAGGAGGACGCTGACGCGAACCGCGACCACTAGCGCGCGTAGCACGAACAGGCGACGCAGGACGAGACGCAGGCTCACAACGCTCAGTAAGACCTCCAGTAGGACCAGCGTAGGGAGAAGGAGCAGGCAAAGGGGAGGCACGCTGTAGCTGTGACTGTGACTCGGCAGGCTGTGGACCCTCTAAGGGAGGAGGAGGAGGACCAGTAGAAGGTGTAAGACCAAGAACCTGCTGCAGGAGTGGAACGAAGTACGGTCAAGGCCGCGTGGCGACGCCAGAAACAGCAGGGACAGCGCCAGAACCTCCAGCAGGAGTACCCGCTCCAGCAGCACCTCGAGCAGCTCCAGCACCTCCAGCAGCACCTCCAGCAGGACCGCCAGTGGTAGTCTCAGCGCCAACACTCGCAGCAGCACCAGCTCCAGTCGAACCTGCAGGCCCAGCAGCTCCACTACTCCCAGGACGAGCACCTCCGGGACCCGCGACAGCAGCACCCTCAGTAGCCGACGAACCTCCAGCACCAGCAGCACGGCTCCAGCGGCGGGCAAACCACTTGCGCAGCTCCTGTGGAGAGAGTGGCTCCCGGCGACACGAAGCACCCGGTGAACCTCCAGGCGCAGCACCCCCAGGCAAAGCACCTCCAGGCTCAGCACCCCCAGGGCCAGCACCCCCAGGCCCAGCACCCCCAGGCGTAGCACCCCCAGGCTCAGCACCCCCAGGCTCAGCACCCGCAGTAGCCGAAGAACCTCCAGCACCAGCAGCACGGCTCCAGCGCCGGGCAAACCACTCGCGCAGCTCCTGTGGAGAGAGTGGCTCCCTGCGAGACGAAGCACCCGGAGAACCTCCAGGCGGAGCACCTTCAGGCTCAGCACCCCCAGGCCCGGCACCCCCAGGCAAAGCACCCCCAGGCGTAGCACCCCCAGGCTCAGCACCCCCAGGCCCAGTACCCCCAGGCTCAGCACCCTCAGGAGCACCAGAGTCACCAGTGACCTCGACAGGCTCGACTGCGTCTACCTGGGACACACCTGAAGGGGCAGGACCCAAAGGGGGGAGGGGGTCTACCTGGGGGGGACCTGGTACAAGGAAGAGCGGGGGCGCGGGGAGGGACGGAGTGCGGTAGGGGAAGAGGCGGTAGTAGGGGACCGACTCGTCAAACGTGACGTCCTGGGAGGACAAAACACGGCGAGAGGTGGGGTGGTAGAACTGCCACCCAGGCGCGTCAGGGGGGAACCCCAGGAAGACGCAAGGAGAAGATTGAGGGGACATTTTGTCCGCAGACAAGTCGCGGACAAACGCCCGAGATCCCCAGACCCGGAACGCCGACGCATCGCCAACCTTCCCCGTCCACAGCAAGGCTGGGGAGGTCTCCGGCCTGGAGACCCTGGGGTGTAGGTTGAGCTGATGCGCCGCGTACCTCACCGCAAACGGCCACAGAAATTGGGGAGCAGCCGCATGCATCATAGACGTACGAGCGACGTCCATGACCATGCCAATGCGGCGCTTAGCAATCCCATTTTGCTGCGGAGAGTCCGGAAGCGTGAAGGTCTGTCGGAT
Source organism: Closterium sp. NIES-65 (assembly GCA_948144175.1). Taxonomy (NCBI): domain Eukaryota; kingdom Viridiplantae; phylum Streptophyta; class Zygnematophyceae; order Desmidiales; family Closteriaceae; genus Closterium; species Closterium sp. NIES-65. The sequence goes on along the minus strand of CANXME010002590.1, from coordinate 317,557 downwards.
GCCCCGTGCTCGAAAGTAGGCTCTCAGAGGGCCAGAGGAAAACTCTCCGCCTCTTTCCGAGTGCAGACGCAGAATAGGAAAGTCCGAGCCAAAGCTCTGCCTGAGCTGGAGACGAGCTGCGCGGATCCAGTCGATCAGCACCTCAGTGACATCACCCTTGCTGCGCAAGGGGAAGACTACGGTGTAACGCGAGTAGTCGTCAACAACTAGCAGGAAGTAGCGCTCGTGACCCTGTCCACCGACGCGGGCTGGGCCCCACACGTCCATGTGAATCGTCTGCAACGGGGCCTGTGTCGGAGAAAACCGGGAGGAGTGAGGGGCAGCACGCTGCCGCCCCTTGACACAGGGGACACAGGTAGGGCCAGGGCCCTGAGGAAGGGGAGGGAGGGACCGGGGGAGACCAGAAACAAGAAGACTAGAGGCCATGCCTCTGAGCCGAAGCAGAGAGGGGTGACCAAGGCGGTGGTGCCAGAGGAGAGTCTCGTGAGACAGGAGATGACACGAACAGGAGGCAGACTCAGGACCAGACCTAGACGCTGCAACAAACACCTGACCCGACGCAGCTACCCTACCAGACTCAGTAACTGGAGGAGACGCAGTGGTCAGTGTGTACAGGCTCGACCCTGGTCGACGAGTAAACGTGGCTAGGTGTCGGCTTGTCCGAGCGTCTGTGCAGTGGGTCACCCGCTGACTCGCAGGAGTGAACTGGTGAACCCCCGCATCCCGCAGGTCAGCACCACTCACCAAGTTCGTAGAGAACGAGGGGAGGTAAAGACCAGACAGGGTGCCAGAGGGGGCCGCCGGACACGGGAGGACAGTGGAGAAGTGAGCAAGGACAGGGCCCCCAGAGGGGTCTGCCAGAGAGAATTCAACTGGCCGACCAAGCGGCGTGAGGGTGGTGCGGTCTCGAAAGAAGGAGCGGGAAGCCCCCGAGTCAAGGGTGAAGGTGTGAGAGGCCGGAGCCGACGCGGTACCTGAGAGAGCAGACTCACCCGCACCTGAGGAAGCAGCCTCACTAGCACCTAGAGCAGCAGCCGCACCTGTACCTGGAGCAGGAGACACACTAGCACCAAGAGCAGCAGCCGCACCAGCAGCTAGAGCAGCAGGCTCTATACCCGGGTCAGGCGGTACGCACAGGTGACCGTCACGGTCAGCACTAGTAGGCAATGCATACATGGCAGTGAGAATAGCATCATAGTCAAGAGCAAATATATCTACCCTCTCCCTAAGCAACTCCACCCAGTTGGGGAGCTCAGCCTCGTCGCCAAACTCGGTACGCCAGGCGTCGTTCAGACGGGCGAAGCATCGGGACGGTGTATGACTAGGCGTCCCACAAGGCTGACCAGTCCGAGCACCAGTGCGAATCACGTAAGAGCAGCGAACAGAACTGAGAGACCCTCTACTCTGAGCGTACCACTCACAAAGCTGCTGGGGCGTGAGAGACGCGCGAGGGCGTCGCTGGAGCTGCATCTTGCCGCTGCCAGTAGAAGCAGGAGCAGGAGTAGCAGCAGTAAGGCAGGCAGCCAAGCAAGCTGCAGGCAGCGCGCTAGTAAGGCAGAGGCTCACCAGTGGTGGGAAGAGCAGGCTCGACGACTCGGCGACTCGGCGGCACGGCGGCACTGCAGCAGCTGCGGCTCGGCGGCTCGGGCGACCCGGGCGGCTCGGCTTCTCCGGCGACTCGGGCGGCTCTGCGGCTCGGCTGCTCGGGTGGCTCGGGCGGCTCGGGCGGCTCGAGCGGCTCGGGCGGCTCGGGCGGCTCGGGCGGCTCGGCTGCTCTGCGGCTCGGCTGCTGGGCAACTCAGCGGCTCGGCTACGGCTCGGCTGCTGGGCTGCTCGGCGGCTCGATGGGGGGGGCGGCTCGGCAATGCAGCAGGCGACAGGCCGGGGCAGCTGCGCGGGGCTGGGACGGGCGGTGCACGGGCGGCGTGGGGCCGGGACGGCGGCGCGCTGCCGGAACGGGCGGCATGGGGCCGGAACGGGCGGCGCACGGGCGGACTGGGGGCCGGGACGACGGCGCGGGGCCGGGATGGGCGGCGCACGGGCGGCGTGGGGCCGGGACGCGCGGCTCACGGGCGTCGACGGGCTGGAGCAGCGGCGCGCGGGCGGCTAAGGGCTGGGACAGGCGGCGCGCGGGCGGCTAGGGGCCGGGACGGGCGGCGCGCGGGCGTCTAAGGGCCGGGACGGGCGGCTAAGGGCCGGGACGGGCGGCGCGCAGGCGTCTAAGGGCGGGGACGGGCGGCGCACGTACGGTTAGGGGCCGGGACGGGCGGCGCGCGGGCGGCTAGGGGCCGGGACGGGCGGCGCGCTAGAAAAGAGAGAGGCCGCGCGCCCCGAGGCGCGCGCGAGATTGAAAATGCGTCGCACGCCACGGGGCGTGCGACAGAGCATGTAGCAGCGGAAGCAGTAGTACCCACAGGTCGAGAGAGTAACTGCTCTGAAACCATGTGAGAGAAACTAGAACGAGAATGAATGAACTATGAATGAAGTGAGTACATATAGGAAACTCTGATTGGGTTGTACCCCCTATGGGATACCCCACTATAGCCTACACAAATATATAAGCTATAATGTTCTGACATGAAGCCCGAGCAGCTGCAGTCCTTAGATGGTGCTGTCGTGGCGACGTTGCGGGATGACTTACTGTACGTCGTCGTCATCGCTTTCTGGCTCAGGAGGCGCTGGTGGTGCTGTGCCTCTGCCGCTTCCGCCTGTTCTGCTTCCGCCTGCTGCGCCCATTTCTCCTCCCGAGGAATCGTCGTCGTCGTCGTCGTCGCTGCGTCGTTCTTCCCACACAAGCTCGCCCCTCCTGTCTTGCTCCAAGATTGCTGCAGCGGCTTCGTCTTCGGTCGTTGCGTAGCTGTGCCCATCGTTAGCGTAGACGCGGTTCGCGTTCGTTCTTTCGTCGCGGCGGAACTGGTCGAGGAAGAGGCGCTCGTAGAAGATGACGTCGCGAGCGTGAGCGATTTTCTGGCTGAGGAGGTCCAGCAGGATCCACGCCTTGTACTCATGGCTGATGCCGAGGTGGATCGCCCAGCGAGCGCGGTTGGCGAATTTGCCGATGGTTGAGGTCGGCGGGCGGTATTAAACCATGCACCCCCATACGCGCAGCATGGAGGTATCCCCTTTGGTCCCGGTCCATTTGACGTGCGGGGACAGATTGCCCGTGATGGCGGTGGTCGAGAGTAGGTTGTGCACCCGTACTGCGTGGTGCATCGCGTAGGTCTAGTAGATCAGCTTCAATTTCGACTGCTTCATCAGCGCCCGCACCTTTGTCATTAGCGTGCGGTTCGTCCGCTCAGCTACGCCCTGCTGCTGGTGCGCGTAGGGGAGAAAAAATATGGTGCTCGATCCCTTTTTGCGTGAGGTAGGTTTGCATCAGGTTGCTCCTAAATTCTGCCGCGCCGTCAGATTGCCAGATTCTCAACTTCTTCCCAGACTGTTGCTCTGCGTGCGCCAGCCAGAGGCGAAATACCTCGTAGGCTCTGTCGCGTGACTCCACGTTCACGGCCCACACGTAGCATGTTCCAGCGTCGATGAAGGTGAGCGTGTACATTTCGTCCTCGGTTCCGCAGTGCCCCACGTTCAGGAAATCGCTGTATGCCTTGTGTAGCTTGGGGTAGCGGTTCGTTCCAGGTTCGAGCAGTGGGAACGATTGGTGGCTCAGCGCAGCTTCGGGGCGGACGGTGCAGTTGCGCGGATGTGTCACGCCTCTCACTTTGGAGCCATCAGGGCGCAGGAGTGCGCCAGGAGCGAAGACGCCTGCGTCGATGCAGTTTTTCAGTGTCGCACGTGAAGGGTGTCCGAGGCGCTGGTGCAAGAGAGTATCGTCAGCGCGAAAGCCGGAGGTGCGTATGTAGCGTGCGCGTGCTTCCTCAGGGTCTTCGTCAGGTACAGGAGCAGGTTCTGCTGCTACTCCCTCTTCTTCTTCTTCTTCCAGCGCGGTGGTCAGCATCAGCGCCAAGAACTCTCTGTCACGAATCTCAGAGAGCGGAATGTTGGTCCCGGAGATCGTGCCCAGTATGAACGCCGGTTCGCGTGGCTCAGGGGCAGGTCCGTAAACGGTGCGACGCGGGGTTGACGGCTCGTTGCCCCAGATGATGGTGTCCCATGGATCGCGCCGCGGGGGGTTGTCAGGAGGAGGCGATGCGAGTGGAACGTGACGCGGGGGACGGCCAAGAGGAACGACTGCAGGTGTTGCCTTAGTTTCCTCAGTTTCGTCCTCTCCCCCCTTTCGTTCTTCGCGGAAAGTACCCCAGCCGCTATTGCCGGCGCTAGTTGCGGTGCCCCATCCGCCGCTCGCGTTGGCCCAGGTGCCGCCGGTGTCTCCCCAGCCGCCAGTGTCACTTGTTCCCCATCCTCCAGCGCTTCCCCACCCCCCTTCATTGGAGGCACTTTCTTCAGCCTCGGCTCCCCAGGTGGCGCAAGCGAAGGTTCCACGTGCTTCTGCGAGGCTTAGCTGGCGAAGCTCCTCAGCTTCGCGGCGCGCCAATTCTTCCTCTTGCTCAGCAGTGAGTATATTTGATGAGTCGCGTCGATAGGAGTAGATGGCCAAAAACCTCTCGTAGGTGTAGGGTCGCGGCTCGCCATGGGCATCAAAGGTGCCGACGCCGGTTCCGCGCAGCATGCCTTGAAGGTGCTGTGAGGGGAGACCGATGAGGGGATGCTCTGGCGTGCCGAAGATGCCGTGGGTGGTAACTTCAAGCTCGAGCTGCGTCATCCCTTCCTCTGGGGGCGCATGGCGCTCTGCTTCAGCGATGGCGGCGAGTCGGCGGCCGGTAATCGCGCTTGTTGATGTCGTCGGCGTGTGACAATCCCTGCAGATGCCATCTGGGTCGGGGCTGTGTAACGCCGTTTCGGGTGGGTGGGGATGATGCGGCACCCACGGTCTGCCGTCAGGGTGCTTCCAATCCCTCCGGTGGATGTGCTCGAAGCGCAGTGGCACGAGATCAATCAACTCGTGCGAGTCGCCGCTGTAGTCGGGAATGTCGAAATCTAGGACATACACTCCATTTTCGGAGTGTGCTCGTCCAATCTGCCTACGGGGAAATGTGCTTGATTCGTAGTGCAGCGGGATGTCTCGTGTCTCGCGATCCGTGCTGAGGTCGACGTCGCAGTCCATGAGCTGTGCGGCGGACAGGAGGTAGAAGCGCAGGTTCTGGACGATCAGCACATCGTTAAGCGTGATGTGCGTGCGGCTTCCACGTGCTTTGAGCACGACGATGCCTTGTGCGCTTGCGCGCAGGCGCGTGTTGTTCGCCACAATGACGTAAGTTACTGTAGGGGTGGGGACGGTGTTGGATATGTAACGCTCGGAGCCCACCATATGCTGGCCGCAGCAGCTGTCCAGGTACCAGGTGATGTAGCGCTTATTGTCGTCACGTGCGAGCAGCGCCAATCCCGGTGTGACGATGTGCGGAGTGTCGAACTTCAGAAATTGCTCGTGCGAGAGCCAATCAGGTGGCTGTCATAACATTATAGCTTATGCTTTTGTGTAGGTTGTAGTGGGGTAGCCCATATGGGGTACAACCCAATTAGGGTTAGTACTTGTACCCAACTCTTTCGTAGTGCATTCATTCTCGTTCTAGTTTTCTCATGGTATCGAGCACGTTCCCTCGTGGGAACTGTTCCTAGGGCCCACCAATTCGATTTTTTTTTTCCTGCCCGGAGCGCGCTCAGTTCCTGCTCGAGTCGCGCTCCCCTCTCTCGACCCTCTCGCGCCGCCTTAGCGGCCCCTACGCGTCGCGCTAGAGGCCCCGTCACGTCGCCCTCGCGGCCCCATCCCGTCGCGCCGCCCTAGCGGCAACGTCCCGCCGCCCTAGCGGCCCCGATCCGCCGCCCTAGCGGCCGCGTCGCCTACTCCTGTGGCCCCGGCACCGCCCTTCCCGGCCCCGATCCGCCACCCTAGCGACCCCGTCGCCTACCCCGCGGCCCCGGCGCTGCCCTTCCCGGCCCCGACGACGCCCTTCCAGGCCCAGCCCTGCCTCTGCTGGCCTCGTCGCCTAGCCCTACAGCTCCGGCGCCACCCTTCCCGGCCCCGACGCCGCCCTTCCCGGCCCCAATCCGCCGCTCTGCGGCCTCGTCGCCTACCCCGCGGCCCTGGCGCCACCCTTTCTCGGCCCCGACGCCGCCCTTCCCGACCCGGCCCAGCCTCTGCTGGCCCCGTCGCCTACCTTGCTGCCCCGGCGCCGCTCTTTCCCGGCCCCGACGCCGCCCTTCCCGACCCGGCCCCGCCTCTGCTGGCCCCGTCGCCTACCTCTGCGGCCCCGACGCCACCCTTCTCGGCCCCGGCACAGCCCTTCCCGGCCCCAGCCCAGCCTCTGCTGGCCCCGTCGCCCGCCCTTCCCGGCCCCGGCCCCGCCTTCACGCGGCCCCACCGAGATACTGCCGAGCCGCCAGCGCCACCCGAGCCGCCCGAGCCGCCGCGCCACCTGAGCCGCCCGAGCCGCCCGAGCCGCCCGAGCCGCCGAGTTGCCGGGCCGCAGTTGCCGCCGAGCCGCCCGAGCCGCCCGAGCCGCCGAGTCGCCGAGCCGCCGAGCTGCAGTTCCTGCCGAGCCGCCGAGCCGCCCGAGCCGCCCTGTCCGGTAAGAGCAGCACCTCTGTCACTGCACTGCCCTTACCCCACTGTTTGCGCTACTAGTCTACTGCTGTCATGGCTACCCCTAGTGTCCTCGCTTTTGACGCTGAGGGTCGAGCCATTGACTTTGAGGTCTGGGTAGACGACCTGCAGTTGATTTTACAGTGCGATAGGGCACACGGTCTCTCCCTCTTTGACCTCACCTCTGGTGCCTCTCCTGCCCCTGCTGCTGATGCTGACGCCACTGTTTGCTCACAGTGGGCCACACGCGATGCTGCTGCACGTCTTGCTGTGCGTCGCCACCTGCCTACCTCTAAGCGTGCGTACTTTAGCCAGTACAAGAGTGCTCAGACCCAGTACGACGCTGTAGTTGCACGCTACTCCTCCCCTGCCACTGCTCCACTGAGCCGCCTCATGCTACCATACCTCTTCCCTTACCTTGCTGCCTTTCCCACAGTCGCTGACCTCATTACGCAGCTCCGCACTAGTGACACTCGCTACCGCGCTGCGCTTCCTGCTAAGTTCTGCGCGAAGAACCCCCCCCCCCATATACATCACTCTCTACTACATCGTCACCCGCCTCCCTGACTCCCTTCGCGTACTCAGGGACCACTTCCTCTCAGTTTGCCCCACCACTCTCACCGTTGACCTCCTCGAGAAGGCCCTCCTAGCAGCGGAGAAAAGCATAGTTGCTGTAGGAGCCTCTCGTGGTGACCCTCGCACCCCCATCTTTGAGGGGTGTTCCCCCTCCCCCTTTTGCCCTTTGTTGCCTCTGCTGCTGCAGCCGACCTCATTGGGCTTGAGTCGGTCGGTGCGGCGTCTACCCCTAGCGGGAGACGCCGCCCTGGCAAGGGCAAGGGGGGCAGGGGCGCTGGAGGAGCTAGCGGGGTCGGTGGAGGCGGCGATGGAGGCGGCGGAGGGAGTGGGGGTGGCGGTGGGGGTGGTGGCGGGGGTGGAGGTGTCGGTGGCGGCAGTGAAGGCGGAGGCGGCGACGGTGGCGGTGGGAGTGGAGGTGGCGGAGGTGGCGGCGGTGGAGGAGGCGGTGGCGGATGAGGTGGAGCTGGTCAGGGTGGCGCTGCGCAGAGGGTCGGCTCCGGTGGTGGTCAGCGCCAGCAGCAGCAGCAGCAACGCACTCGTGACATCCCCTCCCCTCAGCAGCTCCGTGAGTGGTACGCTGCACACCAGTGGGGTGGGGGTACTGGTCCGTGCACCTACGTCCTACGCACCGGCGACCGCGCGGGTGAGCAGTGTGGGGGTGCGCACCCCACCCAACGCTGCTTTGGCCGCCTGACGGACGCTTGGCATCACCAGATCCCGGAGGCCATGGAGATCACCCGCTGGGTTGAGCTGTCTAGGGCGGGAGTAGCTATCTTTGACCTTGACTTTGATGCTATTCTTGCTGCCATGTATGCTGTGACTATTAGTGATGAGGGTGACTGTTACCGGTGTTTCCCGCCCGACCCGGGCATTGAGACTGCTGCTCTAGGTACTGGTGAGGCTGCTGCTCTAGGTGCTAGCGAGGCTGCTGCTCTAATTACTAGTGCGTCTGCTCCCTTAGGTGCTGGTGAGTCTGCGCTCTCAGGTACCGAGTCGGCTTCGGCAACCCTCACCTTCACCCTTGACTCGGGGGCTTCTCGCTCCTTCTTTCGAGACCGCACCACACTCACGCCGCTTGGTCGGCCAGTTGCAGTCTCTCTAGTAGACCCCTCTAGGGGCCCTGTCCTTGCTCACTTCCTCACTATCCTCCCGTGTCCGGCGGCTCCCTCTGGCACCCTGTCTGGTCTTTACCTCCCCTCGTTCTCTACGAACTTGGTGAGTCGTGCTGACCTACAGGATGAGGGAGTTCACCAGTTCACTCCTGCGAGCCAGCGGGTGACCCACGCTTGGACGGGCCGACACTTGGCCACGTTTATTTGTCGGCCGGGGTCGAGCCTGTACACACTGACCACTGCGTCTCCTCCTGTCCCTGCGTCTGGTCAGGTAGCTGCGTCGGGTCAAGTTGTTCCTGCAGCGTCTAGGTCTGGTCCTGAGTCAGCCCCCTGCTCGTGTCGCCTCCTGTCTCACGAGACTCTCCTCTGGCACCACCGCCTTGGTCACCCCTCCCTGCTTCATCTCCGAGGCATGGCCTCCTGTGTCCTTGTCTCTGGTCTTCCCCGGTCCCTCCCTCCCCTTCCTTCGGGGCCTGGCCCTACCTGCGTCCCCTGTGTTGAGGGACGGCAGCGGGCTGCCCCTCACTCCTCCCAGTTTCCTCCGACAGAGGCCCCGCTGAAGACGCTTCACATGGACGTGTGGGGCCCCGCCCGTGTCCGTGGACTGGGTCACGAGCGCTACTTCCTGCTGGTGGTTGACGACTACTCGCGTTACACCACAGTCTTCCCCTAGCGCAGCAAGGGTGATGTCACTAAGGTGTTGATCGACTCGATGCGCGCAGCTCGTCTCCAGCTCAGGCAGAGCTTCGGCTCGGACTTTCTTGTTCTACGTCTGCACTCTGACAGAGGCGGAGAGTTCTCCTCTGGCCTTCTGCGAGCCTAATGTCCTACACGAGGCATCCGCCAGACCTTCACGCTTCCGGACTCTCCACAGCAAAATGGGATTGCTGAGCGCCGCATTGGCATGGTCATGGACGTCGCTCGTACGTCCATGATGCATGCGGCTGCCCCCCATTTTCTGTGGCCGTTTGTGGTTCGGTACGCGGCGCATCAGATCAACCTTCACCCCAGGGTCTCCATGCCAGAGACCTCCCCAGCCTTGCTGTGGACGGGGAAGGTTGGCGATGCGTCCGCGTTCCGTGTCTGGGGATCTCGGGCGTTTGTCCGCGACTTGTCTGCAGACAAGCTGTCCCCTTGTGTGGCTCTTTGCGTCTTCCTTGGCTTCCCCCCTGATGCACCTGGGTGGCAGTTCTACCACCCCACCTCACGCCGTATTCTGTCCTCCCAGGACGTCACGTTTGACGAGTCGGTCCCCTACTACCGTCTCTTCCCTTACCGCACTCCGTCCCTCCCCCCGCCGCCGCTCTTCCTCGTACCAGGTCCCCCCCCGGTAGACCCCCTCCCCCCTCAGGGTCCGGCCCCTTCAGGTGTGTCCCACGTAGACGCATTCGAGCCTGTCGAGGTCACTGGTGACTCTGGTGCTGCTGAGGGTGCTGACTCTGGGGGTGCTGAGCGTGTGGGTGCTGAGACTGGGGGTGCGGAGACTGGGGGTGCTGAGACTGGGGGTGCTGAGACTGGGGGTGCTGAGAGTGGGGGTGCTGAGCCTGGGGGTGCTGAGCCTGGGGATGCTACGCCTTGGGGTGCTGAGCCTGGGGGTGCTACGTCTGGAGGTGCTGAGCCTGGGGGTGTGGAGCCTGAGGGGGCTGGGCCTACTCGTGTGGCGTCTGGCGGTGCTGGGCATGGAGGTTCTCTGGGTGCTTCGTCTCGGCGGGAGCCACTCTCTCCACAGGAGCTGCGCGAGTGGTTTGCCCGCTACTGAAGGCGTGCTGCTGGAGTTGGAGGGTCTTCGGCTGCTGAGGGTGCTGGTGCTGCGGGTCCCGGAGGTGCTCGTACTAGAGGTACTGGACCTGCTGGGTCGGCGGGTGCGCCTGGAGCTGGAGCTGCTGAGGGTGTTGGTGCTGAGGCTACTACTATCGCTCGTGGAGGCGGTGCTACTGTAGGTGCTACTGGTGCTGCTGGAGGTACTGGAGCTGGATGTGCTACTGGCACTAGTGCTGCCGCTGGGGGTGCTGGTGCTGTTCATGCTGTGTCTGGAGTCGCTGAGCGGCCTCGGCCGTACTTCGTTCAGCTTCTTCAGCAGGTTCTTGGTCTCCCGCCTTCTACTGGTCCTCCTCCTCCCTTAGAGTGTCCACAGCCTTTCCCGTCAAAGTTACAATTACCGCCGGCCTCCCTACTGCCTGCTCCCTCTCCCTACACTGGTCCTACTAGAGATCTTGCTGAGCGTTGTGAGCCTGCGTCTCGACCTACGTCGCCTGTCCGTCCTGCTCGCACTAGTGGTCGTAGTTCGCGTCAGCGTCCTCCTCCTGTCCCTGGCACGCACCGGATGTCTCTGCGTCCGTCAACTGCTCCTCTGCGTGCCCCTTTGCCTTCTCCTTCTGAGTCCTCTCTTCCTGCTCTTTCCGACCCGCAGTCGGACTCTCTTCGTGCTGCCAGTCCTACTGTCACGCGTCTCCTTGCTACGGGCGTCACTGACCCTTCTCTTGAATCCACTACTGCGTCAGCCCTCGTTGTTGAGCTCGTCAACTTTGCTGCTCGTTGTCGTCTAGACTACGCTGCTAGTCTTGTCGCTGAGTCTGAGTCTGTCTGTCCTCCGTCCGTCGGGGGTGAGTGTGCCCTTGGCACGGACGTCCTTGAGGAGAGGCAGGAGGAGTTCCAGTGTCTAACTGTTGCTTCACCTCATCTCGTGTCCGTACTGCTTACCCCTGAGGGAGACCCGGATGCACTTGACATCCCGACTCCGCGTTCTTACGCGGAGGCGATAGAGGGTCCCTACTCCTCTCAGTGGCAGGCAGCTATGGATGCAGAGATGGCTTTCTGGAAGTCCACACGCACCTACGTTGACGAGGTTCCCCCTTATGGGGCGAACAACGTCAGTGGCATGTGGATTTTCAGGGTGAAGCGGCCGCCGGGTTCTCCGCGTGTCTTCAAGGCGCGGTACGTGGCTCGTGGCTTCAGTCAGCGGCAAGGAGTTGACTACTTCCAAACCTTCTCTCCCACCCCGAAGATGACCACTCTTCAGGTGCTGCTGCACATAGCCGCTCAGCGCGACTACGAGCTTCACTCTCTTGACTTCAGCACTGCTTTCTTGCAGGGTAGCCTGCACGAGGAGATCTGGCTGCGCCGCCCACTTGGCTTCACTAGGACTTTTCCTCCAGGCACCCAGTGGAGCCTCCGGCGGCCAGTCTACGGTCTCCGCCAGGCACCGCGTGAGTGGCACGACACATTGAGGACTACGCTTGCGGCTCTTGGGTTTGCTCCCTCTACTCCCGACCCGTCGCTGTTTCTGCGCACCGACACTTCTTTGCCGCCGTTCTACATCCTCGTGTACGTCGACGACTTGGCCTTTGCCACTGCTGACACTACTGGACTCGCCCACGTGAAGTCCGAGCTGCAGAAGAGACACACGTGCACAGACCTGGGTGAACTGCGCAGCTACCTTGGCTTGCAGATCACCCGGGACAGAGCACGCCGCACCATTACCCTGACTTAGTCACACATGGTGCTGCAGGTCCTTCAGCGCTTCAGCTTCATGTACTCCTCGCCTTTGGCCACTCCTCTGCCTACTCGCCACTCGCTCTCAGCTCTGCCTTCGGATGAGTCCGTAGAGTCGAGTGGCCTGTACCCAGAGCTTGTTGGCTGCCTCATGTACCTGATGACCTACACTCGACCTGACCTTGCATACCCTCTTAGCATTCTCGCACACTATGTTGCTCCTGGGAGACACAGACCGGAGCACATGGCTGCAGCGAAGAGGGTGTTGCGCTACTTGTGCAATACGTCAGGCATGGGCCTTGTGCTTGGAGGGCAGAGTCCAGTGGTCCTCACTGGGCACGTAGACGCTTCTTGGGCTGATGACCAGGCTACGCAGCGGTCGTCACAGGGTTACACCTTCAGCCTTGGTTCCGGCTCTGTTTCGTGGCGGGCTACCCGCTCGTCTTCTGTTCTCAGCTCCAGTTGTGAGGCTGAGATCTACGCCGAGGCCATGGCTGCACAGGAGCTTCGCTGGCTCACCTACGTGCTGACTGACCTCGGAGAGCCGCCTCGTTCTCCTCCAGTGCTGTACGTAGACAATAAGGCCATGCTGGCCTTGTGTCGAGAGTAGAGACTTGAGCACAGAACGAAGCACATTGCTCTTCGCTACTTCCTTGCTCATGAGCTGCATGTCAAAATATGGTTACATATTTTTTATAATCGTTTGCAGTTGTAGTGTACATATTGCATCATGTTTGGTGGTGCACCTCCTTGTGTTGCTGTTTACCTATTTGTACTTGCCATTCTCATTAGTGAAACCCCATTCCTCTCGACTTTCCTAAACTCACTGGAACTCAATTTCTCCTACCTCACTAGCTATGGCTCCTAAGCCTTCCTAGCCTATTGACACTGCAGCAGCGTGGTCAGCTGCGTCTTGCGTACGTGGCCTCTGAGGCCAACACTGCTGATATCTTCACCGAGGCGCTTGCGCCTTGTGATCATCGGCGCTTCTGTACTCAGCTGGGTCTTGTGCCTGCTTTGCCTGACTTGCTCACTTCTTGACCTTGCTTGTACTGTTACATATATGTATACACCTGCTCTTGCTTGTCTAGCCTTTTATATGTATATGTACTCCTGCATGTGAACTGGCCTTGTGGCCTTGACCTTGTGCTCGGAATGTGTGGTGACTTTGTGATCCACCCTGAGCTTGCTTTGCTTTGCTTTGCTTGTCTGGTCTTGTGACCCCTTGTACTCCCCCACTTTGCCTATGGGGGTGTGTCAGAACATTATAGCTTATGCTTTTGTGTAGGCTGTAGTGGGGTAGCCCATATGTGTGAGAATTGAAACGAGAATGAATGCACTACGGAATGGAATGTGGTACAAATATGCAACCCTAGAAATGTGTACCCTATATAGGCTACCCCACTACAGCCTACAGAACATTATGATTTAACACACCCCCATAGGCAAAGTGGGGGAGAACAAGGGGTCACAAGACCAGTCAAGCAAAACAAAGCAAAGCTCAGGGTGGATCACAAAGTCACCACACATTCCGAGCACAAGTTCAAGGCCAGAAGGCCTGTTCACATGCAGGAGTACACATATATATATACAAAAGGCTAAACAAGCAAGTGCAGGAGTATATAAATGTGACAGTACAAGCAAGGTCAAGAAGTGAGCAAGTGAGGCAAGGCAAGCACAAGACCAAGCTGACTACAGAAGCGCTGATGATCACAAGGCGCAAGTGCCTTAGTGAAGATATCAGCAGTGTTGGCCTCAGAGGCCACGTACGCAAGTCGCAACTGACCACGCTGCTGCAGCTCATGAGCAAGAAAGTAGCGGAGAGCAATGTGCTTCGTTCTGTGCTCCAGGCGCTGCTCCCGACACAAGGCCAGCATGGCCTTGTTGTCTACGTACAGCACTGGAGGAGAACGAGGCGGCTCTCCGAGGTCAGTCAGTAGGTAGGTGAGCCAGCGAAGCTCCTGAGCAGCCATGGCTCCTGCGTAGATCTCAGCCTCACAACTGGAGCCGAGAACGGAAGACGAGCGAGTAGCCCTCCACGAAACAGAGCCGGAACCAAGGCTGAAGATGTAACCCTGTGACGACCGCTGTGTAGCCTGGTCGTCAGCCCAAGAAGCGTCTGCGTGCCCAGTGAGGACCACTGGACTCCGCCCTCCAAGCACTAGCCCCATGCCCGACGTACTGCACAAGTAGCGCAACACCCTCTTCGCTGCAGCCATGTGCTCCGGTCTGTGTCTCCCAGGAGCAACATAGCGTGCAAGAATGCTAAGAGGGTATGCAAGGTCATGTCGTGTGCAGGTCATCAGGTACATGAGGCAGCCAACAAGCTCTGGGTACGGGCCACTCGACTCTACGGACTCATCCGAAGGCAGAGCTGAGAGCGAGTGGCGAGTAGGCAGAGGAGTGGCTTGAGGCGAGGAGTACGTGAAGCCGAAGCGCTGAAGGACCTGCTGCACCATGTGTGACTGAGTCAGGGTAATGGTGCGGCGTGCTCTGTCCCGGGTGATCTGCAAGCCAAGGTAGCTGCGCAGTTCACCCAGGTCTGTGCACGTGTGTCTCTTCTGCAGCTCGGACTTCACGTGGGCGAGTCCAGCAGTCTCAGTAGTGGCAAAGACCAAGTCGTCGACGTATACGAGGATGTAGAACGACGGCAAAGAGGTGTCGGTGCGCAGGAACAGCGACGGGTCGGCAGTAGAGGGAGCAAACCCAAGAGCCGCAAGCGTAGTCCTCAGTGTGTCGTGCCACTCACGCGGTGCCTGGCGGAGACCGTAGACTGGCCGCCAGAGGCTCCAGTGAGTGCTAGGAGGAAAAGTCCCAGTGAAGCCAGGTGGGCGGCGCAGCCAGATCTCCTCGTGCAGGCTACCCTGCAAGAAAGCAGTGCTGAAGTCAAGAGAGTGAAGCTCGTAGTCGCGCTGAGCGGCTATGTGCAGCAGCAGCCGAAGAGTGGTCATCTTCGGGGTGGGAGAGAAGCTCTGAAAGTAGTCAACTCCCTGCCGCTGACTGAAGCCACGAGCCACGTACCGCGCCTTGAAGACAGGTGGAGAACCCGGCGGCCCCTTCACCCTGAAGATCCACATGCCACTGACGATGTTCGCCCCAGGTGGGGGAACCGCGTCAACGTAGGTGCGTGTGGACTTCCAGGAAGCCATCTCTGCATCCATAGCTGCCTGCCACTGAGAGGAGTAGGGACCCTCTACGGCCTCCGCGTAAGAGCGCGGAGTCGGGATGTCAAGTGCATCCGGGTCTCCCTCAGGGGTAAGCAGTACGGACACGAGATGAGGTGAAGCAGCAGCCAGACATTGGAACTCCTCCTGCCTGTCCTCAAGGACGTCCGTGCCAAGGGCACACTCACCCCCGACGGACGGAGGACAGACAGACTCAGACTCGGCGACAAGACTAGCAGCGTAGTCTAGACGACAGCGAGCAGCAAAGTCGACGAGCTCAGCAACTAGGGCAGACGCAGGAGTGGACTCAAAAGAAGGGTTAGTGACGACAGTAGCAAGGAGACGCGTGACAGTAGGACTGGCAGCACGAAGAGAGTCCGACTCCGGGTCGGCAAGAGCAGGAAGAGAAGACTCAAGAGGAGAAGGCAAAGGGGCACGCAGAGGAGAAGTGGACGAACGCAGAGACATCCGGTGCGTGCCAGGGACGGGAGGAGGACGCTGACGTGAACAGCGACCACTAGTGCGAGCAGCACGAACAGGCGACGCAGGGCGAGACGCAGGCTCACGACGCTCAGCAAGACCTGCAGTAGGACCAGTGTAGGGAGACGGAGCAGGCAGTGGGGAGGCCGGCTATAACTGTAACTGCGACGGGACAAGCTGTGGACACTCTAAGGGAGGAGGAGGACCAGTAGAAGACGGGAGACCAAGAACCTGCTGAAGGAGCGGAACGAAGTACGGCCAAGGCCGCGCGGCGACTCCAGACACAGTAGGGACAGCACCAGCACCCCCAGTGGCAGCACCAGCACCAGTAGCAGCTCCAGCTCCAGTACCTCCAGCAGCACTAGTAGTACCCCCAGCAAGACCGCCTCCAGGACCGACAGCAGGAGCCTCCGCGCCAACACCCGCAGCAGCTCCAGCTCCAGAAGTACCCGCAGGCCCAGCAGCCCCAGTACTCCCAGTACGAGCACCTCCGGGACCCGTGGCACCAGCTTCCTCAGCACCAATAGAACCTCCAGTACCTGCAGCACCTCCAG
Source organism: Closterium sp. NIES-65 (assembly GCA_948144175.1). Lineage (NCBI taxonomy): Eukaryota > Viridiplantae > Streptophyta > Zygnematophyceae > Desmidiales > Closteriaceae > Closterium > Closterium sp. NIES-65. The sequence goes on along the minus strand of CANXME010002590.1, from coordinate 301,584 downwards.
CTCGAGCAGCTCGCCTCCAGCGCCGGGCAAACCACTCACGCAGCTCCGGTGGAGAGAGTGGCCCTCGGCACGACGAAGCACCTGGAGAACCGCCAGGCACAGCACTAGCAGGCCCAGCTCCCTCAGGCTCCGCACCCCCAGGCTCAGTACCTCCACGCATAGCACCCCCAGGCTCAGCACCCCCAGGCTCAGCACCCCCAAGCGTAGCACCCCCAGGCTCAGCACCCCCAGACTCAGCACCCCCAGTAGTAGCACCCTCAGGCTAAGCACCCCCAGGCGTAGCACCCACACGCTCAGCACCCCCAGAGTCAGCACCCCCAGGCTCAGCACCCTCTGCAGCACCAGAGTCACCAGTAACCTCGACAGGCTCGACTGCGTCTACCTGGGACACACCTGAAGGGGCAGGACCCTGAGGGGGGAGGGGGTCTACCGGGGGGGGACCTGGCACAAGGAAGAGCGGTGGCGGGGGGGAGGGACGGAGTGTGGTAGGGGAAGAGGCGGTAGTAGGGGACCGACTCGTCAAACGTGACGTCCTGGGAGGACAGAACACGATGAGAGGTGGGGTGGTAGAACTGCCACCCAGGCGCGTCAGGGGGGGAAGCCAAGGAAGACGCAAGGAGCAGCACGAGGGGACAGCTTGTCCGCAGACAAGTCGCGGACAAATGCCCGAGATCCCCAGACACGGAACGCAGACGCATCGCCTACCTTCCCCGTCCACAGCAAAGCTGGGGAGGTCTCCGGCATGGAGACCCTGGGGTGAAGGTTGATCTGATGCGCCGCGTACCGAACCGCAAACGGCCACAGAAAATGGGGGGCAGCCGCATGCATCATGGACGTACGGGCGACGTCCATGACCATGCCAATGTGGCGCTCAGCAATCCCATTTTGCTGTGGAGAGTCCGGAAGCGTAAAGGTCTGGCGGATGCCTCGCGCACGACAGTAGGCTCGCAGAAGGTCAGAGGAGAACTCTCCGCCTCGGTCAGAGTGCAAACGCGTAAACGTGGCCAGGTGCCGGCCTGTGCGAGCGTCCGAGCAGTGAGTCACCCGCTGACTCGCAGGAGTAAACTGGTGAACCCCCGCATCCTCTAGGTCAGCACCACTCACCAAGTTTGTAGAGAACGAGGGGAGGGAAAGACCAGACAAGGTGCCAGAGGGGGCCGTCGGACACGGGAGGTCAGTGGAGAAGTGAGTAAGGACAGGACCCCTAGAGGGGTCTGCCAGGGAGACTGCAACCGGCCGACCAAGCGGCGTGAGTGTGGTGCGATCTTGAAAGAAGGAGCGAGAAGCCCCTGAGTCAAGTGTGAAGGTGAGGGAGGCCGAAGTCGACGCGGTACCTGCGAGCGCAGACTCACCAGCACCTGAGGACGCAGACGCACTGGCACCTAGAGCAGCAGCCTCAGTGGCACCTAGAGCAGCAGCCTCACCAGCACCTAGAGCAGCAGTCTCAATGCCCGGGTCGGGCGGAAAACACCGGTAACAGTCACCCTCATCACTAATAGACACAGCATACATGGCAGAAAGGATAGCATCAAAATCAAGATCATAGATGGCAACTCCCGCCCTAGACAGCTCGCCCCAGCGAGGGATCTCTGTGGCCTCCGGGAACTGGTGACGCCACGCGTCCGTAAGGCGGCCAAAGCAGCGCAGGGTGGGGTGCGCACCCCCACACTGCTCACCCGCACGGTCGCCGGTGCGCAGGACGTAGGTGCACGGACCAAAGCCCCCACCTCGCTGGCGTGCAGTGTACCACTCACGGAGCTGCTTAGGGGACAAGGTCTCACGACCGCGCTGCTGCTGCTGGCGCGGACCACCACCGGAGCCACTCCTCTGGGTAGACCCGCGACCAGCTCCAACGCCACCCCCGCCGCCTCCGCCGCCTCCGCCGCCTCCGCTACTACCGCCGCCTCCACCGCCTCCTCCACCGCCACCACCTCCACCACCTCCGCTCCCACCGCCACCGCCTCCGCCGCCTCCGCCTCCACTGCCGCCACCGACACCTCCACCTCCACCTCCACTCCCACCGCCATCCCCACTCCCCCTGCCGCCTCCACCTCCACCTCCACCGCCCCCGCTCGCTCCTCCAGTGCCCCTGCCCCCCTTGCCCCTGCCAGAGCGGCGTCTCCCGCTAAGGGCAGACGCCGCACCGACCGACTCAAGACCAAGGAGGTCGGCCGCAGCAGCAGAGGCAACAGAGGGCAGAAGCGGGGAGGGGGGACACCCCTCAAAGATGGGGGTGCGCGGGTCACCATGAGAGGCCCCTACAGTGACTACTCTCTTCTTGGCCGCTAGAAGGGACTTCTCGAGGAGGTCAACAGTGAGAGTGGTGGGACAGACTGAGAGGAAGTGGTCCCTGACTACGCGAAGGGAGTCAGGGAGGCGAGTGACTATGTAGTAGAGAGTGATGTACATGGGGGGGGGGGGGGTTCTTGTTGCAGAAGTCAGCAGAAAGCACAGCGCGGTAGCGAGTGTCACTAGTGCGGAGGTGCGTAATGAGGTCAGCGAGTGTGGGAAAGGCAGCAAGGTCAGGGAAGAGGTACGGTAGCATGAGAAGGCTTAGTGCAGCGGTTGCACGGGAGGAGTAGCGTGCAACTACAGCGTCGTACAAGGTCTGAGCACTCTTGTACTGGCTAAAGTGCGCACGCTCAGAGGTAGGCAGGTGGCGACGCACAGCAAGACGTGCAGCAGCATGGCGCGTGGCCCACTGTGAGCGAACAGTGGCGTCAGCATCAGCAGCAGGGGCAGGAGAGGCACCTGAGGTGAGGTCAAAGAGGGAGAGACCGTCTGCCCTATCGCACTATAAGAACAGCTGCAGGTCATCTACCCAGACGTCAATGTCAATGGCTCGACCCTCGGCGTCAAAAGCGAGGACACTAGGGGTAGCCATGACAACAGTAGACTAGGAGCGCTGATTGTAGAGCAGGGGCAGTGCAGTGACAGAGGCGCTGCGCTCACAAGACAGGGCGGTTCGGGCAGCTCGGGCGGCTCGGCAGCAACTGCGGCTCGGCGGCACCCGCGGCTCGGCTCCTCAGCTGCTCAGGCGGCTCGGGCGGCTCGGGCGGCTCGGGCGGCTTGGGCGGCTCGGGCGGCTCGGGTGGCTCGGGCGGCTCGGGCGGCTTGGGCGGAACGGGCGGCTCGGGCTGCTGAGGGGCGCGGGCGGCTCGGCTGCGTAGGCGGTTCGGGCGGGGCCGTAGGTAGGGCGACGGGGCCGGTTTGAAGGTAGGGCGACGGGGCCGGTGCGCATGTAGGGCGACGGGGCCGGGGCCGGGGCGCAGGTAGGGCAACGGGGCCGGGTCGAAGGTAGGGCGATGGGGCCGGGGCCAGGCCGTAGGTAGGGTGACGGGGCCGGGGCCGGGCCGTAGGTAGGGCGACGGGGCTGGGTCGAAGGTAGGGCGACGGGGCCGGGCCGTAGGCAGGGCGACGAGGCCGGGCCGTCTTTAGGGCAACGGGGCCGGGTCGACGGTAGGGCGACGGGGCCAGTGCGCAGGTAGGGCGACGGGGCCGGGGCCGAGGCGCAGGTAGGGCGACGGGGCTAGGGCCGGGGCCGCAGGTATGGCGACGGGGCCAGGGTTGCAAGGGGGGGGGGCGACGGGGCCGGGGTCGCGGGTAGGGCGACGGGGCCGAGGCGCAGGCAGGGCGACGGGGCCGGGGCGCAGGTAGGGCGACGAGGCCGGGGTCGTAGGTAGGGCGACGGGGTCGCTAGGGCGACGAATCAGGGGCCGCTAAGGCGGCGCGACTTGGCCGCTAGGGCGGCTCGACGAAGTCAGAGAAGGGAGCGCGACTCGGGCAGAGCGCGCTCCGGGCAGGAAAAAAAAAACTTTCGACTTGGTGGGCCCTAGGCACAGTTCCCACGAGGGAACCTGCTCGATACCATGTGAGAATTGAAACGAGAATGAATGCACTAAGGAATGGAATGTGGTACAAATATGCAACCCTAGAAATGTGTACCCCATATAGGCCACCCCACTACAGCCTACAGAACATTATGATTTGACAATATGGGGTACAACCCAATTAGGGTTAGTACTTGTACCCAACTCTTTCATAGTGCATTCATTCTCGTTCTAGTTTTCTCAGTGGCGCCACCCGCATGTCTGGTATGTGCGGGGGACTTTCAAGCAGCGGGACTGGGAGGTTCCAGTCCTGGTCGTCGTCGTCGTTGTAGTCGCGGCGCGGGTCGAACGGGTCGTTGTTGGTGAACGCGCTGATGGGGTGTGGTGTTGGTTCAAGTGAGGGTGCGTGAGCACGGCGACAACGTGACTCGCCTGTCATGGCCATGTTGCTTATGACGTTGCGCGTAGGGGCAGTTGATGGTTGCTGCTGCTGATGCTGAACGGTTGAGTTCTGATTGCGCCCGGGTGGGGGTTGATACCCTTGGGCTGGACGCACGTCGCCTCGTGCGTCTTGTCGGCCGGACCAGTTGCTTGGATTGGTCTGGCGAGGGCGAGATCGGAACTTACATCGATCCGCAAAATGCCCGAAGTTTCTGCAGATTTTGCAGTAGAGGCGCCGCGGTCGTCGCTCTTCGTTGTTGTCGGCGTAGAAGGCGAGCCGTTCGCGTTCTCGTCGTCGCGCTGGTCGCTGCTGATCCATATCGCGTTGTTCGACGAGAAGGGCGGCGCAAAGGGCGGCCTTCGAGATGACCCCCTGCTATCGGAGGAGCGCCTTGTAGGGCCGCCACTCTGGGCCAAGCCCTTGAAGCACAATATTCACGAAGATTTCCTCGGAAATCGAGCTTCCCAACTTCACGATTTGATCGCGAAGACTCCGACAGCGGTTGATGTAGCTGTTGACCTTCTCCCCTAACGTAATCTTAGTTTCCAGCAGTTGCTGGAGTAGTCGGCTCGAGGAGACGGAGTCCTTGGGCTGATACACGCCGTTCAGGTGGCGCCAAGCGTCGAGGGCTGGGGCATTCGATGTCTTGTATGAACGAATGTTCACCTGCTCCGCCGGCCACATGTTACGTAGAAGAATCCCGTACGCCATCAGGGACTCGTTATAATAGCGAGTCCTTGCGTCGTCGGTGTCCTCAGCAGGTCCCGAGTAGCTCCCGTCGAAATAATGATAAATCTGCGCGTTTTGCAGCAGTAGCTGTCAAACATTATATGTGTTCTGCTTGTGTAGGCTACAGTGGGTTAGCCTATAGGGGGTACACAATTCTAGGGTTTCCTACTTGTACACATTTCACTGCTAGTTCATTCATTCCTGTTCGCTGATTCTGACATGGTATAGAGCGGGTCCTTCTACGGACCGTTTTTTTTTTGGCCCACCGAAGCGCCCCCCGAGGCGCGATTTTTTTTTAGCGACCCCTCGGGTCGTCATTTCCCCTGCGGCCCCGCCGCTTTCACTGACGCGGCCCCGCCGCCCTCTCTGACGGGGCCCCGCCGCCGGCCCTTACGCGGCCCCGTCGCCGGCTCTCACGCGGCCCCGCAGCAGGCTCTGTCGCGGCCCCGCCCCGGCCTTTACGCGGCCCCGCCGCCTGCTCTCACGCGGCCCCGCCCCGGCTCCTTCGCGGCCCCGCCGCCTGCTCTCGCGCGGCCCCGCCCCGGCTTCTACGCGGCCCCGCCCCGGCTTTCACGCGGCCCCGCCGACGACTTTGTCGCGGCCCCGCCCAGGCCCTTACGCGGCCCCGCCACCTGCTCTCACGCGGCCCCGCCCCGGCTCCTTCGCGGCCCCGCCGCCTGCTCTCGCGCGGCCCCGCCCCGGCTTCTACGCGGCCCCGCCCCGGCTTTCACGCGGCCCCGTCGACGGCTCTGTCGCGGCCCCGCCCAGGCCCTTACGCGGCCCCGCCGCCTGCCCCCGTCGCGGCCCGGTCGCCTCCTGACGGCTCCTGCCGTCACCTTCTACCGGCCCCGCAACTGCAGAGGGGTGGCAGGTGCGTGGCCTCCCCTGCTTCTCCTCCTCCTTCATCGCTCACCTGCAGCCGCCGAGCCGCCCTGCACCCGAGCAGCCCAGCAGCCGAGCCGCCCTGCCGCCGAGCCGCCGAGTCGCTGAGCTGCTGAGCTGCTGTTGCTGCCGAGCCGCCCTGCCGCCGAGCCGCCGAGTCACCGAGCTGCTGAGCTGCAGTTGCTGCCGAGCCGCCTTGCCACCGAGCCGCCCGAGTCGCCCGAGCCGCCGAGCCGCCGAGCTGCCGAGCCGCTGAGTCGCCGAGCCTACTCTTCCCACCACTGGTGAGCTCTTGCCCTGCTAGCACGCTGCGCGTCGCCTGCTTGCCTGCCTGCCTGCCTTTTGGCTTGCCTGGCTGCCTGCCTTCCTGCTGCTAGTCCTGCTCCTGCTTCTACTTGCGGAGCCAGATGCAGCCCCAGCGACGCCTGCGTGAGTCCCTCACGCCCCGGCAGCTGCGTGAGTGGTACGCTGGTTGGGGCTGTAGGGGTGGCGACGCTACTCCTACTTCCACTCCTGCTGCTTCTACTCGTGGTGGCGGCCAGATGCAGCTCCCGCGACCCTCTCGCGTGTCTCTCACGCCTCGCCAGCTTCGTGAGTGGTACGCTCAGAGTGGAGGGTCTCTCAGTGCTGTTCGCTGCTCTTACGTGATTCGCACTGGTACTCAGACTGGTCAGCCTTGTGGGACACGTAGTCATACACCGTCCCGCTGCTTCGCCCGTCTGAGCGACGCCTGGCGTACCGTGTTTGGCGACGAGGCTGAGCTTCCCGACTGGGTGGAGTTGCTTAGGCAGAGGGTAGATATATATGCTCTTGACTATGATGCTATTCTCACTGCCATGTATGCATTGCCTACTAGTGCTGACCGTGCCGGTCACCTGTGCGTCCCGCCTGACCCACGTATAGGACCTGCTGCTCTAGCTACTGGTGAGGCTGCTGCTCTGGGTGCTATTGAGTCTCCTGCTCCAGGTACAGGTGCGGCTGCTGCTCTAGGTGCTCGTGAGTCTGCTTCCTCAGGTGCGGGTGAGGCTGCGCTCTCAGGTACCGCGTTGGCTTCGGCCTCCCTCACCTTTACACTTGACTCTGGGGCTTCTCGCTCCTTCTTTCGGGACCGCAACACACTCACGCCGCTTGGTCGGCCGGTTGCAGTCTCCCTGGCTGACCCCTCTGGGGGTCCTGTCCTCGCTCACTTCTCCACTGTCCTCCCGTGTCCGGCTGCCCCCTCGGGCACCCTGTCTGGCCTGTACCTCCCCTCGTTCTCGACGAACTTGGTGAGTGGTGCAGACCTACAGGATGCGGGGGTTCACCAGTTCACTCCTGTGAGTCAGCGGGTGACCCACTGCACGGACGCACGCACAGGCCGGCACCTGGCCACGTTCTCGCGTCGGCCGGGGTCGAGCCTCTACACCCTGACCACTGAGTCTCCTCCTGTCCCCGCGTCCGGTCAGGTAGCAGCGTCGGGTCAGGTGTTTGCTGCTGCGTCCAGGTCTGGTCCTGAGTCTGCCCCCTGTGCTTGTCGCCTCCTGTCTCACGAGACTCTCCTGTGGCACCACCGTCTTGGCCACCCCTCCTTGCCCCGTCTTCGGAGCATGGCTTCCCGTGTCCTTGTCTCTGGTCTTCCCCAGTCTCTCCCTCCTCTCCCCTCCGGGCCAGGACCTTCCTGTGTCCCCTGTGTCGAGGGTCGCCTCCGGGCTACTCCTCACTCCTCCCACTTCCCCCCGACAGAGGCTCCCCTGCAGACGCTTCACATGGATGTGTGGGGCCCAGCCCCCGTCCGTGGGCAGGATTACGAGCGCTACTTCCTGTTGGTGGTTGACGACTACTCGCGTTACACCACAGTCCTCCCCTTGCGCAGCAAGGGTGCGGTCACTGAGGTGCTGATCGACTGGATCCGCGAGGCTCGTCTCCAGCTCAGGAAGAGCTTCGGCTCGGACTTTCCTGTTCTGCGTCTGCACTCGGACAGAGGCGGAGAATTCTCCTCTGGCCTTCTGCGTGCCTACTGTCGTGCGCGAGGCATCCGCCAGTCCTTCACGCTTCCGGACTCACCACAGCAAAATGGGATTGCTGAGCGCCGCATTGGCATGGTCATGGATGTCGCTCGTACGTCCATGATGCATGCGGCTGCCCCCCATTTTCTGTGGCCGTTTGCGGTTCGGTACGCGGCGCATCAGCTCAACCTTCACCCCCGGGTCTCTCGGCCTGCGATGTCCCCAGCCTTGCTGTGGACAGGGAAGGTTGGCGATGCGTCTGTGTTCCGTGTCTGGGGATCTCGGGCGTTTGTCCGCGACTTGTCTGCGGACAAGCTGTCCCCTCGTGCTGCTCCCTGTGTCTTCCTTGGCTTCCCCACTGACGCCCCAGGGTGGCAGTTTTACCACCCCTCCTCTCGTCGTGTTCTGTCCTCCCAGGACGTCACGTTCGACGAGTCAGTCCCCCTCTACCGTCTCTTCCCCTACCGCACTCCTTCCCTCCCCCCTCCCCCGGACTTCCTTGTGCCGGTTCCCCCCCCGGTAGACCCCCTTCCCCCTCAGGTTCCTGCCCCCTCAGGTGTGTCCCAGGTAGACGCCGTTGACCCGGTCGAGGTTACAGGTGACTCTGGTGCTGCTGCGGGTGCTGAGCCTGGGGGTGCTGACTCTGGGGGTGCTGTGCGCGGGGGTGCTGAGCCTGGGGGTGCTACTGCTGGGGGTACTGGGCCTGCGGGTGCTACGCGGAGGGTGCGGAGCCTGGGGGTGCTGAGCCAGGGGGTGCTGTGCCTGGAGGTGCTGGGCCTGGAGGTGCTGGGTCTGGGGGTGCTGGGTCGGGAGCTGCTAAGCCTGGGGTTTCTCCTGCTGCTGCGTCTCGCCGGGAGCCCCTCTCTCCACAAGAGCTGCGCGAGTGGTTCGCTCGCCGCTGGAGGCGTGCTGCTGAGTCTGGAGGTGCTGCTGGAGCTGGAGCTGGAGCTTCTTCGACCGTCGAGGGTGCTGGTGCTGCCGGTCCCGGAGCTACTGGACCTGCGGGTCCTCCTGGAGCTGGAGCTGCTGAGGGCGTTGGTGCTGAGCCTGCTGCTGTTGGTCCTGCCGCTGGAGGTGTGGGTGGCGCTGGTGCTGTCTCTGAGGGCGCTGGTGCTGTCCCTGCTGCGTCTGGAGCTGCTGAGCCTGGGGTTTCTCCTGCTGCTGCGTCTCGCCGGGAGCCCCTCTCTCCACAGGAGCTGCGCGAGTGGTTCGCTCGCCGCTGGAGGCGTGCTGCTGAGTCTGGAGGTGCTGCTGGAGCTGGAGCTGGAGCTTCTTCGACCGTCGAGGGTGCGGGTGCTGCCGGTCCCGGAGCTGCTGGACCTGCGGGTCCTCGTGGAGCTGGAGCTGCTGAGGGCGTTGGTGCTGAGCCTACTGCTGTTGGTCCTGCCGCTGGAGGTGTGGGTGGCGCTGGTGCTGTCGCTGAGGGTGCTGGTGCTGTCCCTGCTGCGTCTGGAGCTGCCGCGCGGCCTCGGCCGTACTTCGTTCCGCTCCTGCAGCAGGTTCTTGGTCTTTCTCCTCCAGTAGAGGGTCCATCGCGTGTCCAGTCGCAGTCTCTGCTGGAGCCTTCCTCTCCACTGCCTGCTCCCTCTCCTTACACTGGTCCTACTGGAGGTCTTGCTGAGCGTCGTGAGCCTGCGTCTCGTCCCGCGTCACCAGTTCGTGCTGCTCGCGCTAGTGGCCGCAGTTCGCGTCAGCGTCCTCCTCCTGTCCCTGGCACGCACCGGATGTCTTTGCGTCCGTCCACTGCTCCTCTGCGTGCCCCTTTGCCTTCTCCTCCTGAGTCCTCTCTTCCTGCGCTTGCCGACCCTGAGTCGGACTCTCTTCGTGCTGCCAGCCCTACTGTCACGCGTCTGCTTCCTATTGTCGTCACTGACCCCTCTTTTGAGTCCACTGCTGCATCTGCTCTAGTCGTTGAGCTCGTCAACTTTGCTGCTCGCTGTCGTCTCGACTACGCTGCTAGTCTTGTTGCTGAGTCTGCGTCTGTCTGTCCTCCGTCCGTCGGGGGTGAGTGTGCTCTTAGCACGGACGTCCTAGAGGACAGGCAGGAGGAGTTACAGTGTCTAGCGGCTGCTTCACCTCATCTCGCGTCTGTTCTGCTTGCCCCTGAGGGAGACCCGGATGCACTAGACATCCCGACTCCGCGTTCTTACGCGGAGGCCGTAGAGGGTCCCTACTCCTCTCAGTGGCAGGCAGCTATGGATGCAGAGATGGCTTCCTGGAAGTCCACAGGCACCTACGTTGACGCGGTTCCCCCTCCTGGGGCGAACATCGTCAGTGGCATGTGGATCTTCAGGGTGAAGCGGCCGCCGGGCTCTCCACCTGTCTTCAAGGCACGGTACGTTGCTCGTGGCTTCAGCCAGCGGCAGGGAGTTGACTACTTTCAGACCTTCTCTCCCACCCCGAAGATGACTACTCTTCGGGTGCTGCTGCACATAGCCGCTCAGCGCGACTACGAGCTTCACTCTCTCGACTTCAGCACTGCGTTCTTGCAGGGTAGCCTGCACGAGGAGATCTGGCTTCGCCGTCCACCTGGCTTCACTGGGACTTTCCCTCCTGGCACCCAGTGGAGCCTCCGACGGCCAGTCTACGGTCTCCGCCAGGCACCGCGTGAGTGGCACGACACACTGAGGACTACGCTTGCGGCTCTTGGGTTTGCTCCTTCTACTGCTGACCCGTCGCTGTTTCTTCGCACCGACACTTCCCTGCCGCCGTTCTACATCCTCGTGTACGTCGACGACTTGGTCTTTGCCACAGCGGACACTGCTGGACTCGCCTACGTGAAGTCCGAGCTACTGAAGAGACACACGTGCACAGACCTGGGTGAACTGCGCAGCTACCTTGGCTTGCAGATCACTCGGGACAGAGCACGCCGCACCATTACCTTGACTCAGTCACACATGGTGCAGCAGGTCCTTCAGCGCTTCGGCTTCACGTTCTCCTCGCCTCAGGCCACTCCTCTGCCTACTCGCCACTCACTCTCAGCTCTGCCTTCGGATGAGTCCGTAGAGTCGAGTGGTCCGTATGCAGAGCTTGTTGGATGCCTCATGTACCTGATGACCTGCACACGACCTGACCTTGCATACCCTCTGAGCATTCTTGCACGCTATGTTGCTCCTGGGAGACACAGACCGGAGCACATGGCTGCAGCGAAGAGGGTATTGCGCTACCTGTGCAGTACGTCGGGCATGGGGCTAGTGCTTGGAGGGCGGAGTCCAGTGGTCCTTACCGGCCACGCGGACGCTTCTTGGGCTGACGACCAGGCTACGCAGCGGTCGTCACAGGGTTACACCTTCAGCCTTGGTTCCGGCTCTGTCTCGTGGCGGTCTACTCGCTCGTCTTCGGTTCTCGGCTCCAGTTGTGAGGCTGAGATCTACGCCGGGGCCATGGCTGCACAGGAGCTTCGCTGGCTCACCTACCTGCTGACTGGCCTTGGAGATCTGCCTCGTTCTCCTCCAGTGCTGTACGTAGACAACAAGGCCATGCTGGCCTTGTGTCGAGAGCAGCGCTTGGAGCACAGAACGAAGCACATTGCTCTCCGCTACTTCCTTGCTCGTGAGCTGCAGCAGCGTGGTCAGTTGCGACTTGCGTACGTGGCCTCTGAGGCCAACACTGCTGATGTGTTCACCAAGGCACTCGCGCCTTGTGACCATCAGCGCTTTTGCACCCAGCTGGGTCTTGTGCCTGTCTTGCCTCACTTGCTCTCCTCTTGACTTCACTTGTACTGTGACATATATATATATCTGCTCTTGCTTGTCTAGTTTTATATATATATGTGTCTGTACTCCTGCATGTGAACTGGCCTCTGGCCCTGCTCTTGTGCTCGGACTGTGTGGTGACTTTGTGATCCACCCTGAGCTTGCTTTGCTTTGCTTGACTGGTCTTGTGACCCCTTGTTCTCCCCCACTTTGCCTATGGGGGTGTGTCAAACATTATATGTGTTCTGCTTGTGTAGGCTACAGTGGGTTAGCCTATAGGGGGTACACAATTCTAGGGTTTCCTACTTGTACTCATTTCACTGCTAGTTCATTCATTCCTGTTCGCTGATTCTGACAGTAGCTGCAGCTCGAAGCTCCAGGTGTAAAAGTTTGTGCCGTCAAAGCACACACTTGTCTTTATTTTTTATATGCTCAAAAACCTTGATTGCGCGGAGAGAATTGCTTCATCGCTGGGACAGGGAGTCTTGGGGGTTGAGCTGTTCGTATCTAGGGAGAAGCCTTGCGGGGCGGAGTTTTGGCCGTTTGGGGCCGGTTGAGTGGGTTGGGAAGAAGTTCCCGCATCGCCATTACGCAATGTCTGGAGCCCTTGCTTCAGGCTCGTGAGTTGCTGAAGCAGTTGTGCGAGGACGGCGGAGGGAATCGTCGTCGTTTCCTCGTTTGTCGCAGCCGGGTTGGTCTGCGCTTCAGCCGTCAGATTTGTCTGACCTCCAGATCCTCCGGCCATTCTTACACGTGATCGTGTGCCGGACGCCACTTTCCGAATGTTGCAGACTTCGGAGATGGCGGTGCGAAGGATTCTTGAGTCGCTCTCATACCATGCTGCGATCAGAAGTTGATCGTGGCCTAGGATCTACTCTGGAAGGTTCGCACACAGAGAAGTGGTGTTGGTGGGCCCTTGACCTCAATAGCAGAGTGAATGTAAATGCTTGAGATGATTAAGACATGCAAATACAACGATATAAATAAGGGTACAGGGGAATATGAATCGACCTAGCTAGCCATGTACTCTAAGGGGTACATTCCCTTATTCAAATACATCCCCAACTGTGCAGCGCGAACAGTTACGAAACTGTTCCCGCCGAAACCATCCTGCCTGCAGCTGCCTGATGCTGTCTGCTCCGACGGTTCAGATGCGTTCCAACCGTCTGACGCTTCGCGTTCATTCGCGATACTGCGTGCTTCTCTTTGCTGCGGTGAGGAGTGCACGGTAATATTCAAGTATTACTATGCGTAACATTTTTGAACGGCCATCCAATTCGTTATGTTTTTGCGAATTTTGAGATTGTCTCCACTCAATTGACGATTGTCGCGGACTCGTTACCTTTGCAAAAATGGCCGACGGATTGTTCCCGAGTTTATACGCCCTTATGGATTCCTCCAAACCGAACATCCGAAGGTCTTGAGATACAGCAGTGGTGCTTCAGCCCAGACCACACTGACCTGCGAGCAACGTGTTGAGTTTCTTGCGATGTGCTTTTGCACAAAAACGCTTTTCTTTGAACCACACGCTTTGACTCCGAGAATCGCTCGGACACGCACACGTGGGATGGTGCCTCCTAATTAAGCCTGCCTGAAACGCGCTATAGACGGCGAACCCATGATATAATGTGGCCTGAAACAGTTACAGATAGACAGCGGGGCAGACGACCGTCACGGGCGTACATGGCTCCGCCTCACAGCCTCCCCCTGCACTCCTCACGCGGCTTCTCCATCTTTGCAGCCTCCGGCCTCTCCGCTTCGTTATCCGCCGCGTGCTGCGTGCTGCTTCTCGCCTCCGCCTCCTCCGCCGCCTCCGCCGCCAACCCCGCGTCGTCCCTACTACCGTCCGCCCGGTTCGCCCTTTCATCTTTTCACCAGCCGGAATCACGCGACGATGAGCCACCATCGTCAAATCACGGCTCGGCCGACTTCCCTAGTACCGCCTGGTCGCTGCTACACCCGTTTCTCGACCTTGACAATTCAGACGCTCTTGGCGGCGACTTGTCACGAGCAGAACAGTCGCACGCGACACGCTCCCCGTCGCATCGCCTGCTCGTCGCACAGCAGCAACCCAGCATCGCCGCCGCGGGCGTCGCGACGGTTGCTCGCGTCAACCCGCCTTCGCCGCCGCCTCCGCCGCCGCCGCCAGCGCCGCCGCTGCGCGAGGTGGAGCTCGACCCGTGCGCGCTGCAGGCGCTCCTTCCGCAGCTCTTTCCGCCCGCCCTCCTCGACCCCGCCTGCTTCAACCACCTCTCTCTGCACTCCGCGCAGCCCTCCCACCCGCTCGACTTCCCCCCGCACGCCAGCGCGTCCACTCCGTTGAGCGACAGCGACAGCGGCAGCGGCGGTGGCGGGGGGGACGAGCCTGAGACGGCGACGCGGGGCGATCTGCTGGACGTGGCGCGCAACAAGTGGCGCGCCAGCACCGTGTGGGCGCCGCTGGAGGCGGAGGGCAGCGCGGAAGGCGCGGGGGGAACGGGGGGAGCGGGGGTAGCGAGGGTAGCGGGGGTGATGGGAGGAACGGGGGTCCCGGGAGGAGCGGAGCCGGCGGCGGCGGCGGCGGCGGCGGCGGCGGCGGCGTCGACTCTCACCCCCCCGAATGAAGTGATCACCGTGTGCCGCTCCGCTGGTAGAGCTCGCATGGTGACTGCCGGTGATGGGGGGTAATGAGCGGTGATGAGGTGTGATGTGAGGTGATGGGAGGTGTGGTGAGTGGGTGATGGGTTCAGATGGGTTGAGATGGGCGGAGAAGGTTCGGTTATGTTTGAGACTCCTTACCCTCGCACACATGGCATGGCAGAAGCTGTGGGGGGGAGCAAGTTGGTGTGGTGACAGCACAGGAAAGTGTGGAATGACAGCATGACACGTGGCATGGCCATCAATCCACCTCAACTGTACTCTTCCCTTTCTTCTGAACCTTCCCTCTCTTCCCATCTCTTCTCCCTACGCCCCAGTTTTCCCCCTCTCCGTTCCCGTTTTCCCCTTCCCCACTCCCGTCTTCCCCCTCCCCACTCCCGTTTGCCTGCATGGCCATCATCCTCCCCCCTCACTCCCCCTCTCTCCCTCATCGCCACCCCCAGCCAGCATGACCTTCACTGTTGACCGCAACTGTGCCCTTACCTCCCCCTCCCGTCTCTCGCTCTCTTCCTTCCTTCCGCCCTCCCCTCGCTCCCCTGCCTCGCCAGGCCCAGCCATCATCACCATCAGTCCAGACGTCATATGTGAACAGACGACTCCAGGTCCAGGCTTGCATGACCCCTCCCCACCCCCTCACCCCATCCCACTCCCTTTTTCCCCTCTCTCCCCCTTTCCCCTCTCTCCCCCTTTCTCCTCTCCCCCCTCCTCCCCGTCTCCGTCTGCCAGGCCCAGCCAGCATCACCATCAGTCCGGATCTCAGTGGGCAGACCTGGAGAGGCTGGGGCACGTCGTTGGCGTGGTGAGTGCGAGAGAGTGGTGAGTGCGAGAGAGCGGTGAGTGCGATATGATCATTCGTGGTTTTGCATGATGGCTGCAGGATAAACACTGTGTACGGCGTTGTGAGTGCATGACAATGTGAGTGCATGACAATGTGAGTGCATGACAATGTGGGTGCATGACAATGTGAGTGCATGACACTGTGAGTGCATGACAATGTGAGTGCATGACAATGTGAGTGCATGACAATGTGAGTGCATGACACTGTGAGTGCATGACACTGTGAGTGCATGACACTGTGAGTGCATGACACTGTGAGTGCATGACACTGTGAGTGCATGACACTGTGAGTGCATGACACTGTGAGTGCATGACACTGTGAGTGCATGACACTGTGAGTGCATGACAATGTGAGTGCATGACACTGTGAGTGCATGACACTGTGAGTGCATGACACTGTGAGTGCATGACACTGTGAGTGCATGACACTGTGAGTGCATGACACTGTGAGTGCATGACAATGTGAGTGCATGACAATGTGAGTGCATGACACTGTGAGTGCATGACACTGTGAGTGCATGACAATGTGAGTGCATGACAATGTGAGTGCATGACACTGTGAGTGCATGACACTGTGAGTGCATGACACTGTGAGTGCATGACACTGTGAGTGCATGACAATGTGGCTGCACTGCACGCTATTGACACTGCGTCTTTGCTCTTCTCTCCCTGCCATTCCGTTTTCACCCTCTTCGCTTCTTCCTCTCTCTTGTCCGTTCGACCCCCACGGTCGAAGAACCTAGGCCACTTATTTCCCATCCATCTCAACCGCTCACCCTCTCCCACCCCACAAACTCGTGGCTTGCCTCTTGCCCTCCCAGCCTTGCCCCTTCCTACCACCCCCCTCGACCTGCTCTCCTCGCCCTCCCAGAGCCTCAAAATAAGCCCATCCCTCGACAACACCCTTTCCCCACCCCCCCCTCTTCCCCCACTCCTTCCTCTGCCCTCACACCAGGACAGCCAACTGCATCAGCAAGCTGCCTGCCGATCAGCTCACCACGCTCCTCTCACACCCCCCAGAGCCTCATACTGAGCCTCAGATTAAGCCCCCCCTGCCCTCTCCCTGCCTCCTCCCTGCCCTCTCCCTGCCCTCTCCCTGCCCTCTCCCTGCCTCCTCCCTGCCCTCTCCCTGCCCTTCCCCTGCCCTCCCTCTGCCCTCCCCCTGCCCTACCCCTGCCCCTCCCCATCCCCCAGGACTGCCAACTACATTGGCAAGCTACCGGACGACCAGCTGACCACGCTGCTGGACCTGCTCTTCTCACCGTCCACGGGAATCGGGTTCAACCTCGCTCGCTACCTGCTGGGCGCCAGCTTCAACGCCACCAACAGCCCGCAGCTCACCAAAGACACCTTTCACCAGGTCAACCTCCCCGGCTACAAGCCAACCGAGGCCGGCCCGTACGACTGGGCGGCGGACTGGCGGCAGCGGAAAGTGTTAAAAGGAGCGATGGAGCGCGGTGTAGATGAGGTAGAGGCGATTGCGTACTCTCCGCCCTGGTGGATGACCATCAGTGGGGACACCGCGGGGAATGTGGGCGGAGCGTCGAACCTCTCACCAGATAGGTACGGTGAGTTTGCCGAGTATCTAGCGACCATAGTGGACTATTTCCGGCGGGAGTGGAACGTGACGTTCAGCACGATGAATCCGGCGAATGAGCCGCTGGAAGGGTGGTGGCAGCAGGGGGGGAAGCACGAGGGGTGCACGTTTACCGCGGCTCAGCTGGAGCGGCTTTGCACGGCCGTGGCGCGCGCGCTGCAGCGGAAGAAGCTGCCGACGCAGGTTGCGGGGTTTGATAGCTTCGTCGGGTTCACGGTGCGGAACGCAAAGACATGGACCGGGCAGCTGCTATCCAGCCTGAAAAGGATCTCCGTGCATGGGTATGTCCCCCCGCCGCCCACCACAACGGATGCCAGGGAGTTTATAGAGCAGCTCTATGTGTGGTTGGCGCGGGTGGGGATGGGCGTGGGGAAGGAGGTGTGGGTGTCGGAGATCGGCCCGATGTGGGCGGGAGGGGAGGACACCGACGTGGGGTTGTTCATGATGCGATCGGCGATCCAAGCGATCAACATCATGGGTGCTTCGGCGTGGATTTACTGGCAGCCGATCACTCCGGACCTCCCTACAAACCCTAATTCGTTCCGGTGGGGGCTGCTTACGATAAAGCACAACGGTGTTTCGGACCCTACGGTCATTCCGCTGGAAATGACGTTTTCAAAAAAGTTTTACATGATGAAGCAGATGGCCCGGGCGTCGCCGCGAGGGAGCGTGCCGCTGAGAATAGACACGAGCGACGGGTGCCACCACTGCATTGCGTCGTTCTTCAACCCCGATAAGAACTTCATCTCTATCTATATAGTGAACCAGGATGGTGGGGACTACAGTATTTCATTCAAATTCGAGTTTTTTGGGCTGATGGACGGGGCAAGCCCGTGTGTGGTGGAGGTGCAACGGACGTCTGAAAGCGAGGATGCAGAGGTGGTTTCCACCGATAGTCTCACTGAAATGCCGCAGACTCTGCCTGTGACCGCATTAGGCAGAAGCATCACTACTATAATGATATCCAATGTTGTATGGTTGTAGAGCAAGCCTTCAGATTCGTTTTTGGGCTGTCTGATTAGTCAGACTTAGTACCGGTACACTATTATTGTCTGATCAATCAGAGTGCCGGTATGTACAAAAAAAAAGCTGAAAATTAATAGTCTGATACCATTCAGAGTTGGTACCAGTTAAAAGTCTGATAGTTCTGAGTTGGGTGTCTGTTATTGACTAGTTGAACTCTTACGTTGCAAAACACGCATACATCCTATCATCCTACCACTAGACTAGCTCCATCACCACCTAAGCTATTCTAAATCTAGTATATCTAACCCATCCTAGTCACTGAAACCATCATCACATTCAGAGTCACAGGCGTCAGCAGTAGCATCTCCTAAATCACCAACTCGCACTGCCATCTCTTCATCTACTGGCCCCCTGGTGCTCTGGTGCTTTCCTGCTGGGATGGGAGCGTTGCTGTGGGGCTTGCACTTCATGTAGCTCTTCCAGATCGTGAGAATCTCCTCCCAGTAAGGCTCATAATCCATCAGGCTCTTGCACATCAGGTCCCCAAGCCGTGCGTCCTTCAACGAACCCCTCTGCCACGACTTGGTGATGTTCTGCCTGCTGAACCCCCGCTCGCACTCCACGGTGCTCAGCGGCAGAACAGCTACCGCCACCCACAAGAGCACGAGGTTGGGGTAGTTGTCCCGCCAGTCAGATGTTTTGAGCATGGCAGTGAGACCAGCGTGGAAGCTGCGCTCGTGCTTGTTGGAGCCCGCAAGCACCGAGGTGAACATGCGCAGCTCCTTCACCGCATGGCGCTTGTTGATGCCTGGTTGGGGCAGAAACAAGCAAGATGGCATATACACTGAAGGGTGTACCACATAAACACATGCAACAACATCACAGCTTTTAGTTAGCAAACATACACAACGGGTGCTATTAAGGCTTACTTGACAGGATCTCATCTGTCTGGTCGGCCTTGAACAGTGTGATTAGCGACTCCAGCCACTTGAGGCACCTCATGTTTCTCTCTCCCCGGTCCAGCGGCCACTCGTCAGGGGTGAAGAGCCTCGCCCCTGACATCACCTCCAGGTCGCCAAGCCGATGCGGGAGGTTGTGGACTGTAACCTCGACAAATTGCGTGCAGACATCTACGCAGACATCGTGGGTCCCTGGCGCATCGAAGTCCTCCAACTCGTCCTCATGAAGAATGAATTGGAAGCTTGATGGGAGGCCGTCACAATCGACACCCTCTACCGTCACCTCCCTCTTTCCTCTGGGCCCATGACGCATGAGGAAGGGAGAAAGCCACTCGCGAAGGCCGCCTCCGAAGTCGTCGCCGCAATCAACGTATTGGCTTTCAATGTGGAATGTTGTCCGCGAAATCTGCGCATGCACGCTAGGGTAGTCCAGCTGGAAAAGAACAAGTGAAAGTAGTTAGTGAAGGAAACATACAACTCACATCAAGTACGTAGAGTAGTAGTTATTAACAAATCAGAGCAATCACTCTGGTAAAACATCTCACCTCCTTGTGTTGGAACGCCCTGTTGAGGATGTTCTGTCAAAAACTATTGAGTAGGAATGAATGAACTAGTAGCAGGATGGGTACAAGTACTAACCTTAATTGAGTTGTACCCCATATGGGCTACCCCACTATAGCCTACACAACATGCAACATATAAGTTTGACACACCCCCATAGGCAAAGTGGGGGAGACAAGGGATCACAAGACCAGTCAAGCAAAGGCAAAGCAAGCTCGGGGTGGATCACGAAGTCACCACACACTCTGAGCACAAGCAAATGGCCACAAGGCCAGTTCACATGCAGAGTTATAAAATGAGAACAAGCAGTATAGTGATCAAAACCTAGCAAGTGTAAGCATACAGGTTTAAGTATATAGATCACACTACAAGCAAAATCAAGAAGTAAGCAAGTGAGGCCAAGTAGGCACAAGGCCTAAAACAGTATAGAAACGTTGATGATCACAAGGCTGAAGTGCCTCGGTGAAGATATCAGCAGTGTTGGCCTGAGAGGCCATGTAAGCAAGACAAAGCTGACCACGCTACTGCAACTCTCGAGCAAGGAAGTAACGCAGAGTGATGTGCTTCGTCCTATGCTCCAGTCTATGCTCCTGACACAAGGCAATCATGGCCTTCTTGTCTACGTACAGAACTGGAGAACTAGGCCGCTCTCCCAAGTTGGTCAGGAGGTAGGTGAGCCAGCGTAACTCCTGTGCAGCCATGGCTCCTGCGTAGATCTCAGCCAAGAAACTGGAATTGAGAGCTGAAGACGAGCGGGTAGACCACCAAAGAAACAGAACCGGAGCCAAGGCTAAAAGTGTAACCCTGTGACGACCGCTGCGTAGCCCAGTCGTCAACCCAAGACGCGTCAGCGTGGCCTGTGAGAACAACTCGACTCCGTCCTCCAAGCACGAGCCCCATGCCCGACGTACTGCAGAAGTAGCGTAACACCCTCTTAGCGGCCTCCTAGTGCTCTCATCTGTGTCTCCCGGGCGCAACGTAGCGTGCCAGGATGCTGAAAGGGTAAGCAAGAGGTACATGAGGCAGCCTACAAGCTCTGGATACGGGCCACTCGTTTCCACAGACTCATCCAAAGGTGGACCTGAGAGCGAGTGACGGTAGGCAAAGGAGTGGACTGTGGCGAGGACCAAGTGAAGCCGAAGCGCTGAAGGACCTGCTGCACCATGTGTGACTGAGTTAGGGTGATGGTGCGCCGTGCTCTATCCCAAGTGATCTGCAAGCCAAGATAGTTGCGCAGTTCACCTTGGACTGTGCACGTGTGTCTCTTCTGTAGCTCGGACTTCACTAGAGTCAGTGCCTCAGTGTCAGCAGTGGCAAAGTCCAAGTCGTGGACATACACGAGGATGTAGAATGGCGGCAGCGAAGTGTTAGTGCGCAGAAACGGCGACGGGTCAGCAGTCAAAGGAGCGAACCCAAGAGCCACAAGTGTCTTCCTCAGTGTGTCGTTCCACTTACGAGGCGCTTGGCGGAGGCTGTAGACTGGCCGCCGTAGGCTCCAGTGGTTACATGCAAGAAACGACCCAGTGAAGCCAGGTGGGCGGCGCAGCCAGATCTCCTCGTGCATGCTGTCGTGTAAGAAAGCTGTGCTAAAGTCAAGAGAGTGAAGCTTGTAGTCACGCTGATCGGCAACGTACAGCAGCACCCCAAGAGTCGGTAACGACCTTGTTTTCTTGGACGAAGGTGATGGAGAGGATCAGATACTTCCCACTGCACTGATCCGTACTCTCGTCAATCGATATGCCGAGGAAGGGCAACGCCAGCATATGCTCGTGCTGTGTAGTTTGTAGCCATGTTGCAGTAGCTTGTGTTAACTCGCCGAAGCCGTATCTGCAGAGGAATAACAAATATTAGTAAAATGTAAACGAGTACATGTGTACAGTCCCGACATAAATTTAGTCTGTTGCACTTACATGGTGTAGTAGGTTCCGTATCCCTTCTTCAGAAAGCCTTTCACGCCCTTCTATGCCAGGTACCGGACAAGTTTTACCCTCATCCCCATTGACGCGTCGGACTTGCTCACGAACAACAGCGAGTCGAGAAGGACATTAACGCGCAGCTTCTCCTCATCAACAGTGGAGCGATGTTGGTCGATCAGCGGCTGCCTCGTCCCTTGCTCATGCAGTGCCGTAAATTTTGCCATCGCCAGCTTGTGCTTCTAGGTGGTGGCGTGCTTGCAAAACGACTGTGTCTGCACGTCGGTGGCGCCTTTTCCACGCCTCCCGCACTTGCCTGCATCGCCTGCATGTGCTACACAAACAGTACATTTGAACGCAGGCAACCCCGTGAAGGTTTTCGTAATCACAAGCCAAGGATATTGAGACGCCCATTGCGTCTTGAACTTGTCTACCGCATCCTCGTAGACATCTGCAATGTGTTGCTTTAGGTTGATGTTGAGCCAAGGACGCGGCCGTATTGAAGGCCCGGGTTCCATGTCATCGTCGGCAGTCGACGTGGAAGCCTTGGCAAAGCTCAAAGTTGCCTGCTTCAAGCGGATGGTGCGCGCCGTGGTCTGACTGGGATGGTGCGAGGCAGATGCCACTGTAGGTTCCGCAGCTGTCTCTTCAGTTCCTATCTCTTCGGTAGAGGCAGAGATAACCGGTGATGCAGGTTGCTTCTCGGTAATGGCCTTATCCGGAGTGGACCGTGCTGCCTTCTCGAGTGCGAGGGAGCTTAGCAAAAAATCAAGGCCAGCTAGAATAGGCCGGGCATCAGACTCGTCATTGGCCGTGGGGGGATCGGCCTGCACCGCCATAGCGGTGGGGTTCTAATAGAGCCTGCCGATCAGGAACTAGGGAGGAGGCTACGCTAGAATTACTGGCTACTGGGGCCAACGAGTTGAAGCACGGGGTGTGGATGAATGAAACTTTAGCTCAAAGAGGATGTCACTTTTGTCAAACTATATGTGCTGCTTGTTGTGTAGGCTGTAGTGGGTAGCCCATATGGGGTACAACCCAAATTAAGGTTTGCTACTTGTACCCATCCTGCTGCTAGTTCATATTCTGACATGGTTTCAGAGCAGGTCCAAGCCTAGGACCGATCTCTTAGGGCCCACCGAGTAGCGCTACCCGACCAGTCGCGCTAGTGTGATCACGTCGTACTGCCCTGCCCTGCACTGCCCTACCCTGCCCTGCCCTGCACTGCCCTACCCTGCCCTGCCCTGCCCTGCCCTGCCCCGCGCTACCTGCTGCAGCGCGCACTGCTTTGCTCGCGCGCCGCCTGCTGCAGCGCGCCCTGCCCTGCCCGCGCGTCGCGTCGCCGCGTCGCCCTGCCCGCGCCCGCGTGCCGCGCCGCCGCGTACCCTGCCCTGCCCGCGCTCCGCACTGCTGCGTGCCCTGCCCTGCCCGCGCGCCACGCTGCTGCGCGCCCTGCCCTGCCAACGCAACACACTGCTGCGCGCCTCTGCCCTGCCAGCATGCCGCGTGCCTCTGCCCTGCCCGCGCGCGCCCCTTTGCCTTGCCCGCACGCGCGCCTATGCCCTGCCCTCGCCGCGCGCCTCTGCTCTGCTCTCGTGCGCGCCTCTGCCGTGCCCGCGCGCGCGCCTTTGCCCTGCCCACACCGCGCGCCTCTGCCCTGCTCGCGCGCCGCGCCGCTACGCACCCTGCCTTGCTTGTGCGCCCTAACTGAGCGCCGCGCCCTGCCCTGCCGTGCACCCTGCCCCGCCGTGCGCACCCTGCCCTACTTCTGTACTGCTGCTAGCGCGCTCCCTGCTGCACTGCTGCTAGCGTGCTGCTTTGCTACTAGCGCGCCCGACTGCTCTACCTGCTATGGCCACTCTCAACGTTCTCACCTTTGATTCGGAGGGCCGCCCGATAGAGTTCAATGCATGGCTCGACGACTTACAGCTGCTCCTGCTGACAGACTCTAAGGACGGTACTTCACTGTTTGACCTCACTTCAGGCGCCTCGCCCGCCCCTGACGCCACAGCTGACAGTGCGACCCGCTCACAGTGGCTTACTCGTGACAGTGCTGCTCGCCTAGCCGTTCGCAGCCACCTGCTGTTAGCCGAACGCGCCCACTTTGGCCAGCATAAGACAAAAAAAGCACTGTACGACGCTGTAGTCGTTACTCCTCCCTGGCCACTGCTGGTCTAGGCCGCCTTCTCCTGCCCTAGCTGTTCCTAAACCTGTCGGCCTTTGCCATAGTAGCCGACCTAGTCACTCACCTCCGCACTAGTGACACTCGCTACTGTGCTGCGCTCAACACCGAGTTTCTCGCCAAGAACCCCTCCCCCCCCCCCATGCACATTACGCTCTACTTCATAGTCACCCGCCTCCCTGACTCTCTTACTGCAGTCAGGGACCTCCTCCTAGCACTTGACCCCACCGACCTCACTATCAACCTGCTCGAGAAGCACCTTCTAGGAGCTGAGACTAGCATAGTCGCTGTAGGCGCTTCTCGTGGCACTCATCGCACCCCCTTCTTTGAGGGGTGTTCGCCCTTCCCCCTTCTCCCCTCAGTCGCCTCTGCTGCAGCTGTTGACTACCTTCGTGCTGAGGAGGTAGGAGCTGCGTCTGCCCCTAGTGGGAAGCGCCGCAGCGGCAAGGGTAGGGGAGGCAGGAGCGGTGGGGGTGGCAGAGGTGGAGGCGGTGGTGGGGGCGGTGGAGGCGGTGGTGGGGGCGGCGGTGGAGGAGGTAGTGGTGGTGGGGGCGGCAGGGCAGGTGGCGGCGGTGGTGGCGGCAGTGGGAGTGGTGGCGGCAGCAGTGGTGGCGGCGGTAGTGGCGGCAGTGGGGGCTGGAGGCAGCGGCGGTGGGGGCGGCAGGGGTGGCACCAGCCAGAGGGGAGGCCTTGGAGGTGGCCAGCGGCAGCAGCAGCGTCAGCCCCTTTCATCTTAGGAGCTCCGTGAGTGGTTTGCTCAGCGTGGGGCGGCTGGGGGTAGTGGTCCCTGCCCGTATGTCACTCAGCACCGCTGCTTCTACCGCCTTACCGACGCCTTCCGCACAGAGTTCCTCGACGCGGCTGAGTTTCTCGACTGGGCGGCACTGCTCAGGCAGAATGTTGATATCTTTGCTCTAGACTTTGATGCTATCCTATCTGCCATGTATGCATTGACTGTTAGTGCTGAGGGTGACTGTTACCTGTGTATGCCACCAGGCCCAGGAATAGAGGCTGCTGCTCTAGGTGCTAGTGAGTCTGCTGCCCTAGGTGCTGGTGAGTCTGCTCTCTCTGGTACTGCGTTGGCTGCGGCCTTGCACACCTTCACGCTTGACTAAGGTGCCTCCCGCTGTTTCTTTCGCGACAGTACACAGTCACACCGGTTACTTATCTTGTTGCTGTATCTTTGGCTGAACCCTCTAGGGGCCCAGTCCTTGCACTTTCCTCCACTGTTCTGCCCTATCCGGCGGTTCCGTCTGGGTCACTGTCAAGTCTCCACCTCCCCTCGCTCTCTACGAACTTGGTGAGCACTGCTGTCCTCCCGGATGCGGGGGTTGACACCTTCACCCCTGGACGACAGCGTGTGGCGATCTGTACGTGCTCCCGGACCGGTCGCCACCTGGCCATGTTCACCCGTCGGCCTGGGTCGAGTCTGTACACACTGACTACTGCGCCTCCTCAGGTAGCTGCGTCTGCGTCACGTCAGCTTGCTGCCCCCTGCTCGCGTCGCTCACTGTTGCACCAGACACTCCTTTGGCACCACCGTCTTGGTCACCCCTCTGCAGGATGCCTCCGTGGCATGCACTCCCATCTCCTTGTCTCTGGTCTTCCCAGGTCTCTGCCTCCCCTCCCACCGTTGCCTGCCCCTCCCAGCCTTCCATGTGTCGAGGGGCGGCAGCGCGCCGCTCCTCACTCCTCCTCGTACCCCCCGAATACTGCTCCCCTGCAGACTCTCCACCTTGACGTGTGGGGCCCAGCCCGCGTCCGTGGACAGGGCCACGAGCGGTACTTTCTGCTGGTTGTCGACGACTATACGCGTTACACCACGGTCTTCCCCTTGCGCCGCAAGGGGGAGGTCCCTGATGTTTTGATCCCTTGGATCTGCGCTGTTCGTCTCTAGCTTCACGAGCGGTTCGAGACAGACCTTGCTGTCCTTCCTCTGCACTCTGAAAGAGGTGGTGAGTTTTCCTCAGACCTCTTGCGGGACTATTGTCGTGGGGAGGGCATTCGCCAGATGTTCACGCTTCCGGCCTCTCCGCAACAAAATGGGGTTGCTAAGCGCCGCATTGGCTTAGTCATGGAGGTCGCTAATACCTCCATGATTCATGCGGCTGCCCCCCATTTTCTGTGGCCGTTTCCAGTCCAGTATGCTGCGCATCAGCTCAAACTCTGGCCCCGTGTCTCCTTGCCGAGACCTCGCCCACGCTGTATTGGACGGGGGAGGTTGGCAATGCGTCGATGTTTCGGGTCTGGGGATGTCGAGCCTTTCTCCGCGATACGTCCGGTAGTTGTACCTGAGAGAGAAGACTCACCAGCACTTGGGGCAGCAGACTTACCAGCATCTGGAGCAGCAGACGCACTAGCACTTAGAGCAGCAGCCCCATCAGCACATAGAGCAGCAATCTCAATGCCCGGGTCAGGCAGAACACACAGGTAATAGTCACCCTCATCACTAGTAGGCAATGCATACATGGCAGTGAGGATAGCATCATAGTCAAGAGTATAGATATCCACCCTCAGCCTAAGCAGCTCCACCCAGTCGGGGAGCTCAGCCGCGTCGCCAAACTCCGTACGCCAGGCGTCGCTCAGACGGGCGAAGTAGCGGGACTCTGCGTGACCAAACGTCCCGCAAGGCTGACCAGTCCAAGCACTAGTGCGAATGATGTACGGACAACGAGTAGTACCCCGTGACCCGCCACGCTGAGCGTACCACTCGCGAAGCTGCTGAGGCGAAAGGACCGCGCATGGACGACGCTGCAGCTGCACCTGGCCACTACAAGCAGCTGCCAAACTACTCACACCAGGACGACTCCCACTACGGCCACCCCGACAACCCCAAGTAGCGTACCACTCACGAAGCTGCTGGGGCGTGAGGGATTCACGCGGACGTCGCTGGAGCTGCATCTGGCCGCCGCCAGGAGCATCAGGAGCAATGGTAGCCGCACTAGCAGCAGCAGTAGCAATAGCAGTAGTCGCAGCGCGGCCACCCCTATAACCCGAACTAGCGTACCACTAACAAAGCTGTTGGGGGGTGAGGGACTCACGCGGACGGCGCTGGAGCTGCATCTGGCCACGCCAGGAGCAGCAGTAGCAGTAGAAAGAGCAGAAGCAGTAGAAAGAGCAGTAGCAGTAGAAAGAGCAGTAGCAGCAAGAGCAGCAGTAACAGCAGTACGGGCAGGGCATTGCTCACCAGTGGCGAGAAGGGCAGGCGTACGACGGCGGAAACGGCGAGGTCGCTACCAGTATAGGGCGAGGGCTCCGCGGCTGCTGCAGAGGCGGCCGCTCAAGGGGCGGCAGTTGTAGGGGCGGCTGCTTCAGGGGCGGCTGCTGTAGAGGCGGCTGCTCCAGAGGCGGCTGATGCAGGGGCGGCTGCTCCAGGGGCGGCTGCTCCAGAGGCAGCTGCTGCAGGGGCGGCTGCTCCAGGGGCGGCTGCTGCAAGGGTGGCTGCTCCAGGGGCGGCTGCTCCAGGGGCGGCTGCTGCAGGGGCGGCTCCTCCAGGGGCGGCTGCTGCAAGGGTGGCTGCTCCAGGGGCGGCTGCTGCAGGGGCGGCTGCTCCAGGGGCGGCTACTGCAGGGGCGGCTGCTCCAGGGGCGGCTACTGCAGGGGTGGCTGCTCCAGGGGCGGCTGCTGCAGGGGAGGCTGCTCCAGGGGCGGCTGCTGCAGAGGCGGCTGCTCCAGGGGCGGCTGCTGCAGGGGCGGCTGCTCCAAGGGCGGCTGCTGCAGTGGCGGCTGCTCCAGGGGCGGCTGCTGCAGTGGCGGCTGCTCCAGGGGCGGCTGCTGCAGTGGCGGCTGCTCCAGGGGCGGCTGCTTCAGGGGCGGCTGCTCCAGGGGCGGCTGCTTCAGGGGCGGCTGCTCCAGGGGCGGCTGTTGCAGGGGAGGCTGCTCTAGGGGCGGGTGCTGCAGTGGCGGCTGCTCCAGGGGCGGCTGCGGCAGTGGCGGCTGCTCCAGGGCGCGGGTTAGGGCAGGGTGCCGCGGCGGGCAGGGGTGACGCCACGCGGGTCCCGCAGGGGCGTCGCGACGCACAGGAGCCGCGCCTCTCGGGTCCCGCAGGAGCGACGCGACAAGGCGGGGGCGACGTGGCGGGGCCACGACTGGCGACGGGGCGGGGCCACGACTGGCGACGGGGCAGGGCCGCTACGGGCAGCGGGGCGGGGCCGCGAAGGGGCCGCGAAGGGAGCCGCGAGGGGGCCTTGAGGAGGCCGTGAAGGGGCCGCAAAGGGGCCGCGAAGGGGCCGCGAAGGAGCCGCGAGGGGGCCACGAAGGGGCCGTGAAGGGGCCGTGAAGGGTCCGCGAAGGGGCCGTGAAGGGGCCGCGAAGGGGCCGCGAAGGTGCCGCGAAGGGGCCGTGAAGGGGCCGCGAAGGGGCCGTGAAGGGAGGCCGCGAAGGGGCCACGAGGGGCCTGAAGGGGCCGCGAAGGGCCGTGAGAGGGGCCGTGAGAGGCCGTGAGAGGGGCCTCTACGGGGCCGTAGGGGAGCGCGACGGGTCACTAAGGGCAGGGGACGCGACGGGAGGGTAGGCACACGAGGCGCGACTCGGGCAGGGGCGAAGCGCGCTCCGGGCAGGAAAAAAATCAATATTCGGTGGGCCCTAGGAAACGTTCCCACTAGGGAACCTGCTCTAGACCATGTGAAAGAACGAGGAATGAATGAACTAGGAAATAGGTGGGTACAAGTAGGAAAACCTAAAAGTGTTTTACCCCATATTGTCTACCCCACTACAGCCTACACAGACTATAGCATATGAGTTTGACAAAACCGGCTGATTGATATACAGAAAATTGATTCTGTATTAACACATTCCCCCTCAATCTGTCGGTTTTCTCCCCGTCTCCCTTAGTTCATGCTCATACCGCTCATCCGCGCACACCTCCAATGTGGTTCATCGGCTAGTCGCTTGGTCAGAACATCTGCCGGCTGCTGCTGTGTCTTGATGTAGATCAGATTGACTGTTCCACTGTTAACTTCCTTGCGCAGCCAGTGCCACTTCAGGTGCATGTGCTGGTTGAGGCCGTGAAGGATAGCGTTGCAAGCCATTGCGATTGCCGACATGTTGTCGCAGTATAGTGGCGTGGGAATCGTCTGCTCCTGAACGATCTCTTCTAGTAGCCTTCTCAGCCATATGATTTCTTTCACGGCATGAAACATGGCCATGTACTCGGACTCGGTAGATGAAAGGGCCGATTCACTCTGTTTCTTGGACCTCCAACTCACAGGTCCTCCCCCTACACGCAAATGTAGCCACCCACAGAGGACGAGTATTCCTGCTCCGATGCCCAGGTTGCGTCCGAGAAACAAGTGAGGAAAGGTTTCTGTTCCGGTAGCCTCTCTCCCTTCTCCCTCAGCAGCTCCACCCCCTTCTACTTCTGTTGTGCCGTTGCTGAGAATTGAACTTCGACAGATGGGAATGAGTTCAGGTACTTCAGGACTCTTTCGGCTGCGTCAACTTGTTCCTCAGTCGGGTTGGACACCACCCTGGTGAGTTGTCCGACCGCAAAGGAGATATCCGGCCTTGTGTGCTGTACAGAAGGCTCCCCACAAGTGATTGGTAGCGTCGCTGCTCTCCCTCCTCAACTCCTTCTCCCTCCTCCGCCTTGACAAGTCTGAATTCGCATGGTAGCGGGGTGGCGACCTTCCGTCCAAGCTTTATGTCATACTTTTCCAGCAGTTGCTTCACGCACTTTTGTTGGTGAAGCTTCAGCCACATGTGGTCAGGGTCGCGTTTGATGTGCATGCCGAGGTAGTAGGAAGCCTCTCCGAGAACCTTGCACTGGAAGATCTCCATGAGTCCCCTTTGCACCTTTTGAATCTCCTTCATGCTGCTCCTTCATCAACATACACCAAGAACAGGACCATCTCTTCCTTCTCGCCCTTCAGGAACAAGCTCTCATCACACCTGCTTGCTTTGAATCCCAGCTCCCCCAAAGCGGCTGCCAGTTTTTGATACCAACACCTTGGAGCCTGCTTGAGACCGTAGATGGCCTTGTTCAACCTGCATACTCTCCCCGTGTCGTCCTCAAATCCCGAAGGCTGATCCATGTAGACTTCCTCCTCGATTACCCTGTAGAGAAAAGTTGTGTTGATATTCATCTGCTGGATGTACCATCTGCTCACTGTTGCGCCCGCAAGGATTACTCTCAGCGTGAAAGCTTTAGTACTGGGTGCAAAAAGCTCGCGAAATCCTCCCCTTCCTTTTGTTGAAAACCCTTTGCCACCAGTCTGCTCTTGTACACTGTCACCTCGCACTTCTCGTCAGTTTTGATCCTCACGATCCATTTGCACTGAAGCGCCCTTTTTCCTTCTGGCAAAGGAACGAGCTCCCAGGTGTTATTCTTTAGCAGGCTTCTTTACTCGGCATCCCTGGACACGAGTCATTTTTCTCTGTCTGCTCCGGCGAGGGCTTCCTCCATGCTCGCTGGTTGTTCAGGGGTCACAAAGCAATACGCCGGCTCTTCCTTGCTTTCAGCCATGGTCCCGCCCCCTATCACCAATAAAGCATCCTCCCTTTCCTGAAGCGCCCCTTCTGGTTCCCGTAAGTCCAGGTTTCTCAGTTTCAACGCTGTTGTCCTCATCAGATCTGTTGTGGTTGCTGATGCTGCTCTAGTGGTGATTGAACGCATTTGAGTTCTTCTCGCGGGCAGGGATGGAGGTTTCACCCAAGTGAGAGGATGCTGCTGCTCTTTCTCCCCTTTTGCTTGACTATCCTCCTTGGTTGGCTCCTCGCTGCTTTCCCCCATTTCAACCCCGTTCTCCTTGGTTTCCTCAGGTTCTTCTTGAGGTGCTTCCTCCTGAATCAGATCGAGTGACAGAGCAATCTCCTGCAGCTGTTGTGCAGTTTTCTCCTCCGGCTGTTGTTTCCAGCTCCCGTACATCACGTTTTCAAGGAATTTCACGTCTCGGCTATCAAAGAAACGTCCTTTCTTTGGTTCCCACAGCAGCCACCCTTTACTTTCCTGTGCCAGGCCAAGGTGCACGCACCAGATCGCGCTCGCGCCTAACTTGCTCCTGTGGGCCTTGGGAACGTGAGCCACCGCCATGCACCCGAAGACGCGCAGCATGTCAATTGGCGGTTTCCACTTGAGCCACCGTCTCATTGGAACCCAACTCTCATCTCCGACATTCGTGAGGACTCTGTTTTGTGCCACCGTTGCATGCCTTACGGCATGCGGCCACTTGGAGTTTCCGAGACCGGACTCGATCAGTAGTGCTCGGGCTGTCTCGAGGATTGTTCTGTTTGCTCGCTCGGCTACCCCGTTGGACTGTGGAGAATAAGCTGTGGTTTTTTCCTTTATGATCTTCCTCTTCTTCAGCCAATTTTCCAGCTTGTCTCCTATAAATTCTCCACCACAATCAGTGCGAATCCACTTCACCCGACATTCAGACTGTGTTTCTGCCGTGGGAATCCATTCATCATGAATTACTGCTGTTGCATCGCTCTTTTGCCTCAGAGGGTAGGCCCACATGACTCTGCTCCAGTCGTCGATGATCGTGAGAAAGTATCGCTCTCCCCCTTCCCCTTGCACTGGCAGTGGTCCGACGAGGTCCATGTGCACTAGTTCCAGCGGCTTTTTACCGCGCTTAGAGACCGATGAGAAAGGGAATCTGGTGAACTTGCTCACCAAGCAGGTTTCGCACGTGTGTTGCGGTGCGGTGCCGTTCAGCTTCAAGCCATTTACCGCTTCTTCTTTTACCAGCTGCTGTAGTAACGTCATGTTGACGTGTCCTAGGCGCCTGTGGGCAGTCACCCAATCTGTTTCTCTGCTCCTTGCCGACACCCGTTCCTCTGACACACTTAGGGCACTGTTCTCCCCTTGGCCTCTAGTCTTATCCTTTTCCCATGGTACCACCGGTAGTTGCCACATGGACCTGAAGACATCCCTTGTCTTCGCGCAGGTCTCATAGAACTCGGTTTCCTAACTCCCCCTTGAAGCTTTTTGATCCATTCGTGTTGGTGCTGACACCGGCCTTGCCAAGCCTCCTGAGCGAGATCAGATTTGCCTTTAAATCTGGGACCAACAGCACGTTCTCTAGTATAACAGGGTTACCGTCTGCTCCCTTGAACAGTGCTCGGCCTGCTCCTTGTACTTGTAATGCGTGTCCTGATGCTGATCGAACTTCCGAAATTGGTGCTGCACCGACTTTGTCCATTAGGTCACGATAGGTTGCCAAAGGTCACTATCCGACATGCTGATCAGATCTCGGAGTCATTGTCCAGGATGCTCCCGTGTCTAGAATCCAGGCGCTTAATGGGTGAAGCTCGGCTCCCACTTTCGCTGAAGCTCCATTTTCATTTTCTTCCCCCTCCACATGAAAGAACTGTCTTGCTGATCGCTCATTCTGCTTTCGTCATCTGCATAGTCTTCAGAGTCGTTGTTCATGGCTCCTGCTCCCCTTCCTTCATTAGACTGATTCGTGGGGGTCCACCATTCCGGCCTTGTGTTGCATTTAAACCATGGATGCCCGACCTTCTTGCAGTACCAGCAACGTCCTTGCATTCTTATGTTGCCCCCGTTGGCTCCATGACCTCCTCGATTTGCTCCTCCGCCACGAGCATAAGAGTTTCCGGATTGCTCCTGCTGGTTGTTATCATTGCGGGTTCCTTTTTTAGGCCAGGGCCTTCCTCGGCCCCTTCCCCTTCTGCTTCCTTGCATCGCATAGCCGCTGTAGTACCGTAATTTTTCCTTTGAGACACTTGGTTTGCTCTGGATATGTCACCCCGGCAGCTGTGAGCTTGGCATAGATATCCCGCATCTTGTCGATGACACCTTAAATCGGCTCGCCCTCACTGAGTCGTAGAGACGACAGTTCCCGCTCCAACATCAAAGTAGCCACAACGGATGCTAGCGCGTGCAGGTCCTTGAGCACATCCTAGGCTCGAGGTCCGCAGTCTTCTTCTGGAAGCAGAAGCATTATGTGCTGTCGTTGATTCTGCTCCGAGCTCTGGGACAAGAGGGGTATCCTGCCGACGATCGTTTATCCCAGTCTTCTTGCAAGCTTGCATCTGATGGTCGCTTCTCCACTCCCGTCATAAGCTTGAGAAGCCCGATTTTCCTGAAGTAGAGTTGCATCTTCCATGAGCAGTCATCGTAGCTGTTGCCATTGAACTTCTCTACGCAGAAGTTCCGCAGCACTTCCTTCAGGAGCGACCCCTGGTTCGTTCGAGCTCCTTGTTGCACCACGATGCTGAGAAAGCTGAAACGAGAATGAATGCACTATGAAAGAGTTGGGTACAAGTACTAACCCTAATTGGGTTGTACCCTATATGGGCTACCCCACTACAGCCTACACAAAAGCATAAGCTATAATGTTCTGACACACCCCCATAAACAAAGTGGGGAAGTACAAGGGGTCACAAGACCAGTCACGCAAAGCAAAGCAAAGCAACCTCAGGGTGGATCACAAAGTCACCACACATTCCGAGCACAAGTTCAAGGCCACAAGGCCAGTTCACATGCAGGAGTACATATATATATATAAGGCTAGACAAGCAAGAGCAGGTGTATATATATATATGTAACAGTACAAGCAAGGTCAAGAGGTGAGCAAGTGAGGCAAGGCAGGCACAAGACCCAGCTAAGTACAGAAGCGCTGATGATCACAAGGCGGAAGTGCCTTGGTGAAGATATCAGCAGTGTTGGCCTCAGAGGCCACGTACGCAAGACGCAGCTAACCATGCTGCTGCAGCTCACGAGCAACGAAGTAGCGAAGAGCAATGTGCTTCGTTCTGTGCTCCAGTCTCTGCTCTCGACACAAGGCCAGCATGGCCTTGTTGTCTACGTACAGTACTCGAGGAGAAGGAGGCGGCTCTCCGAGGTCAGTCAGCGGGTAGGTGAGCCAGCGAAGCTCCTATGCAGCCATGGCCCCGGCGTAGATCTCAGCCTCACAACTACGACGTACACGAGGATGTAGAACGGCGGCAAAGAAGTGTCGGTGCGCAGAAACAGCGACGGGTCGGCAGTAGAGGGAGCAAACCCAACAGCCGCAAGTGTAGTCCTCAGTGTGTCGTGCCACTTACGCGGTGCCTGGCGGAGACCGTAGACTAGCCGCCGGAGGCTCCACTGGGTGCCACGAGGAAAGGACCCAATGAAGCCAGGTGGGCGACGCAGCCAGATCTCCTCGTGCAGGCTGCCCTGCAAGAAAGCTGTGCTGAAGTCAAGAGAGTGCAGCTCGTAGTCACGGTGAGCAGCAACGTGCAGCAGTACCCGAAGAGTGGTCATCTTCGGGTGGGAGAGAAGGTCTGAAAGTAGTCAACTCCCTGCCGCTGACTGAAGCCACGAGCCACGTAGCGCGCCTTGAAGACAGGCGGAGAACCCGGCGGCCGCTTCACCCTGAAAATCCACATGCCACTGACGATGTTCGCCCCAGGCTGGGGAACCTCGTCAACGTAGGTGCGTGTGGACTTCCAGGAAGCCATCTCTGTGTCCATAGCTGCCTGCCAGTGAGAGGAGTAGGGACCCTCTATCGCCTCCGCGTAAGAGCGCGGAGTCGGGATGTCAAGTGCATCCGGGTCTCCCTCAGGGGTAAGCAGTACGGACACGAGATAAGGTGAAGCAGCAGCTAGACACTAGAACTCCTCCTGCCTGTCCTCAAAGACGTCCATGCCAAGGGCACACTCACCCCCGACGGACGGAGGACAGACAGACTTAGACTCAGCGACAAGACTAGCAGCGTAGTCTAGACGACAGCGAGCAGCAAAGTCGAAGAGCTCAGTAACTAGGGCAGACGCAGCAGTAGACTCAAAGGAAGGGTGAGTGACAACAGTAGCAAGGAGACGCGTGACAGTAGGACTAGCAGCATGAAGAGAGTCCGACTCCGGGTCGGCAAGAGCAGGAAGAGAGGACTCAGGAGGAGAAGGCAAAGGGGCATGCAGAGGAGCTGTGGACGGACGCAGAGACATCCGGTGCGTGCCAGGGACAGGAGGAGGACGCTGACGCAAACCACGACCACTAGTGCGAGAAGGGCGGACAGGCGACACAAAGCGAGACGCAGGCTCACGACGCTCAGCAAGACCTCCAGTAGGACCAGTGTAGGAAGAAGGAGCAGGCAGTGGGGAGGACGGCTGTAACTGTGACGTGACAGGCTGTGGACACTCTAAGGGAGGAGAAGGACTAGTAGAAGGCGGGAGACCAAGAACCTGCTGAAGGAGCGGAACAAAGTACGGCCGAGGCCGCGCGGGGACTCCAGGCACAGCAGAGACAGCACCGGTACCCCCAGCGGCAGCACCAGCGCCAGGAGCACCTCCAGCTCCAGTACCTCGAGCAGCACCAGTAGTACCCCCAGCAGGACCGCCTCCAGGACCGCTAGCAGTAACCTCAGCGCCAACACCCTCAGCAGCTCCAGCTCAAGTGGCACCCGCAGGCCTAGCAGGTCCAGTACTCCCAGCACGTGCACCTCTGGGACCCGCGGCACCAGCACCCTCAGCAGCCGGAGAACCTCTGGCTCCAGCAGCACGCCTCCAGCGCCGGGCAAACCACTCACGCAGCTCGTGTGGAGAGAGGGGCTCCCGTCGAGACGAAGCACCCGGAGAACCTCCAGGCCCAGGACCGCCAGACGCCATACGAGTAGGCCCAACTCCCTCAAACTCCGCACCTCTAGTCGTAGCACCCCCAGGCTCAGGACCCCCAGGCGTAGCACCCCCAGGCTCAGCACCCCGAGTCGCAGCACCCCCAGGCTCAACACCCCCAGTAGTAGCACCTGCAGGCTCAGCACCCCCAGGCGCAGCACCCACACGCTCAGCACCCCCAGAGTCAGCACCCCCAGGCTCAGCACCCTCAGCAGCACTAGAGTCACCATAAACCTCGACAGGCTCGACTGCGTCTACCTGGGACACACCTGAAGGGGCAGGACCCTGAGGGGGGAGAGGGTCTACCAGGGGGGGACCTGGAACAAGGAAGAGCGGTGGCGGGGGGAGGGACGGAGTGCGGTAGGGGAAGAGGCGGTAGTAGGGGACCGACTCGTCAAACGTGACGTCCTAGGAGGACAGAACACGGCGAGAGGTGGGGTGGTAGAACTGCCACCCTGGCGCGTTAGGGAGGAAGCCAAGGAAGACGCAAGGAGCAGCACGAGGGGACAGCTTGTCCGAAGTCAAGTCGCGAACAAACGCCCGAGATCCCCTGACAAAGGAACGCAGACGCATCGCCAACCTTCCCCGTCCACTGCAAAGCTGGGGAGGTCTCTGGCATGGAGACCCTGGGCTGAAGGTTGATCTGATGCGCCGCGTACTGAACCGCAGACGGCCACAAAAAAGGGGGGCAACCGCATGCATCATGGACGTACGAGCAACATCCATGACCATGCCAATGCGGCGCTCAACAATCGCATTTTGCTGTGGGGAGTCCGGAAGCGTGAAGGTCTGGCGGATGCCTCGTGCACGTCAGTAGGCTCGCAGAAGGCCAGAGGAGAACTCTCCGCCTCTGTCAGAGTGCAGACGCAGAACAGAAAAGTCCGAGCCGAAGCTCTGCCAGAGCTGGAGACAAGCTCTGCGGATCCAGACGATCAACACCGCAGTGACATCACCCTTGCTGCGCAAGGGGAAGACTGTGGTGTAACGCGAGTAGTCGTCAACCACCAGCAGGAAGTAGCGCTCGTGACCCTGTCCACGGACGCGGGCCGGGCCCCACACGTCCATGTGAAGCGTCTGCAGAGGGGCCTCTGTCGGAGGAAACTGGGAGGAGTGAGGGGCAGCCCGCTGCCGCCCCTTGACACAGGGGACGCATGTAGGGCCCGGCCCAGGAGAAAGGGGAGGGAGGGACCGGGGAAGACCAGAGACAAGGACACGGGAGGCCATGCCTCGGAGACGAAGCAGGGAGGGGTGACCAAGGCGGTGGTGCGAGAGGAGAGTCTCGTGAGACAGGAGGCGACACGAGCAGGGGGCAGACTCAGGACTAGACCTGGACGCTGCAGCAAACACCTGACCCGACGCAGCTACCTGACCAGACGCAGTGACCGGAGGAGACGCAGTGGTCAGTGTGTACAGGCTCGACCCTGGCCAACGTGTAAACGTGACCAGGTGTCGGCCTGTTCCGAGCGTCCGTGGAGTGGGTCACCCGCTGACGCGCTTGAGTAAACTGGTGAACCCCCGCATCCTGTAGGTCAGCACCACTCACCAAGTTCGTAGAGAACGAGGGGAGGTAAAGACCAGACAGGGTGCCAGAGGGGGCCGCCAGACACGGGAGGACAGTGGAGTAGTGAGCAAGGACAGGACCCCCAGAGGGGTCTGCCAGAGAGACTGCAACTGGCCGGCTAAGCGGCGTGAGTGTGGTGCGGTCTCGAAAGAAGGAGCGAGAAGCCCCCGAGTCAAGGGTGAAGGTGTGGGAGGCCGAAGCCGACGCAGTACCTGAGAGAGCAGACTCACCAGCACCTGAGGGAGCAGACACACTAGCACCTAGAGCTGCAGCCTCGCTAGCACCTAGAGCAGCAGCCTCACCAGTACCTAGAGCAGCAGTCTCAATGCCCAGGGCGGGCGGAAAACACCGGTAACAGTCAACCTCATCACTAATAGTCACAACATACATGGCAGCAAGAATAGCATCAAACTCAAGGTCAAAGAGAGCTACTCCCGCCCTACACAGCTCACCCCAGCGGGGGATCTCCGTGGTCTCCGGGAACTGGTGACGCCAAGCGTCCGTGAGGCGGCCAAAGCAGCGCTGGGTGGAGTGCGCACCCCCGCACTGCTCACCCGCGCGGTCGCCGGTGCGTAGGACGTAGGTGCACGGACTAGTACCCCCACCCCGCTGGCGTGCAGCGTACCACTCACGGAGCTGCTGAGGGGAGGGGATGTCACGAGTGCGCTGCTGCTGCTGCTACTGGCGCTGACCACCACCGGAGCCGACCCTCTGCGCAGCGCCACCCCAACCAGCTCCACCTCCTCCGCCACCGCCTCCTCCTTTGCTGCCACCTCCGCCACCTCCGCTCCCACCGCCACCTCCGCCGCCTCCGCCTCCACTACCGCAACCAACACCTCCACCCCCGCCACCACCCCCACCGCCACCCCCACTCCCTCCGCGACCTCCACCACCGCCTCCACCGCCCCCGCTAGCTCCTCCAGCGCCCCTGCCCCCCTTGCCCTTACCAGGGCGGCGTCTTCCGCTAGGGGTAGACGCCGCACCGACCGACTCAAGCCCAACGAGGTCGGCCGCAGCAGCAGAGGCAACAGAGGGCAAAAGGGGGGAGGGGGAACACCCCTCAAAGATGGGGGTGCAAGGGTCACCACGAGAGGCTCCTATAGCGACTATGCTCTTCTCCGCTGCTAGGAGGGCCTTCTCGAGGAGGTCAATGGTGAGGGTGGTGGGGCAAACCGAGAGGAAGTGGTCCCTGACTACGCGAAGGGAGTCAGGGAGGCGGGTGACTATGTAGTAGAGAGTGATGTACATGGGGGGGGGGGTTCTTGGCGCAGAACTCAGCAGGAAGCGTAGCGCGGTAGCGAGTGTCACT
The DNA here is from genome assembly GCA_948144175.1 of Closterium sp. NIES-65. NCBI lineage: Eukaryota > Viridiplantae > Streptophyta > Zygnematophyceae > Desmidiales > Closteriaceae > Closterium > Closterium sp. NIES-65. The sequence continues at coordinate 263,943 of CANXME010002590.1, read as the reverse complement.
AGTGCGGAGGTGCGTAATGAGGTCAGCGACTGTGGGGAAGGTAGCAAGGTCAGGGAAGAGGTACGGTAGCATGAGGCGGCTCAGTGCAGCAGTGGCAGGGGAGGAGTAGCGTGCAACTACACCGTCGCACAAGGTCTGAGCACTCTTGTACTGGCTAAAGTGCGCACGCTCAGAGGTAGGCAGGTGGCGACGCACAGCAAGACGTGCAGCAGCATCCCGTGTGGCCCACTGTGAGCGAACAGTGGCGTCAGCATCAGTAGCAGGGGCAGGAGAGGCACCAGAGGTGAGGTCAAAGAGGGAGAGACCGTCTGCCCTATCGCACTGTAGGAAAAGCTGCAGGTCATCTACCCAGACATCAAAGTCAATGGCCCGACCCTCAGCGTCAAAAGCGAGGACACTAGGGGTAGCCATGACAGCAGTAGACTAGTAGCGCGAACAGTGGGGTAAGGGCAGTGCAGTGACAGAGGCGCTGCTCTTACCGGACAGGGCAGCTCGGGTAGCTCGGCGGCTCGGCAGCTCGGCAGCTCGGCTGGAACTTCAGCTCGGCGGCTCGGCAGGAACTGCAGCTCGGCGGCTCGGCTACTCTGCGGCTCGGGCGGCTCGGGCGGCTCGGGCGGCTCGGGCGGCTCAGGCGACTCGGGCGGCTCGGGCGGCTCGGGCGGCTCAGGTGGCGCTGCGGCTTGGGTGGCGCTGACGGCTCGGCAGTAGCTCGGCGGAGCCGCGTGAAGGCGGGTTCGGGGCCGGGAAGGGCGTGCGACGGGGCCAGCAGGTAGGCGGCGGGCCGGAGGTAGACGGCGGGGCCGCAGGTAGGCGGCGGGGCCGCAGGTAGGCGACGTGGCCGCAGGTAGGCGGCGGGGCCGCAGGTAGGTGACGGGGCCGCAGGTAGGCGGAGGGGCCGCAGGTAGGCGGCGGGGCCACAGGTAGGCGGCGGGGCCGTAGGTAGGCGACGGGGCCGCAGGTAGGCGGAGGGGCCGCAGGTAGGCGGCGGGGCCACAGGTAGGCGGCGGGGCCGCAGGTAGGCGACGGGGCCGCAGGTAGGCGACGGGGCCGCAGGTAGGCGGCGGGGCCGCAGGTAGGCGACGGGGCCGCAGGTAGGCGGCGGGGCCGCAGGTAGGCGACGGGGCTGCAGGTAGGCGACGGGGCCGTAGGTAGGCGTCGGGGCCGCAGGTAGGCGACGGGGTCAGCAAGGGCGGGGCCGGGTCGGGAAGGGCGGCGCGAGGGCCGCGGGGTAGGCGACGGGGCCAAAAGGGCGGCACGAGGGCCGCGGGGTAGGTGACAAGGCCGCTAGGGCGGCAGATCGGGGCCGTCAAGGGCGGCGCTACACAGCCGCTAGGGCGGCGCGACACAGTGGGAAAGGGGGAGCACGACTCGAGCAAGGGCTGAGTGCGCTCCAGGCAGGAAAAAAAATCGAATCGGTGGGCCTTAGGAATAGTTCCCACGAGGGAACCTGCTCGATACCATGAGAAAACTGAAACGAGAATGAATGCACTATGAAAGAGTTGGGTACAAGTACTAACCCTAATTGGGTTGTACCCTACATGGGCTACCCCACTACAGCCTACATAAAAGCATAAGCTATAATGTTCTGACAAATGCCGATTTCCTGAGTTCCGTTGCCCGTACGAGCGGATGATCTTTCTCCATCCGAGGATCCCATTATGCTCTGATGCCATGTTTACAACGATGCCAGCTCTGATACCAGCTTGTTAATAAAAAATCACTTAGTTCCTACTGCTGATGATTCTACAGTTACTGAACTAACTCTTCTCGGGGTCACCTTCGAGGGTCCTTGGGTGCCTGACTTAAGTCAGCCCCTATCCAAGGGTCCAAGTTTGTAGAAAGAGCAATTCAGTAGAGTAGAGTTTCAACAGCGGAAGCCCTTGTCACGGCGTAGGCAGAGAGTCCGTCGGACGTCAAATCTGATTGTAGCGTGTGAGAGTAAATATGTGGCAGACTGCTTTATTAATATGCAAGACATACATTTATATATTCTCTAGGTTGTTTCTACTGCTATCTGTCTAACATCTCCAATCACTTCCTATTATTAGCGAGGCGCGAGCAATTTTCGCGTTTCCCTCGTTTTATTTTGTGACTCCGCTAGGTTGCGATTCGCCGGCAAATGTTTTAGCTGTTCGCGCAGAATCTATTAACGACGTCGATCCGTTGTGATTTTCGCGTCGTTCCGATAACGGCTCCGATCGATCTGTTTTGTTTATTTGAGTCAGCTTTGCTGTTTTGAACATGCGTGCTGATTTGGGCCAATCTCCTCGCTTGAATTCTGGTGGCGTGAGCAGTTTCGCCACGTGCTTTGATCGCTCGAGCTGTTAGCACTTAATTGGGCTGACGTGTTCTAGATGGCGAAAGTGTAGCTCTCGAAATGTCGGCGCGCATGTAGCTGCCCTCTTCTTCAGCCGCGTCAGCTTGTTCAAAGCCTGTTTCAAACTTGTTCGAACACTGTTATAAACATGTTCGGAACCTGTTTTGAACATGTTCGAAACCTGCTCTGAACATGTTCGTAATCTGTTCTGAGCATGTTCGGAACCAGTTCGGCTGCATGTTCAGAACGACGAACTTTGCTGCGCGAACATTGTCCAATCAGCGCCGTCGAAACCTGTCGCTTTGAGCATCGACGAACTCGCAGCGCGAACAGGAATTCTGTGCTGTCCTTTGCTCGAACCAAACCGAACCGACGCCTCCCATTTGTCGAAGCTAAATCCTTTTGAACACTCGATCATGAACAATTCGCCCTTACGCTTTTTTGCCTCAAATGACTTGTGCACTCCCATGAGATAAACCGGCTGATTGATATACAAAAAATTGATTCTGTATTAACACACGGAAGCTTCGTATTAGGCGGCGATCATAACTATGAAAATATCATTGAACCAAGAAAGTTGAGCAGAGAGTGATTTCCTTATTATCTTGGTTCGGATTCTTGGCCCAACCACTTTGGCAGCCCCGGGAGTATATCCGACGGTTGGGATCAACCCGGCCCTAATTCGGTCACCTCTCTGCTATTGTTTGGCCTCTGTTTGATCTTTTCCCTACTCAAATTACCTTCGCACACAGTTTATAGGTTGTGCTGAGGATATAGATATGTCAGTAGTTGCACAGCTCCTCCTTTGGTCCTTTTCTATACGTGCCAAGTTGTTGTCGCTTTTGTGCTCATCAACAATAGCAAACCTATGTCTTTGAAGGCCCGCAACACACGCATGGTCGGTGGCTCTAGGATGTCCCACAGGTACTCGTACAGCTCTTTTGGCAACCTATCGTGACGTGGCGCCTTCCTTTTCAACCGCATGATGTACATCTTTCTCCGTTCATGGCGTTCGGAGCCTCGAACTCCGCCAACAAGAGCCTTTTGTAAGCTTCAATAGGCCACACTACCGCTTAATTGTCCTCTGACTCGTCAAAAGCTTTTGCAAAGTGCTCGGCTGCTACTTTCAGCACCCGGACTGCCGCCGTGCTAGTCGTTCCTAGTGGTCATTTGCATACACCGCAAGCAGCACCTCCCCTTTCGTGAGCTGGACCTTAAACCTGGCGCCAGCATCAACTCGTGCCCAAGGCACTCCATTGCCTCTTTTAAATGCAGGCATTTCATGTTCTCTTCCATTCTTCCCTCGCATGAGATCAAACACCCGCGCAAAGCAAGCACATCATCACGTCATGGAGTGATCTCTCTGTCATTGCATATCTTTCAGTAACTGCTAAATGATCCACGAAACCCCCTTTTTCTTTGCCTAAGTGGCTTGAAATATCAAGAGCACTAGACCCTTCTGTCCTCCAGCCGCCAACATAAGCGCCACCTTCACCCTGAACCAGTCATAAGACCTACCCTTCGGAGCCGCCTTGTACGATGCCGTTGCCACCCTATCTAGTAGTGGCAGCAAGATCAACACCATGTTGATGCATGTGCTGACCTTCATCACCTTGAAATTGAACGTGGACTCCAACTGAGAGGGGTGAAGTGATCTGTAGGCATCCTTCCAGGGCCGGGTCTTATACCAAGTCAGGTCGGCTAGCACCAGAATATGTGACATCACTGCTATTCAAGCGTGAAAACAATTGTGTGCACTGGAGCACTCCTAAGCACAATTGCGGAAGCGATTACGACTGATTGGCTCGTGTGCAGAAATTTCTCCTCGCGTCAATACGTCGATAGAGAAAATATTCACTCCAAAAAGTTGATTACAACTTAACACAAGCACACATTTATAGAACTGCTAATGCATGAGCAAAGCAAACGCAAGGCAAACACTAAACAGATATAAAACTGACATAAAGGACTTCGCCATGTTGTCTTGGTAAAACGGTTGTCAAACTTCAGCTGCATTTGGCTTGATCCGCTTCATTAGAATAAGTGAATTCGAGCTGTACTTGATCCAAACGCCCGTGCTGACTCCCCTCGCGAGCACTCATGAATTCCCGTTAACATTCATGAAGCCTCGTGTGGGAAAACCGTTTTCCCGTTGCAAAACGGAAATTACCGTTTTGTACCTTGTCGAAATGATCACGCAATGTAGCGTAACTTTCTGGAGAAGTATCTTATTCGCTACGTCATAAAAGCCAAGACTCGAGATTAAGTTATCCAACTGAAATCTCGAGTCAATCCCGAGCACCCTTCGGGATTCCTCGGCACCCCCCGAAACCCACGCCCACCCCTCCATGCGCGAAATTATGCACAACCGAACTTTCGGTCGTGCTGTACAACGCACGAACGTGCGCTGTCTTGCTCAAGGGCAGGGCAATCATTTGCCTTGTCCTTTTGCGGACGTTCGCACTGTGCACGCTCGCCACAGTGCGAGGCACACGCATGAGGCCTGAGGGGCCACACGCGTGTGTCAGGACCCCACGCACGGGCCCTGACCTTCGCGCTCGGCTGACCTTGACCAGTACGAAAAAGTCAAACTCGCCAAACACTCGCCACAATCGAAAAACTCACGAAAATATGAACTCTCATGAACTCTAATGAAAACTCACAAAACACTAGAGAAATCATGATCGCACACGTGTGAAAGGAATGAACACGAATGAATTGACTAAGTCAGAGTTGGGTACAAATACAACCCTAGCAAACTGTACCCGATATGTGCTACCCCACTATAGCCTACAAACATGCATCAGCTATAATAATCTGACACACCCCCATAGGCAAAGTGGGGGAGAACAAGGGGTCACAAGACCAGTCAAGCAAAGCAAAGCAAAGCAAGCTCAGGGTGGATCACAAAGTCACCACACAGTCCGAGCACAAGAGCAAGGCCAGAGGCCAGTTCACATGCAGGAGTACAGACATATATATAAAACTAGACAAGCAAGAGCAGGTATATATATGTCAAAGTACAAGTAAAGTCAAGAAGAGAGCAAGTGAGGCAAGACAGGTACAAGACCCAGCTGGGTACAAAAGCGCTGATGGTCGCAAGGCGCAAGTGCCTTGGTGAACACATCAGCAGTGTTGGCCTCAGAGGCCACGTAAGCAAGTCGCAACTGACCACGCTGCTGCAGCTCACGAGCAAGGAAGTAGCGGAGAGCAATGTGCTTCGTTCTGTGCTCCAAGCGCTGCTCTCGACACAAGGCCAACATGGCCTTGTTGTCTACGTACAGCACTGGAGGAGAACGAGGCAGCTCTCCAAGGTCAGTCAGCAGGTAGGTGAGCCAGCGAAGCTCCTGTGCAGCCATGGCCCCGGCGTAGATCTCAGCCTCACAACTGGAGCCGAGAACCGAAGACGAGCGAGTAGACCGCCACGAGACAGAGCCGGAACCAAGGCTGAAGGTGTAACCCTGTGACGACCGCTGCGTAGCCTGGTCGTCAGCCCAAGAAGCGTCTGCGTGCCCAGTAAGGACCACTGGACTCCGCCCTCCAAGCACTAGCCCCATGCCCGACGTACTGCACAGGTAGCGCAATACCCTCTTCGCTGCAGCCATGTGCTCTGGTCGGTGTCTCCCAGGAGCAACATAGCGTGCAAGGATGCTCAGAGGGTATGCAAGGTCAGGTCGTGTGCAGGTCATCAGGTACATGAGGCAGCCAACAAGCTCTGCATACGGACCACTCGACTCTACGGACTCATCCGAAGGCAGAGCTGAGAGTGAGTGGCGAGTAGGCAGAGGAGTGGCCTGAGGCGAGGAGTACGTGAAGCCGAAGCGCTGAAGGACCTGCTGCACCATGTGTGACTGAGTCAGGGTAATGGTGCGGCGTGATCTGTCCCGAGTGATCTGCAAGCCAAGGTAGCTGCGCAGTTCACCCAGGTCTGTGCACGTGTGTCTCTTCAGCAGCTCGGACTTCACGTAGGCGAGTCCAGCAGTGTCCGCTGTGGCAAAGACCAAGTCGTCAACGTACACGAGGATGTAGAACGGCGGCAGGGAAGTGTCGGTGCGAAGAAACAGCGACGGGTCAGCAGTAGAAGGAGCAAACCCAAGAGCCGCAAGCGTAGTCCTCAGTGTGTCGTGCCACTCACGCGGTGCCTGGCGGAGACCGTAGACTGGCCGTCGGAGGCTCCACTGGGTGCCAGGAGGGAAAGTCCCAGTGAAGCCAGGCGGACGGCGCAGCCAGATCTCCTCGTGCAGGCTACCCTGCAGGAACGCAGTGCTGAAGTCGAGAGAGTGAAGCTCGTAGTCGCGCTGAGCGGCAATGTGCAGCAGCACCCGAAGAGTGGTCATCTTCGGGGTGGGAGAGAAGGTCTGAAAGTAGTCAACTCCCTGCCGCTGACTGAAGCCACGAGCCACGTAGCGCGCCTTGAAGACAGGCGGCGAGCCCGGCGGCCGCTTCACCCTGAAGATCCACATGCCACTGACGATGTTCGCCCCAGGAGGGGGAACCGCGTCAACGTAGGTGCCTGTGGACTTCCAGGAAGCCATCTCTGCATCCATAGCTGCCTGCCACTGAGAGGAGTAGGGACCCTCTACGGCCTCCGCGTAAGAACGCGGAGTCGGGATGTCTAGTGCATCCGGGTCTCCCTCAGGGGCTAGCAGTACAGACGCGAGACGAGGTGAAGCAGCGGCTAGACACTGGAACTCCTCCTGCCTGTCCTCTAGGACGTCCGTGCCAAGGGCACACTCACCCCCGACGGACGGAGGACAGGCGGACTCTGACTCAGCGACAAGACGAGCAGCGTAGTCTAGACGATAGCGCGCAGCAAAGTCGACAAGCTCAGTGACAAGGGCAGACGCAGCAGACGACTCGAAGGAAGGGTCAGTGACAGCAGTAGCAAGGAGACGCGTGACAGTAGGACTGGCAGCACGAAGAGAGTCCGACTCCGGGTCGGCAAGAGCAGGAAGAGAGGAAGCAGGAGGAGAAGGCAAAGGGGCACGCAGAGGAGCAGTGGACGGACGTAGTGACATCCGGTGCGTGCCAGGGACAGGAGGAGGACGCTGACGCGACCCGCGACCACTAGCGCGCTCAGTACGAACAGGCGACGCAGGACGAGACGCAGGCTCACGACGCTCAGTAAGGCCTCCAGTGGGACCAGCATAGGGAGAAGGAGCAGGCAAAGGGGAGGCAGGCTCTAGCTGTGGCTGTGACCGGACAGGCTGCGGACCCTCTAAGGGAGGAGGAGGAGGAGCAAGACCAAGAACCTGCTCCAGGAGCGGAACGAAGTACGGTCGAGACCGCGCGGCGACGCCGGAAACAGCAGGAACAGAACCAGCAGCTCCGGCCGGAGCACCCACTCCAGCAGCACCTCCAGCAGAACCACCAGAAGCTCCAGAACCTCCAGCAGCAGCACCAGGAGCACCGTCAGTCGGACCACCAACCGCAGGCTCAGCGCCAACGTCCTCAGCAGGACCAGCTCCAGGAGAACCCTCAGTCCCAGCAGCTCCAGCACCCACAGGACGAGCACCGCCAGGTCGCATGGCAGCAGCGCCCTCCGCAGCCGAAGAACCACCAGCACCAGCGGCACGCCTCCAGCGCCGGGCAAACCACTCACGCAGCTCCTGTGGAGAGAGCGGCTCCCGGCGAGACGAAGCACCCCCAGGCACAGCACCTCCAGGCTCGGCACCTCCAGGCTCAGCACCCCCAGGCTCAGCACCCCCAGGCTCAGTACCCCCAGACACAGCACCCCCAGGCACAGCACCCCCAGGCTCAGCACCCCCAGGCACAGCACCCCCAGGCTCAGCACCCCCAGGCCCAGCACCCCCAGACTTCGCACCCCCAGGCTCAGCACCCCCAGGCTCAGCACCCCTAGACTCCGCACCCCCAGGCTCAGCTCCCGCAGCAGCACCAGAGTCACCAGTGACCTCGACACGCTCGACCGCGTCTACCTGAGACACACCTGAAGGGGCAGGACCCTGAGGGGGGAGGGGGACTACCGGGGGGGGACCTGGTACCAAGAAGAGCGGGGGTGGGGGGAGGGACGGAGTGCGGTAGGGGAAGAGGCGGTAGTAGGGTACCGACTCGTCGAACGTGACGTCCTGGGAGGACAGAACACGTCGAGAGGTGGGGTGGTAAAACTGCCACCCAGGGGCGTCGGGGGGGAACCCCAGGAAGACGCAGGGAGAAGCACGAGGGGACAGCTTGTCCGCAGACAGGTCGCGAACAAACGCCCGAGATCCCCAGACCCGGAACGCCGACGGATCGCCAACCTTCCCCGTCCACAACAGAGCTGGGGAGGTCTCCGGTCGAGAGACCCTGGGGTGGAGGTTGATCTGGTGCGCAGCGTACCTGACCGCAAACGGCCACAGAAAATGGGGAGCAGCCGCATGCATCATGGACGTACGAGCGACGTCCATGACCATGCCAATGCGGCGCTCAGCGATCCCATTCTGCTGTGGTGAGTCCGGAAGCGTGAAGGTCTGACGGATGCCTCGCACACGACAGTAGGCACTCAGGAGGGCAGAGGAGAACTCTCCGCCTCTGTCCGAGTGCAGACGCAAAACAGGGAAGTCAGAGCCAAAGCTTCTCCGAAGCTGAAGACGAGCTGCGCGGATCCAGTCGATCAACACCTGAGTGACCTCACCCTTGCTGCGCAAGGGGAAGACTGTGGTGTAACGCGAGTAGTCGTCAACCACCAGCAGAAAGTAGCGCTCCTGACCCTGTCGACGGACATGGGCTGGGCCCCACACGTCCATGTGAAGCGTCTGCAACGGGGCCTCTGTCGGAGGAAACTGGGAGGAGTGAGGGGCAGCACGCTGGCGCCCCTCGACACAGGGGACACAGGCAGGGCCAGGGCCCGTAGGAAGGGGAGGGAGGGACCGGGGAAGACCAGACACAAGGACCCGCGAGGCCATGCCTCTGAGCCGAAGCAGAGAGGGGTGGCCAAGGCGGTGGTGCCAGAGCAGGGTCTCGTGAGACAGACGACGACACGAACAAGGGGCAGACTCAGGACCAGACCTGGACGCTGCAGCAAACACCTGACCAGACGAAGGGACCCTACCAGACGCAGTACCTGGAGGAGAAGCAGTGGTCAGTGTGTACAGGCTCGACCCCGGCCGACGTGTAAACGTAGCCAGGTGGCGACCTGTATCCGCCTCCGTACAGTGGGTCACCCGCTGACGAGCAGGGGTGAACTGGTGGACACCTGCATCCTGGAGGTCAGCACCACTCACCAAGTTCGTCAAGAACGAGGGGAGGTAGAGACCAGTCAGGGTGCCAGAGGGGGCCGCCGGACACGGGAGAACAGTGGAGAAGCGAGACAGGACAGGCCCCCCAGAGGGGTCCGCCAGGGACACCGCAACAGGCCGACTCAGCGGCGTGAGAGTGGTGCGGTCCCTAAAGAAGGAGCGAGACGCTCCAGAGTCAAGGGTGAAGGTGTGAGAGGCCGAAGCCGACACAGTACCTGAGAGGGCGGACTCACCAGTACCTGAGAGCACAGACGCACTGGCACCTAGAGCAGCAGCCTCACTAGTACCTGACGCGGCAGTACCAATGCCCGGGTCGGGCGGGAAACACCGGTAACAGTCATCCTCATCACTACCAGTCACAGCATACATAGCAGAGAGAATAGCATCAAAGTCAAGATCATAAATAGCTACACCAGACCTAGACAGCTCTCCCCAGCGGGGGATCTCAGCGGCCTCCGGAAACTGCTGACGCCAGGCGTCGGTCAGGCGGCCAAAGCAGCGACGGGCTGTGTGGGCGCCTCCACACCTCTCCCCTGCACGGTCACCAGTGCGAAGAACGTAGGGGCAGGGACCAAGCGCACCACCGCGCTGACGCTGCAAGTACCACTCACGGAGCTGCTGAGGGCCGGGGACGGTGCGAGAGCGCTGCTGCTGCTGCGGCTGCTGCTGCTGCTGCTGCTGCTGGCGCTGACCACCCCCAGAGCTGCTCCACTGGGACGAGCCACTCCGACTCCCTCCTCCACCGCCACCCCCGCCTCCACCGCCACCCCCGTCGCCACCGCCACCTCCCCCACCAGGACCGTCGCTCCCACCGCTCCCACCGCCTCCTCCGCTACCACCTCCGCCGCCACCTCCGCCTCCACCGCCGCCACTACTACCCCCACTCCCGCCACCACCCCCCCCGCCACCCCCACTCCCCCCTCCACCCCCACCGCCTCCTCCACCGCCCCCTCTGGCTCCACCCGCTCCCTTGCCCCCCTTGCCCTTGCCAGCGCGGCGTCTGCCACTGGGGGCAGACGCCGTGCCGACCGACTCAAAACCAACGAGGTCGGCCGCAGCGGCAGAGGCGATAGAGGGCAGCAGGGGGGAGGGACCACACCCCTCAAAGATGGGGGTGCGAGGGTCACCCCGAGAGGCCCCTACAGCGACAATACTCTTCTCAGCCGCTAGCAGGGACTCCTCAAGGAGGTCGACAGTGAGAGTGGTGGGACAGACAGAGAGAAACTGGTCCCTAACGACACGAAGGGACTCAGGGAGACGGGTGACGAGAAAGTAGAGAGTGATGTACATGGGAGGAGGGTTCGCAGCGCGGAACTCAGCAGGAAGGGCAGCGCGGTAGCGGGTGTCACTAGCGCGGAGGTGGGTAACGAGGTCAGCGACAGTGGGAAAGGAAGCGAGGTCAGGGAAGAGAAACGGTAGCATGAGGCGGCTAAGGGTAGCGGAGGAAGGGGAGGAGTAGCGCGCAACTACAGCGTCGTACAAGGCCTGAGCGGTCTTGCACTGACTAAAGTGGGCACGCTCAGAGGAAGGGAGGTGGCGACGCACAGCAAGACGTGCAGCAACATCGCGGGTCGCCCACTTGGAGCGAACGGCAGAGTCAGCATCAGCAGGCGGGGCAGGGACAGCGCCAGAGACAAAGTCAAAGAGAGAGACCTCATCTACCGCATCACACAGTAAGTACAGCTGCAGGTCCTCGATCCAGACGGCAAAGTCAATGGCCCTCCCCTCAGCGTCAAAAGTGAGAACATTGGGGGTGGCCATGGCAGCAGCTGAAAGTCTCACCGGGATGGGAGAGTCGGGTAGGTCAGCAGCAGGCGGCTCGGGCTGCTCGGGCGGCTCGGGCGGCTCGGGCGGCTCGGGCGACTCGGGCGGCTCAGGTACCGGGCGGCTCGGCTGCTGCTGGGCGGCTCGGCTGCTGCTGGGCGGTTCGGCTGCTGCTGGGCGGCTCGGCTGCTGCTGGGCGGCTCGGCTGCTGCTGGGCGCCTCGGGTGCTGCTGGGCGGCTCGGCTGCTGTTGGGCGGCTTGGCTGCTGCTGGGCGGCTCGGCTGCAGTGTAGTGGCGGGGCCGGGACAAGGGACGGCGGGGTTGTCAGGGTGCAGCGGTGGGGCCGAGACAGGGGACGGCGGGGCCGTCAGGGTGCAGTGGCGGAGCCGGGACAGGCGCAGTGGCGGGGCCGCAGGGTGCAGCGGCGGGCCGTCAGGATGCAGCGGAGGGCCGCTGGAAGCACCCGCGGCTGAGCAGGCTGCGGGGCCGCGTCGTAGGAGGCGGCAGGGCCGCGGCTGAGCAGGCGGCAGAGGCCGCGTCGTAGAGGGCGGCGGGGCCGCGGCTGAGCAGGCGGCGGAGGCCGCGTCGTAGAGGGCGGCGGGGTCGCGGCTGAGCAGGCGGCGGAGGCCGCGGCGTCTGCACGCGGCGGAGGCCGCGTCGTAGAGGGCGGCGGGGCCGCGTCTTAGCAGGCGGCGGGGCCGCGTCCGAGTAGGCGGCGGGGCCGCGACTGGGTGGCGGGGCCGCGTCTTAGTGGCAGGGCCGCGACTTAGTGGCGGGGCCGCGACGTAAGGGCGGGGCCGCGACGTAAGGGCGGGGCCGCGACTGGACGGCAGGGCCGCAAACGAAGGGCGGCGGGGCCGCAGGGGAAGGGCGACTCGGGGGGGTCGCTAAAAAAAAAGGATCGCGCGCCTCGGGGCGCGCTTCGGTGGGCCCTAGGCGAAGTTCCCATAGGGAACCCGCTCTATACCATGTGAAAGGAATGAACAGGAATGAATTGACTAAGTCAGAGTTGGGTACAAATACAACCCTAGCAAACTGTACCCCATATGTGCTACCCCACTATAGCCTACAAACATGCATCAGCTATAATAATCTGACAACACGCAGACTCATTGTGAGAATCAATGAACAGGAATGAAATGACTAAGTCAGAGTTGGGTACAAATACAACCCTAGAAAGCTGTACCCCATATGTGCTACCCCACTATAGCCTACAAACATGCATCAGCTATGATAATCTGACACACCCCCATAGGCAAAGTGGGGAAGAACAAGGGGTCACAAGACCAGTCAAGCAAAGCAAAGCAAAGCAAGTTCAGGGTGGATCACAAAGTCACCACACAGTCCGAGCACAAGAGTAGGGCCAGAGGCCAGTTCACATGCAGGAGTACAGACATATATATATAACTAGACAAGCAAGAGCAGGTATATATATATGTCACAGTACAAGTGAAGTCAAGAGGAGAGCAAGTGAGGCAAGACAGGCACAAGACCCAGCTGGGTGCAAAAGCGCTGATGGTCACAAGGCGCGAGTGCCTTGGTGAACACATCAGCAGTGTTGGCCTCAAAGGCCACGTACGCAAGTCGCAACTGACCACGCTGCTGCAGCTCACGAGCAAGGAAGTAGCGGAGAGCAATGTGCTTCGTTCTGTGCTCCAAGCGCTGCTCTCGACACAAGGCCAGCATGGCCTTGTTGTCTACATACAGCACTGGAGGAGAACGAGGCGGCTCTCCAAGGTCAGTCAGCAGGTAGGTGAGCCAGCGAAGCTCCTGTGCAGCCATGGCCCCGGCGTAGATCTCAGCCTCACAACTGGAGCCGAGAACCGAAGACGAGCGAGAAGACCGCCACGAGACAGAGCCGGAACCAAGGCTGAAGGTGTAACCCTGTGACGACCGCTGCGTAGCCTGGTCGTCAGCCCAAGAAGCGTCCGCGTGGCCGGTAAGGACCACTGGACTCCGCCCTCCAAGCACTAGCCCCATGCCCGACGTACTGCACAGGTAGCGCAATACCCTCTTCGCTGCAGCCATGTGCTCTGGTCTGTGTCTCCCAGGAGCAACATAGCATGCAAGAATGCTCAGAGGGTATGCAAGGTCAGGTCGTGTGCAGGTCATCAGGTACATGAGGCAGCCAACAAGCTCTGCATACGGACCACTCGACTCTACGGACTCATCCGAAGGCAGAGCTGACAGTGAGTGGCGAGTAGGCAGAGGAGTGGCCTGAGGCGAGGAGTACGTGAAGCCGAAGCGCTGAAGGACCTGCTGCACCATGTGTGACTGAGTCAAGGTAATGGTGCGGCGTGCTCTGTCCCGAGTGATCTGCAAGCCAAGGTAGCTGCGCAGTTCACCCAGGTCTGTGCACGTGTGTCTCTTCAGCAGCTCGGACTTCACGTAGGCGAGTCCAGCAGTGTCCGGTGTGGCAAAGACCAAGTCGTCGACGTACACGAGGATGTAGAACGGCGGCAGGGAAGTGTCGGTGCGAAGAAACAGCGACGGGTCAGCAGTAGAAGGAGCAAACCCAAGGGCCGCAAGCGTAGTCCTCAGTGTGTCGTGCCACTCACGCGGTGCCTGGCGGAGACCGTAGACTGGCCGTCGGAGGCTCCACTAGGTGCCAGGAGGGAAAGTCCCAGTGAAGCCAGGTGGACGGCGAAGCCAGATCTCCTCGTGCAGGCTACCCTGCAAGAACGCAGTGCTGAAGTCGAGAGAGTGAAGCTCGTAGTCGCGCTGAGCGGCTATGTGCAGCAGCACCCGAAGAGTAGTCATCTTCGGGGTGGGAGAGAAGGTCTGAAAGTAGTCAACTCCCTGCCGCTGACTGAAGCCACGAGCAACGTACCGTGCCTTGAAGACAGGTAGAGAGCTCGACGGCCGCTTCACCCTGAAGATCCACATGCCACTGACGATGTTCGCCCCAGGAGGGGGAACCGCGTCAACGTAGGTGCCTATGGACTTCCAGGAAGCCATCTCTGCATCCATAGCTGCCTGCCACTGAGAGGAGTAGGGACCCTCTACGGCCTCCGCGTAAGAACGCGGAGTCGGGATGTCTAGTGCATCTGGGTCTCCCTCAGGGGCAAGCAGTACAGACGCGAGATGAGGTGAAGCAGCCGCTAGACTCTGTAACTCCTCCTGCCTGTCCTCTAGGACGTCCGTGCCAAGAGCACACTCACCCCCGACGGACGGAGGACAGACAGACGCAGACTCAGCAACAAGACTAGCAGAGTAGTCGAGAGGACAGCGAGCAGCAAAGTCGACGAGCTCAACGACTAGAGTAGACGCAGCAGTGGACTCAAAAGAGGGGTCACTGACGGCAGTAGCAAGCAGACGCGTGACAGTAGGACTGGCAGCACGAAGAGAGTCCGACTCAGGGTCGGCAAGCGCAGGAAGAGAGGACTCAGGAGGAGAAGGCAAAGGGGCACGCAGAGGAGCAGTGGACGGACGCAGAGACATCCGGTGGGTGCCAGGGACAGGAGGAGGACGCTGACGCGAACTGCGACCACTAGCGCGAGCAGCACGAACAGGCGACGCGGGACAAGACGCAGGCTCAAGACGCTCAGCAAGACCTCCAGTAGGACCAGTGTAAGGAGAGGGAGCAGGCAGTGGAGAGGAAGGCTCCAGCAGGGACTGCGACTGGACAGGCGGTGGACCCTCTACGGGAGGAGAAAGACCAAGAACCTGCTGCAGGAGCGGAACGAAGTACGGCCGAGGCCGCGCGGCAGCTCCAGACTCAGCAGGGACAGCACCAGCACCCTCAGCGACAGCACCAGCGCCACCCACACCTCCCGCGGCAGGACCAACAGCAGAAGGCTCAGCACCAACGCCCTCAGCAGCTCCAGCTCCAGGAGGACCCGCAGGTCCAGCAGCTCCGGGACCGGCAGCACCCGCACCCTCGACGGTCGAAGAAGCACCAGCTCCAGCTCCAGCAGCACCTCCAGACTCAGCAGCACGCCTCCAGCGGCGAGCGAACCACTCGCGCAGCTCTTGTGGAGAGAGGGGCTCACGGCGAGACGCAGCAGCAGGAGAAACCCCAGGCTCAGCTGCTCCAGACGCAGCACCCCCAGGCTCAGCAGCTCCCAGCTCAGCACCCCCAGGCCCAGCAGCTCCCGACCCAGCACCCCCAGACCCAGCACCTCCAGGCACAGCACCCCCCGGCTCAGCACCCCCAGGCTCCGCACCCTCCGCAGTAGCACCCTCAGGCCCAGCACCCCCAGCAGTAGCACCCCCAGGCTCAGCACCCCCGCGCACAGCACCCCGAGAGTCAGCACCCCCAGGCTCAGCACCCGCAGCAGCACTAGAGTCACCAGTAACCTCGACCGGTTCAACGGCGTCTACCTGGGACACACCTGAGGGGGCAGGAACCTGAGGGGGGAGGGGGTCTACCGGGGGGGGAACCGGCACAAGGAAGTCCGGGGGAGGGGGGAGGGAAGGAGTGCGGTAGGGGAAGAGACGGTAGAAGGGGACTGACTCGTTGAACGTGACGTCTTGGGAGGACAGAACACGACGAGAGGAGGGGTGGTAAAACTGCCACCCTGGGGCGTCAGTGGGGAAGCCAAGGAAGACACAGGGAGCAGCACGAGGGGACAGCTTGTCCGCAGACAAGTCGCGGACAAACGCCCGAGATCCCCAGACACGGAACACAGACGCATCGCCAACCTTCCCCGTCCACAGCAAGGCTGGGGACATCGCAAGCCGAGAGACCCGGGGGTGAAGGTTTAGCTGATGCGCCGCGTACCTCACCGCAAACGGCCACAGAAAATGGGGGGCAGCCGCATGCATCATGGACGTACGAGCGACATCCATGACCATGCCAATGCGGCGCTCAGCAATCCCATTTTGCTGTGGTGAGTCTGGAAGCGTGAAGGTCTGGCGGATCCCCCGTGCACGATAGTAGTCTCGCAGAAGGCGAGAAGAGAACTCTCCGCCTCTGTCCGAGTGCAGACGCAGAACAGGAAAGTCCGAGCCGAAGCTCCTCCTGAGCTGGAGACGAGCCTCGCGGATCCAGTCGATCAGCACCTCAGTGACCGCACCCTTGCTGCGCAAGGGGAGGACTGTGGTGTAACGCGAGTAGTCGTCAACCACCAACAGGAAGTAGCGCTCGTGACCCTGCCCACGGACGGGGGCTGGGCCCCACACATCCATGTGAAGCGTCTGCAGGGGAGCCTCTGTCGGGGGGAAGTGGGAGGAGTGAGGAGTAGCCCGGAGGCGACCCTCGACACAGGGGACACAGGAAGGTCCTGGCCCGGAGGGGAGAGGAGGGAGAGACCGGGGAAGACCAGAGACAAGGACACGGGAAGCCATGCTCCGAAGACGGGGCAAGGAGGGGTGGCCAAGACGGTGGTGCCACAGGAGAGTCTCGTGAGACAGGAGGCAAAAAGAACAGGGGGCAGACTCAGAACCTGACCGGGACGCAGCAGCAAGCACCTGACCTGACGCAGCCACCTGACCAGACGCAGGGACAGGAGGAGACTCAACGGTCAGGGTGTAGAGACTCGACCCCGGCCGACGCGAGAACGTGGCCAGGTGTCGGCCTGTGCGTGCCTCCGTGCAGTGGGTCACCCGCTGACTCGCAGGAGTGAACTGGTGAACCCCCACATCCTGCAGGTCCGCGCCACCCACCAAGTTCGTAGAGAACGAGGGAAGGTACAGACCAGACAGGGTGCCCGAAGGGGCAGCCGGACACGGGAGGACAGTGGAGAAGTGAGACAGGACAGGACCCCCAGAGGGGTCAGCAAGGGAGACTGCAACCGGCCGGCCGAGCGGCGTAAGGGTAGTGCGGTCTCGAAAGAAGGAGCGAGAAGCCCCGGAGTCAAGTGTGAAAGTGAGGGAGGACGAGGACGACGCAGTACCTGAGAGCGCAGTCTCACCAGTACCCGAGAGCGCAGACGCACTGGCACCTAGAGCAGCAGCCTCACAAGCACCTAGCGCAGCAGTACCAATGCCCGGGTCGGGCTGGAAACACCGGTAACCCTCATTCTCCTCACTATAAGTCACAGCATACATAGCAGCAAGGATAGCATCAAAATCAAGATCAAAGATCGCTACACCAGCCCTAAGAAGCTCATCCCAGCGAGGGATCTCACTAGCCCCAGGGAACTGCTGACGCCAAGCGTCCGTCAGGCGGCCAAAGCAGCGCTGGGCGGCGTGGGCACCCCCACACTGCTCACCCGCGCAATCGCCGGAACGAAGAACGTAGGTGCAGGGACCAGTACCCCCACCCCTCTGACGCCCAGCGTACCACTCACGAAGCTGCTGAGGCGGAGGGATGTCCCGCGAGCGCTGCTGCTGCTGCCGCTGCGAGCGCTGGCCACCACCACCGCCGCTACGCTGCTGGGTACCACCCCGACCAGCTCCACCTCCTCCACCACCACCGCCACCTCCGCTGCCGCCTCCACCGCCTCCACCTCCGCCGCCTCCACCTCCGCCGCTGCCTCCACCACCACCGCTGGCACCACCACCACCGTCTCCACCGCTGCTGCCACCACC
The DNA here is from genome assembly GCA_948144175.1 of Closterium sp. NIES-65. NCBI lineage: Eukaryota > Viridiplantae > Streptophyta > Zygnematophyceae > Desmidiales > Closteriaceae > Closterium > Closterium sp. NIES-65. The sequence goes on along the minus strand of CANXME010002590.1, from coordinate 246,153 downwards.
ACCACCTCCCCCGCCACTAGTCCCGCCGCCACCCCCACTCCCTCCGCCGCCACCGCCGCCACCGCCACCGCCCCCTCCAGCTCCACCCGCGCCCTTGCCCCCCTTGCCCTTGCTGGAGCGACGTCTCCCACTAGGGGCAGACGCCGCGCCGACCGACTCAAGACCAAGCAGGTCGGCAGCAGCAGCAGAGGCAACAGAGGGCAGCAAGGGGGAAGGAGAGCACCCCTCAAAGATGGGGGTGCGAGGGTCACCACGAGAAGCACCTACAGCGACTATGCTCTTCTCCGCTGCGAGGAGGGCCTTCTCGAGGAGGTCGACGGTGAGGGTGGTGGGACAGACTGCGAGAAAGTGGTCCCTTACGACGCGAAGGGAGTCAGGGAGGCGCGCGACTACGTAGTAGAGAGCGATGTACATGGGGGGGGGGTTCTTAGCGCAAAACTCAGCAGGAAGGGCGGCGCGGTAGCGAGTGTCACTAGTGCGGAGGTGTGTAATGAGGTCAGCGACAGTGGGAAAGGCAGAGAGGTCAGGAAAGAGGTAGGGAAGCATGAGACGGCTCAGTGCAGCAGTGGCAGGGGAGGAGTAGCGCGCAACTACAGCGTCGTACAAGGTCTGAGCACTCTTGTACTGACTAAAGTGCGCGCGCTCAGAGGTAGGGAGGTGGCGACGCACAGCAAGACATGCAGCAGCATCGCGAGTGGCCCACTGAGAGCGCACAGTGGGATCAGCATCAGCAGCAGGAGCAGGAGAGGCGCCAGAGGTAAGGTCAAAGAGAGAGAGGCCGTCTGCCCTATCGCACTGTAAAATCAACTGCAGGTCGTCTACCCAGACCTCAAAGTCAATGGCTCGACCCTCAGCGTCAAAAGCTAGGACACTAGGGGTAGCCATGACGACGACAGCGAAGCAGTGCAAGCAGTAGGGGAAGAGCACGCAGTGACAGTGCGACTGTGCTCACCAGGCAGGGCAGGCCGGGCAACTCTTCAGAAGGGCGGCTCGACGACTCAGTGACTCGGCTGCTGGGCGGCTCGGCTCCCGGGCGGCTCGGCGGCAGGGCGGCTCGGGTGCAGGGCGGCTCGGCGCCCGGGTGGCTCGGCGGCAGGGCGGCTCGGGTGCAGGGCGGCTTGGCTCCCGGGCGGCTCGGCGGCAGGGCGGCTCGGGTGCAGGGCGGCTCGGCTCCCGGGCGGCTCGGCGGCAGGGCGGCTCGCGTGCAGGACGGGGCCGGGACAGGGGACGGCGGGGCCGTCAGGGTGCAGCGGCGGGGCCGACTGGTGCAGTGGCGGGGCCGTCAGGGTGCAGCGGCGGGGCCGTGACAGGGGACGGCGGGGCCGTTAGGGTGCAGCGGCGGGGCCGACAGAGGTGCAGCGGCGGGGCCGGCAGGGTGCAGTGGCGGGGCCGGGACAGGGGACGGCGGGGCCGTCAGGGTGCAGGGGCGGGGCCGACAGGTGCAGTGGCGGGGCCGTCAGGTTGCAACGGCGGGGCCGAGAGTAGGGGACGGCGGGGCTGTCAAAAGAGGACGGCGGGGCCGTCAGGTGACGGGGCCCGCTGCAGCGACGAAGAGGCCGCGCGGCCGGCGTGAGGGCGGCGGGGCGCAGCAGAGCCGAGAGGGCGGCGCGGCGCGGCCGTAAGGCCAGCGCGACGTGGGGCCCGGGCCGCGCGCGCGAAAAAAAAGGAGTCGCGCGCGCGACTCGCGGGGCGCCACAAGGGCAGCGCGACAAGCACTAGGGGGGAGCGCGCCTCGGGGAGAATAGGGCGCGCTCCGGGCAGGAAAAAAAATCGTGGGTGGGCCCTTAAAAAAACGGTCCTTAGGAAGGACCCGCTCTATACCATGTGAGAATCAATGAACAGGAATGAAATGACTAAGTCAGAGTTGGGTACAAATACAACCCTAGAAAGCTGTACCCCATATGTGCTACCCCACTATAGCCTACAAACATGCATCAGCTATGATAATCTGACACTCATGAGCAATCGCGAAGTTACGCGAACTTACCGAAACTCACGAGAACTCATGCGCTCTCACAGAAACTCATGAACATTCATGAAATGCACTCACACACAAAAATGCACATAACTCATGAACCGCTAAGGCGATTCACAAACCATAAACGCACAAATGTAAAGGACACAAATGTGCTTCTCACACTCTAAAAATTACCTTAAAATAAAAACTCTCATTTTCCTTTTACCGTCGGTGAATATGCGGTAGGTTGACGTGCACAACACATTTTGCACTCAACAGTTAAACAGTGCGCCGTCAACCCATTGCACAGTAAATCGCACGCAAAAGTTGGTCCCAATCTCCTTCACTTGCTACCAGCTAAACGGGAACAAGTTTAGGGCAAAATTGAAAAAACAGTGGGGTTTATTAAGGGGAAACTTCTCGGTTGGAATGGGTACCTTGTTTGGGGCGGTTTAGGTGCAAGGGCTGTATGCAAGTATGAAAGTACAAAAGTATGAAAAGCGGTCAACCTTGATAAGGAAAACGAGACTTCTTTACAGTCATAAGGAGTTCAAATCTAGGCTCATTACATTTAACTGATAAGAATTTGGCATACATTTCTCCAACCAAAGCGCCTGGAGAAATCAATGACGGCCTTGATGTCCTTATCGATAGAACTGGCAGAGACATATTTTTATCTTTTAGCATCCACATGGCGATATCCCTTGAAAAGTATCTGTTACACTAAAGGGAGGTTTGAACTGTAAGACACAGTGGGTCAGGATCAGGGCTAATTTTTGGTTTCAAGCTGTGAGAATTGTATGAGGATGAATGAACTAGGAAATATGTGGGTACAAATATGCAAACCTAAAAGTGTTGTACCCCATATTAACAACCCCACTACAGCATATCATATGGTTCTGACACACCCCCATAGGCAAAGCGGGGGACAAATAAGAGAATAAGACAAGGTCAAGCTCAGGGTGGATCACAACGTCACCACACATTCCGAGCACAAGTTCAAGGCCACAAGGCCAGTTCACATGCAGGATTATAAATCAAGGTGAACAAGCAAGACGATGATCTCAACCTAACAAGGGCAAGCATGCACGTGAAGGTATATATAGATTACAGTACCAGCAAAGTCAAGAGGTGAGTAAGGCCCTGCAGGCACAAGACCTAGCATAGTACACAAACGCTGATGATCACAAGGCTGAAGTGCCCTGGTGAAGATATCAGCAGTGTTGGCCCGAGAGGCCACGTAAGCAAGACGAAGCTGACCACGCTTCTGCAACTCTCGAGCAAGGAAGTAGCGCACTGCAATGTGCTTCGTTCTGTGCTCTAGTCTATGATTCTGACACAAGGCCAGCATGGCCTTGCTGTCAACGTACAGAACAGGAGGAGAACGAGGCGCCTCTCCCAAGTCAGTCAGCAGGTAACTGAGCCAGCGTAACTCCTGTGCAGCCATGGCCCCAGCGTAGATCTCAGCCTCACAGCTGGAGCAGAGAACAGAGGACGTGCGGGTAGACTGCCACGAAAAAGAGCCGAAAACAAGGCTGAAGGTGTAACCCTGTGACGACCGCTGTGTAGCCTGGTCGACAACCCAAGAAGCGTCTGCGTGACCAGTGAGGACAACTCAAGCCCGTCCTCCAAGCACGAGCACCATGCCCGACGTACTGCACAGGTAGTGCAACACCCTCTTCGCTGCAACCATGTGCTCTGGTCGGTGTCTCCCAGGAGCAACAAAGCGTGCTAAGATGCTAAGAGGGTATGCCACGTCAGGTCGAGTGCAGGTCATCAGGTACATGAGGCAGCCAACAAGCTCTAGGTACGGGCCACTCGGCTCTACGGACTCATCCGAAGGCAGAGCTGAGAGCGAGTGGCGAGTAGAAAGAGGAGTGGCCTGAGGCGAGGAGTACGTGAAGACAAAGCACTAAAGGACCTGCTGCACCAGGTGTGACTGAGTCAAGGTAATGGTGCGCCGTGCTCTGTCCCGGGTGATCTGCAAGCCAAGATAGCTGCGCAGTTCACCCAGGTCTGTGCACGTGTGTCTCTTCTGCAGCTCCCACTTCACGTGGGCGAGTCCAGCAGTGTAAGCAGTGGCAAAGACCAATTCGTCGACGTACACGAGGATGTAGAACGGCGGCAGTGAAGTGTCGGTGCGCAGAAACAACAACTGGTTAGCAGTAGAAGGAGCAAACCCAAGAGCCGCAAGCATAGTCCTCAGGGTGTCGTGCCACTCACGTGGCGCCTAGCGGAGACCGTAGACTGGCCAATGGAGGCTCCAGTGGGTACCAGGAGGAAACGACCCAGTGAAGCCAGGTGGGTGGCGCAGCCAGATCTCCTCGTGCACGCTGCCCTAAAGAAAAGCAGTGCTGAAGTCAAGAGAGTGAAGCTGGTAGTCGCGGTGAGCAGCGACGTGAACCAAAACCCGAAGAGTGGTCATCTTCGAGGTTTGGGAGAAGGTCTGGAAGAAGTCAACTCCCTGTTGCTGACTAAAGCCTCGAGCAACGTAACGCGCCTTGAAGACAGGCGGAGAACCCGCTGGCCGCTTCACCCTAAAAATCCACATGCCACTGACGATGTTTGCCCAAGGAGGGAGAACCTCGTCGACGTAGGTGCCTGTGGACTTCCTGTCAAGCTATATGTTTATTCTTAGTTAGGCTGTATTGGGGCTAGCTTTAGGGGGTGCAGAATTTGTCTCGACATTTCAGCCTTGTACCCCCATCTTGACCTAATCTACCCATTCTTGCCTCGTCTACTTGTCTTCCGTTACAGCCTGGCTCACCCCTGCCTTCTCCTTCTCCTTACACTGAGCACTCAAGAGGTCTTGCTGAGCGTCGTGAGCCTGCGTCGCGTCCAGTCTCGCCTGTCCGTTCTGGTCGTCGTGTTCCTCGTCAGCGTCAGTGGGCTGTTCCAGGCACCCACCTTGTAGTCCGTCGTCTTTCCTCTTCTTTGCCTTGTATTCCTTTGCCGTCTCCTCCTGAGTCCTCTCTACCTGTCGCTGCTGACCCTAAGTCTGACCAAATTTGTACTAAGCACCCTACGGTCACACGTCTATTAGCCACTGTTGTCACTGTTGACCAAGTAGCGAAGAGCAATGTGCTTCGATCTGTGCTCCAGTCTCTGCTCTCGACACAAGGCCAGCATGGCCTTGTTGTCTACGTACAACACTGGAGGAGAACGAGGCGGCTCTCCGAGGTCAGTCAGCAGGTAGGTGAGCCAGCGAAGCTCCTGTGCAGCCATGGCCCCGGCGTAGATCTCAGCCTCACAACTAGAGCCAAGAACAGAAGACGAGCGGGTAGCCCGCCACGAAACAGTGCCGGAACCAAGGCTGAAGGTATAACCCTGTGACGACCGCTGCGTAGCCTCGTCGTCAGCCCAAGAAGCGTCTGCGTGCCTGCTGAGGACCACTGGACTGCGCCCTCCAAGCACAAGCCCCATGTCCGACGTACTGCACAAGTAGCGCAACACCCTCTTCGCTGCAGCCATGTGCTCCGGCCTGTGTCTCCCAGGAGCAACATAGCGTGCGAGAATGCTAAGAGAGTATGCAAGGTCAGGTCGTGTGCAGGTCATCAGGTACATGAGGCAGCCACCAAGCTCTGGGTACAGGCCACTCGACTCTACGGACTCATCCGAAGGCAGAGCTAAGAGCGAGTGGCGAGAAGGCAGAGGAGTGGCCTAAGGCGAGGAGTACGTGAAGCCGAAGCGCTGAAGGACGTGCTGCACCATGTGTGACTGAGTCAGGGTAATGGTGCGGCGTGCTCTGTCCCGAGTGATCTGCAAGCCAAGGTAGCTGCGCAGTTCACCCAGGTCTGTGCACGTGTGTCTCTTCTGCAGCTCAGACTTCACGTGGGCGAGTCCAGCAGTGTCAGCTATGGCAAAGACCAAGTCGTCGACGTACACGAGGATGTAGAACGGCGGCAAAGAAGTGTCGGTGCGCAGAAACAGTGACGGGTCGGCAGTAGAGGTAGCAAACCCAAGAGCCGCAAGCGTAGTCTTCAGTGTGTTGTGCCACTCACGCGGTGCCTGGCGGAGACCGTAGACTGGCTGCCGGAGGCTCCACTGGGTGCCAGGAGGAAAAGACCTAGTGAAGCCAGGTGGGCGACGCAGCCAAATCTCCTCGTGCAGGCTACCCTGCAAGAAAGCAGTGCTGAAGTCTAGAGAGTGAAGCTCGTAGTCGCGCTGAGCGGCTATGTGCAGTAGCACCCGAAGAGTGGTCATCTTCGGGGTGGGAGAGAAGGTGTGAAAGTAGTCAACTCCCTGCCGCTGACTGAAGCCACGAGCCACGTACCGCGCCTTGAAGACAGGCGGAGAACCCGGCGGCCGCTTCACCCTGAAAATCCACATGCCACGGACGATGTTCGCCCTAGGTGGGGGAACCTGGTCAGCGTAGGTGCCTGTGGACTTCCAGGAAGCCATCTTTGCGTCCATAGCTGCCTGCCACTGAGAGGAGTAGGGACCCTCTATCGCCTCCGCGTTAGAGCGCGGAGTCGGGATGTCAAGTGCATCTGGGTCTCCCCAGGGGTAAGCAGTACGGACACGAGATGAGGTGAAGCAGCAGCCAAACACAGGAACTCCTCCTGCCTGTCCTCAAGGACGTCCGTGCCAAGGGCACACTCACCCCCGACGGACGGAGGACAAACATACTCAGATTCAGCGACAAGACTAGCAGCTTAGTCTAGACGACAGCGAGCAGCGAAGTCGACGAGCTCAGCAACTAGGGCAGACGCAGCAGTGGACTCAAAGGAAGGGTCAGTGACGACAGTAGCAAGGAGACGCGTGACAGTAGGGTTGGCAGCACGAAGAGAGTCCGCCTCCGGGTCGGCAAGAGCAGGAAGCGAGGACTCAGGAGGAGAAGGCAAAGGGGCACGCAGAGGAGCAGTGGACGGACGCAGCGACATCCGGTGCGTGCCAGGGACGGGAGGAGGACGCTGAGGCGAACTACGACCACTAGTGCAAGCAGAACAAACAGGCGACGTAGGGCGAGACGCAGGCCCAGGACGCTCAGCAAGAATGCCAGTAGGACCAGTGTAGGGAGAGGGAGCAGGTAGTGAGAAGGCCAACAGTAACTGTAACTGTGACGGGACAGGCTGTGGACACTCTAAGGGAGGAGGAGGACCAGTAGAAGGTGGGAGACTAAGAACCTGCTGAAGGAGCGGAACGAAAACGATCGAGTTCGCTCAGCGACTCCAGACACAGCAGGGACAACACCAGCACCCCTAGTGGCAGCACCAGCGCCAGCAGCACCTCCAGCTCCAGTACCTCCTGCAGCACCTGTAGCACCTACAGTAGCACCGCCTCCAGGACCGACAGCAGTAGCCTCAGCACCAACACCCTCAGCAGCTCCAGCTCCAGTCGCACCCGCCGCCCCAGCAGCTCCAGTACCTCAAGTACGAGCACCTCTGGGACCCGCGGCACCAGCACCCTCAGCAGCCGAAGACCCTCCAGCTCCAGCAGCACGCCTCCAGCGCCGGGCAAACCATTCGCGCAGCTCCTGTGGAGAGAGTGGCTCCCGCCGAGACGAACCACCCGGAGAACCTCCAAGCCCAGCACCGCCAGACGCCACACGAGCAGGCCCAGCCCCCTCAGGCTCCACACCCCCAGGCTCAGCACCTCCAGACGTAGCACCCCCAGGCTCAGCACCCCAAGGCATAGCACCCCCAGGTTCAACACCCCCAGGCTCAGCACCCCCAGTCTCAGCACCCCCAGTCTCAGCACCCCTAGTCTCAGCACCCCCAGTCTCAGCACCCCCAGGCGAAGCACCCACACGCTCACCACCCCCAAAGTCAGCACCCCCAGGCTCAGCAGCACTAGAGTCACAAGTGACCTTGACAGGCTCGACTGCGTCTACCTGGGACACACCTGAAGGGGCTGGACCCTGAGGGGGGAGAGGGTCTACCAGGGGGGGACCTGGTACGAGGAAGAGCGGCGGCGGGGGGAGGGACGGAGTGCGGTAGGGGAAGAGGCGGTAGTAGGGGACCGACTCGTCAAACGTGACGTCCTGGGAGGACAGAACACGGCGAGAGGTGGGGTGGTAGAACTGCCACCTTGGCACGTCAGGGGAGAAGCCAAGGAAGACTCAAGGGGCAGCACGAGGGGACAGCTTGTCCGTAGACAAGTCGCGGACAAACGCCCGAGATCCCCAGACACGGAACGCAGACGCATCGCCAACCTTCCCCGTCCACAGCAAAGCTGGGGAGGTCTTTCGCATGGAGACACTGGGCTGAAGGTTGATCTGATGCACCGCGTTCCGAACTGTAAACGGCCATAGAAAATGGGGGCAGCCGCATGCATCATGGACGTACGGGCGACGTCCATGACCATGCCAATGCGGCGCTCAGCAATCCCATTTTGCTGTGGAGAGTCCGGAAGCGTGAAGGTCTGGCGGATGCCTTGTGCACGATAGTAGGCTTGCAGAAGGCCAGAGGAGAACTCTCCGCCTCTGTCAGAGTGCAGATGCAGAACAGGAAAGTCCGAGCCGAAGCTCTGCGTGAGCTGGAGACGAGCTGCGCTGATCCAATCGATCAACACCGCAGTGACATCACCCTTGCTGCGCAAGGGGAAGACTGTGGTGTAACGCGTGTAGTCGTCAACCACCAGCACGAAGTAGCGCTCGTGACCCTGTCGACGGACGTGGGCTGGGCCCCACACGTCCATGTGAAGCGTCTGCAGCGGGGCCTCTGTCGGAGGAAATTGGGAGGAGTGAGGGGCAGCCCGCTGCCGCCCCTCGACACAGGGGACGCAGGTAGGGCCAGGCCCCGGAGGAAGGGGAGGGAGGGACCGGGGAAGACCAGAGACAAGGACACGGGAGGCTATGCCTCCGAGACGAAGCAGGGAGGGGTGACCAAGGCGGTGGTGCCAAAGGAGAGTCTCGTGAGATAGGAGGCGACACAAGCAGGGGGCAGACTCAGGACCAGACCTGTACGCGTTAGCAAACACTTGACCCGATGCAGCTACCTGACCAGACGCAGGGATAGGAGGAGACGCAGTGGTCAGAGTGTACAGGCTCGGCCCCGGCCGACGAGTAAACGTGGCCAAGTGTCGGCCCGTCCGAGCATCCGTGCAGTGGGTCACCCGCCGGCTCTCAGGAGTGAACGGGTGAACTCCCCCATCCTGTAGGTTAGCACCACTCACAAAGTTCGTAGAGAACGAGGGGAGGTAAAGACCAGACACGTTGCCAGAGGGAGCCGCCGGACACGCGAGGACAGTGGAGAAGTGAGACAGGTCAGGACCCCCAGAGGGGTCCGCCAGAGAGACTGCAACTGGTCGACCAAGCGGCGTGAGTGTGGTGCGGTCTCGAAAGAAGGAGCGAGAAGCCCCCGAATCAAGGGTGAAGGTGAGGGAGGCCGAAGCGGACTCGGTACCTGAGAGCGGGGAGTCACCAGCACTTGAGGAAGCAGACACACTAGCACCTAGAGCAGCAGCCTCGCTAGCACCTAGAGCAGCAGCGTCACCAGTACCTAGAGCAGCAGTCTCAATGCCCGGGTCAGGCGGGAAACACCGGTAACAGTCACCCTCATCACTAATAGTCACATAATACATGGCAGCAAGAATAGCATCAAAGTCAAGGTCAAAGATAGGTACTCCTGCCCTAGACAGCTCACCCCAGCGGGGGACCTCCGTGGCCTCCGGGAACTGGTGACGCCAAGCGTCCATCAGGCGGCCAAAGCAGCGCTGGGTGGAGTGCGCACCCCCACACTGCTCACCCGCGCGGTCGCCAATGCGTAGGACGTAGGTGCACGGACCAGTACCCCCACCCCGCTGGCGTGCAGCGTACCACTCATGGAGGTGCTGAGGGGGGGGGATGTCACGAGTGCGCTGCTGCTGCTAGCGCTGACCACCACCGGAGCCGACCCTCTGCGCAATGCCACCCCGACCAGCTCCACCTCCTCCGCCACCGCCTCCTCCACTGCCGCCACCTCCACCACCTCCACTCCCACCGCCACCTCCGCCGCCTCCGCCTCCACTACCGCCACCAACACCTCCACCCCCGCCACCACCCCCACCGCCACCCCCACTCCCTCCTCGACCTCCACCACCGCCTCCACCGCCCCCGCTTGCTCCTCCAGCGCCCCTGCCCCCCTTGCCCTTGCCAGGGCGGCGTCTCCCGCTAGGGGTAGACGCCGCACCGACCGACTCAAGCCCAACGATGTCGGCCGCAGCAGTAGAGGCAACATAGGGCAAAAGGGGGGAGGGGGAACACCCTTCAAATATGGGGGTGCGAGGGTCACCACGAGAGGCTCCTATAGCGACTATGCTTTTCTCCGCTGCTAGGAGGGCCTTCTCGAGGAGGTCAACGGTGAGAGTGGTGGGGCAAACTGAGAGGAAGTGGTCCCTGACTACGCGAAGGGAGTCAGGGAGGCGGGTGACGATGTAGTAGAGAGTGATGTACATGGGGGGGGGGGGGGGGTTCTTGGCGCAGAACTCAGCAGGAAGCGCAGTGCGGTAGCGAGTGTCACTAGTGCGGAGGTGCGTAATGAGGTCACCGACTGTGGGAAAGGCAGCAAGGTCAGGGAAGAGGTATGGTAGCATGAGGCGGCTCAAGGTAGCAGTGGCAGGGGAGGAGTAGCATGCAACTACAGCATCGTACAGGGTCTGAGCACTCTTGTACTGGCTAAGGTGCGCACGCTCAAAGGCAAGCAGGTGGCGACGCACAGCAAGACGTGCAGCAGCATCGCGTGTGGCCCACTGTGAGCGAATAGTGGCGTCAGCATCAGTAGCAGGGGCATGAGAGGCACCACAGGTGAGGTCAAAGAGGGAGAGACCGTCTGCCCTATCGCACTGTAGGAAAAGCTGCAGATCATCTACCCAGACGTCAAAGTCAATGGCCCGACCCTTAGCGTCAAAAGCGAGGACACTAGGGGTAGCCATGACAGCAGTAGACTAGTAGCGCAAACAGTGGGGTAAGGGCAGTGCAGTGACATAGGCGCTGCTCTTACCGGACAGGGCGGCTCGGCGGCTCGGCAGGAACTGCAGCTCGGCGGCTCGGCGATTCGATGGCTCGGGCGGCTCGGGCGGCTCGGCGGCAACTGCGGCATGGCGACTCGGCGGCTCGGGCGGCTCGGGTGGCTCTGCGGTACGGCGGCTCAGGCGGCTCGGGCGGCTCGGCGGTACGGCGGCTCGGGCGGCTCGGGCGGCTTGGCGGTACGGCGGCTCGGGCGGCTCGGGCGGCTCGGGTGGCGCTGGTGGCTCGGCAGTAGCCCGGCGGGGCCGCGTGAAGGCGGGGCTGGGGCCAGGAAGGGCGGGCAACGGGGCCAGCAGAGGGTGGGCCGGGGCCGGGAAGGGCAGTGCCGGGGCCGAGAAGGGCGACGTCGGGGCCGCAGAGGTAGGTGACGGGGCCAGCAGAGGCGGGGCCGGGTCGGGAAGGGCGACGTCAGGGCCGGGAAAGAGCGGCGCCGGGTCCGCAAGGTAGGCGACGGGGCTAGGAGAGGCTGGGCCGGGTCGGGAAGGGCGGCGTCGGGGCCAAGAAAGGGCGGTGCCGGGGCCGCGGGGTAGGCGACGGGGCCGCAGAGCGGCGGATCGGGGCCGGGAAGGGCGGCGTCGGGGCCGGGAAGGGCGGCGCCGGGGCCGCAGGAGTAGGCGACGCGGCCGCTAGGGCGGCGGGACGGGGCCGTTAGGGCGGCGGGACGCAGCCGCTAGGACGGCGCGACGGGATGGGGCCGCTAGGGCGACGCGACGGGGCCTCTAGCGCGACACGACGGGGCCGCTAAGGGGGCGCGAGAGGGTCGAGAGAGGGGAGCGCGACTCGGGCAGGAACTGAGTGCGCTCCGGGCAGGAAAAAAAAATCGAATTGGTGGGCCCTAGGAACAGTTCCCACGAGGGAACCTGCTCGATACCATGAGAAAACTAGAACGAGAATGAATGCACTATGAAAGAGTTGGGTACAAGTACTAACCCTAATTGGGTTGTACCCCATATGGGCTACCCCACTACAGCCTACACAAAAGCATAAGCTATAATGTTCTGACAATGGAGAGCCTCTTCAACCAGATTACCGGCTTGACCAAAGGAGAAAAAATCCAAGCGTTTTCTGAGGGGTTAAAAATGGAAGCCCGGTGATAGGTGATTGCCGCGAACTAGAACAACTACCGCGACATGGTGTGTGTAGCAGAGAGATTCAATGCGTTGATGCGAGATCAACCCGAAACACGACGACGCGTGCCAAACAGATCATTAGGCACGGAGTGATCGGCACCACCCACGACCGCCGACCTGATGGATATCGACAAGATCGACGCGAAGAAGCGGTCGACAAAATATGAGAAGTGCGAAGTTTGCGGCGCAGCAGGACATCGACTCTTGGCGTGTTGAAAAATGAAGAAGGCACGAGCGGAGCTGCAGGGCAACAACAGTGCGACATCCACGATGGCGAAATAAGGAGGACACGATGGCGCGAATTTAAAACGCCATGACCGCCGGCAATAGGGGAAATCGCCGAGACAAATGGAGGCTCCGCGAAACAAGACTCTGCACCGATCGGGAAACTTGAGCCGAACACCCCCGAGAGTATGAATATTCCCTCTTGAGGTTTTCAAGCCTTTAAAAAATCCACGGGAGATTTCGAGGCCAAGAAAAAGCCTTCAGACATTATTCAGATATCTGAGAAGTTGGGCAAACCTCTCCGGAGCGTTGATAAGGGTCATGCGTTCCAAGGAGTCAATATTCTCTCCCCGCATCACGGCGTTAAGGCTCCCCATTGCCCACATGTGAAGCCTACTCAACTGCAAAGGCTTAAGGGAAGGTTCCAGGCCAAGACGAAGCTGAATCGGCCTCGGATAAATCCTTCTAACCCTACTCAGTCGAAAACTGATGTGGAGTCAACAGCTTTAAGGGCAGGACCAAGGGATGATCTATTCGACGTACCCTACGATCCTATAAGCGAGACCATCTACGGTTACTCGGAGCAGGAACAACCACTACTACTCTAGGTGATCTGCAACGGGCGACGCCTCCAGGCACTGGTAGACAGTGGTGCATCCCACTCGGTGTGCGACCGCGGGACATTGGAGAAAATTGGAGAACCTTCGGAGGAGACCAAGTTCACGGCAACGATGGTGGACGGTACGAAACTTCCCATCCACGGCGAAGCATCACTGCAGGTGCACATAGGGGCGCTGAGGTGGAAGCCGACGTTGCCGATCACGAACATCAAGGGATCAGATTTCATCTTGGGGCGAGATTTCTTGAAGCGGTTCAACCCCGAGATCGAATGGGTCAACAGGAAGGCATGCATCTACAACAATGGGAAGCGGATAGCACTGCGAAGCTGGACGGATACAGGGAGCGTTCCTGAAACAACACAGGCACGCTTTGAACGGACAGTGAACGAGAGTAACACGGTTTACTTAGCACTGGTTATGGCAGCAGCAAAGGAGGAGAAGCTGAACACGGAGCTACCTGCAGCAGTGAAGGAGGTCTTGGAGCAGTACAAGGATGTAATGCCCGACGACCTACCCACAGGCGTACTTCCAGCACGCACCCACGAGCACGAGACGTGGAGGAACCAGGTGCGAAACCCGTCTCACGTGCACCATACCGACTGAGTCCGACCGAACAGATAGACATGAAGAAGCAGATAGAGTATCTACTGGACAAACAACTGATCCGCCCATCCACCTCTCCCTACGGTGCACCAGTTCTCTTCACTCCAAAACAAGACGGCAGTTTACGGATGTGCATCGACTACCGTGCATTGAACAAACAGAAAGTTAAAAACAAATATCCCATACCGTGCATAGACGACCTACTCGAACAACTGCGTGGTGCAACAGCCTTTTCGAAGCTCGACCTATGGTCGGGTTACTGGCAGATCAAGATGGCAGACAACTCGATCCACAAGACGGCATTCCGTACCAGATACGGCTCCTACGAATACTTGGTGATGCCGTTCGGGCTCTGCAACGCACTAGCAACGTTTCAGGCGGAGATGAATCACATCCTACGGCCCCTGCTGGACGAGTGCGTGGTGGTGTACCTGGACGACATTCTCATCTACTCCAAGAACATGAAGGAGCACGTGGAGCATCTGCGGAAGGTGTTTGAGATCCTGCGGAAAAACAAGTTCTACGTGAAGCTGTCGAAAGCGACTTTGCACTAAAGAAGGTGCATGGTAAGTGCCGAGGGCGTACATGTGGACCCGTAGAAGATCGAAGCCGTCAAGAAGTGGAAAGTTCCGGAGAACGTGAAGGAGTTGCAGCAGTTCCTAGGCTTTGCCAACTACTATACAGGTTCGTGCCGCAGTATGCTAAGATAGCAGCGCCACTGACCAACCTACTGAAAAAGGATACGCCCTACAAATGGGATACTCCTCATCAGCAAGCCATGGAGCAGCTACAGACAGCACTAACTACAGCGCCAGTACTCATCCTACCAGATCCAGACAAGGACTACGTGGTGGAAGCAGACGCTAGTAACCAAGCAGTCGGAGCAGTACTGATGCGGGATCATGGACGCGGTTTGCAGCCCATCGCCTCCCTTAGTAAGAAGCTACATGGAGCAGAACTGAACTACCCCATCCATGACAAGGAAGCCTTAGCCATTGTCGTAGCCTTCAAGGCGTGGAGGTGTTACATAGAGGGAGCCAAGACTACAGTCTATACTGACCACTGCACTCTCAAATACCTGAAGTCGTAGCCGACGCTCTCACGACGTCAGGTGCGGTTGGTGGACTTCTTGGAAACTCACTTCCACTATGACATCGTCTACAAGCCTGGGCTAAACAACAAGGCAGACGCGTTGAGCCGCCCCGGACATGAAGCAGGCATCCAGCTCGACGGGATGAACCCTCTGCTCAAGGGTCTATTCCAACATGGGTACTCCGTGGACGCAGAGATTGCTACAGCACAGACGAAGAAGCTGTTACAGTGGGAGAAAGACTTAGCTGTAAGGAAGGGTTCAGGAAAGATTTGGGTACCGAATTACGCCACGCTACGGCAGATCCTATTGGAGGAGTTTCACGACATACCTTACGCGGGACATTTCGGGAGCAACAAGACGTTCGCAGGGATAGCAAAGTATTACTACCGGCCCGGGATGGCAGCAGACGTGCAGCAGTTCGTCACCTCTTGCGACACGTGCTAGCGGATGAAGAGTAGCAAGCAAAAAAAAGCAGGGTCACTTCAGCCTCTACCCGTACCGGAGCAGCCATGGCAAGTCGTTAGCCTTCACTTTATTATGGGACATCCTTCGACCTCACGAGGGCACGATGCTATACTCGTGATAATCGACAAGTTTTCTAAAATGGGTCACTTCATTCCGACCAACGCCACGACTATAGCTGAAGCAGCTGCTCGCCTCTTCTTCGATCGCATCATCACCATCCACGGCATCCCCGCTACACTCATCTCAGACACAGACCCCAAATTCACGAGTAAGTTCTGGAAGGAGCTCATGGGATTTTTGGGGACTAAACTTGCAATGTCCTCATCATACCACCCACAAACTGACGGACAGACAGAGCGACTCAATCAAGTGGTTGAACAGTTACTACGCACAGCTTGCAAAGACGACGTCAGCCACTGGGACACACAATTACCGACCCTAGAGTTTGCTTACAACAACGCATCACATGCGGCCACAGGGAAAACTCCTTTCTTCCTGTGTTACGGACGGGAACCACTCACACCACAGCAGCCAACTACTCCGGCACACGTCCAAGCCGCACATGACTTCGTCACCACCATGCAGCAGGTATGGGAGAAGACTTAGCGACGACTCACCACGATGCAGACCTCCCAGAAGCAGTATGCCGATTGTTAGCGACGTAATCACTCAGTAGCAGTCGGAGATCAGGTGCTTCTTGACATGCGCAACTTGAACCTGTCTCACCTCCCATCCAAACTCCGGCCTCGCTTCTGTGGTCCATTTCTCGTGGAGGCACAGTTGACACCAGTTACATTCCGCTTGCTCTTACCAGATACGTGGAAGCTTCACAACGCTTTCCATGTCCAGCTAATGAAACCCCACAAGGACCCCAACCAATAGGTCCAGGGACGGCAGCTACCGCCACAACCACCTGTTCTCATACACGATGAACCCGAGTACGAAGTGGAACGTGTTCTCACTCATCGGCGCCGCGGCGGCAAGACCCTCGAGTTCCTCATCCGCTGGAAGGGATACGACCCCACTGAGGACAGTTGGGTTGCAGAAGCTGATATGGGCAATGCACACCGTGCTCTCAAGGACTATCTTGTCAAGCAGGGTGTTTCTCACGCCACCCAAATTTGAGGGGGGGACGTGTGAGAGTACGACGGCTTATGCCAGCTATGCTTGCTTGCCTTTACTATATTATGCTATTTCTAGCATAGGATGGCTATATGCATGCATGAAATGCTTGATTTCCTAGGAGAGGTGCTTTCCTATATTTTATTTTAGTTATAGCACCGAGCTAGGTTGCGTGCACCGAATTCCGGGCTTTCCGGTTGCCACCAAATTGCCTTCTACTGAATTCGGGAAGGCTCTGTTCCGGACGCTTCGCGACCCTCGGAACCTTCGCATAACACCAGGTTACTAGGCCTTGTGTCGAGCCTATATATAGCCTCGTGTTGTACCAAGGTGATCATTCAATTCAAACTCTCTTTTCTGAGCTCAATCCTAGATCCTCGCAAGAGGAGACGGCAGAGGGACACGCTGCGGAGCAGTGGAAGGACGCAGAGCCATTTGGTGCGTGCCAGGGACAGGAGGAGAACGCTGACACGGACCACGACGACGAGTGCGAGTAGCACGAATAGGCGACGCAGGACGAGACTCAGGCTCACGACGCTCCGTATGGCCTCCTGTCGGACCAGTGTAAGGAGAAGGAGCAGGCAGTGGGGAGGCCGGCTGTAACTTTGACTCAGGCTAGACAGGCTGTGGACACTCTAAGGAAGGAGTAGGACCAGTAGAAGGCGGAAGCCCAAGAACCTAATCAAGGAGCGGAACGAAGTACGGCTGCGGCCGCGCAGCGCCTCCAGAACCAGCAGGGATAGCACCAGCACCCCCAGTGGCAGCTCCAACTCCAGCAGCACCACCAGCTCTAGCAGCACCTCCAGTAGCACCAAAAGCGCCAACTCCAACACCCACAGGAGCACCGGCTCCAGCAGCACCTCGAGCTCCAGTACCCACAGCACCTCCAACTCGGACCACCAGAAGACCCAGCAGTTCCAGCAGCTCCAGCTCCAGTACCTCTAGCAGGACCTGCCCCAGCAGCACCGCCAGCTCCAGCACCTCCAGCAGCTCCAGTAGCAGCACCAGGCTTAACAGCTCTAGTACCTCCAGTACGAGCACCTCTGGGACCCGTGGCACCAGATTCCACAGCCGCTCCAGCAGCAGCAGGACCTCCAGCGTCAGTAGCACCACCAGCTCCAGCAGGACGGCTCCAGCTGCAAGCAAACCACTCGCGCAGCTGCTGTGGGGAAAGTGGCTCCCGCCGGGACGAAGCACCCGAGGGACCTCCATGCGTAGCACCTCCAGACTCCATACGCGCAGGCTCAGCACCCTCAGGCTCCGCACCCCCAGACTCAACAACCCCAGGCGCAGCACCCCCAGCACCCCAAGGCTCCGCACCCCCAGACTCAGCACCCCCAGGCTCCGCACGCTCAGGCTCAGCACCCCCAGACCTAGCACCCGCAGGCTCAGCACCCCTAGCAGCACCAGAGTCAACAGATACCTCGACAGGCTCGACTGCGTCTACCTTGGACACACCTGAGGGGGCAGGACCCTAAGGGGGGAGAGGGTCTACCGGGGTAGGGCCTGGCATGAGGAAGAGCGGCGGGGGGGTGAGGTGGGCAGTGCGGTAGGGAAAGAAATGGTAGTAAGGAACCGACTCGTCAAACGTGACGTCCTAGGAGGACAAAACACGGCGCGAGGTGGGGTGGTAAAACTGCCAACCAGGCGCATCAGGTGGGAAGCCAAGGAAGACGCAGGGAACAAAACGAGATGACAGCTTGTCCGCAGACAAGTTGCGGACGAAAGCTGGAGATCCCCAGACACGGAACGCAGACGCATCGCCAACCTTCCCCGTCCACCGCAGAGTAGGTGTGGTCTCCGGCACGGAGACCCGGGGCCGGAGGTTGATCTGATGCGCCGCGTACTAAACCACGAACGGCCACAGAAAATGGGGAGTTGCCGCATGGATCATGGACGTACGAGCGACGTCCATGACCATGCCAATGCGGCGCTCAGCAATCCCATTTTGCTGTGGAGAGGCCGGAAGCGTGAACGTCTAGCGGATGCCCTGTGCACGACAGAAGGCCACCAGAAAGTCGGAGGAAAACTCTCCACCTCTATCGGAGTGCAGACGCAGAACAGGAAGGTCCGAGCCGATACTCTCCCGGAGCTGACGACGGGTAGCGCGGATCCAGTCAATCAGCACCTCAGTGACCTCACCCTTGCGGCGCAAGGGGAAGACTATGGTGTAACGCGAGTAGTTGTCAACGACCAACAGAAAGTACCGCTCGTGACCCTGTCCACGGACGCGGGCTGGGCCCCACACGTCCATGTGAAGAGTCTGCAAGGGAGCCTCCGTGGGAGGAAACTCAGAGTGAGGGGCGGCGCGTTGCCGGCCCTCGACGCAAGGAACGCACGTAGGGGCACATCCCGGGGGAAGGGGAGGGAGGGACCGGGGAAGACCAGTGACAAGGAGACGGGAGGCCATGCCTTGAAGATGAGGCAGGGAGGGGTGACCAAGGCGGTGGTGCCAGAGGAGAGTCTGGTGAGACAGAAGGCGACACGAGCAGGGGGCAGACTCAGGACCAGACTAAGACGCTGCAGCAAACACCTGACGCGACGTAGCTACATGACCAGACTCAACAACTGGAGGAGACATGGTAGACAGGGTGTAAAGGCTCGACCCGGGCTGACGAGTGAACGTGGCCAGGTGACGGCCCTTCCGAGTACACGAACAGTGGGTCACTCGCTGACCTCCAGGAGTGAACTGGTGAACCCAGGCGTCCTGTAGGTCAGCTCCACTCACCAAGTTCGTGGAGAACGAGGGGAGGTGGAGGCCAGATAGAGAGCTAGACGGAACCGTCGGACATGGCAGGACTGTGGAGGAGTGCGCAAGGTCCGTACCCCCAGAGGGGTCAGCCAAAGAGACTACCACTGGCCGACTAAGCGGCGAGAGTGTGGTGCAGTCGCGAAAGAAGGAGCGGGAAGCACCTGAGTCAAGGGTGAAAGTGTGCAAGGCCTGAGCCGACACGGTACTTGAGAGAGCAGACTCACCAGTACGTGGGGCAGCAGACTCACCAGCACCTGGAGCAGCAGGCTCACTAGCACCTAGAGCAGCAGCCTTAATGCCCGGGTTGGGTGGAACACACAGGTAACAATCACCCTCAGCACTTATAGACATAGCATACATAGCAGCAAGGATAGCATCATAATCAAGATCAACCTATGCCCTCTAGCTCCGGTTACGACCGACGGTGTTTTGCGTTGTACGTTGTACGTACGTTGTACGTTGTACGTTGCGTTTCACCTACCAAAAAAAAAAAAAAAAAAAAAAAAATCAAGATCAAAGATAGCAGCCCCTGACTTAAGCAGATTACCCCAGCGATGGATCACAGAGGAGTCGGGAAACTGCGTACGCCAAGCGTCAGTCAGGCGGCCAAAGCAGCGTAGTGTGGCGTGCGGTCCTCCAGACGTCCCCACTGCGGTCGCCGGTGCGGAAAAGGTAAGTGCAGGGACCAGCACCCCCAGACCTCCCACGCCCAGCGTACTGTCAGAATATTATCTTATGTTCTAGCCTGTAGTGGGGTGCTCTATAGCGAGTACAACCCTTCTAGGGTTTTGCTATTTGTATCCCCATTTCTGCTAGTTCATCCCTCTTTCTTTCTTCAAACTTTGTCACGTACCACTCACGAAGCTGCTGGGGCGACATGGTCTCACGAGGGCGCTGCTGCTGCTGGCGCTGTCCACCGCCAAAGCCTCCCTGTTGCACAGCGCCACCTCGACCAGCACCACCGCCGCCGCCACCCCCACCGCCGCCTCCGCCGCCGCCAACTCCACCCCCACTGCCGTTGCCTCCGCCGCCTCCACCTCCACTGCCGCCACCGGAGCCCCCACTCCCGACACCACCCCCACAGACTCAGACTCAGCAACAAGACTGGCGGCATAGTCTAGGCGACAGTGAGCAGCAAAGTCGACGAGCTCAGCAACTAGGGCAGACGCAGCAGTGGACTCAAAGGAAGGGTCAGTGACAACAGTAGCAAGGAGACGCGTGACAGTAGGACTGGCAGCACGAAGAGAGTCCGACTCCGGGTCGGCAAGAGCAGGAAGAGAAGACTCAGGAGGAGAAGGCAAAGGGGCACACAGAGGAGCAGTGGACAGACGCAGAGACATCCGGTGCGTGCCAGGGACAGGAGGAGGACGCTGACGCGGACCGCGACCACTAGTGCGAGCAGCACGGACAGGCGACGCGGGGCGAGACGCAGGCTCACGACGCTCAGCAAGACCTCTAGTAGGACCACTGTTGGGAGACGGAGCAGGCAGTGGGAAGGCCGGCGGTAACTGTAATTGTGACGGGACAGGCTGTGGACACCCGAAGGGAGGAGGAGGACCAGTAGAAGGCGGGAGACCAAGAACCTGCTGAAGGAGCGGAACGAAGTACGGCCGAGGCCGCGCGGCGACTCTAGACACAGCAGGGACAGCACCAGTACCCCCAGCAGCAGCACCAGCACGAGCAGCACCTCCAGCTCGAGTACCTCCAGCAGCACCAGTAGCATCCCCAGCAGGACCGCCTCCAGGACCGACAGCAGTAGCCTCCGCGCCAACACCCGCGGCAGCTCCAACTCCAGAAGTACCCGCAAGCCCAGCAGCTCCAGTACTCCCAGTACGAGCACCTCCGGGACCCGCGGCACCAGCACCCTCAGCAGCAGCAGAACCTCCAGTACCCGCAGCACCTCCAGCTCCAGCAGCTCGCCTCCAGCGCCGGGCAAACCACTCACGCAGCTCCTGTGGAGAGAGTTGCTCCTGGCGAGACGAGGCACCCAAAGAACCTCCAGGCTGAGCACCCCCACACTCAGCACCCCCAGGATCAGCACTCCCAGGCTCAGCACCCCCAGGCTCAGCACCCTCAGGCTCAGTACCCCCAGCGGCAGCACCAGCACTTGCAGCACCTCCTGCTCCAGTACCTCCAGCAGCACACGTAGCACCCCCAGCAGGACCGCCTCCAGGACCAACAGCAGTAGCCTCCGCTCCAACACCCGCAGCAGCTCCAACTCCAGAGGTACCTGCAGGCCCAGCAGCTCCAGTACTCCCAGTACGAGCACCTCCGGGACCCGCGGCACCAGCACCCTCAGCAGCAGCAGAACCTCCTGTACCCGCAGCACCTCCAGCTCCAGCAGCTCGCCTCTAGCGCCGGGCAAACCACTCATGCAGCTCCTGTGGAGAGAGTGGCTCCCGGCGAGACGAGGCACACGGAGAACCGCCTGGCACAGCACCGCCAGAAGCCACACGAGCAGGCCCAACTCCCTCAGGCTCAGCACCTCCAGGCTCAGCACCTCCAGGCGTAGCACCCCCAGGCTCAGCACCCTCAGCAGCACCAGAGTCACCAGCGACCTCGACAGGCTCAACAGCGTCCACCTGGGACACTCCTGAAGGGGCACGACCCTGAGGGGGGAGGGGGTCTACCCGGGGGGGACCTGGCACAAGGAAGAGCGGTGGTGGGGGGAGGGACTGAGTGCGGTAGGGGAAGAGACGGTAGTAGGGGACCGACTCGTCGAACGTGACGACTTGGGAGGACAGAACACAGCGAGAGGTGGGGTGGTAGAACTGCCACCCTGGCGCGTCAGGGGGGAAACCCAGGAAGACGCAGGGAGCAGCACGAGGGGACAGCTTGTCCGCAGACAAGTCGCGGACAAACGCCCGAGATCCCCAGACACGGAACGCAGACGCATCGCCAACCTTCCCCGTCCACAGCAAAGTTGGGGAGGTCTCCGTCATGGAGACCCTGGGCTGAAGGTTGATCTGATGCGCCGCGTACCGGACAGGAAACGGCCACAGAAAATGGGGGGCAGCCGCATGCATCATGGACGTACGGGCGACGTCCATGACCATGCCAATGCGGCGCTCAGCAATCCCATTTTGCTGTGGAGAGTCCGGAAGCGTGAAGGTCTGGCGGATGCCTCGTGCACGACAGTAGGCTCGCAGGAGGCCAGAGGAGAACTCTCCTCCCCTGTCAGAGTGCAGGCGCAGAACAGGAAAGTCCGAGCCAAAGCTCTGCCTGAGCTGGAGACGAGCTGCGCGGATCCAGTCGATAAACACCTGAGTGACATCAACCTTGCTGCGCAAGGGGAAGACTGTGGTGTAACGCGAGTAGTCGTCAACCACCAGCAGGAAGTAGCGCTCGTGACCCTGTCCACGGGCCCCATTCGTCCATGTGAAGCGTCTGCAGCGGGGCCTCTGTCGGAGGAAACTGAGAGGAGTGAGGGGTAGCCCGCTGCCGCCCCTCGACACAGGGAACGCAGGTAGGGCCAGGCCCCGGAGGAAGGAGAGGGAGGGACCGGGGAAGACCTGAGACAAGGACACAGGAGGCCATGCTTCGGAGACAAAGCAGGGAGGGGTGACCAAGGCGGTGGTGCCAGAGGAGAGTCTCGTGAGACAGGAGACGACACGAGCAGGGGGCAGACTCAGGACCAGACGTGGACGCTGCATCAAACACCTGACCCGACGCAGCTACTTGACCAGACGCAGTGACTGGAGGAGACGCAGTGGTCAGCGTGTACAGGCTCGACCCCGGCCGACGTGTAAACGTGGCTAGGTTTCGGCCTGTTCGAGCGTCCGTGCAGTGGGTCACCCGCTGACTCGCAGGAGTGAATTGGTGAACCCCCGCATCCTGTAGGTCAGCACCACTCACCAAGTTCGTAGAGAACGAGGGGAGGTAAAGACCAGATAGGGTGCGAGAGGGGGTCGCCGGACACGGGAGGACAGTGGAGAAGTGAGCAAGGACAGGAACCCCCAGAGGGGTCCGCCAGGGAGACCGCAACCGGCCGACCAAGCGGCGTGAGTGTGGTGCGGTCTCGAAAGAAAGAGCGGGAAGCCCCCGAGTCAAGAGTGAAGGTGTGAGAGGCCGGAGCCGACGCAGTACCTAAGAGAGCAGACTCACCCGCACCTGAGGAAGCAGACTCACTAGCACCTAGAGCTGCAGCCTCACCAGCAGCTAGAGCAATACCTGGGTCAGGCGGTACGCACAGGTGACCGGCACGGTCAGCACTAGTAGGCAATGCATACATGGCAGTGAGAATAGCATCATAGTCAAGAACAAATATATCTACCCTCTGCCTAAGCAACTCCACCCAGTCGAGGAGCTCAGCCTCGTTGCCAAACTCGGTACGCCAGGCGTCGCTTAGACGGGCGAAGCAGCGGGACTGCGTGTGACTAGGTGTCCCACAAGGCTGACCAGTCCGAGCGCCAGTGCGAATCACGTAAGAGCAGAGAACAGAACAGAGAGACCCTCCACTCTGAGCGTACCACTCACGAAGCTGCTGGGGCGTAAGAGACGCGCGTGGGCGTCGGTGGAGCTGCATCTGGCCGCCGTCAGTAGTGGTAGCAGCAGTAGTGGTAGTGGTAGCAGCAGTAGTGGTAGTAGTAGCAGTGCCGCCACCCCTACAACCCCAACCAGCGTACCACTCACGCAGCTGCTGGGGCGTGAGGGACTCACGTGGACGTCGCTGGGGCTGCATCTGGCTCCGCCAGTAGAAGCAGGAGCAGGAGCAGCAGCAGTAAGGCAGGCAGCCAGGTAGGCCGAAAGGCAGGCAGGCAGGCAAGCAGGCGGCGGGCAGCGCGCTAGCAGGGCAGGGGCTCACCAGTGGTGGGAAGAGCAGGCTCGGCGACTCGGCGACTCGGCGGTGCGGGCGGCTCGGGCGGCTCGGGCGGCTCGGCGGCACGGCAGCTCGGCAGCAACTGCGGCTCGGCGGTTCGGGCGACTCGGGCTGCTCGGCGGCAACTGCGGCTCGGCGACTCTGCGGCTCGGGCGGCTCGGCAGCAACTGCAGCTCGGCGGCTCGGCGACCCGGCGGCTCGAGCGGCTTAGGTGGCGCTGCGGCTCGGGTGGCTCGGGCGGCTCGGTAGCAGTTCGGCGGCGCCGGCGGCTCGGTGGTGACGGCGGGGCCGCTTGGGGACTGCGGCGGGGCCGGGTGGAGCGGCGACGGGGCCAGCAGAGGTGGCGCCGGGGCCGCAGGGTAGGTGACGGGGCCAGCAGAGGCGGCGCCGGGGCCGGGAAGGGTGGCGTTGGGGCCGCAGAGGTAGGCGACGGGGCTAGTAGAGGCGGCGCCGGGGCCGGTAAGGGCGGCGTCGGGGCCAGCAGAGGTGGCACCGGGGCCAGGAAGGGCAGCGCCGGGGCCGCAGGGGTAGGCGACGGGGCCAGCAGAGGCGGGGCCAGGTCGGGAAGGGCAGCGTCGGGGTCGCCGGGGTAGGCGACGGGGCCAGCCGAGGTGGCGCCGGGGCCAGGAAGGGCAAAGCCGGGGCCGGGATGGGCGGCGGCGGGGCTGCAGGGGTAGGTGACGGGGCCGCTAGGGCGGCGGATCGGGGCCGCGAGGGCGGCGCGACGCGGCCGCTAGGGCGGCGCGACGAGATGGAACGGGGCCGCGCGCCTCGGGGCGCGCGCCAGAGAGAAAATCGCCGCGCGCCAAAAATAGGTCGCACGTCACGGGGCGTGCGAGAGATCGAGTTGCAGCGGAAGCAGTAGTGGGGCCCACAGGCCAGGAGCATATGTGCTCTGATACCATGTGAGAATGAACGAGAATGAATCAACGATGAAAGAGTTGGGTACAAGTGCTAACCCTAATTGGGTTGTACCCCTTATGGGCTACCCCACTATAGCCTACACAATATGCATAAGCTATAATGTTCTGACACGAATTGGGGGGGAGGGGGTTAGAGGAAGTTGGGGGGGGGGGGGGGTACTCGCTTTAGGGGAAACCCATTATGAAATAGATAACCCTGAGTCATCAGTGTGCCTTGTAAACCCTGGCATATCAGGAAAATTCTAGCTCCCGAAAAAATTTACCCTAGGCCATCAATGTGACTACCAAAAACCACCCTGATAATCAGGGTATCAGGGTGATTTACACTAATAAAATTTGCCCTGGTCAGGATCTGCTGGTTTTCAACGTGACACCTGTATGGTTACTGACGTCAGCGGTTCTGACATTGCGATCTTCGGCTGGGAAGAGTTGAAGGTTTGAAAATTTGAACCACTTGTTACCCTTATGTCTTTACAAAAACACGTGTCAGCCCTGATAGACCGAACTGTACCGCGTCCTGATTTATGAGATGCCTAGAAACTGACTTCAAATAGCCATATGTAGCCTTCGCCGCGCCGACAATAGCGAAGCAGTGAGCGACTTGATTGGTGGCAGTCCCGACGTCCAGCCAGGAACTCAGCGCGCGACATCCCTTGGTCCAAAACGTTTTACAGGTCAATTTCTACGTTACAGAGGTGTTAAATACGGTACCTAAGCCTCGGCCCAATCTCAACGTCAACTCCGTCAGAGCACCAGGAAACAATATGCAACGGTTTATCCAGAATCCACACCCCCCCACTCCACCAAATGCTGCCGTACAGCGAAGCAAGTGAGCACCAGACCAAGAATTCACATTTTGCTCATCGAAAGCGGTTCAGTACAATACCATGCACTCTGAAGCGGTATTCTCACTCGGACTTCCATTGCTCACTACTCACCAGTCCGAGCTGAACTTTCAGACATGTAGCGGAATGAGCACCATTACCAAGAATGTTTCAGTTAGATCGCAATGATGCGGCTACCCTCATAACCGAGCTACTCACGGCATTGCGGAGTTAGTGTTCTCCTTCCATTGAATCTTCAATAGCTTCTAGCTTTCTCTGATTTTCCTTACAGTGGAACTAAAGATGAACGCGGCGGCGATGGCTTCATGGAATCGAGCCGCAGTGCTCGTGCCGCCGTTCGTTATAGGCGTCTTGACGGGCTTCACTTTGCTGATGCTGCAGCAGTCACTGTCACCACGCATTCCGATATCATTTGACAGGGTAGAAACAGCAACGGTTCAGAACGAACATACGCCGATCGCGCCGGTTCGCAGTGAATCTTTAACCTCGTTTGAGGAGATCGTACCGTTTCGTTACAACACGAGCGCTGTATTAGTGGACGGAAAGCTGAACGTACACTTGGTGGCTCACTCGCACGACGATCTCGGTTGGCTGAAAACCATTGATCAGTATTACGTGAGTACGGACTACGAAAAATGCCAGAGATTGAGAGATTGAAGAATCGGATCGAATTCTGCGTTACTCTCTGTCAGGAGTCCTCACTGCAGCTTGAACTCGTCCGCTGTCCTCGCTGCTACAGCATTGTTCCCCGAAAATGTTGGAAATAGATTTCAAATGGATCTTCAAGGCCTCCCAGCCGGGCTGCGCTTCCGTAGGGAATTCGATAAGGGGCTTCTGTGTTTGGCGGAACATCAGTCTTTGAAGTTCGGAGAGCCGCATATTAAGTTCGTGACGTGAAATCATGGGCGTGGTTTGTATGACGTGGGTCCGTGTAGTCAGTTCACGCTGACAAGCGGAGATGACGAAAGTCTGACAAATGCTAACCTTCATCCGCACCCTGTTTCTGTTTCGTCGTACATCACTGCAGGTCGACCCGGTACAGTACATCATTGAGACCGTCGTTGACCAGCTTTCAGACAATCCTGACCGTAGATTCATTCAAGTCGAGCAGGTGAGAGCATCGTCTGGACCTAGTAATAGGTTCAATGTGGCCTTACGTTTGCACGGTAGTACCAAGTGCTCCGTACCTCTACTGCTAAATCCTAAGTGGAAGCATATTACAAGTCGCACCACTTATCTGTATTTCTGCAGGGTTTTTTCTATCGTTGGTGGGAACGCCAGCACGAACCAATGCGGGATAAAGTACGGAAGCTGGTGGCTTCTGGCCGATTGGAGTTCATGTGAGTCAGCCCATGCCTTGATGTAGACCGGGATTCATGATGGAGTATGCCACCTTAGCTTGAGGTGCATACATCGTACCACCTCATCCACTCCACCCCACCCCATGCCACGGCAGCGCATGGGCATGGCAGTGAGTGCCAGCATGATGGAGTATGCCACATTCGCCGGCGGCGCATACATCTTCCAACCCTCCAAGCCAGCCATGCCCATCACCTCCACCAACGCCACCTACCAGGTCAGTCAGTGGACGTGTGGGTCACAACAAGCGCCAAGGTGCACGCAGCATGGCTCTCACACTCCACTGATAGAACCAGTGCCTTGAGTCTCCACTGGTAGAACCAGTGCCTTGAGTCGTTCAAGTCACAGCAGGTGCATACATCTGAGTCGCTTTTGAGAATTCTCAAGAGCGACATCTTCCAGCCCACCAAGCCAGCCACGCCCGTCACCACCAAGCCAGCCACGCCCGTCACCACCACCACGAATAGCACTCACCAGGTCAGTGGGCGGGAGGGTGGGTCACGACTCAGAACCACCACCATGACGCAGCATGCCTCTCGCAGGGCAGTGGTGGTGCCAGTGGCAGTGTCTTGAGAATGAAAAGGTCAGAGGAGGTGGTGTGTGCACCGCAGCGCATGGGCATGTACGTGATGCACCATAGTGCGACATGCTTGTGATGCTTCTCCTGCTGCACCGGTGCTGACTGTGCCTTCAGTGTAGAATGGCTCTTGATGGCTGGGGTAGGTGGGTGCTCTCATGGGTGCGTGCGTGCATGGGTGGGTGGGTGGGTGGGTGGGTGGGTGGGTGGGTGGAGTGAAGCCGCTTTACAGCACCAGGCCTTTGATTTCCATGAGATTTTTGTTCTGCTCTGCTGACGTGGCACAGGTGCCCATTCACATCCAGCGTGGACCAATCGTGGAGGAGTTCAGCCGCCAGATCACTCCATGGATCTCTGAGGTGAGTGCACTTCCTTCACCTCCTTCTCCTCCACCTCCTTGAGTATGCAGGGCACTTTTCAGAAACATAAACCCGCAACTTCCTGCAGTGGTGCATAAATGGATTCCCTTTTTGTTACCTCGCCCTACCCACTGCAACGTGCTTCCACTGCCTCATTGCATCCTCCCGCTGCTTGCGTCTCTGCCGCTCTGCACCGCTCCCAACTCCCAGGTCTTCAGAGTGTATCCAGGGGGGGACTACGCTGAGCTGCACTATTCCGTGAGTGCTCTCTGATTCTTGCACACCCTGGTTTCCAGAATCCGCATGAACCGACTCTTCATTTCAGTCGTCTCACAAGACATTGCCTGGGCCAACCGGCTATGGTCTGACAAGACGTTGCTTGGGCCAGATGGATCCCTGCCCCCCTGGGGTGGCAACCAGACCAGAGGTGGTGGTGTTTCGCCTCACCACTGCTTGTGAAGCCATTTCCACGCGATGGAAAAGGAATGCGCTGCTCGTTCACATCAGCCTGTGCTGTTCATTGCTGTGTGCGTGCGTGCGTGCGTGTGTGTGTGATGACCAGGTGGGTCCGCTGCCCGCCAAGCAACCCAACCACGAGGTGGTGACTCGCTTCGTGTCGCCCATCAACAGCAGCAAGGCCTTCTACTCCGACTCCAATGGCCGCAGCTACCTCAAGCGGGTGAGACGTTGTTTGTTGTTTGTTGTGTACTCACACAGTCCGTGTTGGCGCCTGGAAGCTCTCTTCAATGCGCCCATCAACAGCAGCAAGGCCTTCTACTCCGACTCCAATGGCCGCAGCTACCTCAAGCGGGTGAGACGTTGTTTGTTGTTTGTTGTGTACACACACAGTCTGTGTTGGCGCCTGGAAGCTCTCTTCAATGCGCCCATCAACAGCAGCAAGGCCTTCTACTCCGACTCCAATGGCCGCAGCTACCTCAAGCGGGTGAGAGGGTGTTTGTTGCGCTCGCATGAGTGTACACTACACGGTCATTGCTTGCTGCTGCCTGGCAACTCGACACGCTTCACTGCTCCCATTGACAGCAGCACAACCCGCTATTCTGAATCCAACAGCCAGAGCTACATCATGCGGATGACTTTCGTGGATAATCAAAAGTGACTTTCCATAGCCTGAGCTGCAACAAGCGGGTGAGAGAGGTTGCAGATCTGGGTTTCTGACAGGCTACCGTTGACAGGAGGAGCTCTTTTCACGCAGTGGGGTGGGTGGTTGATCGCCACGTGTATGAAGTAATGTTTTGAGATGTCTCAAAGCTATATCAAGTGGGTGAGAGAGGCTGTAGATTTGGGATCCTGACAGGCTACTGATGACAAGAGGAGCTCTTTTCACACAGTGGGGTGGGTGGTTGATCGCTTCCCTCCTCGTGACAACAGCAGCAGCACTGGTCACCCTGATTCAAGTGGCGGAGTCACATCAAGCGGGGTAGAGGGTGTTGCCTTCACGGCTCCCATCCACAGCAGCAAGACAAATGCCATTGCCAAGTGGCAAATGCTCCTATGGACGTGCCCAATATACCGCCTATAAGGTGACTTTTGAGTCGACTCAAAAGTCACCAGGTGGCAAATGCTCCTATGGACGTGCCCAACATACCACCTACATCAGCCCAGCATCCCACACACCATTCCACCATCCCCACCATCCTCACCATCCCCACCATCCCCACCATCCCCACCATCCCCACCATCCCACCATCCCCACCATCCCCACCATCCCCACCATCCCCACCATCCCCACCATCCCACCTTCCCCACCATCCCCACCATCCCCACCATCCCACCATCCTCACCATCCTCACCATCCACACCATCCCCACCATCCCCACCATCCCCACCACCACCACCACCACCACCACCACCACCACCACCACCACCACCACCACCACCACCACCACCACCACCACCACCACCACCACCACCACCACCACCACCACCACCACCACCACCACCACCACCACCACCACCACCACCCCGCGTTCAGGTGGTAGACTACTGCTCTGACTTTTGAGTCGATTTCAAATTCATCCCATCATCCCCACCACCCCGCACGCATTCAGGTGGTGGACTACCGGTCTGACTGGGACCTCAATGTCACCGACCCCATTCATACCCTCTCCCTTCACCATGCTGTCTCCATTCACCACCCAACACCCCCACCACACCACCCCACCATCGCATGTTCAGGTGGTGGACTACCGGTCTGACTGGGACCTCAATGTCACCGACCCCATTCATACCCTCTCCCTTCACCATGCTGTCTCCATTCACCACCCAACACCCCCACCACACCACCCCACCATCGCATGTTCAGGTGGTGGACTACCGGTCTGACTGGGACCTCAATGTCACCGACCCCATCGCAGGGAACTACTACCCGGTGAGTCAACGCAAGTCAACAGAGTCAGGACAGTCAATCACAGTCAACTAGAGGCAGCAGAGTCAACCAGAGTCAACTCAAGGCAAGAATCAGTGCACCTGGGAGTGGTCCTGTCTATGAATGACGCAATCGCATTGGCAAGTCAATAGGAACAAGAGTCTTCTCTTTTTGTTTCCCCTCCGAGCCGTCGTGCACCCATCCTTCTGTTGATTTGCCTTCTTCCATCATCCCTTGCTCTCCACTCCACTCCAGCTTACGGTCGGGGCTTTCATAAAGGACAAAGAAGCCCAGTTGTCCGTGCTTGTGGACCGGGCGGCAGGCGCTGCCAGCCTGGCATCCGGCCAGATAGAGGTCATGCTACACAGGTGAGGTCACTGTAGCATCTCTGTAGCACAGGAGAGGGTACTGTAGCACGAGTGAGGGTACTGTAGCACGAGTGAGGGTACTGTAGCACGAGTGAGGGTACTGTAGCACGAGTGAGGGTACTGTAGCACGAGTGAGGGTACTGTAGCACGAGTGAGGGTGCTGTAGCACGAGTGAGGGTACTGTAGCACGAGTGAGGGTACTGTAGCACGAGTGAGGGTACTGTAGCACGAGTGAGAGTGCTGTAGCACGAGTGAGGGTACTGTAGCACGAGTGAGGGTACTGTAGCACGAGTGAGGGTACTGTAGCACGAGTGAGGGTGCTGTAGCACGAGTGAGGGTACTGTAGCACGAGTGAGGGTGCTGTAGCACGAGTGAGGGTACTGTAGCACAAGTGAGGGTGCTGTAGCACGAGTGAGGGTACTGTAGCACGAGTGAGGGTGCTGTAGCACGAGTGAGGGTACTGTAGCACGAGTGAGGGTGCTGTAGCACGAGTAAGGGTACTGTAGCGTAGGTAAGCCTGTTAGAAAGAAAAGAATGATGGAAGAGTGATTATTCTATTAGAGAATCACAGAAATACACAGGTGAGAAAAACGGGGAGGAGGGGGGGAGGAGGGGGGGAGGAGGGGAGGGGCGGGGAAAGGATACTTTGGCCAACATTATTGGCCCCCACCAATAGGTTGATTGGGAAATTATGGCGGGGGCCGATATTTTTTGTAAGGGTGTGCCAAGATTATTGCGTCTCCAGTAATCTCCCAATCCAACCTTTGGGGGCCAAACGATTGGGCCAAGGTCAGACACTCAACCCCACCTAGGGTAAACCCTGTATTGTGCTCCCACCAGTAGTTTGAGCAGAATGATGGTACTGTGGCACAGTGATGGTACTGTAGCACAGTGATGGTACTGTAGCACAGGGGGTGCATGCATGTATTCATGGAAAGTTGCGTGTTGGTTACAGCTGCTACACCAATCCTGGTTTGATGTGCTGCAAAAACAAAATGCATATATATATATATATATATATATATATAAATATCACACACTCTTCCATCACTGTCTTACCAACCTTGACATCCATCTTTCCTCATCTCCCTGCCTCTCCCCACATCTTCCCCCGCCCAGCCTGCTACCGACTGGGCTAAAAGGGCATGTTTGTAGGGTGGGTAGCACACCCATAACCCCCCAGGCCGCACCTGTAGCCCTCCCACACTCAACCGGGAACGATCCCAGTGCCCCACCAACACCCCCATCCCCTCCCCCGCTCACATGCCACCAGGAAGCTGAGTTCGCTGGATGGCAAGGGCGTGGGGGAACTGCTGCAGGAGAGCAAAGCACGTCTGTCACACCCTTGTGACTCGTCACACCCTTGTGACCCATCTTCCCCCATCTCTCCCATCCCCTCCCCCACTCACATGCCACCAGGAAGCTGAGTTCGCTGGATGGCAAGGGCGTGGGGGAACCGCTGCAGGAGAGAATCGCACTGGGCAACAGGACCCGCTCCCTCACCGTGAGTGCTCCACGTAACAACCTCATTTCACGTTTTCACGTACAGCCGTCCTCTTGCGGCCACAGCTGGACGGTGGGGGAGCCGCGCAGAAAAGAATCGCACTGGGAAACAGGACACGCTCCCTCACCGTGAGTGCCTCGTGTGTTTCGGTGACTTCTGAGTCGACTCAAATT
Source organism: Closterium sp. NIES-65 (assembly GCA_948144175.1). Lineage (NCBI taxonomy): Eukaryota > Viridiplantae > Streptophyta > Zygnematophyceae > Desmidiales > Closteriaceae > Closterium > Closterium sp. NIES-65. Next base: position 213,926 of record CANXME010002590.1, on the reverse strand, counting down.
CACAAGTCACCTCCTGTGAGTCGACTCAAGGGGGTGGGGGAACCACTACGAAAGAGCTTCACACCGGGCAACAGGACCCGCTCCCTCACCGTGAGTGCTTCTTTCAGTTATTTCTCTGTAATCTTTCAAGGGCCCATTACTCATGTACGTCTGTGGCCCCACCCCTGCCATATTTCCTTCCTTCCATTCAAGTCACAACCCTTCCTCCAAACCTCCACCCCTCCCTCCCCTCCATCTCCCAATGCTTCTGCCTGATACCCACTCCTCAACATCCCCCCCTCCTCCTCGCCCACTTCACCCTCTTTCTCCGCCCAATACCATGTACGACCAACCGTCTCTCCCCTGCCCTGCAGTTACCAGAATCTTGGCGCTTAGAATCAATCAAACTGCACACTGGGCACCACCGAGAACGTTTAAAGCGAGCACTCTCCACCTCTTGAACCCTCCAGCAACCATCGCTCCCTCCTCTGCCGTGCACGTTGTGGGCTCGCTGCACACAGCCGCGCATAGCCCCACTTCAGCTGGCCGTCACTGTTAGCCCTTCAGAACGCCCCCATCCTCCAACAACCATCTCGAATGGTCCTTGCATTGATTAAGGGGTGGTACAATGGAAGATGCAAACACATGCAACAACCATCTCTCTCTCTCCTCCGTCCTGCAGGCTGTGGGCTCCCTGCGCTTTGGGCTGCCCACACAGCCCATTTCAGCTTGTCCTACCTGGTGCAGACTATCCCCTTTCAATCTCTCGTACCCTCGAACAACTGACTCTCCTCCACCCTCCCAGCAACAACCATCTGTCTCCTGCCCGGCAGGTTGTGGGCTCTCTGTGCTTTGGGCTGCATCTTGAAACAGGCTCTGACGAAAGAGCAGGGGAGCACGAACGAAGGGGAGCAAGGGGGCCGCTCATCGCCCCACTTCAGCTTGTCTTACCTCGTTTGGGCTAAGCCCTACCAATTTCCCCCCACCCTCCAACAACTGTCTCTCCCATGCCCGGCAGGTTGTGGGCTTGCTGCGCTTTGGGCTGCATCTTAACACAGGCTCTGAAGAAAGAGCAGGGGAGCACGAAGGGGAGCAAGGGGAAGAGCGTGTGGGGTTGGGGCAGGGAAGCGAGTGGAGGAGGCAGCACGCACAGCGCCTCCTAACCCCTCTGCAGCTCTCGTTTGCGGTTGAAGTGAGCCCTTTCCATGCTCCTCCCTCTCTTTCTCTTCGCAAGTTTTCAATTGCATGTCACAGCACATGCACGCAGCACATGCACCCGGCACATGCACGCAGCGGCTCATCATAGCCCCTCTCCGGCTCGCCTTTGCCGTTGAAGTGAGCCCTCGCCATCTCTCACTCAGTGACCTCCTTCCCGCCAACCCTCTGCCTCTCCTTGATGATTCTTGCCCTTCCCATGTGCTCCCTCTCGCGCTCCTCTGCTTCCCTTGCAAACCATCTTGCTCCACCGTCAACCTTCCATCCACTCGAACCTCTCTCCATCCATCCCAACCCCGCCCTCTCTCTTCTCTGACTCCTGCAGACTCAGCAGTCCATCAGGGCAGCACAAGGCAGCTACACGTGGCACTACTCCCTCTCCCAGCCATCATCCACATCAGCATCCTCCACGTCAGCATCCTCCACGTCATCCAGCAAGCCTAACAGTGCTTCATCCTACTCGGTTCCTCCCAATGTTGCTGTCATCACGATGCAGGTAACAATCATCGTGCATGCAGGCAAGCACTGTGTTGTGTTGTAAGAGGCGCCTTGACATCACTGTGTATCATCCGTACTTAACACTGTTGAGACGCGTCAACATTCGTGCTGCACACATTAATCTTCCACTATTTATTATCGCTTCACCTACCTTTCGCTAACGATAATCTAGGCACTTCAGCAAATAATCGTCCACTCCACTCCATCACTCCTCTGCCCTCCCTTCTTCAACCTCCCACACCACTTATAGTTGATCCTTCATCCATCAGCACCCCCATGTTCTCACCACCAGCATACGTGGAGGAGCTTTGAGAACGCTGTGTTGTATGCTCCATCAGAATGCTGTGCTGTGCCATGCCGTGCTGTGCTGTGCTGCAATGCTACTAGTTGTTCCGTTTATCTCAAACGCGCTTGTGCCACTGTCACATGTGCAGGAGCTCTCACCAAGCACGGTTGTCTTGAGACTAGCTCACCTGTATCAAGTGAGTCCCACACTCACTCCCTCTCACTCATTCTCTCCTCACTCACACCTCTTCCCTCACACACTCCTCGTCCGCACTCGCGCTCCTCCCTCTCTCACACCCCTGCCTCACTAGTGCCCTTTACTCACTCAAATCCCCCCCCAGTCGGCCTTCCATCCATCCTGCCCTGCCGTACTGCACCGCTTCCAATCCTCTCAAAATCTCACCGTCCTCTCCTCTGCATTGCACTGCACCACTTGCACTCCACTCCCCACTTACACTCTACACACGCCCTCATACCTCCCTCACCATTGTACTGCCCTTGTATTCCTCCTTTCCGCCAAGATTTCATTCTCAATAATACCTCCCTCGAACTCGGCAAGGCCTCCTGGTTTCAGGAGACCCAAAGCCCACCTCCTTCACTGCCTTATGTGTGTCTGCTTCCCTGTCTCATCTGCTTCCCTGTCTCATCTGCTTCCCTGTCTCATCGGCCTCCCCCTCCCTGCCCCATCTGCAACTGCAGCCCGGGGAGCATGCTGCCTGGTCGCGTCCAGCTCAAGTGGACCTCCGAAGATTGTTTGCAGCAAAACAGGTAGATAGTCTGGTTGCCCTACCTTTTCAACAGGTAGATAGTCTGGTCGCCCTACCTTTTCAACAGCTCTAACACGCTCTTGGTTTAAAACCCTTAATAGTCGCCTCTTTGTGACATGTAACTGGTCACCCTACCTGCGTTCTGACTTGCTCTCAAACCCTCTCTCGCACACACCTCTTCACACACCGCTTAGTGATTCAACCATAGCTGCGTGCATACATAATATTTTGTGAGTGAGCTGACCAGGAATCATACAGCAGTCAATCTCAGAAACCCCTAGAATGCTAGCTTCAAATTTCAACCCTACTATCCAGCCTCAGAGCGTGTAATTGCTTTCCATCCCTTACCAAGATCACACCCATCTCATCCCCCCCATGTTACTTCCCTTACTGTCACATTCCCACCCACCCCTAGCAGATACATGAGGTGACAGAACTGAGTCTGATGGCCAATCAGAAACAAGCAGACATGCGACAGCCTCTTTCCTGGCGAGTGGAGGGCGAGGAGGGAGTTGAGGGAGCAGGTGATGAAAATAGGTCGGCTCGAGAATCGTTCGTTGATCCTGCTTCTCTGGTTGTGGAGTTGGGGCCTGCAGAAATTCGCACATTTTCAATCCGGCTGCAAGGTAGTACATGAGTATTTAGTCGAAAAAATCTTGTGTACCATATCAATTGAAATATCATGTTGCATTGCGCTCTACTTTGCCTTTGTGCTTTCAAAGGGCCCTCTACCATGTCTATTATTGTGGCTATTTCGTACCGCATAATCAAGCATCACGTTGTTTCGTTGCTTCGAAATTATGGGAGGCGCCGCATCCATCTGCCGTCAAACGGAGCATGTGTCACTCCTGCGAACTCGCTCTCGTTCAGATCCGCTAGAGCACCTGAGTAAGCCCTACTTGTTCGCTGAGCGAGCCAGCCTAAGCAAATGAGTGCATCACGGGCATAAGATTATCCTCTCAATCCTCACAGTGGTCCCGCTTCCGCAATATTCCCTTCCCGCACGCTCCTCGGTTTCTTCCCTATCCGCTGAGGAGCGGGATGAGTTGTATCAACAGCTAAGGATCATTCAGAAGCATAGAGGTTGCAAGGAGAACTGTTAAATGCTCGAGATATCTTATTGAAGGCAAGTGACTGAACACCCTCACCGTGCTGTTCCTGGGTCCTTTCCAGTGCCCTAGACATCAGACTTTGGAGTCTGAATCAGAGTCCGTCCAGACTTTTTTTTTGTACCTACCGTAGTCTGAACTCAAAGAAATTATTTATGTACCTTGTCTGATTTTCCATAGTTTTTTCTTATGAGTTGTCTGAGATTTCAGCCTAATTTTACCATCATCGCCCGGATATAAGACATGTATGTCTTATCTCATACATAAAAAAAATATGTCTTATAAATGGACAAAAATCCGTTTAGAAGATACTTGCTCGTTATACATTTGCCATTTGCCCCTACACACAAATAGGTGTCTTATAATGAGGCTACCCCGTTTATAAGAGACACCCGTATAATAGACAACCCCTGTCTACTATTCAACACTGTCTTATACCCGGGTGATGACGGTACTAGGGTAGGCTAAGCTTCAGACTTGTATCAGGGGTACACTCTGCGCGCTTATTGGAGCAAAGTTTCCTGGAAGTTTCCTTCAGATATGCCCACTTCTGAGATGGCAGTGGAGTGCCAGGACATGAGCAATGCTCACTTCGACAGCTGGGACATCCAAATACATTCGTTTGTCGAGAATATCTTCCAGTTTCGCTGAGGAAATGGTTGCGTGATTACGAGATTTCTAAAGACAAAATCTCGTCACATGTAAGTTATCGCTAATGTATTGTAAAGAATAGGCGACTTTGATGCTGATTCGCTGTAAAAACATCTGCAGCACGCACTGGTGTAAATTGCGAAGTTCCTGATTCGTACTGAAAGTTTCGTGTGGCATTGTCTGATCCTCACATGCCACGCCAAGCAACAGTTTCTGCCTGCTGCCAGCTCAGCTGCGTGGCACTTGGCCTATTTGATACAGATCGGGTGAACGATCGAATCGCTTGAAAAGCAAATCTAAAACGGACAAAATCGGCACACATGCAAGAAAATGGGTACAGAACGGTAATCACACACACGACAAAACGAAATGAGATCAGCAGAGCAGAAACAACCATGCGCTGCACGTGACAAAAACACTGGAACGCCGCCGATATGAGCAGAGGCGATGCACGAGCACGAGCACGTTGCCTGATGCGTTGGTATGGTAGGCTGTAATCAGCCTCAATGCTATTATAACTGCTTTTACGAAACTGCATGAACATCTTAAAATTTGAAGTAACTTTGACGGTTCAGACAAAAAAAATCGTGTTTGTCTGAATTTTCACACTAAAATTTTGAGGCACCTCTGACAGACAGAGTTCCAGGAGGGGTGTACTGTGAGGCCTCAGACTACCTCAAAACGAATCTAGGGGCCTGGTCCTTTCCCCTTAATTTATCCTTCTCCTCCCGAGAGTTTCCTGCCATTGCAGAATGGCTTCTTACTGCTCCTTCCACATTATCCTTTATGTGGAAGTAAGCGGTAGGATTATGAGCCTTAGCTAGGAGAGTCCTAGCTAGGCAAGAGATAGTTTAGGCAAAGAAGAGGATTTTCACTAGCAGGAATGAGGATACAAATAGCAAACCATAGAAGGGTTGTACTCGCTATAGAGCACCCACTAAAGGCTATAGCATAACATTCTGACACTTTACCCCTCAAGTTATGCATGAATCTGTGAGAGGACTCAACAGCGTGTCAGCGGAGGGAATACCACAGCTCCTAGCCATCACATTCAGTCTATGGTGGAGCTAAAAGACGAGGATTTGGTGGAAACGGATTGAAGCCCAAGCTAGGGGAGCTTGTGAGGCTGCTGCATGAAACAAATAGTTTTGTCGCAAATTCTTGCATGCAGGACCAAATATAACTTGAGGACATGGACACAAGGAAAGATTTTGGCGATTGATCGTGCAATATCGAACACCGGCATCGGCGGGAGGGAGTGTCAATGCCTGATATATAAAACTGTACAGGATTTTGGACAGGTCGATGTAGTATAATGGTCAGTATCTCCGCCTGTCACGCAGAAGATCCGGGTTCGATCCCCGGCATCGGCGCTTTTGCTTTTAGCTACCCCTGCTTGATATCTAAGTTCCCTTTCTCATTTCACACACTGTTTTTATTTTACTTGTTTTTTGTTTGCATCTTTCATTCTACACCGTAGCACTCTACCGCAGCTGTTAGTATCGGAAGAAGACATTGCATGCAGGCTGGTTGGCCTTTTTCTCGATCCAAAAGCTCACGCCAGCGCGCCAAGCAGCCAGGTTTGAACTTCGATCACCAAAAAAGCTCGAGCAGGCGCACTCACAATGGATCCTTGCATGCGTCGCCTCCAGCAGCCTTGGGCCCGCCTTTGGCTCCTAGATTCTGGTCACACTGCGTTTGTTGAAACAGCAAGCCACGTGTCGTTTGTCTCAGCGCATAGTTTTCTGCTCCCTTCTGCGGTTTTATCTCCTCCGTTTGTTCCATCAACGCCGTCCCTCAGTCGCTCGTCGTCCCTCCGGTTACGATCGATGTACCGTACGTCGCGAGTCCTTTGTGGGACTCGTGTAATGGTTTTTTCAGCTCGCCGGTTCCGTTGACCATGCAACCACCTTATCGCCTTCCCTGAACTTCTTTCGCCGTACCTTGTAACCAGATTTACTACGAGGTTCCTTGGTAATGGACTGATCAATCACCCCATCGACCCACTTCCTGATGAAGTATCCTCTTCGGTTCTCGAGGCTCATTGTATATCAGCATCGCGTTAAAACCGGAGTCTCAAGTATCCCGAGGTTGCCTCATCCTTCCTACCTTTGGTTGGGTCACAAAGTCCAACCAAGCTTCCTACCTTTGGTTTTGTCACTAAGTCCAACCATCCTTCCTACCTTTGAAACCTGTGGACCCTGGGTTTTAAATACTCTGATAGTTCAGGGTTGATAGTTTTTACATTCTGCACGGCCACTACTCAAGCAGATCACGCACGGCAAATCAACTGAAGGAGGTACTGAGTGATGTTTTATCTAGAGGCACTGAAGGGGATGCTGTATGTACGATTGGTTGTACATTCTTTCCGCGATTGGCTGGAACATGTAATCCTATGTCAAGCGACAATTAGAAGCTGCCAGTGAAACACGACAACTATGCAATCAGATTCAGCATCAGACTTGCCTATGTGCTCATTTTCTCCCCCGCTCCTCGTTGTGCGTGCAGCTTGAAGCAGCCATGGCATGGAGCAATTACGAGTTGAATGCTTTCGAGGGGAAAGTGAAGCACTGTCTGCGGATCAGGAATCAGCCAGATAATGGTCAGTGGACGGACGAAGAGAAAGTTAAGTGAGTGGGGTGAAAGCGGTTGCTCATCAACCTGGAGCCCGAGTGTTGTTCGATCTAAGTACTTTCTTTTCTACCTCATTGTTCAGGCAAAGTGTCTCAGAAGCAGTGCTGCAAAACATCAAATTTACAGTGCTGCGAGCATACAAGCTATTTTGCCTCTTCAGTGATGTTTTTTAACCATTGTTGCTTTGAGTGAGCACTTCATTACCAAATTATTCACCCTTTTTATTTCTATCCGTCCATGCTTCTCTTCTCAACAGAGTTAACTCACCTGCTGGAAGAAGCGCTGCACAAGCTGCGGGGTCAGCAGATTCAAGTTCTGAATTTGCGCAAAAACTTGAATGCCATGCATGCAGAAAATTCTGATTTGGTCACACGGATGAGGTGGTTTGAGCTCATGGAAGCTAGACTGAGAGAGCATGCACACCTGGTGAGTAGGGTAAGCGAGTATGAGGTTAGGCTGGAAGAGTACGTGAGTGGAATCTGAACGTATGAGAAGCTACAGAGCAGGGTTAGAGAGAATGTATGACGGTAGGGTGAAAGAGTACGAGAGAGAAACAGAGAAATTGGGGAGTAAGTTCAAGATGTTGAGCAACTGGAAAGTAGGGTCAGGGAGAACGAGAGTGTAAATAGTAGATTTAGAGAATACGAGAAACTGGAGAGTAGGGCTAGTGAGCATGATAAACCAGAGAGAAGTGTTAGAGAGTATGGAAACCTGGAGAATAGGGTTAGAGAGTATATGAAACTGGAGAGTAGGGTTTGAGAAGGTATGAGATACTGGATGCAAAGGCGAAGGGAGGACATTGAGAATCTGGCAGCGAGAACAAGGGAAGTAAGACACCTGGAAGCAAGGGTAACATTTTGTGTTTGAGCAGGGAGTACGGGGGTCACACTTTGTGGTGGCCAGACTTCAGCAGGAGAATGTGTGTCTGGAGAAGAAGGTTGAAGAAGCTGGGCCGCTGGAGAAGATGGTGCAAGATTTGAGGAAAGAGCTAGATGAGGTAGGGTGGGAAAATTTGTGTATGATTTTGTAGGCATGCATGTTTGGGAGCTGGGAGCATGCACAGTTTGTTGCATGTTCATATGGTAGTTGTTATTCTGTACAAAGAGCCAACTCGTGATCTCATCTATTGTCCTGGAGCTTGAGACTCTGGTCTTTTTCTTTTCTTTTAAACAATCTTTGCAGGTGACACAGCAGCGCAACGGGCTGCGGCAGCAGCTGAGGAATACACAGGAGCACAGAGGGAGGCTGAGTCAACAAATCATAGAAGCTCAAGATATTTCCCTTCAGGCAAGTGATAATAGCACCTCTCCAACTTTCCTGCCCCCATCTCCACCAAAACAGTTGGCGATTCCGTTCCATGCTGTGTTGCCATTCTTTGCAGTTATGCTCAAGTGGTCTTTTTTTTTTTCAGCTGCATTAAGGAGTGGCATGGCTGCTGAAGGAGGCGGGGTTGGGGGTGGGGAGGGGGAGGGGGGGAGAGGGGTTAGCAACGTGTGTTATATTGAGGAAACCTATTTATGACTTGTTTGCTTCATGTGCCCCTCAGGTTCTGCGTGACTGCGTGAGAAAAATCGACAGAGTTCCGGCACAAGGAGTGCAGCAGCTGGTGCGAGCAATAAACGTTCATATTCAGCCTGTGTTGGAGAAAGAAAGGGAGGATATCATAGAAGTCACTCCAGAGCCCAAGATATGTGAGATTGTGCGGCTTCTGATCAAGATCATTAGGACACTGCTCTGCTTGCTGCTCTGCCCAAGTTGGCCAGACTGCCTGTGCCATTGCCAGACTAGATAGACTTTCCCATGGTATTGGAGGGAGTCCTTGCTTGAGAATCTGTAACAGCATATTGGTAGTGTACATTATGATTAATAATAATTGTTGTGTTATTTGACTGCAATGATCATAAGCTGCATGCAACGGCCAGACCCATCACATCCATCTAGGATACGCTCTTTATGTTGGAGTAACAAATGCATGGTGAAATAGTCTTGTGGAGTGGAAGCCCACGACCTGAATTACAACACTGAGGCTCCAGACCAGAACCTCAGGTTACTGAATGTTTGTCTGCAAAACCGAAGCAGAAGTTCGAGTGCAGGTGATTGCAGTACCCACACAAGAGGGAGCTTCGGGCTGTGGGTATGTATACCTTTGAAATTGCAATTCAGGGTGTGTGAGCACTGGCAACTGCACAGGGGAACAGCGAGCGAGTGGGGGGAAAAGGGGTTGAGCGAAGGGGGAAAGAGAGTGAGCAGGGGGGAATGAGGGGCGGGAACAGGGGGTAAGAGAGTGAGCGGGCCTGGGGGAGAGAGGTGAACAAGGGGGTTACGAGAGTGAGGCGGAGGGAGGAGCGGACAGGGCACAGGGAGGAGAGGACAGGACACAGGGAGGTGAGAACAGGACACGGGGAGGAGAGAACAGGACGCAGGGAGGAGAGAACAGGACGCAGGGAGGGGAGAACAGGACACAGGGAGGAGATAACAGGACACAGGGAGGAGAGAACATACCACAGGAAGGAGATAACAGGACACAGGGAGGAGAGAACAGGACACAGGGAGGAGAGAACAGGACACAGGGAGGAAAGAACAGGACGCAGGGAGGAGAGAACACGACGCAGGGAGGGGAGAACAGACCACAGGGAGGAGATAACAGGACACAGGGAGGAGAGAACAGGACACAGGGAGGAGAGAACAGGACGCAGGGAGGAAAGAACAGGACGCAGGGAGGGGAGAACAGGGCACAGGGAGGAGAGAACAGGACACAGGGAGGAGATAACATACCACAGGGAGAAGAGAACAGGACACAGGGAGGAGAGAACAGGACAAAGGGAGGGGAGAACATACCAAAGGGATGAGAGAACAGGACACAGGGAGGAGAGAACAGGACGAAGGGAGGGGAGAACAGGACACAGGGAGGAGATAACAGGACACAGGGAGGAGAGAACATACCACAGGAAGGAGATAACAGGACACAGGGAGGAGAGAACAGGACACAGGGAGGAGAGAACAGGACACAGGGAGGAAAGAACAGGACGCAGGGAGGAGAGAACACGACGCAGGGAGGGGAGAACAGACCACAGGGAGGAGATAACAGGACACAGGGAGGGGAGAACAGGACACAGGGAGGAGAGAACAGGACGCAGGGAGGGGAGAACAGGACACAGGGTGGAGAGGACAGGACACAAGGAGGCGCAAACTGGGTACAGGTTACCTGGCACTGAGGAGATAGGATTTAAAGGGGAAAAAAAACATTGAGCGGTGGAAGGGAGGAATAACATGAATGGAAAGAGCGATGTGCGAATTGGTATGAGGGGGTGGGCGAAAAGTAATAGGGCGATTTGTCGGGGGGAGTGAGCAGGGGGGCGTTTTTTTTTTTTGCAGAATTGGGAGGATGAGATGGAGGGGGGAATGCGAGTGAGATGGAATGGAGGTGAGGGAGGTAAGGAGAACAGACGACGGCGAAAGAGGAAGGAAGGGGGAAGGGGGAAGGGAGGAGGGGGAAAGGGGGCGAGAATGAGGAAATGAGCCCAGAGTAACTCTCGCGCTCTGCCACTGTAGTACTTTACGATTCAAGTTGTCGTCACCAGCCCGAGTCGTCAGTGAGAGTCACAAGAGACTGCGCAGCCAAAAAAGGCGTCCGTTTGGCAAGTAGAGATTGTTGTTCGGAGCAATAACTACGATTCCGTAATCGCTCAAACATGCTTTCGGACCTCTTCTCGCGGCTGCAAGAAACCACAAACATTCGAAAAAAACATGGTTGCAGATTCCTACCTGGAGGTAACCCTTGGGGTTGCTTTGGGGGAAGGCTTCGGAAGGTATGTCTCAGGACGCTGGTCAGGATGCCTTTCGAGCAGACCGCGCGCTCAACTCCCCCAGAAGTGTCGGAACCAATCGTCGAGAAACATTTTTATGGTTCGGAAACTTACGCGATTGGCCGTTGGCTTGAAAAAATTCGTTTGGCAATTTCGTTCATTTGACTTCCAACTCTGTTGGAATTGATCCCATTGGCCAATGTTCGCGTCGCGTCGAGCAATAGATTGGATATGTTTCAGATACACTTAGCGCATAGTGTACAGACATTATGGCAGTATTGTCAGTAGATCTGCACTGTGGATGCCCGATTGATCCTGGAGAGGGATACAGGCGCGTTCGCCTGGGGGGTTATGGGCGCACTGATCCGCTACTGAAACAAGCCCTTTTATCCCAATGGTCTAGTGGTTGGGATTCTGACATGGTATCAGAGCCGTCTCGGGTTCGATTCCCGGTGTATGCACATGTAGGCCGTTGCCGCTGTGCTTAGTCCTGGGCCTCCCAGTGTGGGGGGGTGTCAGTAGATCTGCACTGTGGATGCCCGATTGATCCTGGAGAGGGTTGTCAGAATGCTATATAGCTTATACATTTGTGTAGGCCATAGTGGGGTATCCCATAGGGGGTACAACCCAATTAGGGTTAGTACTTGTACTCACTCATTTCATAGTTGATTCATTCTCGTTTCAATTCTCACATGGTATCGAGCAGGTTCCCTCGTGGGAACTGTTCCTTAGGCCCTACTACTGCTTCCGCTGCTACTCGATCTGTCGCACGCCCCGCGGCGTGCGGCGCGGCGATTTTCTTTCTGGCGCGCGCCCCGAGGCGCGCGACCCCGCCTCTTTTGTCGCGGCCCCGCCCCTTGTCGCGGCCCCGCCCTACGTCGCGGCCCCGCGCTACGTCGCGGCCCCGCCCTACGTCGCGGCCCCGCCCTACGTCGCGGCCCTGCCCCTCGTCGCGGCCCCGCCACCTCTCGTCGCGGCCCCGCCATCTCTAGTCGCGGCCCCGCCACTCTCGTCGCGGCCCCGCCCTTCGTTGCGGCCCCTGCCGCCCTTCGTCGCGGCCCCTGCCGCCCTTCGTCGCGACCCCTGCCGCCCTTCGTCGCGGCCCCTGCCGCCATTCTCCACCGCGGCCCCGCCACCTCCCTTGCGGCCCCGCAGCCCTGCACCGACCCGGCCCCGCCTCTGCTGGCCCCGTCGCCTGCCCCTGCGCCCCTGCGACCCTGCTCCACCTCTGCCGGCCCCGGCGCCGCCTCTGCTGGCCCCGTCGCCGCTCCACCCGGCCCCGCCGCCGTCCCCAGGCGGCCCCGCCGTCACCACCGAGCCGCCGGCGCCGCCGAGCTAGTGCCGAGTCACCCGAGCCGCCCGAGCCGCCCGAGCCGCCCGAGCCTCCCGAGCCACCCGAGCCGCCCGAGCCGCCCGAGCCGCCCGAGCCGCAGCGCCACCTCAGCCGCCCGAGCCACCCGAGCCGCCCGAGCCGCCCGAGCCGCAGCGCCACCTCAGCCGCCCGAGCCGCCGGGTCGCCAAGCCGCCGAGCTGCATTGCTGCGGAGCAGCCGTGTGGCAGGTGTGTGGTCTCCCCTACTTCTCCTCCTCCTTCGTCTCGAGCCGCCCTGCAGCCGAGCCGCCTCGCCGCCGAGCCGCTTTACACCCGAGCCTCCCAGCAGCCGAGCCGCCCTGCAGCCGAGCCGCTCTTCACCCGAGCCTCCCAGCAGCCGAGCCGCCCTACAGCCGCGCCGCCGGGTCGCCGAGCTGCCGAGCTGCAGTTGCTGCCGAGCCGCCCTACCGCCGAGCCGCCCGAGTCGCCCGAGCCGCAGAGCCGCCGTGCTGCCGAGCCTCTGAGTTGCCGAGCCTACTCTACCCACCACTGGTGAGCCCCTGCCCTGCTAGCACGCTGCGCGTCGCCTGCTTGCCTGCCTGCCTCCCTTTTTGGCTTGCCTGGCTGCCTGCCTTACTGCTGCTACTCCTGCTCCTGCCTCTACTGGTGGAGCCAGATGCGGCCCCATCGACGTCTGCGTGAGTCCCTCACGCCCCAGCAGTTGCGTGAGTGGTACGCTGGTTGGGGCTGTAGGGGTGGTGGCGCTACTAGTGCTACCACTCCTGCTGCTTCTACTACTGGTGGCGGCCAGATGCAGCTCCCGCGACCCCCCCGCGCGTCTCTCACGCCTCAGCAGCTTCGTGAGTGGTACGCTCAGAGTGGAGGGTCTCTCAGTTCTGTTCGCTGCTCTTACGTGATTCTCACTGGTGCTCGGACTGGTCAGCCTTGTGGGACACCAAGTCATACACAGTCCCGCTGCTTCGCCCGTCTGAGCGACGCCTGGCGTACCGAGTTTGGCGACGAGGCTGAGCTCCCCGACTGGGTGGAGTTGCTTAGGCAGAGGGTAGATATATTTGCTCTTGACTATGATGCTATTCTCACTGCCATGTATGCATTGCCTACTAGTGCTGACCGTGCCGGTCACCTGTGCGTACCGCCTGACCCGGGTATAGGACCTGCTGCTCTAGCTACTGGTGAGGCTGCTGCTGCTCTGGGTGCTAGTGAGTCTCGTGCGCCAGGTACAGGTGCGGCTGCTGCTCTAGGTGCTAGTGAGTCTGCTTCCTCAGGTGCGGGTGAGGCTGCGCTCTCAGGCACCACGTTGGCTTCGGCCTCCCTCACCTTTACACTTGACTCTGGGGCTTCTCGCTCCTTCTTTCGGGACCGCACCACACTCACGCCGCTTAGTCGGCCTGTTGCAGTCTCCCTGGCTGACCCCTCTGGGGGTCCTGTCCTCGCTCACTTTTCCACTGTCCTCCCGTGTCCGGCTGCCCCCTCGGGCACCCTGTCTGGCCTGTACCTCCCCTCGTTCTCGACGAACTTGGTGAGTGGTGCAGACCTGCAGGATGCGGGGGTTCACCAGTTCACTCCTGCGAGTCAGCGGGTGACCCACTGCACGGACGCACGCACAGGCCGGCACCTGGCCACGTTCTCGCGTCGGCCGGGGTCGAGCCTCTACACCCTGACCACTGAGTCTCCTCCTGTCCCTGCGTCCGGTCAGGTAGCAGCGTCAGGTCAGGTGTTTGCTGCTGGGTCCAGGTCTGGTCCTGAGTCTGCCCCCTGCTCGTGTCGCCTCTTGTCTCACGAGACTCTCCTGTGGCACCACCGTCTTGGCCACCCCTGCTTGCCCCCGTCTTCGGGGCATGGCTTCCCGTGTCCTTGTCTCTGGTCTTCCCCAGTCTCTCCCTCCCCTTCCTTCGGGACCAGGACCTTCCTGTGTCCCCTGTGTCGAGGGGCGCCTCAGGGCTGCTCCTCACTCCTCCCAGTTTCCCCCGACAGAGGCTCCTCTGCAGACACTTCACATGGACGTGTGGGGCCCGGCCCCCGTCCGTGGGCAGGGTCACGAGCGCTACTTCCTGTTGGTGGTTGACGACTACTCGCGTTACACCACAGTCTTCCCCTTGCGCAGCAAGGGTGCTGTCACCGAGGTGCTGATTGACTGGATCCGCGAGGCTCGTCTCCAGCTCAGGAGGAGCTTCGGCTCGGACTTTCCTGTTCTGCGTCTGCACTCTGACCGAGGTGGGGAGTTCTCCTCTCGCCTTCTGCGAGACTACTGTCGTGCACAGGGGATCCGCCAGACCTTTACGCTTCCGGACTCTCCACAGCAAAATGGGATTGCTGAGCGCCGCATTGGCATGGTCATGGATGTTGCTCGTACGTCCATGACGCATGCGGCTGCCCCCCTTTTTCTGTGGCCGTTTGCGGTTCGGTACGCGGCGCATCAGCTCAACCTTCACCCCAGGGTCTCTCGGCCCGATATGTCCCCAGTGTTACTGTGGACGGGGAAGGTCGGCGATGCATCTGCATTCCGTGTCTGGGGATCTCGGGCGTTTGTCCGCGACTTGTCTGCGGACAAGCTATCCCCCCGTGCTGCTCCCTGTGTCTTCCTTGGCTTCCCCCCAGACGCTCCAGGGTGGCAGTTCTACCACCCCTCCTCTCGTCGTGTTCTGTCCTCGCAGGACGTCACGTTCGACGAGTCAGTCTCGTTCTACCGCCTCTTCCCCTACCGTACTCCTTCCCTCCCCCCCCCACCGGACTTCCTGGTGCCAGTTCCCCCCCCAGTAGACCCCCTCCCCCCTCAGGTTCCTGCCCCTTCAGGTGTGTCCCAGGTAGACACAGTCGAGCCAGTCGAGGTTGTTGCTGAGTCTGGTCCTGCTGCGGGTGCAGAGTCTGGGGGTGCTACGCCTGCGGGTGCTGAGCTTGGGGGTGCTGCTGCTGGGGGTGCTGAGCCTGGGGGTGCGAGGCCGGGGGGTGCTGAGCTTGGGGGTGCTGCTGCTGGGGGTGCTGAGCCGGGAGGTGCTACGTCAGGAGCTGCTGAGCCTGGGGGTGCTGAGCCTGGAGGTGCGGAGCCTGCGACTGCTGGACCTGGGGGTTCTCCGGTTGCTCCGTCTCGGCGGGAGCCGCTCTCTCCACAGGAGCTGCGCGAGTGGTTTGCTCGCCGCTGGAGGCGTGCTGCTGGAGCTGGAGCTCCTTCGACTGCTGAGGGTGCTGGTGCTGCCGGTCCCGGAGCTGCTGGGCCTGCGGGTCCTACTGGAGCTGGAGCTGCTGAGCCTGGGGGTGCTGAGTCTGGGGCTGCTGAGCCTGGGGGTGCTACGTCTGGAGCCGCTGAGCCTGGGGTTTCTCCTGGTGCTGCGTCTCGACGGGAGCCCCTCTCTCTACATGAGCTGCGCGAGTGGTTTGCTCGCCGCTAGAGGCGTACTGCTGGAGCTGGAGCTTCTTCGACCGTCGAGGGTACTGGTGCCGCCGGTCCCGGAGGTGCTACGCCTGCGGGTCCTACTGGAGCTGGGGCTGCTGAGGGCGTTGGTGCTGAGTCTGCTGCTGTCTGTCCTGACGGTGGTTCTGCTGCTGGTGCTGCTGGAGGTCCTGCCGCTGGAGGTGTTGGTGGCGCTGGTGCTGCCGCTGAGGGTGCTGGTGCTGTCCCTGCTCAGTCAAGAGCTGCCGCGCGGCCTCGGCCGTACTTCGTTCCGCTTGTGCAGCAGGTTCTTGGTCTTTCTCCTCCGGTAGAGTGTCCACAGCCTGTCCAGTCGCAGTCACTGTTGGAGCCTACCTCCCCACTGCCTGCTCCCTCTCCTTACACTGGTCCTACTGGAGGTCTTGCTGAGCGTCGTGAGCCTGCGTCTCGTCCCGCGTCGCCTGTTCGTGCTGCCCGCGCTAGTGGTCGTGGTTCGTGTCCGCGTCCTCCTCCTGTCCCTAGCACGCACCGGATGTCTCTGCGTCCGTCCACTGCTCCTCTGCGTGCCCTTTTGCCTTCTCCTCCTGAGTCCTCCCTTCCTGTGCTTACCGACCCAGAGTCGGACTCCCTTCGTGCTGCCAGTCCTACTGTCACGCGTCTGCTTGCTACTGTCGTCACCTACCCCTCTTTTGAGTCTGCTGCTGCGTCTGCTCTTGTCGCTGAGCTCGTCGACTTTGCTGCTCGCTGTCGTCTAGACTACGCTGCTAGTCTTGTTGCTGAGTCTGCGTCTGTCTGTCCTCCGTCCGTCGGGGGTGAGTGTGCTCTTGGCACGGACGTCCTAGAGGACAGGCAGGAGGAGTTCCAGTGTCTGGCTGCTGCTTCACCTCATCTCGCGTCTGTACTGCTTGCTCCTGAGGGAGACCCGGATGCACTAGACATCCCGACTCCGCGCTCTTACGCGGAGGCCGTAGAGGGTCCCTACTCCTCTCAGTGGCAGGCAGCTATGGATGCAGAGATGGCTTCCTGGAAGTCCACAGGCACCTACGTTGACGCTGTCCCCCCTCCTGGGGCGAACATCGTCAGTGGCATGTGGATCTTCAGGGTGAAGCGGCCGCCGGGCTCTCCACCTGTCTTCAAGGCGCGGTACGTCGCTCGTGGCTTCAGTCAGCGGCAGGGAGTTGACTACTTTCAGACCTTCTCTCCCACCCCGAAGATGACCACTCTTCGGGTGCTGCTGCACATAGCCGCTCAGCGCGACTACGAGCTTCACTCTCTCGACTTCAGTACTGCGTTCTTGTAGGGGAGCCTGCACGAGGAGATCTGGCTGCGCCGTCCCCCTGGCTTCACTGGGACTTTCCCTCCTGGCACCCAGTGGAGCCTCCGACGGCCAATCTACGGTCTCCGCCAGGCACCACGTGAGTGGCACGACACACTGAGGACTACACTTGCGGCCCTTGGGTTTGCTCCTTCTACTGCTGACCCGTCGCTGTTTCTGTGCACCGACACTTCACTGCCGCCGTTCTACATCCTCGTGTACGTCGACGACTTGGTCTTTGCCACAGCGGACACTGCTGGACTCGCCTACGTGAAGTCCAAGCTGCTGAAGAGACACACGTGCACAGACGTGGGTGAACTACGCAGCTACCTTGGCTTGCAGATCACACGGGACAGAGCACGCCGCACCATTACCTTGACTCAGTCACACATGGTGCAGCAGGTCCTTCAGCGCTTCGCCTTCACGTACTCCTCGCCTCAGGCCACTCCTCTGTCTACTCGCCACTCGCTCTCAGCTCTGCCTTCGGATGAGTCCGTAGAGTCGAGTGGCCCGTACCCAGAGCTTGTTGGCTGCCTCATGTACCTGATGACCTGCACACGACCTGAGCTTGCATACCCTCTTAGCATTCTTGCACGCTATGTTGCTCCTGGGAGACACCGACCAGAGCACATGGCTGCAACGAAGAGGGTATTGCGCTACCTGTGCAGTACGTCGGGCATGGGGCTAGTGCTTGGAGGGCGGAGTCCAGTGGTACTTACAGGTCACGCGGACGCTTCTTGGGCTGACGACCAGGCTACGTAGCGGTCGTCACAGGGTTACACCTTCAGCCTTGGCTCCGGCTCTGTCTCGTGGCGGGCTACTCGCTCGTCTTCGGTTCTCAGCTCGAGTTGTGAGGCTGAGATCTACGCAGGGGCCATGGCTGCACAGGAGCTTCGCTGGCTCACCTACCTGCTGACCGACCTTGGAGAGCCGCCTCGTTCTCCTCCAGTGCTGTACGTAGACAACAAGGCCATGCTGGCCTTGTGTCGAGAGCAGCGTCTGGAGCACAGAACGAAGCACATTGCTCTTAGCTACTTCCTTGCTCGTGAGCTACAGCAGCGTGGACAGTTGCGGCTTGCGTACTTGGCCTCTGAGGCCAACACTGCTGATGTGTTCACCAAGGCACTCGCGCCTTGTGACCATCAGCGCTTCTGCACCCAGCTGGGTCTTGTGCCTGTCTTGCCTCACTTGCTCTCCTCTTGACTTTACTTGTACTGTCACATATATATACTTGCTCTTGCTTGTCTAGCTTTATATATATATATGTGTGTACTCTTGCATGTGAACTGGCCTTGTGGCCTTGCTCTTGTGCTCGGACTGTGTGGTGACTTTGTGATCCACCCTGAGCTTTGCTTTGCTTTGCTTGACTGGTCTTGTGACCCCTTGTTCTCCCCACTTTGCCTATGGGGGTGTGTCAGAACATATATGTAGCTTATGCTGTTGTGTAGGCTACAGTGGGGTATACCATAGGGGGTACAACCCAATTAGGGTTTTGCCATTTGTACTCACTTCACTCATAGTTCCTTCATTCTCGCTCTATTCTCCACAGGTCTGCACAATGAAACTGAATGTTAAAGTAATAAATCATGACATTGTCTTACCAAAACAAGAAACAAGAAACAGCCGACCTGCAAGAAACAGACGAGGTGCGTTAACAAAACAAGAAACACAAGAAAATACATGAAGTAGCTACCAGCATGCAACGACAACGCCGACACATTCTTACCGTCGGGCGCCGAATAGGCTGACATAAAAGAAACAGGCAAACAGCCGAAGAGAGAGATAAAAAAAGAAACAGGACAAGGACCGAAATAAAAAAAACAGGTCCACAATGCATTAGAGTAGCATCGAGCACATAGCGAGGCTCCAATCCGTCTCACAACGTGGATCAGCAGCGACGGCGCGCATGGTGTGTCGATCTGCAGTGCGTGATGCTGATGGCGAAGCTCGGCGACTCTGAAATGGGGTGCGAGGGGAAAGGCAGAGGGACAAGCGGGACTGGGCAAGTACTTAGCGAGCAATACTCGCTAAACTTCGAACAAGGCAAGCATTAACAAGGCAAACAAGGCCGAATATAAGTGCTACGAAAGAGTCCGACTTTGGAAAAAAAAAAAAAAAAAAAAAAACGGCGATAGACAAGCGCAGATACTTAACGCTAAGGTATCAGAATGTTATTATTGACTAGCCTGTAGTGGGGTACTCTATAGCGAGTACAACCCAATTAGGGTTTCCTATATGTATGCCAACTGCTGCTAGTGCAAACCATCCTTTCATCATTTCTGTTCCTGCCTACTAATTCTAACATGGTATCAGAGCAGGTCGACCCTCCTGGGTCGATCCTGTGGGTGGGCCCCACCCGATGCTTCTGCTGCTCTACTGCTGTCGCGCGCCCCGGGAGCGCGACCCTTTCTTCCTGCCGCGCACTCGGAGCGCGCGGCGTTTTTCAACCCGCCGTACGCTCGGGGCGTGCGGCGGTTTTCTGCCCGCCGTGCGCCCCGAGGCGCGCGGCTGTTTCCTGCTTCGCGCGGCGGTTTCCTGCTTCGCGCGGCGGTTTTGTGCCCGTCGTGGCGCCCTCGGGGACCTGCGCGCTGCCCCCCGTCTCGCGTCGTGGCGCCATGGGGGCCCGCGCGTCGCCCTCCTCCCGTCGCCTCGTCGCGACGCCCTAGGGGCCCGCGCGTCGCCCTCCTCCCGTCGCCTCGTCGCGGCGCCTTGGGGGCCCGCGCGTCCCCCCCTCCCGTCGCCTCGTCGCGGCACCTTGGAGGCCCGCGCGTCACCCCCTCCTGTTGCCTCGTCGCGGCGCCTTGGGGGCCCGCGTGCTGCCCCCTCCCGTCGCATCGTCGCGGCGCCTTGGGGGCCCGCGCGCGGTCCCTCCTGTCGCCCGTCGAGCCGCCCTCGGGGGCCTGTGCGCGGCCCCCCTCCCGTCACCCGCCGTGGCGCCCTCGGGGGGCCCGCGCCCTGCTCCTTCGTGGCGCCCTGAAGACCCCCCCGCCGCCTCCCTTTCCCTCCGTGAACCGCCCCTGCTGCTTCCCGCGCTCCTGCCTGCGTTAGGGTTTGGGGGTGGCGGGCATGGGGGTGACCGGTGTGGGTAACCTGCAGCTCCTCCTCCTCCTCCGTCTCCCACTGCTGCAGCTGCCGCTGAGGGGGGTGGGTGCGTGGGAGCCGAGGGTTTAGGGTTTAAGGGGGGTGCCGTGGGAGTGGAGCTAGGGTTTCAGTAGGGGGTGTGTGAGAGGGGTGTGGGACGGTCGGGGGAGGTTGCGTGGAGGCTGCCGTCGTGTCGCCTGCAGCGCCAGTAGTCCGGAGCCGTCGTGCTCTCGGTAGCCCAGAGAGCCTACTGTGCCTGTCGCCCGTGGGTCCGTTGCTCTTGCCGCTCCTCGTAGCCGCCGAGCCAGTTACTCCAGTAGTCCGGGGCGCTGTCCCGGTAGCCACTGTGTGCGCGCTCCTGTTGCCCGTGTATCTGCAGCTTCAGTCTTCGTCTCCAATCTTCTCTCCCCTCACAGTCCCTCCTCCTCCTCATTTGCCCTGTGTGATTACATCTAGCTTTGCTTATAATTGTGAACTATTGCTATGCCTGCTCATTGTGCTGATTACACCCCACTTTGGCTATGGGGGTGTGTCAGAATGTTATTATTGTCTAGCCTGCAGTGGGGTACTCTATAGCGAGTACAACCCAATTAGGGTTTCCTATATGTATGCCAACTGCTGCTAGTGCAAACCATCCTTTTATCATTTCTGTTCCTGCCTGCGTGAAGGTTCCGCGGGTCGCGAAGCATCCCGAACAAATCCTTCCCGAATTCGGTAGAAGGCAATTCGGTGGCAACCGAAAAGCCAGAATTCGGTGCACGCAACCTAGCTCGGTGCTATAACTATAATAAAATATAGGAAAGCACCTAGCCTAGGAAATCAAGTAATTCATGCATGCATATAATTATCCCATGCTAGAAATAACATGATAAAGTAAAGGCAAGCAAGCATAGCTTGTGAAGAAGTGAACGAGAGAATAGGAATGACTATGAACGAAGTGAGTACAAATAGGAAACCCTAATTGGGTTGTACCCCCTATGGGATACCCCACTATAGCCTACAGGAACAAGTAAGCTATATGTTCTGACACACCCCCATAGGCAAAGTGGGGGAGAACAAGGGGTCACAAGACCAGTCAAGCAAAGCAAAGCAAAGCTCAGGGTGGATCACAAAGTCACCACGCATTCCGAGCACAAGTTCAGAGGCCACACGGCCAGTTCACATGCAAGATCATATATAGAGGTATACAAGAGTCAAGCAAGCAAGAGCAAGAGTATATATATGCGAAGGTACAAGCAAGGTCAAGAGGAGAGCAAGTGAGGCAAGACAGGCACAAGACCCAACTGCGTGCAGCAACGCTGATGATCACAAGGCGCAAGTGCCTTGGTGAAGACATCAGCAGTGTTGGCCTCAGAGGCCACGTACGCAAGTCGCAGCTGTCCACGCTGCTGTAGCTCACGAGCAAGAAAGTAGCGGAGAGCAATGTGCTTCGTTCTATGCTCCAGTCGCTGCTCTCGACACAAGGCCAGCATGGCCTTGTTGTCTACGTACAGGACTGGAGGAGAACGAGGCTGCTCTCCAAGGTCGGTCAGCAGGTAGGTGAGCCAGCGTAACTCCTGTGCAGCCATAGCCCCAGCGTAGATCTCAGCCTCACAACTGGAGCCGAGAACAGAAGACGAGCGGGTAGCCCGCCATGAGACAGAGCCGGAACCAAGGCTGAAGGTGTAACCCTGTGACGACCGCTGCGTAGCCTGGTCGTCAGCCCAAGAAGCGTCTGCGTGCCCAGTGAGGACCACTGGACTGCGCCCTCCAAGCACTAGCCCCATGCCCGACGTACTGCACAAGTAGCGCAACACCCTCTTCGCTGCAGCCATGTGCTCTGGTCGGTGTCTCCCAGGAGCAACAAAGCGTGCGAGAATGCTAAGAGGGTATGCAAGCTCAGGTCGTGTGCAGGTCATCAGGTACATGAGGCAGCCAAC
This sequence comes from Closterium sp. NIES-65, assembly GCA_948144175.1. NCBI lineage: Eukaryota > Viridiplantae > Streptophyta > Zygnematophyceae > Desmidiales > Closteriaceae > Closterium > Closterium sp. NIES-65. The sequence goes on along the minus strand of CANXME010002590.1, from coordinate 191,968 downwards.
AAGCTCTGCAAACGGGCCACTCGACTCTACGGACTCATCCGAAGGCAGAGCTGAGAGCGAGTGGCGAGTAGGCAGAGGAGTGGCCTGAGGCGAGGAGTACGTGAAGCCGAAGCGCTGAAGGACCTGCTGCACCATGTGTGACTGAGTCAGGGTAATGGTGCGGCGTGCTCTGTCCCGGGTGATCTGCAAGCCAAGGTAGCTGCGCAGTTCACCCAGGTCAGTGCACGTGTGTCTCTTCTGTAGCTCGGACTTCACGTAGGCGAGTCCAGCAGTGTCAGCTGTGGCAAAGACCAAGTCGTCGACGTACACGAGGATGTAGAACGGCGGCAGAGAGGTGTCAGTGCGCAGAAACAGCGACGGGTCGGCAGTAGAAGGAGCAAACCCAAGTGCCGCGAGCGTAGTCCTCAGTGTGTCGTGCCACTCACGTGGCGCCTGGCGGAGACCGTAGACTGGACGCCGGAGACTCCACTGGGTACCAGGAGGGAAAGACCCAGTGAAGCCAGGTGGGCGACGCAGCCAGATCTCCTCGTGCAGGCTGCCCTGCAAGAAAGCTGTGCTGAAGTCGAGAGAGTGCAGCTCGTAGTCACGGTGAGCAGCAACGTGCAGCAGAACCCGAAGAGTGGTCATCTTCGGGGTGGGGGAGAAGGTCTAAAGTAGTCAACCCCCTGCCGCTGACTGAAGCCACGAGCCACGTAACGCGCCTTGAAGACAGGTGGAGAACCCGGCGGCCGCTTCACCCTGAAAATCCACATGCCACTGACGATGTTCGCCCCAGGAGGGGGAACAGCGTCAACGTAGGTGCCTGTGGACTTCCAGGAAGCCATCTCTGCATCCATAGCTGCCTGCCACTGAGAGGAGTAGGGACCCTCTATCGCCTCCGCGTAAGAGCGCGGAGTCGGGATGTCTGGTGCATCCGGGTCTCCCTCAGGGGCTAGCAGTACAGACGCGAGACGAGGTGAAGCGGCGGCCAGACACTGGAACTCCTCCTGCCTGTCCTCAAGGACGTCCGTGCTAAGGGCACACTCACCCCCGACGGACGGAGGACAGGCGGACTCAGACTCAGTGACAAGACGAGCAGCGTAGTCTAGACGACAGCGCGCAGCAAAGTCGACAAGCTCAGTGACAAGGGCAGACGCAGCAGACGACTCGAAGGAAGGGTCAGTGACAGCAGTAGCAAGGAGACGCGTGACAGTAGGACTGGCAGCACGAAGAGAGTCCGACTCCGGGTCGGCAAGAGTAGGAAGAGAGGAAGCAGGAGGAGAAGGCAAAGGGGCACGCAGAGGAGTAGTGGACGGACGCAGAGACATCCGGTGCGTGCCAGGGACAGGAGGAGGACGCTGACGCGACCCGCGACTACTAGCGCGCTCAGTACGAACAGGCGACACAGGACGAGACGCAGGCTCACGACGCTCAGTAAGACCTCCAGTCGGACCAGCGTAGGGAGAAGGAGCAGGCAAAGGGGAGGCAGGCTGTAGCTGTGGCTGCGACCGGACAGGCTGCGGACCCTCTAAGGGAGGAGGAGGAGGTGTAAGACCAAGAACCTGCTGAAGGAGCGGAACGAAGTACGGTCGGGGCCGCGCGGCGACGCTAGAAACAGCAAGAACAGCACCAGCAGCCCCGGCAGGAGCACCCACTCCAGCAGCACCTCCAGCAGCAATACCAGAAGCTCCAGAACCTCCAGCAGCAGCACCAGGAGCACTGTCAGTCGGACCGCCAACGGCAGGCTCAGCGCCAACACCCTCAGCAGTACCAGCTCTAGGAGAACTCTCAGACCCAGCAGCTCCAGCACCCACAGTACGAGCACCGGCTGGACGCGCGGCAGCAGTACCCTCTACAGCCGAAGAACCACCAGCACCAGAAGCACGCCTCCAGCGCCTGGCAAACCACTCACGCAGCTCCTGTGGGGAGAGTGGGTCCCGGCGAGACGAAGCACCCCCAGGCACAGCACCTCCAGGCTCAGCACCCCCAGGCTCAGCACCCCTAGAAACACCACCCCCAGACTCGGCACCTCCAGGCTCAGCACACCCAGGCACAGCACCCCCAGGCTCAGCACCCCTAGGCACAGCACACCCAGACTCGGCACCTCCAGGCTCAGCACCCTCAGGCACAGCACCCCCAGGCTCAGCACCCCCAGACTCCGCACCCCCAGGCTCAGCTCCCGCAGCAGCACCAGAGTCACCAGTGACCTCGACAGGCTCGACCGCGTCTACCTGGGACACACCTGAAGGGGCAGGACCCTGAGGGGGGAGGCGGACTACCGGGGGGGGACCTGGTACCAAGAAGAGCGGGGGTGGGGGGAGGGACGGAGTGCGGTAGGGGAAGAGGCGGTAGTAGGGTACCGACTCGTCGAACGTGACGTCCTGGGAGGACAGAACACGTCGAGAGGTGGGGTGGTAAAACTGCCACCCAGGAGCGTCGGGGGGGAACCCCAGGAAGACGCAGGGAGAAGCACGAGGGGACAGCTTGTCCGCAGACAGGTCGCGAACAAACGCCCGAGATCCCCAGACCCGGAACGCCGACGCATCGCCAACCTTCCCGGTCCACAGCAGGGCTGGGGAGGTCTCCGGTCGAGAGACCCTGGGGTGGAGGTTGATCTGGTGCGCAGCGTACCTGACCGCAAACGGCCACAGAAAATGGGGAGCAGCCGCATGCATCATGGACGTACGAGCGACATCCATGACCATGCCAATGCGGCGCTCAGCAATCCCATTCTGCTGTGGTGAGTCCGGAAGCGTGAAGGTCTGACGGATGCCTCGCGCACTACAGTAGGCACTCAGGAGGCCAGAGGAGAACTCTCCACCTCTGTCCGAGTGCAGACGCAAAACAGGGAAGTCAGAGCCAAAGCTCCTCCGAAGCTGGAGACGAGCTGCGCGGATCCAGTCGATCAACACCTCAGTGACCTCACCCTTGCTGCGCAAGGGGAAGACTGTGGTGTAACGCGAGTAGTCGTCAACCACCAGCAGGAAGTAGCGCTCCTGACCCTGTCCACGGACGCGGGCTGGGCCCCACACGTCCATGTGAAGCGTCTGCAACGGGGCCTCTGTCGGAGGAAACTGGGAGGAGTGAGGGGCAGCACGCTGGCGCCCCTCGACACAGGGGACACAGGTAGGGCCAGGGCCCGGAGGAAGGGGAGGGAGAGACCGGGGAAGACCAGACACAAGGACTCGCGAGGCCATGCCTCTGAGCCGAAGCAGAGAGGGGTGGCCAAGTCGGTGGTGGCAGAGGAGGGTCTCGTGAGACAGACGACGACACGAGCAGGGGGCAGACTCAGGACCAGACTTGGACGCTGCAGTGAACACCTGACCAGACGAAAGGACCCTACCAGACTCAGCACCTGGAGGAGAAGCAGTGGTCAGTGTGTACAGGCTCGACCCTGGCCGACGTGTAAACGTAGCCAGGTGGCGACCTGTATCCGCCTCCGTGCAGTGGGTCACCCGCTGACGAGCAGGGGTGAACTGGTGAACACCCGCATCCTGGAGGTCAGCACCACTCACCAAGTTCGTCGAGAACGAGGGGAGGTAGAGACCAGTCAGGGTGCCAGAGGGGGCCGCCGGACACGGGAGAACAGTGGAGAAGCGAGACAGGACAGGCCCCCCAGAGGGGTCACCCAGGGACACCGCAACCGGCCGACTCAGCGGCGTGAGAGTGGTGCGGTCCCTAAAGAAGGAGCGAGACGCTCCAGAGTCAAGGGTGAAGGTGTGAGAGGCCGAAGCCGACACAGTACCTGAGAGGGCAGACTCACCAGCACCTGAGAGCACAGACGCACTGGCACCTAGAGCAGCAGCCTCACCAGTACCTGACGCGGCAGTACCAATGCCCGGGTCGGGCGGGAAACACCGGTAACAGTCATCCTCATCACTACCAGTCACAGCATACATAGCAGAGAGAATAGCATCAAAATCAAGATCATAAATAGCTACACCAGCCCTAGACAGCTCTCCCCAGCGGGGGATCTCAGCGGCCTCCGGAAACTGCTGACGCCAGGCGTCGGTCAGGCGGCCAAAGCAGCGGCGGGCTGTGTGGGCGCCTCCACACCTCTCCCCTGCACGGTCACCGGTGCGAAGAATGTAGGGGCAGGGACCAAGCGCACCACCACGCTGACGCTGCAAGTACCACTCACGGAGCTGCTGAGGGCCGGGGACGGTGCGAGAGCGCTGCTGCTGCTGTGGCTGCTGCTGCGGCTGCTGCTGCTGCTGCTGCTGGCGCTGCCCACCCCCAGAGCTGCTCCGCTGGGACAAGCCACTCCGACCCCCGCCTCCACCGCCACCCCCGTCTCCACCGCCACCTCCCCCACCAGGACCGTCGCTCCCACCGCTCCCACCGCCTCCTCCGCTACCACCTCCGCCGCCACCTCCGCCTCCACCGCCACCACCAGTACCTCCACTCCCGCCACCACTCCCACCGCCACCCCCACTCCCCCCGCCACCCCCACCGCCTCCTCCACCGCCCCCTCTAGCTCCACCCGCTCCCTTGCCCCCTTTGCCCTTGCCAGAGCGGCGTCTGCCGCTGGGGGCAGACGCCGCGCCGACCGACTCAAAACCAGTGAGGTCGGCCGCAGCGGCAGAGGCGACAGAGGGCAGCAGGGGGGAAGGACCACACCCCTCAAAGATGGGGGTGCGAGGGTCACCTCGAGAGGCCCCTACAGCGACAATACTCTTCTCAGCCGCTAGCAGGGACTCCTCAAGGAGGTCGACAGTGAGAGTGGTGGGACAGACAGAGAGAAACTGGTCCCTAACGACACGGAGGGACTCAGGGAGACGGGTGACAAGAAAGTAGAGAGTGATGTACATGGGAGGAGGGTTGGCGGCGCGGAACTCAGCAGGAAGGGCAACGCGGTAGCGAGCGTCACTAGCGCGGAGGTGGGTAATGAGGTCAGCGACAGTGGGAAAGGCAGCGAGGTCAGGGAAGAGAAAAGGGAGCATGAGGCGGCTCAGCGTAGCGGAGGAAGGGGAGGAGTAGCGTGCAACTACAGTGTCGTACAAGGCCTGAGCGGTCTTGCACTGACTAAAGTGGGCACGCTCGGAGGAAGGGAGGTGGCGACGCACAGCAAGACGTGCAGCAGCATCGCGGGTCGCCCACTTGGAGCGAACGGCGGAATCAGCGTCAGGAGGAGGGGCAGGGACAGCGCCAGAGACAAAGTCAAAGAGAGAGACCTCATCGACCGCATCACACAGTAAGTACAGCTGCAGGTCCTCAATCCAGACTGCAAAGTCAATGGCTCTACCCTCAGCATCAAAAGCTAGGACATTGGGGGTGGCCATGACAGCAGCTGACAGTCTCACCGGGCAGGAAGAGTCGGGTAGGTCAGCGGCGCAGGTACACAGCCCAGGAGCAGCAGCAGTCCGACAGGAGCAGGAGAGCAGCTCCTCTGGCGGCTCGGGCAGCTCGGGCGGCTCGGGCGGCGGGGGCGGCTCGGGCGGCTAGGGCGGCTCGGGCGGCCCGGGTGGCTAGGGCGGCGCGGGCGGCTCAGGCGGCTCGGGTGGCGGCACGGGCGGCTGGGGCAGCTCGGTGGCGGCTCACGGGCGGCTGGGACGGCGCGCGGGGAGCTCACGGGCGGTCGGGCGGGCGGCTAGGGCGGCTCACGGGCGGCGGCGGCGGCGTCAGCGGCTCACGGGCGGCGTCGGCGGCTCACGGGCGACGGCGGCTCACGGGCGGCGGCGGCGGCGTCGGCGGCTCACGGGCGGCGGCGGCGGCGTCGGCGGCTCACTGGCGACGGCAGCGGCAGCGGCGTCGACGGCTCACGGGCGGCGTCGGCGGCGTCGGCGGCTCACGCGTGGCGGCGGCGGCGTGGGCTGCTCACGGGCGGCGTCGGCAGCTCACGGGCCGGCTGAAGGCCCACGGGTGGGCGGTGCGCGGGGAGCGCCGGTTCACGGGCGGGCGGCGTGACGGGCGGGCGGCGGGACGGGCGGCGGCGTCACGGGGGGGGGGTGACGGGACGGGCGGCGGCGTCACGGGCGGCGGCGTCACGGGCGGCGGTTCACGGGCGGCTGTGTCACGGGCGGCGCTCACGGGCGGCGCTAGGGTGGCGACGGGCGGCGGCTCACGGGCGGCGCTACGGGCGGCGGCTCACGGGGGGCGCTACGGGCGGCCGCACGGGCGGCGCTAACGGGCGGCCGCACGGGCGGCGCTACGAGCTGCGCAAAAGGCGGCGCGAACGGGCAGCCGCACGGGCGGCGCTAACGGGCGGCGCTAACGGGCGGCGCGAACGGGCGGCTCGAAAGGGCGGGCGCTAGGGCGGGCGCTAGGGCGGGCACTAGGGCGGGCGCCAGGGCAGAAAAAAAAAATTCTAGGTGGTGGGCCCGAAGCACAGTTCCCACAGGGGAACCTGCTCTGATTCCATGTGAAGAAGTGAACGAGAGAATAGGAATGACTATGAACGAAGTGAGTACAAATAGGAAACCCTAATTGGGTTGTACCCCCTATGGGATACCCCACTATAGCCTACAGGAACAAGTAAGCTATATGTTCTGACATAGCTGGCATAAGCCGTCGTACTCTCACACCTCGACTTCGTACCCGGTAGAGTCGGCTCCTGCAGCATACAGGAATGTCTTCTCATGTAATTTCATATCGCAACAAGAATTATGTATGTATATAATTCATCTTGGCGCAGTGACATCTTGCGTACAGGCCTATCCTTGCACAGATTCGGGCCAGCGAACGCACAAAGATGCGCTATATGCTGCGTAGTTGTGCGAACGGCATCAAAACAGTTCCTATGGCTAGAATATAGGATGTAGTAGGTAATTGTGTGAATAAATAGTGCTAAAAAAGGCATCCAGATGCTGGCGCAGTGACATGTTGCGCACAGGCCTATCCTTGCACAATTTCAGGTCAGCAAACGCACAAATTGTCAGAACATATAGCTTGTGCTTATTGTGTAGGCTATAGTAGGGTAGCCCATAAGGAGTACAACCCAATTAGGGTTAGTACTTGTACTCAGTTCATTCATAGTTCATTCATTCTCGTTTCAATTCTGTCATGGTATCGAGGAGGTTCCCTCATGGGAACTATGCCTAGGGCCCACCAAGTCGAAACTTTTTTTTCCTGCCCGTAGCGCGCTCCGCCCGAGTCGCGCTCCCCTCTCTGACTTCGTCGAGCCGCCTTAGCGGCCCCTGATTCCTCACCCTAGCGACCCCGTCGCCCTACGTACGGCCCCGGCCCCGTCGCCCTACCTGCGCCCCGGCCCCGTCGCCCTACCTGCGCCCCGGCCCCGTCGCCCTACCTGCGACCCTGGCCCCGTCGCCCTTCCTTGCGACCCCGGCCTCGTCGCCCTACTTGCGGCCCGGCCCCGGCCCCGTCGCCCTACCTTCGACCCGGCCCCGTCGCCCTACCTACGGCCCGGCCCCGGCCCCGTCGCCCTACCTATGACCCGGCCCCGGTCCCGTCGCCCTACCTACAGCCCGGCCCCGTCGCCCTACCTTCGACCCGGCCCCGTCGCCCTACTTGCCGCCCGGCCCCGGCCCCGTCGCCCTACCTGCGCACCGGCCCCGACGCCCTACCTTCGACCCGGCCCCGTCGCCCTACCTACGGCCCGGCCCCGGCCCCGTCGCCTTACCTTTGCACCGGCCCCGTCGCCCTACCTTCGACCCGGCCCCGCTCGAACGCCTACGCAGCCGAGCCGCCCGAGCCGCCCGAGCCGCCCGAGCCGCCTGAGCAGCTGAGGAGCCGAGCCGCGGGTGCCGCCGAGCTGCAGTTGCTGCCAAGCCGCCCGAGCTGCCTGAACTGCACTGTCTGGTGAGCGCAGCGCCTCTATCACCGCACTGCCCCTCCTCTACAGTTAGCGCTGCTAGTCTACTGCTGTCATGGCTACCCCCTGTTGAACAAGGAATGGAATGACTAAGAATGAAATGAGTAAAAATATGGAAACATAGAAGTCTGTACCCCCTTATAGGCTAACCCACTGTAGCCTAAACAACTACAACAATATATATAATGTTTGACACACCCCCATAGGCGAAGTGGGGGAGAACTAGGGGTCACAAGACCAGTCAAGTAAAGCAAAGCAAGCTCAGGGTGGATCACAATGTCACCACACAATCCGAGCACAAGTTCAAGGCCACAAGGCCAGTTCACATGCAGGAGTACATATATATATAAGACTAAACAAGCAAGAGCAGTGATATATATATGTAACAGTACAAAGAGGGTCAAGAGGAGAGCAAGTGGGGCAAGACAGACACAAGACCCAGCTGGGTACAGCAGCGCTGATGATCACAAGGCGCAAGTGCCTTGGTGAAAACATCAGCAGTGTTGGCCTCAGAGGCCACGTACGCAAGTCGCAACTGACCAAGCTACTGTAGCTCACGAGCAAGGAAGTAGCGGAGAGCAATGTGCTTTGTTCTGTGCTCCAGTCTCTGCTCTCGACACAAGGCCAGCATGGCCTTGTTGTCAACGTACAGGACTGGAGGAGAACGAGGCGGCTCTCCAAGGTCGGTCAGCAGGTAGGTGAGCCAGCGAAGCTCCTGAGCAGCCATGGCCCCAGCGTAGATCTCAGCCTGACAACTGGAGCCGAGAACAGAAGATGAGCGAGTAGCCCGCCACGAAACGGAGCCGGAACCAAGGCTGAAGGTGTAGCCCTGTGACGACCGCTGCGTAGCCTGGTCGTCAGCCCAAGAAGAGTCCGCGTGCCCAGTGAGGACCACTGGACTCCACCCTCCAAGCACTAGTCCCATGCCCGACGTACTGCACAAGTAGCGCAACACCCTCTTCGCTGCAGCCATGTGCTCTGGTTGGTGTCTCCCAGGAGCAACATAGCGCGCAAGAATGCTCAGAGGGTATGCAAGGTCAGGTCGTGTGCAGGTCATCAGGTACATGAGACAGCCAACAAGCTCTGGGTACGGGCCACTCGACTCTACGGACTCATCCGAAGGCAGAGCTGAGAGCGAGTGGCGAGTAGACAGAGGAGTGGCCTAAGGCGAGGAGTACGTGAAGCCGAAGCGCTGAAGGACCTGCTGCACCATGTGTGACTGAGTCAGGGTAATGATGCGGCGTGCTCTGTCCCGGGTGATCTGCAAGCCAAGGTAGCTGCGCAGTTCACCCAGGTCAGTGCACGTGTGTCTCTTCTGTAGCTCGGACTTCACGTAGGCGAGGCCAGCAGTGTCAGCAGTGGCAAAGACCAAGTCGTCGACGTACACGAGGATGTAGAACGGCGGCAGAGAAGTGTCGGTGCGCAGAAACAGCGACGGGTCGGCAGTAGAAGGAGCAAACCCAACTGCCGCCAGCGTAGTCCTCAGTGTGTCATGCCACTCACGTGGCTCCTGGCGGAGACCGTAGACTGGACGCCGGAGACTCCACTGGGTACCAGGAGGGAAAGACCCAGTGAAGTCAGGTGGGCGACGCAGCCAGATCTCCTCGTACAGGCTGCCCTGCAAGAAAGCAGTGCTGAAGTCGAGAGAGTGAAGCTCGTAGTCCCTGTGAGCAGCAACGTGCAGGAGTACGCGAAGAGTGGTCATCTTCGAGGTGGGGGAGAAGGTCTGAAAGTAGTCAACTCCCTGCCGCTGACTGAAGCCACGAGCCACGTAACGCGCCTTGAAGACAGGCGGAGAACCCGGCGGCCGCTTCACCCTGAAGATCCACATGCCACTGACGATGTTCGCCCCAGGAGGGGGGACAGCGTCAACGTAGGTGCCTGTGGACTTCCAGGAAGCCATCTCTGCATCCATAGCTGCCTGCCACTGAGAGGAGTAGGGACCCTCTATCGCCTCCGCGTAAGAGCGCGGGGTCGGGATGTCTAGTGCATCCGGGTCTCCCTCAGGGGCTAGCAGTAAAGACGCGAGATGAGGTGAGGTGGCAGCCAAGCACTGAAACTCCTCCTGCCTGTCCTCAAGGGCACACGCACCCCCGACGGACGGAGGACAGACAGACTCAGACTCAGCGACAAGACTAGCAGCGTAGTGTAGACGACAGCGAGCAGCAAAGTCGACGAGCTCAGCAACTAGGGCAGACGCAGCAAAAGACTCGAAGGAAGGGTCAGTGACGGCAGTAGCAAGGAGACGCGTGATAGTAGGACTGGCAGCACGAAGAGAGTCCGACGTAGGGTCGACAAGAGCAGGAAGAGAGGAAGCAGGAGGAGAAGGCAAAGGGGCACGCAGAGGAGCAGTGGAAGGACGCAGAGACATCCGGTGCGTGCCAGGGGCAGGAGGAGGACGTGGACGCGAACTACGAGCACTAGTGCTAGCAGGACGGACAGGCGACGCAGGGCGAGACGCAGGCTCACGACGCTCAGTAAGACCGTTAGTAGGACCAGAGTAAGGAGAAGGAGCAGGAAGTGACTGAACAGGCTGCGGACACACTAAAGGAGGGGGAGGACCAGAAGGAGGCGAGAGACCAAAAACCTGCTGAAGGAGCGGAACGAAGTACGGCTGAGGGCGCGCGGCGACTCCGGACACAGCAGGGACAGCACCAGTGCCCCCAGCGGCAGTACCAACTCCCGAGTCCGCAGCACCAGCGGGGACTCCAACACCAGGGTCCTCAGCACCAGTCACAGCTCCAACGCCCGGGTCCTCAGCACCAGTAGCAGCTCCAACGCCCGGGTCCGCAGTACCAGCACCAGCTCCACCGCCCGGGTCCTCAGCACCAGCAGCAGCTCCAACGCCCGGGTCCTCAGCACCAGCAGCAGCTCCAACGCCCGGGTCCGCAGTACCAGTAGCAGCTCCAACGCCCGGGTCCTCAGCACCAGCAGCAGCTCCAACGCCCGGGTCCGCAGCACCAGCAGCAGCTCCAACGCCCGGGTCCATAGTACCAGCAGCAGCTCCAACGCCCGGGTCCTCAGCACCAGCAGCAGCTCCAACGCCCGGGTCTGCAGCACCAGCAGCAGCTCCAACGCCCGGGTCCGCAGCACCAGCAGCAGCTCCAACGCCCGGGTCCGTAGCACCAGCAGCAGCAGGGTCCGTGAGACGAGGCGCGCCACTACGAAATGTGCAACGGCGCTCGTACCACTCACGGATCCGCTCACGAGAGGGGAGCTCCCGACTTTAAGGAGAAGTGCCAGCACCAGTCTCCGTAGCGCGCCTGGTCCCAGAGGTACCTCTCCGGAGGCTGCAGTACTGTAAGTACCACTCACGCAACTGCTCCGAGGAGAGGTCTCGTCCAGGCGTAGGACCCCCTGGCGCAGCACCGCCAGGCTCAGCACCCCCAGTCACCGCACCCCCAGGCTCAGCACCCCCAGGCACAGCACCCCCAGGCTCAGCACCCCCAGTGTCCGCACCCCCAGGCTCAGCACCCCCAGAGTCCGCACCCCCAGGCCCAGTACCCCCAGTGTCCGCACCCCTAGGCTCAGCACCCCCAGCGTCCGCACCCCTAGGTTCAGCACCCCCAGCAGGACGAAAGTCGACAGCAACCTCAACAGGCTCGACCGGGTCTACCTGAGACACACCTGATGGAGCGGCACCCTGAGGGGGGAGGGGGTCTACGACAGCAGCACCTGGCGCGAGGAAGAGAGGCGGGGGTGGGAGCGGGGCAGTGCGGTAGGGGAAGAGGCGGTAGTAGGGGACAGACTCGTCAAAAGTGACGTCCTGAGAGGGCAAGACCCGGCGCGAGGTGGCGTGGTAAAACTGCCAACCAGGCGCGTCCAGAACAAAGCCGAGGAAGACGCAGGGAACAGCACGAGAGGAGAGCTTGTCCGCAGACGAATCGCGAACAAAAGCTCGAGATCCCCAGACCCGGAAACGCGACGCATCGCCAACCTCCCCCGTCCACAGCAGTGTGGGCAAGGTCTCCGGCAAGGAGACACAGGGCCAGAGGTTGAGCTGATGCGCAGCGTACCGGACCGCAAACGGCCACAGAAAATGGGGGGCAGACGCATGGATCAAGGAGGTACGAGCGACCTCCATGACCAGGCCAATGCGGCGCTCCGCAACCCCATTCTGCTGTGGAGAGGCCGGAAGCGTGAACGACTGCTCAATGCCGTGCTCAGCATAGTAGGCTGCCAAGAGGTCGGAGGAGAACTCACCACCTCTGTCAGAGTGCAAGCGCAGGACAGGAAAGTCCGAGCAGAAACGCTCGCTGAGCTGGAGACGAGCTCTGCGGATCCAAGGGATCAAAACATCAGGGACCTCACCCTTGGTGCGCAAGGGGAAGACCGTGGTGTAGCGCGAGTAGTCGTCAACAACGATCAGGAAGTACCTCTCCTGACCCTGACCACGGACGCGGGCTGGGCCCCACACGTCCATGTGGAGCGTCTGCAAAGGAGCAGTCGTCGGGGGAAACGAGGAGGAGTGAGGAGCGGCGCGCTGCCGCCCCTCGACACAGGGAAGGCAGGGAGGAGCAGGCGAGGGTGGGAGAGGAGGGAGAACCCTGGGAAGACCAGAGACAAGGTACCGGGAGTGCATGGCACGAAGGCGCTGCACAGACGGGTGGCCAAGTCGGTGGTGCCAGAGGACGGTCTCGTGCGCTTGCGAGCGACACGAGCAGGGGGCAGAGAGCTGACCTGACGCGGACGCAAACGCAGACGCAGACGCAGCGACCTGAGGGGAGGCAGTAGTCAGTGTGTACAGGTCCGACCCCGGCTGCCGGGTGAAGGTAGCCAAGTGGCGGCCCGTATGAGCACACGTGCAGTGTGTCACACGCTTGTAGGCAGGGGTGAACTGGTGAACACCCCCGTCCTAGAGAGCGGAACCTGCCACCAAGTTCGTGGAGAACGAGGGGAGGTGGAGACCTGACAGTGTGCCCGACGGGACCGCAGGACAGGGAAGGACAGTGGAGGAGGTCGCAATGACCGGACCCCCAGAGGGGTCAGCAAGGGAGACAGCAACTGGCCGAGCAAGGGGCTCAAGGGCAGTGCGGTCACAAAAGAAACAGCGAGAGGCACCTGAATCCAGCGTGAAGGTGTGCAGTGCTGCAGTCGACACAGTACCAGGGGGGGCAGACACGCACGCACCTAGAGCAGCAGCCTCACCAACACCTGGGGTAGCAGACACGTGGGTACCTTGAGCAGCAGACGCACTCGTCCTAATGCCCGGGTCGGGCGGGACACTCAGGTACTGAGAACCCTCTCCACTAGTAGACATCACATACATGGCAGAGAGAATAGCATCAAAATCTAGAGCATAGATATCAAACCCCTTCTTCAGGAGATCAAGCCAGCGGGGCAGCTCAGTGGCCTGAGGGAACTGAACACGCCAAGCGTCGCTCAGACGAGCGAAGCAACGCTGTGTGGCGTGCGGTCCCCCACACGGCAGGCCAGTGCGGTCACCAGTGCGAATGACGTACGTGCAGCTAAGACCACCCCCACCCCCGTGCTGAGAGTACCACTCACAGACCTCCTGGGGCGAGGGAGTGTACTGCTGTCCCTGGCCACCGCCAGTGCCGCCACGCCCACCACTCCCGCCACCACCTCCTCGACCACCCCAACCCCTGCCGCCGCCTCGTCCACCGCCACCCCCACTACCTCCTCCGCCCCGGCCACCTCCCCCGCCGCTGCCGCCACCCCCACCACCGCTGCCACCTCCCCCACCCGCGCCACTCCCCCCGCCACCACCTCCCCCACCACCGCCACCCCCGCAGTCACCACCACCGCCCTTGCCCCCTTTGCCCTTGCCGCTGCGGCGTCCGCTCGAAGCAGACGCAATCCCGACCTTCTCAGCACCAAGGAGGTCGACAGCAGCAGCAGAGGCGACAGAGGGAAGAAGGGGGGAGGGAGAACACCCCTCAAAGAACAGGGTGCGGGGGTCACCGCGAGAGGCACCTACAGCGACTATGCTAGTCTCGGCTGCAAGGAGTTCCTTCTCGAGGAGGGCAATGGTGAGCTCGGTGGGGCAGCGAGCGAGGAAGTGGTCCCTGACTGAGCGCAGCGAGTCAGGGAGGCGCGTGACTAGGTGGTAGAGAGTGATCCAGAGCGGGGGTGGGTTCGTGGCGAGGAACTCATCAGGCATAGCGGCGCGGAAGCGAGCCTCACTAGTGCGGAGGTGGGTAATGAGGTCAGCGACAGTGTGAAAGGAAGCTAAGTCAGGGAACAGGTAGGGAAGAGAGAGACGGCCTAGAGCAGCAGAGGCCGGTGAGGAGTAGCGGGCAACGACAGCAGTGTGCAGTGCCTGTGCAGTCTTGTGCTGCCCAAAGTGCTCGCGCTCATCTATCGGCAGAGAGTTGCAGATAGCGAAGCGAGCATGGGCGTCACGAGTCTGCCACTGTGAGCGAGCAGTGCTGTCGGCAGTAGCAGCAGGAGCAGTAGCGTGGCCTAGGGCGTGATCGTACAGCGAGATGTCTTCCTTGGCAGTGAGCTGTAGGAAGAGGTGTAGGTCATCAAGCCAGGTATCGAACTTCACTGGGCGCCCCTCAGCATCGAAGGCTAGTACTGGAGGGCTAGCCATGGTAGCAGTAGTAGTAAAATTAGTAGGAGCAGTAGGTAGGTAGGGCGGCGCGGCTCGGTATAGGTAGGGCGGCGCGGCTCGGGTCGGGCGGCGCGGCTCGGTTCGGGCGGCTCGGGCCGGGCGGCGCGGCTCGGTTCCGTTAGGGCCGGGCTGTTCGGTGCGGGTGGCGCGGTCTAGGTGGGGCCGTTCGAGGCGGCTAAGGGGAGCGCGGGGAGCGGGTGGGGTTGGGGACGGGGCCAACGCGGGCCGAAAGGGGTAGGATCGGGGCCGACGCGGTCCGAAAGGGGTAGGGACGGGGCCGACGCGGGCTGTAAGGGGTAGGGACGGGGCCGACGCGGGCTGTTAGGGGTAGGGTCGGGGGCCGACGCGGGCCTCTAGGGGTAGGATCGGGGCCGTCGCGGGCCTCTAGGGGTAGGGACGGGGCCGTCGCGGGCCTCTAGGGGTAAGGACGGAGCCGTCGCGGGCCTCTAGGGGTAGGCTCGGGGCCGACGCGGGCCTCTAGGGTAGGCGCGGGGCCGACGCGGGCCTCTAGGGGACGAGCTCGGGGCCGACGCGGGCCGTTAGGGTTAGGCGCGGGGCCGATTCGAGGCCTCTAGGTGCAGCAGCGCGGGGCCTACAGGGCCTCTAGAGGCGTGAACGTCGAGGCGCCCTAGGGCAGGTAGGCAGATAGGCAGGTAGGTAGTGGTGGGCCCTTAGGAAAAACGGTCCTAGGAAGGACCTGCTCTATACCATGTTGAACAAGGAATGGAATGACTAAGAATGAAATGAGTACAAATATGGAAACCTAGAAGTGTGTACCCCCTATAGGCTAACCCACTGTAGCCTAAACAACTACAACAATATATATAATGTTTGACACCCCCAGTGTTCTCACTTTTGACGTTGAGGGTCGGGCCATTGACTTTGACGTCTCGGTAGATGACTTGCAGCTTTTCCTACAGTGCGATAGGGCAGACAGTCTCTCCCTCTTTGACCTCACCTCTGGTGCTTCTCCTGCCCCTGCTGCCGATGCCGACGCCACCGTTCGCTCACAGTGGGCCACTCGCGATGCTGCTTCACGTCTTGCTGTGCGTCGCCACCTTCCTACCACTGAGCGCGCGCACTTTAGTCAGTACAAGAGTGCTCAAACCTTGTACGACGCTGTAGTTGCGCGCTACTCTTCCCCTGCCACTGCTGCACTGAGCCGCCTCATGCTGCCGTACCTCTTCCCTGACCTTGCTGCCTTTCCCACAGTCGCTGACCTCATTACACACCTCCGCACTAGTGACGCTCGCTACCGCGCTGCGCTTCCTGCTGACTTCTGCGCCAAGAACCCCCCCCCCCATGTACATCACTCTCTACTACTTAGTCACTCGCCTCCTTGACTCCCTTCGCGTAGTCAGGGACCACTTCCTCTCAGTCTGTCCCACCACTCTCACTGTTGACCTCCTCGAGAAGTCCCTCCTAGCGGCCGAGAAGAGCATAGTCGCTGTAGGGGCCTCTCGTGGTGACCCGCGCACCCCCATCTTTGAGGGGTGTTCCCCCTCCCCCCTTCTCCCCTCTATTGCCTCTGCTGCTGCGGCCGACCTCCTTGGTCTTGAGTCGGTCGGTGCGACGTCTACCCCCAGCGGGAGACGCCGCTCTGGCAAGGGCAAGGGGGGCAGGGGCACTGGAGGGGCAAGCGGGGGCGGTGGAGGTGGAGGTGGAGGCGGCGGGGGAAGTGGGGGTGGCGGTGGGAGTGGTAGTGGGGGTGGAGGTGTCGGTGGCGGCAGTGGAGACGGAGCGGCGGCGGCCGTGGCAGTGGGAGCGAAGGTGGCAGAGGTGGCGGCGGTGGAGGAGGCGGCGGAGGAGGCAGTAGTAGCGGCGGCGGCGGAGGCGGCGGGGGTGGCGGTGTAGCTAGTCGCGGGTCTACGCAGAGGAGTGACTCCGGTGGTGGTCCGCGCCAGCAGGAGCAGCGCGGTCGTGAGACCCTGTCCCCTCAGCAGCTCCGTGAGTGGTACACTGCACGCCAGCGGGGAGGGGGTTTTGGTCCGTGCACCTACGTCCTACGCACCGGCGACCGTGCGGGTGAGCAGTGTGGGGGTGCGCACCCCACTCAGCGCTGCTTTGGCCGCCTGACGGACGCGTGGCGTCACCAGTTCCCGGAGGCCACAGAGATCCCTCGCTGGGGCGAGCTGTCTAGGGCGGGTGTTGCCATCTATGATCTTGATTTTGATGCTATTCTTTCTGCCATGTATGCTGTGTCTATTAGTGATGAGGGTGGCTGTTACCGGTGTTTCCCGCCCGATCCAGGCATTGAGACTGCTGCTCTAGGTACTGGTGAGGCGGCTGCCCTAGGTGCTTGCGACGCTGCTGCTCTAGGTGCTAGTGCGTCTGCGTCCTCAGGTACTGGTGAGTCAGCGCTCTCAGGTACTCCGTCGGCTTCGGCCTCCCTCACCTTCACCCTTGACTCTGGGGCTTCTCGCTCCTTCTTTCGGGACCGCACGACACTTACGCCGCTTAGTCGGCCGGTTGCGGTGTCTCTCGCTGACCCCTCTGGGGGTCCTGTCCTGTCTCACTTCTCCACAGTCCTCCCGTGTCCGGCGGCTCCCTCTGGCACCGTGTCGAGTCTCTACCTCCCCTCATTCTACACGAACCTGGTGAGTGGTGCTGACCTACAGGATGGGGGAGTACACCAGTTCACTCCTGCGCGTCAGCGGGTGACGCACTGCACAGAGGCTAGCACAGGCCGACACCTGGCTACGTTTACCCGTCAGCCGGGGTCGAGCCTGTACACACTGACCACTGCGTCTCCTCCGGTTGTTGAGTCTGGTAGGGTCGTTGGGTCGGGTCAGGCGTTTGCTGCAGCGTCCAGGTCTGGTCCTGAGTCTGCCCCCTGTTCGTGTCGTCTCCTGTCTCACGAGACTCTCCTCTGCCACCACCGCCTTGGTCACCCCTCTCTGCTTCGGCTCAGAGGCATGGCCTCCCGTCTTTTTGTTTCTGGTCTCCCTCGGTCCCTACCTCCCCTTCCTCAGGGCCCTGGCCCTACCTGTGTCCCCTGTGTCGAGGGGCGCCAGCGGGCTGCCCCTCACTCCTCCCAGTTTCCTCCGACAGAGGCCCCGTTGCAGACGCTTCACATGGACGTGTGGGGCCCAGCCCGCGTCCGTGGACAGGGTCACGAGCGCTACTTGCTGCTCATTGTTGACGACTACTCGCGTTACACCGCAGTCTTCCCCTTGCGCAGCAAGGGTGATGTCACTGAGGTGCTGATCGACTGGATCCGCGCAGCTCGTCTCCAGCTCAGGCAGAGCTTTGGCTCGGACTTTCCTGGTCTGCGTCTACACTCGGACAGAGGCGGAGAGTTTTCTTTTGGCCTTCTGAGAGCCTACTGTCGCGCACGAGGAATCCGCAAGACCTTCACGCTTCCGGACTCCCCGCAGCAAAATGGGATTGCTGAGCGCCGCATTGGCATGGTCATGGACGTCGCTCGTACGTCTATGATGCATGCGGCTGCTCCCCATTTTCTGTGGCCGTTTGCGGTGAGGTACGCGGCGCATCAGATCAACCTACACCCCAGGGTCTCCAGGCTGGAGACCTCCCCAGCCTTGCTGTGGACGGGGAAGGTTGGCGATGCGTCGGCGTTCCGGGTCTGGGGATCTCGGGCGTTTGTCCGCGACTTGTCTGCGGACAAGCTGTCCCCTCGTGCTGCTCCTTGCGTCTTCTTGGGGTTCCCCCCTGACGCGCCTGGGTGGCAGTTCTACCACCCCACCTCTCGCCGTGTTCTGTCCTCCCAGGACTTCACGTTTGACGAGTCGGTCCCCTACTACCGCCTCTTCCCCTACCGCACTCCGTCCCTCCCCCCGCCGCCGCTCTTCCTTGTACCAGGTCCCTCTCCGGTAGACCCCCTCCCCTCTCAGGGTCCGTCCCCTTCAGGTGTGTCCCAGGTAGACGCAGTCGAGCCTGTCGAGGTCACTAATGACTCTGGTGCTGCTAAGGGTGCTGAGCCTGGGGGTGCTGACTCTGGGGGTGCTGACCCTGGGGGTGCTGCGACTGGGGGTGCTGAGCTTGGGGTTGCTGAGCCTGGGGGTGCTGAGCCTGGGGGTGCTGAGCCTGGGGGTGCTGAGTCTGGGGGTGCTGCGCCTGGGGGTGCTGGGCCTGGGGGTGATGAGCCTGGGGTTGCTGAGCCTGGGTGTGCTGAGCCTGGGGGTACTGAGCCTGGGGGTGCTGAGCCTGGGTGTGCTGAGCCTGGGGGTAATGAGCTTGGAGGTGCTCCGCCTGGAGGTTCTTCGGGTGCTTCGTCTCTGCGGGAGCCACTCTCTCCTCGGGAGCTGCGCGAGGGGTTTGCCCGGCGCTGGAGGCGTGCTGCTGGTGCTGGAGGTTCTTCGGCTACTGAGGGTGCTGCTGTCGCGGGTCCCGGAGGTGCTCGTACTGGGAGTACTGGAGCTGCTGGGCCTGCGGGTTCGACTGGAGCTGGTGCTGCTGAGGGTGTTGGAGCTGCGACTACTGCCGGCGGTCCTTCTGCGGGTACTCCTGGTACTGCTGGAGGTTCTGGCGCTGCTGGAGGTGCAGCTGGAGCGGGTGCTCCTACTGGGGGTTCTTGTGCTGTACCTGCTGTGTCTGGCGTCGCCGCGCGGCCTCCACCGTACTTCTTTCCACTCCTGCAGCAAGTTCTTGGTCTTCCGCCTTCTACTGGTCCTCCTCCTTCTTTAGGGTGTCCACAGCCAGTCCTGTCACAGTTACAGTTGCAGCCTACCTCCCCTTTGCTTGCTCCTTCTCCCTACACTGGTCCTACTCGAGGTCTTACTGAGCGTCGTGAGCCTGCGTCTCGTCCTGCGTCGCCTGTCCGTTCTGCTTGCGCTAGTGGTCGTGGTTCGCGTCAGCGTCCTCCTCCTGTCCCTGGCACGCACAGGATGTCTCTACGTCCGTCCACTGCTCCTCTGCGTGCCCCTTTGCCTTCTCCTCCTGAGTCCTCTCTTCCTGCTTTTGCCGACCCGGAGTCGGACTCTCTTCGTGGTGCCAGTCCTACTGTCACGCGTCTCTTGGCTACTGTTGGCACTGACCCTTCTTTCGAGTCCACTGCTGCGTCTGCCCTAGTTGCTGAGCTCGTCGACTTTGCTGCTCGATGTCGCCTAGACTACGCTGCTAGTCTTGTCGCTGAGTCTGAGTCTGTCTTTCCTCCATCCGTCGGGGGTGAGTGTGCCCTTGGCACGGACGTCCTTGAGGACAGGCAGGAGGAGTTCCAGTGCTTGGCCGCTGCTTCACCTCATCTCGTGTCCGTACTGCTTACCCCTGAGGGAGACCCGGATGCACTTGACATCCCGACTCCGCGCTCCTACGCGGAGGCGATAGAGGGTCCCTACTCTTCTCAGTGGCAGGCAGCTATGGATGCAGAGATGGCTTCCTGGAAGTCCACAGGCACCTACGTTGACGCTGTCCCCCCTCCTGGGGCGAACATCGTCAGTGGCATGTGGATCTTCAGGGTGAAGCGGCCGCCGGGTTCTCCGCCTGTCTTCAAGGCGCGTTACGTGGCTCGTGGCTTCAGTCAGCGGCAGGGAGTTGACTACTTTCAGACCTTCTCTCCCACCCCGAAGATGACCACTCTTCGGGTACTGCTGCACGTTGCTGCTCACCGTGACTACGAGCTGCACTCTCTCGACTTCAGCACAGCTTTCTTGCAGGGCAGCCTGCACGAGGAGATCTGGCTGCGCCGCCCACCTGGCTTCACTGGGTCTTTCCCTCCTGGTACCCCGTGGAGTCTCTGGCGTCAAGTCTACGGTCTCCGCCAGGCGCCACGTGAGTGGCACGACACACTGAGGACTACGCTTGCGGCTCTTGGGTTTGCTCCTTCTACTGGTGACCCGTCGCTGTTTCTGCGCACCGACACTTCTCTGCCGCCGTTCTACATCCTCGTGTACGTGGACGACTTGGTCTTTGCCACAGCTGACACTGCTGGACTCGCCTACGTGAAGTCTGAGCTGTGGAAGAGACACACGTGCACAGACCTGGGTGAACTGCGCAGCTACCTTGGCTTGCAGATCACCCGGGACAGAGCACGCCGCACCATTACCCTGACTCAGTCACACATGGTGCAGCAGGTCCTTCAGCGCTTCGGCTTCACGTACTCCTCGCCTCAGGCCACTCCTCTGCCTACTCGCCACTCGCTCTCAGCTCTGCCTTCGGATGAGTCCGTAGAGTCGAGTGGCCCGTATCCAGAGCTTGTTGGCTGCCTCATGTACCTGATGACCTGCACACGACCTGACCTTGCATACCCTCTTAGCATTCTTGCACGCTATGTTGCTCCTGGGAGACACCGACCAGAGCACATGGCTGCAGCGAAGAGGGTGTTGCGCTACTTGTGCAGTACGTCGGGCATGGGGCTAGTGCTTGGAGGGCGGAGTCCAGTAGTCCTCACTGGTCACGCGGACGCTTCTTGGGCTGACAACCAGGCTACGCAGCGGTCGTCACAGGGTTACACCTTCAGCCTTGATTCTGGCTCTGTTTCGTGGCGGGCTACTCGCTCGTCTTCTGTTCTCGGCTCCAGTTGTGAGGCTGAGATCTACGCCGGGGCCATGGCTGCACAGGAGCTTCGCTGGCTCACCTACCTGCTGACCGACCTTGGAGAGTCGCCTTGTTCTCCTCCATTCTTGTACGTAGACAACAAGGCCATGCCGGCCTTGTGTCGAGAGCAGAGACTGGAGCACAGAACAAAGCACATTGTTCTTCGCTACTTAGCTACAACCCAATTAGGGTTAGTACTTGTACTCAGTTCATTCATAGTTCATTCATTCTCGTTTCAATTCTGTCACAAATATGCGCCCCGTATGGCGTAGTTTTGCTAACGAGGTCAAACTAGTTCATATGGCTAGGTAAAAGGATGTATTGGAGGAGAGTGTGAAGAAATAGTGGTAAAAAAGGCATTTAGACGTTGGCGCAGTGACATCTTGCGCAAAGGCCTATCCTTGCACAGATCCGGGCCAGCGAACGCACAAACATGCGCCATGTGCTGCGTAGTTGTGCAACCGACCTCAAACCAGTTCCAATAGCTAAATACTAGGATGTAGTAGGGGAGTGTGTGAAAAAAAAGTGCTAAAAAAGGCATTTAGACATTGGCGCAGTGACATGTTGTGCACAGGCCTATCCTTGCACAGTTTCAGGCGAGCAAACGCACAAACATGCGCCACGTGCTGCGTAGTTGTGCTAACGAGGTCAAACCAGTTCATATGGCTAGGTAATAGGATGTAGTAGAGAACTGTGAGAAGAAATAGTGTTAAAAAAGGCACTTAGACGTCGGCGTAGTGACATGTTGTGCACGGGCCTATCCTTGCACAGATTCGGGCTAGCGAACGCACAAACATGCGCCACGTGCTGCGTAGTTGTGCTAACGAGGTCAAACTAGTTCGTATGGCTAGGTAATAGGATGTAGTAGAGAGCTGTGTGAACAAATAGTGCTAAAAAAGGCATTTAGATGTCGGCGCAGTGACATGTTGCGCACGGGCCTATCCTTGCACAGATTCGGGCCAGGGAACGCACTAACATGCGCCAAGTGCTGCGTAGTTCTGCTAACTAGGTCAAACGAGTTCCTATGGCTAGGTAATAGGATGTAGTAGAGAATTATGTGAAGAAATAGTGCTGAAAATGTCGGATATATATGACATTGTGTTTGTAGGCTCTAGTGGGGTAGACACTAAGGGGTACAGGTTTCTAGGGTTTCATATTTGTATCACACACTTTCCTAGTTCAATCATCCCTCGTTATTTTACATGGTATAGAGCAGGTTCCCTAGTGGGAACGTTTCCTAGGGCCCACCACTAAAACGACTTTTTTTTCCTTGCCTGCCTGCAGTGCGCTTCGCGCCTGCCTTAGTCGCGCCCCGTGCGCCTGCCCTCCCGTCGCGTCCCCTGCCCTTAGTGGCCCGTCGCGCCCTCTTAAGGCCCCTTTGCGGCCCCTCTCACGGCCCTTCGCAGCCCCTTCGCGGCCCCTTCGCAGCCCTTCCTGGCCCCTCTCACGGCCCTTCGCGGCCCCTTCGCGGCCCCTCGCGGCCCCCTCTCGGCCCTTTCGCTGCCCTTCGCGACCCCTTCACGGCCCCTTCGCCGCCCTTCGCGGCCCCTCGCGGCCCCTTCTCGGCCCCTTCGCCGCCCTTTGCGGCCCCTTCACGGCCCTGTCGCCGCACTTAGCGGCCCCTTCGCGGCCCCTCCGCGGCCCCTCCGCGGCCCTTCGCGGCCCTTCACGGCCCCTTCGCCGCCCTTCGCGGCTCCTTCACGGCCCCTCCGCGGCCCCTTCGCGGCTCGTCACGGCCCCTTAGCAGCCCCTCCCCGGCTCTTCACAGCCCTGCCGCCCCGTCGTCGCCGCCCCAGCAGGAGCTGCCGTCGCGCCTGCTGCCGCTGCTGCTTCCTCCACGGCGGGTCGCCGCCGCCGGTGCTGCCGTGACAGCCGCCGCCGCTCCTGCCATGACATCCGCCGCCGCCGTACCGGCCCTACCCTGCAGCCGAGGCGCGGCCCTCCTCTGCCGCCCTGTCGCGGCTCTGTTCCTGCCGGCGCACCTCGGCCTTGCCCCACCGCTTGCGGGCCTCTACCCACCCGCCCCTAGTAAGAGCACCGCCGAGCCGCGCCCCTCCTGCTGCTAGCCTGCTGCTGCTGCTGCTGCTGCTGCTAGCCTGCTGCTGCTGCTGTCATGGCTACCCCCAATGTTCTCACCTTTGATGCTGAGTGTCGGGCTGTCGACTTTGAGGTCTGCGTCGATGATCTGCAGCTTTTCCTACAGTGCGATAGAAAAGATGGTCTCTCACTGTTCGATCTCACGTGTGGCGCCTTTGCTGCCCCTACTGCCGATACTGACAGTACTGTTCGCTCACAGTGGGCCACACGCGATGCTGCTGCCCGTCTTGCTGTGCGTAGTCACCTGCCGTCCACTGAGCGCGCACACTTTAGTCAGTACAAGAGTGCTAAGACCTTGTACGACGCTGTAGTTGCACACTACTCTTCCCCTGCCACTAATGCCCTTAGTCGCCTCATGCTGCCGTACCTGTTCCCTGACCTCGCCGCCTTTCCCACAGTCGCTGATCTCATTACGCACCTTCGCACTAGTGACACCCGCTACCGCGCTGCGCTTTCTATTGAGTTCTGCGCCAAGAACCCCCCCCCCCCCCCCCCATGTACATCACCCTCTACTACCTAGTCACCTGGCTCCCTGACTCCCTTCGCTCGCTCAGGGACCACTTCCTCTCTGTTTACCCCCCACACTCACCATTGACCTCTTCGAGGAGCGCCTCCTTGGAGCTGAGAAGAGTATAGTCGCTATAGGAGCCTCTCGTGGTGACCCTCGTGCCCCCTTCTTTGAGGGGTGCTCTCCCTCCCCACTTTTGCCCTTTGTTGCCTCTGCTGCTGCTGTCGACCTCGTTGGCACCGAGTCGGTCGGAGATGCGTCTGCCCCTAGCGGGAGACGCCGCATCGGCAAGGGCAAGAGGGGCAAGGGCGCTGGAGGAGCTAGCGGGGGCAGTGGAGGTGGCGGTGGAGGCGGCGGAGGGGGTGGGGGTGGCGGTGGGAGTGGTGGCGGGGGTGGGGGCTTCGGTGGCGGCGGTGGAGGCGGAGGCGGCGGCGGCAGTGGCGGTGGGAGCGGAGGAGGCGGCGGTGGCGGCGGTGGCGGCGGCGGCGGTGGAGCTGGTCGGGGTGGCTCTGTGCAGCGGGGCGGCTTCGGTGGTGGTCAACGCCAGCACCAACAACGCACTTGTGAGACCCCGCCCCCCCAGCAGCTTCGTGAGTGGTACGCTGCGCGCCAGCGGGGTGGGGGTGCTGGTCCCTGTGCCTACGTCCTGCGTACCGGCGATCGCACTGGTGAGCCGTGCGGTGGCCCGCACACCACCCAGCGCTGCTTCGGCCGCCTGACGGACGCCAGGCGTCTCCAGTTCTCTGAGGCCACTGAGATCCCTCGCTGGGGCGAGCTGCTTAGGTCGGGGGTTGCTATCTTTGATCTTGATTATGATGCTATTCTTGCTGCCATGTATGTTGTGTCTACTAGTGATGAGGGTGACTGTTACCTGTGTGTTCCGCCTGACCCGGGCATTGAGGCTGCTGCTCTAGGTGCTGGTGAGGCTGCTGCTCTAGGTGCTAGTGCGTCTGCTACTCCAGGTGCTGGTGAGTCTGCTGCCCTAGGTGCTGGTGAGTCTGCTCTCTCAGGTACCACGTCGGCTCAGGCTTTGCACACTTTCACCCTTGACTCGGGTGCTTCCCGCTCCTTCTTTCGAGACCGCACCACACTCACGCCGCTTAGTCGGCCGGTTGCAATCTCGCTGGCAAACCCCTCTGGGGGTCCTGTCCTTGCCCACATCTCCACTGTCTTACCGTGTCCGGCGGCCCCTTCTGGCACCCTGTCAGGTCTTTACCTCCCCTCGTTCTCTACAAACCTTGTGAGTGGTGCTGATCTACAGGATGGGGGGGTTGACCAGTTCACTCTTGCAAGTCAGCGAGTGACCCACTGTATGTGTGCTCGGACGGGCCGACACTTGGCCACGTTTACCTGTCAGCCGGGGTCGAGCCTGTACACACTGACTACTGAGTCTCCTCCGGCTGCTGAGTCTGGTCAGGTAGCTGCGTCGGGTCAGGTGTTTGCTGCAGCGTCCAGGTCTGGTCCTGAGTCTGCCCCCTGCTCGTGTCGTCTCCTGTCTCACCAGACTCGCCTCTGGCACCACCGCCTTGGTCACCCCTCCCTGCCTCGTCTCCGAGGCATGGCCTCCCGTGTCCTTGTCTCTGGTCTCTCCCGGTCCCTCCCTCCTCTTCCTCCGGGGCCTGCCCCTACCTGCGTTCCTTGCGTCGAGAGGCGGCAGCACGCCGCTCCTCACTCCTCCAAGTTTCCTCCAACAGAGGCTCCGCTGCAGACACTTCACCCGGACGTGTGGGGCCCCGCCCGCGTCCGTGGACATGGTCACGAGCGTTACTTCCTGCTGGTCGTTGACGACTACTCGCGTTACACCACACTCTTGAACCCTCTAGCAACCATCGCTCCCTCCTCTGCCGTGCACGTTGTGGGCTCGCTGCACACAGCCGCGCATAGCCCCACTTCAGTTGGCTGTCACTGTTAGCCCTTCAGAACGCCCCCATCCTCCAACAACCATCTCGAATGGTCCTTGCATTGATTAAGGGGTGGTACAATGGAAGATGCAAACACATGCAACAACCATCTCTCTCTCTCCTCCGTCCTGCAGGCTGTGGGCTCCCTGCGCTTTGGGCTGCCTACACAGCCCATTTCAGCTTGTCCTACCTGGTGCAGACTATCCCCTTTCAATCTCTCGTACCCTTGAACAACTGACTCTCCTCCACCCTCCCAGCAACAACCATCTGTCTCCTGCCCGGCAGGTTGTGGGCTCTTTGTGCTTTGGGCTGCATCTTGAAACAGGCTCTGACGAAAGAGCAGGGGAGCACGAAGGGGAGCAAGGGGGCCGCTCATCGCCCCACTTCAGCTTGCCTTACCTCGTTTGGGCTAAGCCCTACCAATCTCCCCCCACCCTCCAACAACTGTCTCTCCCATGCTCGGAAGGTTGTGGGCTCGCTGCGCTTTGGGCTGCATCTTAACACAGGCTCTGAAGAAAGAGCAGGGGAGAACGAAGGGGAGCAAGAGGAAGAGCGTGTGGGGTTGGGGCGGGGAAGCCAGTGGAGGACGCAGCACGCACAGCGCCTCCTAACCCCTCTGCGGCTCTCGTTTGCGGTTGAAGTGAGCCCTTTCCATGCTCCTCCATCTCTTTCTCTTCGCAAGTTTTCAATTGCATGTCACAGCACATGCACGCAGCACATGCACCCGGCACATGCACGCAGCGGCTCATCATAGCCCCTCTCCGGCTCGCCTTTGCCGTTGAAGTGAGCCCTCGCCATCTCTCACTCAGTGACCTCCTTCCCGCCAACCCTCTGCCTCTCCTTGATGATTCTTGCCCTTCCCATGTGCTCCCTCTCGCGCTCCTCTGCTTCCTTTGCAAACCATCTTGCTCCACCGTCAACCTTCCATCCACTCAAACCTCTCTCCATCCATCCCAACCCCGCCCTCTCTCTTCTCTGACTCCTGCAGACTCAGCAGTCTATCAGGGCAGCACAAGGCAGCTACACGTGGCACTATTCCCTCTCCCAGCCATCATCCACATCAGCATCCTCCACGTCAGCATCCTCCACGTCATCCAGCAAGCCTAACAGTGCTTCATCCTACTCGGTTCCTCCCAATGTTGCTGTCATCATGATGCAGGTAACAATCATCGTGCATGCAGGCAAGCACTGTGTTGTGTTGTAAGAGGCGCCTTGACATCACTGTGTATCATCCGTACTTAACACTGTTGAGACGCGTCAACATTCGTGCTGCACACATTAATCTTCCACTATTTATTATCGTTTCACCTACCTTTCGCTAACGATAATCTAGGCACGTGAGCAAATAATCGTCCACTCCACTCCATCACTCCTCTGCCCTCCCTTCTTCAACCTCCCACACCACTTATAGTTGATCCTTCATCCATCAGCACCCCCATGTTCTCACCACCAGCATACGTGGAGGAGCTTTGAGAACGCTGTGTTGTATGCTCCATCAGAATGCTGTGCTGTGCCATGCCGTGCTGTGCTGTGCTGCAATGCTACTAGCTGTTCCGTTTATCTCAAACGCGCTTGTGCCACTGTCACATGTGCAGGAGCTCTCACCAAGCACGGTTGTCTTGAGACTAGCTCACCTGTATCAAGTGAGTCCCACACTCACTCCCTCTCACTCATTCTCTCCTCACTCACACCTCTTCCCTCACACACTCCTCGTCCGCACTCGCGCTCCTCCCTCTCTCACACCCCTGCCTCACTAGTGCCCTTTACTCACTCAAATCCCCCCCCAGTCGGCCTTCCATCCATCCTGCCCTGCCGTACTGCACCGCTTCCAATCCTCTCAAAATCTCACCGTCCTCTCCTCTGCATTGCACTGCACCACTTGCACTCCACTCCCCACTTACACTCTACACACGCCCTCATACCTCCCTCACCATTGTACTGCCCTTGTATTCCTCCTTTCCGCCAAGATTTCATTCTCAATAATACCTCCCTCGAACTCGGCAAGGCCTCCTGGTTTCAGGAGACCCAAAGCCCACCTCCTTCACTGCCTTATGTGTGTCTGCTTCCCTGTCTCATCTGCTTCCCTGTCTCATCTGCTTCCCTGTCTCATCTGCTTCCCTGTCTCATCTACTTCCCTGTCTCATCTGCTTCCCTGTCTCATCTGCTTCCCTGTCTCATCTGCTTCCCTGTCTCATCTACTTCCCTGTCTCATCTGCTTCCCTGTCTCATCTGCTTCCCTGTCTCATCTGCTTCCCTGTCTCATCTGCTTCCCTGTCTCATCTGCTTCCCTGTCTCATCTGCTTCCCTGTCTCATCTGCTTCCCTGTCTCATCTGCTTCCCTGTCTCATCGGCCTCCCCCTCCCTGCCCCATCTGCAACTGCAGCCCGGGGAGCATGCTGCCTGGTCGCGTCCAGCTCAAGTGGACCTCCGAAGATTGTTTGCAGCAAAACAGGTAGATAGTCTGGTCGCCCTACCTTTTCAACAGGTAGATAGTCTGGTCGCCCTACCTTTTCAACAGCTCTAACACGCTCTTGGTTTAAAACCCTTAATAGTCGCCTCTTTGTGACATGTAACTGGTCACCCTACCTGCATTCTGACTTGCTCTCAAACCCTCTCTCGCACACACCTCTTCACACACCGCTTAGTGATTCAACCACAGCTGCGTGCATATATAATATTTTGTGAGTGAGCTGACCAGGAATCATAGAGCAGTCAATCTCAGAAACCCCTAGAATGCTAGCTTCAAATTTCAACCCTACTATCCAGCCTCAGAGCGTGTAATTGCTTTCCATCCCTTACCAAGATCACAACCATCTCATCCCCCCCATGTTACTTCCCTTACCGTCACATTCCCACCCACCCCTAGCAGATACATGAGATGACAGAATTGAGTCTGATGGCCAATCAGAAACAAGCAGACATGCGACAGCCTCTTTCCTGGCGAGTGGAGGGCGAGGAGGGAGTTGAGGGAGCAGGTGATGAAAATAGGTCGGCTCGAGAATCGTTCGTTGATCCTGCTTCTCTTGTTGTGGAGTTGGGGCCTGCAGAAATTCGCACATTTTCAATCCGGCTGCAAGGTAGTACATGAGTATTTAGTCGAAAAAATCTTGTGTACCATATCAATTGAAATATCATGTTGCATTGCGCTCTACTTTGCCTTTGTGCTTTCAAAGGGCCCTCTACCATGTCTATTATTGTGGCTGTTTCGTACCGCATAATCAAGCATCACGTTGTTTCGTTGCTTCGAAATTATGGGAGGCGCCGCATCCATCTGCCGTCAAACGGAGCATGTGTCACTCCTGCGAACTCGCTCTCGTTCAGATCCGCTAGAGCACCTGAGTAAGCCTTACTTGTTCGCTGAGCGAGCCAGCCTAAGCAAATGAGTGCATCACGGGCATAAGATTATCCTCTCAATCCTCACAGTGGTCCCGCTTCCGCAATATTCCCTTCCCGCACGCTCCTCGGTTTCTTCCCTATTCGGTGAGGAGCGGGATGAGTTGTATCAACAGCTAAGGATCATTCAGAAGCATAGAGGTTGCAAGGAGAACTGTTAAATACTCGAGATATCTTATTGAAGGCAAGTGACTGAACACCCTCACCGTGCTGTTCCTGGGTCCTTTCCAGTGCCCTAGACATCAGACTTTGGAGTCTGAATCAGAGTCCGTTCAGACTTTTTTTTTGTACCTAGTCTGAATTCAAAGAAATTATTTATGTACCTTGTCTGATTTTCCTGAGTTTTTGTGAAAGAGTGAACGCGAATGAATGAACTATGAATGAAGTGGGTACAAGTACTAACCCTAATTGGGTTGTACCCCCTATGGGATACCCCACCATAGCCTACACAATAGCATAAGCTATAATGTTCTGACACACCCCCATAGGCAAAGTGGGCGAGAACAAGGGGTCACAAGACTAGTCAAGCAAAGCAAGCTCAGGGTGGATCACAACGTCACCACACAGTCTGAGCACAAGGTCAAGGCCACAAGGCCAGTTCTTATGCAGGAGGAGAGACATATATATAAGTCTAAACAAGCAAGAGCAGGTATATATATATGCAAGAGTACAAGTAAGGTCAAGAGGTGAGCAAGTGAGGCAAGACTGGGACAAGTCCCAGCTGAGTGCAGAAACGCTTATGATCACAAGGCGGAAGTGCCTTGGTGAAAACATCAGCATTGTTGGCCTCAGAGGCCACGTACGCAAGTCGCAACTGACCACGCTGCTGCAGCTTACGAGCAAGAAAGTAGCGGAGAGCAATGTGCTTCGTTCTGTGCTCCAGGCGCTGCTCTCGACACAAGGCCAGCATGGCCTTGCTGTCTACGTACAGCACTAGAGGAGAACGAGGCGGCTCTCCAAGGTCACTCAGCAGGTAGGTGAGCCAGCGAAGCTCCTGAGCAGCCATGGCCCCGGCGTAGATCTGAGCCTCACAACTGGAGCCGAGAACAGAAGACGAGCGAGTAGCCCGCCACGAAACAGAGCCGGAACCAAGACTGAAGGTGTAACCCTGCGACGACCGCTGAGTAGCCTGGTCGTCAGCCCAAGAAGCGTCCGCGTGCCCAGTGAGGACCACTGGACTCCGCCCTCCAAGCACTAGCCCCATGCCCGACGTACTGCACAAGTAGCGCAACACCCTCTTCGCTGCAGCCATGTGCTCTGGTCGGTGTCTCCCAGGAGCAACATAGCGTGCCAAGATGCTAAGAGGGTATGCAAGGTCAGGTCGTGTGCAGGTCATCAGGTACATGAGGCAGCCAACAAGCTCTGGGTACGGGCCACTCGACTCTACGGACTCATCCGAAGGCAGAGCTGAGAGCGAGTGGCGAGTAGACAGAGGAGTGGCCTGAGGCGAGGAGTACGTGAAGCCGAAGCGCTGAAGGACCTGCTGCACCATGTGTGCCTGAGTCAAGGTAATGGTGCGGCGTTCTCTGTCCTGAGTGATCTGCAAGCCAAGGTAGCTGCGCAGTTCACCCTGGTCTGTGCACGTGTGTCTCTTCTGCAGCTCGGACTTCACGTAGGCGAGTCCAGCAGTGTCCGGTGTGGCAAAGACCAAGTCGTCGACGTACACGAGGATGTAGAACGGCGGCAGAGAAGTGTCGGTGCGCAGAAACAACGACGGGTCAGCAGTAGAGGGAGCAAACCCAAGAGCCGCAAGCGTAGTCCTCACCGTGTCGTGCCACTCACGCGGTGCCTGGCGGAGACCGTAGACTGGCCGTCAGAGGCTCCACTGGGTGCCAGGAGGGAAAGTCCCAGTGAAGCCAGGTGGACGGCGCAGCCAGATCTCCTCGTGCAGGCTACCCTGCAAGAAAGCAATGCTGAAGTCAAGAGAGTGAAGCTCGTAGTCGCGCTGAGCGGCTATGTGCAGTAGCACCCAAAGAGTGGTCATCTTCGGGGTGGGAGAGAAGGTCTGAAAGTAGTCAACTCCCTGCCGCTGACTGAAGCCACGAGCCACGTACCGCGCCTTGAAGA
Organism: Closterium sp. NIES-65; assembly: GCA_948144175.1. Taxonomy (NCBI): domain Eukaryota; kingdom Viridiplantae; phylum Streptophyta; class Zygnematophyceae; order Desmidiales; family Closteriaceae; genus Closterium; species Closterium sp. NIES-65. Next base: position 161,177 of record CANXME010002590.1, on the reverse strand, counting down.
CAGGTGGAGAGCCCGGCGGCCGCTTCACCCTGAAGATCCACATCCCACTGACGATGTTCGCCCCAGGAGGGGGAACCGCGTCAACGTAGGTGCTTGTGGACTTCCAGAAAGCCATCTCTGCATCCATAGCTGCCTGCCGATGAGAGGAGTAGGGACCCTCTACGGCATCCACGTAAGAGCGCGGAGTCGGGATGTCTAGTGCATCCGGGTCTCCCTCAGGGGCAAGTAGTACGGACGCGAGATGAGGTGAAGCAGCAGTCAGACACTGGAACTCCTCCTGCCTGTCCTCAAGGACGTCCGTGCCAAGAGCACACTCACCCCCGACGTACGGAGGACAGACAGACGCAGACTCAGCAACAAGACTAGCAGCGTAGTCTAGACGACAGCGAGCAGCAAAGTCGACGAGCTCAGCAACAAGAGCAGACGCAACAGTGGACTCAAAGGAGGGGTCAGTGACGACAGTAGCAAGGAGACGCGTGACAGTAGGACTGGCAGCACGAAGAGAGTCCGACTCAGGGTCGGCAAGCGCAGGAAGAGAGGACTCAGGAGGAGAGGGCAAAGGGGCACGCAGAGGAGCAGTGGACGGACGCAGAGACATCCGGTGCGTGCTAGGGACAGGAGGAGGATGCTGACGCGAACTGCGACCACTAGTGCAAGCCGCACAAACAGGCGACGCAGGACGAGACGCAGGCTCACGACGCTCAGCAAGACCTCCTGTAGGACCAGTGTAAGGTGAAAGAGAAGGCAGTGGGGAGGCCGGCGGTAACTGTGACTGCGACTGGACAGGCGGTGGACACTGTAAGAGAGTAGGAAGACCAAGAACCTGCTGGAGAAGCGGAACAAAGTACGGCCGAGGCCGCGCGGCAGCACCAGACACAGCAGGGACAGCACCAGCACCCTCAGCACCTCCGGAAGCACCTGTGCCAACAGCACCTCCAGCAGCAGGACCTCCAGCAGCACCAGCAGCACCCGCAGCACGACCACCACTAGGACTGACAGTATTAGTCTCAGAACCAACACCCTCAGCAGCTCCAGCTCCAGGCGGACCCGCAGGCCCAGTAGCTCCGGGACCGGCGGCACCAGCACCCTCAGCGGTCGAAGAAGCGCCAGCTCCAGCAGTACGCCTCCAGCGGCAAACAAACCACTCACGCAGCTCCCGTGGAGAGAGTGGCTCCCGCCGAGACGAAACACCCGGAGAACCTCCAGGCCCAGCACCGCCAGACGCCACAAGGGGAGGTCCAGTGGCCACAGGCTCCACACCTCCAGGCTCAGCAGCTCCAGACGCAGCACCCCCAGGCTCAGCACCCCCGCGCGCAGCACCCCCAGAGGCAGCACCCTTAGGCTCAGCACCCCCAGGCCCTGAACCCCCAGAGGCAGCACCCTCAGGCTCAGCACCCCCAGGCTCAGCACCCCCAGGCTCAGCACCCCCAAATCAGCACCCCCAGGCTCAGCACCCCCAGCAGTACATGAGTCACCAGCAACCTCGACCGGCTCGACTGCATCTACCTGGGACACACCGGAAGGGGCTGGACCCTGAGGGTGAAGGGGGTCTACCGGGGTGGGACCTGGCACAAGGAAGTGCGGTGGCGGGGGGAGGGAAGGAGTGCGGTAGGGGAAGAGGCTGTAGAAGGGGACGGACTCGTCGAACGTGACGTCCTGGGAGGACAGAACACGACGAGAGGAGGGGTGGTAGAACTGCCACCCTGGGGCGTCAGGGGGGAAGCCTTGGAAGACACAGGGAGCAGCACGAGGGGACAGCTTGTCCGCAGACAAGTCGCGGACAAACGCCCAAGATCCCCAGACACGGAACGCAGACGCATCGCCGACCTTCCCCGTCCACAGCAGAGCTAGGGAGGTCTCCGGCCGGGAGACCCTGGGGTGAAGGTTGAGCTGATGTGCCGCGTATTGAACCGCAAACGGCCACAGAAAATGGGGGGCAGCCGCATGCATCATGGACGTACGAGCGACGTCCATGACCATGCCAATGCGGCGCTCAGCAATCCCATTTTGCTGTGGAGAGTCCGGAAGCGTGAAGGTCTGGCGGATGCCTCGTGCACGACAGTAGGCTTGCAGAAGGCCAGAGGAGAACTCTCCGCCTCGGTCAGAGTGCAGACGCAGAACAGGAAAGTCCGAGCCGAAGCTCCTCCTGAGCTGGAGACGAGCTGCGCTGATCCAGTCGATCAACACCCCAGTGACATCACCCTTGCTGCGCAAGGGGAAGACCGTGGTGTAACGCGAGTAGTCGTCAACCACCAGCAGGAAGTAGCACTCGTGACCCTGACCACGGACACGGGCCGGGCCCTACACGTCCATTTGAAGCGTCTGCAGAGAGCCTCTGTCGGGGGAAAATGGGAGGAGTGAGGGGCAGCCCGGAGCCGCCCCTCGACACAGGGGACACAGGAAGGTCCTGGCCCCGAAGGAAGGGGAGGGAGAGACCGGGGAAGACTAGAGACAAGGACACGGGAAGCCATGCCCCGAAGACGAGGCAAGGAGGGGTGGCCAAGACGGTGGTGCCACAAGAGATTCTCGTGAGACAGGAGGCGACACGAGCAGGGGGCAGACTCAGGACCAGACCTGGACGCAGCAGCAAACACCTGACCCGACGCAGCTACCTGGCCAGACGCAGGGACTGGAGGAGACTCAGTGGTCAGGGTGTAGAGACTGGACCCGGGCCGACGTGAAAACGTGGCTAGGTGTCGGCCTGTGCGGGCGTCCGAGCAGTGGGTCCCCCGCTCACTCGCACGAGTAAATTGGTGAACCCCCGCATCCTACAGGTCAGCACCACTCACCAAGTTTGTCGAGAACGAGGGGAGGTACAGACCCGACAGGGTGCCCGAGGGGGCAGCCGGACACGGGAGGACAGTGGAGAAGTGAGCGAGGACAGGGCCCCCAGAGGGGTCAGCCAGGGAGACTGCAACCGGCCGATCAAGCGGCGTGAGTGAGGTGCGGTCTCGAAAGAAGGAGCGAGAAGCCCCTGAGTCAAGTGTGAAGGTGAGGGAGGCCGAAGCCGACGCAGTACATGAGAGCGCAGCCTCACCAGTACTTGAGAGTGCAGACGCACTGGCACCTAGAGCAGTAGCCTCACAAGCACCTAGCGCAGTAGTACCAATGCCCGGGCCGGGCGGGAAACACCGGTAACAGTCACCCTCATCACTAATAGTCACAGCATACATGGCAGCAAGGATAGCATCAAAGTCAAGATCAAAGATCGCTACGCCAGCCCTACACAGCTCTCCCCAGCGGGGAATCTCACTAGCCTTGGGGAACTGCTGACGCCAAGCGTCCGTCAGGGGGCCAAAGCAGCGCTGGGTGGAGTGGGCACCCCCACACTGCTCACCTGTGCGGTCGCCAGAACGAAGAACGTAGGTGCACGGGCCAAGACCCCCACTACGCTAACGCTGCGTGTACCACTCACGGAGCTGCTGAGGCGGGGGGATGTCCCGAGAACGCTGCTGCTGGTGCTAGCGATGACCACCACCAGAGCCGCTCCGCTGCGGGGCACTACCCCGACCGGCTCCACCTCCTCCGCCACCGCCGCCTCCACCTCCGCCACCACCGCCGCCTCCGCTCCCACCGCCTCCGCCGCCACCGCCGCCGCCTCCGCTGCTGCCACCACCACCACCACCCCCACCACCACTCCCACCGCCACCCCCACTCCCTCCGCCACCGCCACTGCCACCTCCACCGCCCCCGCCAGCTCCACCCGCGCCCTTGCCCCCCTTGCCCTTGCCAGGGCGGCGTCTCCCGCTAGGAGCAGACGCCGTGCCGACCGACTCAAGACCAAGCAGGTCGGCAGCAGAAGCAGAGGCAACAGAGGGCAGCAGGGGGGAAGGAGAACACCATGGGTCACCACGAGAGGCTCCTACAGCGACTATGCTCTTCTCCGCCGCTAGGAGGGCCTTCTCGAGGAGGTCGACACTGAGGGTGGTGGGACAGACTGAGAGGAAGTGGTCCCTGACTACGCGAAGGGAGTCAGGGAGGCGAGTGACTATGTAATAGAGAGCGATGTACATGGGGGGGGGGGGGGGTTCTTGGCGCAGAACTCAGCAAGAAGTGCGGCGCGGTAGCGAGTGTCAGAAGTGCGGAGGTGCGTGATGAGGTCAGCGACTGTAGGAAAGGCAGCAAGGTCAGGAAAGAGGTACGGTAGCATGAGGCGGCTCAGTGCAGCAGTGGCAGGGGAAGAGTAGCGCGCAACTACAGCGTCGTACAAGGTCTGAGCACTCTTGTACTGACTAAAGTGCGCGCGCTCAGTGGTAGGCAGGTGGCGACGCACAGCAAGACGTGCAGCAGCATCGCGGGTGGCCCACTGAGAGCGAACAGTGGGGGCAGCATCAGCAGTAGGAGCAGGGGAGGCGCCAGAGGTGAGGTCAAAGAGAGAAAGACCGTCCGCCCTATCGCACTATAAAAACAGCTGCAGGTCGTCGACCCAGACCTCAAAGTTCATGGCTCGACCCTCTGCGTCAAAAGCGAGGACACTAGGGGTAGCCATGACGACAGACTAGCAGTGCAAGCAGTGGGGGAAGGGCACGCAGTAGCAGTGGGGCTGTGCTCACCAGACAGGGCAGGTCGGGCGGCTCGGCAGCGGGGCGGCTCGGCGGTACTGCGGCTCGGCGGTCCGGCGGCTCGGCGGCGGCTGCTGGGTGGCTCGGCTGTACTGCGGTTCGCCGCCCGGGCGGCTCGGCGGCTGCTGCTGGGCGGCTCGGCTGAACTGCGGCTCGGTAGCCAGGCGGCCCGGCGGCTCGGCTGCTGCGGTACCGGGCGGCGTGGCGGGCGGCTGCTCGGGCGGCTTGGCAGGAGGGGAGACTGGCGGGGCCGCGAAGGTGTGGGCGGCGGGGCCGTGACGTGAGGGCGGCAGGGCCGCGTAGGAGAAGGCGGCGGGGCCGCGTACGCACGGGCGGCGAGGCCGCGTACGCACGGGCGGCGAGGCCGCGAAGGTGAGGGCGGCAGGGCCGCATAGGTGAGGGCGGCGGGGCCGCGGAGGTGAGGCGGCGGGGCCGCTACGTGAGGGCGGCGGGGCCGCAAAGGTGAGGCGGCGGGGCCGCTACGTGAGGGCGGCGGGGCCGCGACGTAAGGGCGGCGGGGCCGCGTAGGTAAGGGCGGCAGGGCCGCGTAGGTAAGGGCGGCGGGGCCGCGAAGGTGAGGGTGGCGAGGCCGCGAAGGTGAGGGCGGCAAGGCCGCGAAGGTGAGGCGGCGGGGCCGCGACGTGAGGGCGGCGGGGCCGCGACGTAAGGGCGGCGGGGCCGCGACAAGAGGGCGGCGGGGCCGCGACGTGAGGGCGGCGGGGCCGCGACGTGAGGGCGGCGGGGCCGCGACGTGAGGGCGGCGGGGCCGCGACGTGAGGGCGGCGGGGCCGCGACGTGAGGGCGGCTGGGCCGCGACGTGAGGGCGGTGGGGCCGCGACGTGAGGGCTGCGGAGCCGCGACGTGAGGGCGGCGGGGCCGCGATGTAATCAGCCTCAATGCTATTATAACTGCTTTTACGAAACTGCATGATCATCTTAAAATTTGAAGTAACTCTGACAGTTCAGACAAAAAAAATTGTGCTTGTCTGAATTTTCAGACTAAAATTTTGAGGCACCTCTGACAGACAGAGTTCCAGGAGGGGTGTACTGTGAGGCCTCAGACTACCTCAAAACGAATCTAGGGGCCTGGTCCTTTCCCCTTAATTTATCCTTCTCCTCCCGAGAGTTTCCTGCCATTGCAGAATGGCTTCTTACTGCTCCTTCCACATTATCCTTTATGTGGAAGTAAGCGGTAGGATTATGAGCCTTAGCTAGGAGAGTCCTAGCTAGGCAAGAGATAGTTTAGGCAAAGAAGAGGATTTTCACTAGCAGGAATGAGGATACAAATAGCAAACCATAGAAGGGTTGTACTCGCTATAGAGCACCCACTAAAGGCTATAGCATAACATTCTGACACTTTACCCCTCAAGTTATGCATGAATCTGTGAGAGGACTCAACAGCGTGTCAGCGGAGGGAATACCACAGCTCCTAGCCATCACATTCAGTCTATGGTGGAGCTAAAAGACGAGGATTTGGTGGAAACGGATTGAAGCCCAAGCTAGGGGAGCTTGTGAGGCTGCTGCATGAAACAAATAGTTTTGTCGCAAATTCTTGCATGCAGGACCAAATATAACTTGAGGACATGGACACAAGGAAAGATTTTGGCGATTGATCGTGCAATATCGAACACCGGCATCGGCGGGAGGGAGTGTCAATGCCTTATATATAAAACTGTACAGGATTTTGAACAGGTCGATGTAGTATAATGGTCAGTATCTCCGCCTGTCACGCGGAAGATCCGGGTTCGATCCCCGGCATCGGCGCTTTTGCTTTTAGCTACCCCTGCTTGATATCTAAGTTCCCTTTCTCATTTCACACACTGTTTTTATTTTACTTGTTTTTTGTTTGCATCTTTCATTCTACACCGTAGCACTCTACCGCAGCTGTTAGTATCGGAAGAAGACATTGCATGCAGGCTGGTTGGCCTTTTTCTCGATCCAAAAGCTCACGCCAGCGCGCCAAGCAGCCAGGTTTGAACTTCGATCACCAAAAAAGCTCGAGCAGGCGCACTCACAATGGATCCTTGCATGCGTCGCCTCCAGCAGCCTTGGGCCCGCCTTTGGCTCCTAGATTCTGGTCACACTGCGTTTGTTGAAACAGCAAGCCACGTGTCGTTTGTCTCAGCGCATAGTTTTCTGCTCCCTTCTGCGGTTTTATCTCCTCCGTTTGTTCCATCAACGCCGTCCCTCAGTCGCTCGTCGTCCCTCCGGTTACGATCGATGTACCGTACGTCGCGAGTCCTTTGTGGGACTCGTGTAATGGTTTTTTCAGCTCGCCGGTTCCGTTGACCATGCAACCACCTTATCGCCTTCCCTGAACTTCTTTCGCCGTACCTTGTAACCAGATTTACTACGAGGTTCCTTGGTAATGGACTGATCAATCACCCCATCGACCCACTTCCTGATGAAGTATCCTCTTCGGTTCTCGAGGCTCATTGTATATCAGCATCGCGTTAAAACCGGAGTCTCAAGTATCCCGAGGTTGCCTCATCCTTCCTACCTTTGGTTGGGTCACAAAGTCCAACCAAGCTTCCTACCTTTGGTTTTGTCACTAAGTCCAACCATCCTTCCTACCTTTGAAACCTGTGGACCCTGGGTTTTAAATACTCTGATAGTTCAGGGTTGATAGTTTTTACATTCTGCACGGCCACTACTCAAGCAGATCACGCACGGCAAATCAACTGAAGGAGGTACTGAGTGATGTTTTATCTAGAGGCACTGAAGGGGATGCTGTATGTACGATTGGTTGTACATTCTTTCCGCGATTGGCTGGAACATGTAATCCTATGTCAAGCGACAATTAGAAGCTGCCAGTGAAACACGACAACTATGCAATCAGATTCAGCATCAGACTTGCCTATGTGCTCATTTTCTCCCCCGCTCCTCGTTGTGCGTGCAGCTTGAAGCAGCCATGGCATGGAGCAATTACGAGTTGAATGCTTTCGAGGGGAAAGTGAAGCACTGTCTGCGGATCAGGAATCAGCCAGATAATGGTCAGTGGACGGACGAAGAGAAAGTTAAGTGAGTGGGGTGAAAGCGGTTGCTCATCAACCTGGAGCCCGAGTGTTGTTCGATCTAAGTACTTTCTTTTCTACCTCATTGTTCAGGCAAAGTGTCTCAGAAGCAGTGCTGCAAAACATCAAATTTACAGTGCTGCGAGCATACAAGCTATTTTGCCTCTTCAGTGATGTTTTTTAACCATTGTTGCTTTGAGTGAGCACTTCATTACCAAATTATTCACCCTTTTTATTTCTATCCGTCCATGCTTCTCTTCTCAACAGAGTTAACTCACCTGCTGGAAGAAGCGCTGCACAAGCTGCGGGGTCAGCAGATTCAAGTTCTGAATTTGCGCAAAAACTTGAATGCCATGCATGCAGAAAATTCTGATTTGGTCACACGGATGAGGTGGTTTGAGCTCATGGAAGCTAGACTGAGAGAGCATGCACACCTGGTGAGTAGGGTAAGCGAGTATGAGGTTAGGCTGGAAGAGTACGTGAGTGGAATCTGAACGTATGAGAAGCTACAGAGCAGGGTTAGAGAGAATGTATGACGGTAGGGTGAAAGAGTACGAGAGAGAAACAGAGAAATTGGGGAGTAAGTTCAAGATGTTGAGCAACTGGAAAGTAGGGTCAGGGAGAACGAGAGTGTAAATAGTAGATTTAGAGAATACGAGAAACTGGAGAGTAGGGCTAGTGAGCATGATAAACCAGAGAGAAGTGTTAGAGAGTATGGAAACCTGGAGAATAGGGTTAGAGAGTATATGAAACTGGAGAGTAGGGTTTGAGAAGGTATGAGATACTGGATGCAAAGGCGAAGGGAGGACATTGAGAATCTGGCAGCGAGAACAAGGGAAGTAAGACACCTGGAAGCAAGGGTAACATTTTGTGTTTGAGCAGGGAGTACGGGGGTCACACTTTGTGGTGGCCAGACTTCAGCAGGAGAATGTGTGTCTGGAGAAGAAGGTTGAAGAAGCTGGGCCGCTGGAGAAGATGGTGCAAGATTTGAGGAAAGAGCTAGATGAGGTAGGGTGGGAAAATTTGTGTATGATTTTGTAGGCATGCATGTTTGGGAGCTGGGAGCATGCACAGTTTGTTGCATGTTCATATGGTAGTTGTTATTCTGTACAAAGAGCCAACTCGTGATCTCATCTATTGTCCTGGAGCTTGAGACTCTGGTCTTTTTCTTTTCTTTTAAACAATCTTTGCAGGTGACACAGCAGCGCAACGGGCTGCGGCAGCAGCTGAGGAATACACAGGAGCACAGAGGGAGGCTGAGTCAACAAATCATAGAAGCTCAAGATATTTCCCTTCAGGCAAGTGATAATAGCACCTCTCCAACTTTCCTGCCCCCATCTCCACCAAAACAGTTGGCGATTCCGTTCCATGCTGTGTTGCCATTCTTTGCAGTTATGCTCAAGTGGTCTTTTTTTTTTTCAGCTGCATTAAGGAGTGGCATGGCTGCTGAAGGAGGCGGGGTTGGGGGTGGGGAGGGGGAGGGGGGGAGAGGGGTTAGCAACGTGTGTTATATTGAGGAAACCTATTTATGACTTGTTTGCTTCATGTGCCCCTCAGGTTCTGCGTGACTGCGTGAGAAAAATCGACAGAGTTCCGGCACAAGGAGTGCAGCAGCTGGTGCGAGCAATAAACGTTCATATTCAGCCTGTGTTGGAGAAAGAAAGGGAGGATATCATAGAAGTCACTCCAGAGCCCAAGATATGTGAGATTGTGCGGCTTCTGATCAAGATCATTAGGACACTGCTCTGCTTGCTGCTCTGCCCAAGTTGGCCAGACTGCCTGTGCCATTGCCAGACTAGATAGACTTTCCCATGGTATTGGAGGGAGTCCTTGCTTGAGAATCTGTAACAGCATATTGGTAGTGTACATTATGATTAATAATAATTGTTGTGTTATTTGACTGCAATGATCATAAGCTGCATGCAACGGCCAGACCCATCACATCCATCTAGGATACGCTCTTTATGTTGGAGTAACAAATGCATGGTGAAATAGTCTTGTGGAGTGGAAGCCCACGACCTGAATTACAACACTGAGGCTCCAGACCAGAACCTCAGGTTACTGAATGTTTGTCTGCAAAACCGAAGCAGAAGTTCGAGTGCAGGTGATTGCAGTACCCACACAAGAGGGAGCTTCGGGCTGTGGGTATGTATACCTTTGAAATTGCAATTCAGGGTGTGTGAGCACTGGCAACTGCACAGGGGAACAGCGAGCGAGTGGGGGGAAAAGGGGTTGAGCGAAGGGGGAAAGAGAGTGAGCAGGGGGGAATGAGGGGCGGGAACAGGGGGTAAGAGAGTGAGCGGGCCTGGGGGAGAGAGGTGAACAAGGGGGTTACGAGAGTGAGGCGGAGGGAGGAGCGGACAGGGCACAGGGAGGAGAGGACAGGAGACAGGGAGGTGAGAACAGGACACGGGGAGGAGAGAACAGGACGCAGGGAGGAGAGAACAGGACGCAGGGAGGGGAGAACAGGACACAGGGAGGAGATAACAGGACACAGGGAGGAGAGAACATACCACAGGGAGGAGATAACAGGACACAGGGAGGAGAGAACAGGACACAGGGAGGAGAGAACAGGACACAGGGAGGAAAGAACAGGACGCAGGGAGGAGAGAACACGACGCAGGGAGGGGAGAACAGACCACAGGGAGGAGATAACAGGACACAGGGAGGAGAGAACAGGACACAGGGAGGAGAGAACATACCACAGGGAGGAGAGAACAGGACACAGGGAGGAGAGAACAGGACAAAGGGAGGGGAGAACATACCACAGGGATGAGAGAACAGGACACAGGGAGGAGAGAACAGGACAAAGGGAGGGGAGAACAGGACACAGGGAGGAGAGAACAGGACGCAGGGAGGGGAGAACAGGACACAGGGTGGAGAGGACAGGACACAGGGAGGCGCGAACTGGGTACAGGTTACCTGGCACTGAGGAGATAGGATTTAAAGGGGAAAAAAAACATTGAACGGTGGAAGGGAGGAATTACAGGAATGGAAAGAGCGATGTGCGAATTGGTATGAGGGGGTGGGCGAAAAGTAATAGGGCGATTTGTCGGGGGGAGTGAGCAGGGGGGCGTTTTTTTTTTTTGCAGAATTGGGAGGATGAGATGGAGGGGGGAATGCGAGTGAGATGGAATGGAGGTGAGGGAGGTAAGGAGAACAGACGACGGCGAAAGAGGAAGGAAGGGGGAAGGGGGAAGGGAGGAGGGGGAAAGGGGGCGAGAATGAGGAAATGAGCCCAGAGTAACTCTCGCACTCTGCCACTGTAGTACTTTACGATTCACGTTGTCGTCACCAGCCCGAGTCGTCAGTGAGAGGCACAAGAGACTGCGCAGCCAAAAAAGGCGTCCGTTTGGCAAGTAGAGATTGTTGTTCGGAGCAATAACTACAATTCTGTAATCGCTCAAACATGCTTTCGGACCTCTTCTCGCGGCTGCAAGAAACCACAAACATCCGAAAAAACATGGTTGCAGATTCCTACCTGGAGGTAACCCTTGGGGTTGCTTTGGGGGAAGGCTTCGGAAGGTATGTCTCAGGACGCTGGTCAGGATGCCTTTCGAGCAGACCGCGCGTTCAACTCCCCCAGAAGTGTCGGAACCAATCGTCGAGAAACTTATTTATGGTTCGGAAACTTACGCGATTGGCCGTTGGCTTGAAAAAAATCGTTTGGCAATTTCGTTCATTTGACTTCCAACTCTGTTGGAATTGATCCCATTGGCCAATGTTCGCGTCGCGTCGAGCAATAGATTGGATATGTTTCAGATACACTTAGCGCATAGTGTACAGACATTATGGCAGTATTGTCAGTAGATCTGCACTGTGGATGCCCGATTGATCCTGGAGAGGGTTACAGGCGCGTTCGCCTCGGGGGTTATGGGCGCACTGATCCGCTACTGAAACAAGCCCTTTTATCCCAATGGTCTAGTGGTTGGGATTCTGACATGGTATCAGAGCCGTCTCGGGTTCGATTCCCGGTGTATGCACATGTAGGCCGTTGCCGCTGTGCTTAGTCCTGGGCCTCCCAGTGTGGGGGGGTGCACACTGCCTGCTCGACAAACATGAAATTTGTTACAGCTCGGCAATTTCACGAACCCCGTCAGCAACATCGCTATGTCAGAATATTATGCTCTAGCCTGTAGTGGGGTGCTCTATAGCGAGTACAACCCTTCTAGGGTTTGCTATTTGTATCCTCATTCTTGCTAGTGCAACCCCTCTTCTCTCTTCTAATTTTCACATGCTATCAGAGCAGGTCGATCCCCTTGGATCGATCCTGTGGGTGGGCTCACCACCTCGTTGCTTCCGCTGCAACTGCTACTGCTACTCTCTGTGCCGCACGCCCCGTGGCGTGCGGCAGTTTTTTCTTCCCGCCGTGCGCCCCGAGGCGCGCGGCGGTTCTCTGCCCGCCGTGCGCCCCGAGGCCCGCGGCGGTTTTCTGCCCGCCGTGCGCCCCGAGGCGCGCGACGGGTTTCTGCCCCGTCACTCGGCGCGCCCCCCCTAGGAGGCGCTGCGACGGGCGACGGGGACCCGCGCGTCGCACCCTGTCGCCCTACCTACGGCCCCGGCCCCGTCGCACTGCCTGCGACCCCGGCCCCGTCGCGCCACCTGCGACCCCGGTCCCGTCGCCATACCTGCGGCCCCGGCCCTTGCCCCGTCGCCCTACCATCGCCCCGGCCCCGGCCCCGGCCCCGTCGCCCTACCTGCGACCCCGGCCCCGTCGCCCTACCTACGGCATGTGCACCGCCCCCCCCCCCCCCCCCCCCCCCCCCCCCCCCCCCCTCCTTTTCCCGTCGCCTGTCGAGGCGACCTAAGGGGCACCTGGGGGGTGGCGAGTAGGGGGTGGCGAGTATGGGGGTGGCAGTTGTGCATTCCTCCCTTTGCTCCTCCTCCTCCTTTGTCTCCCACTGCTGCAGCTGTCGCTGAGGGGGGTGGATGAGTGGGAGACTGGGGTTTCGGGTTTAAGGGTGGTGCGTGGGAGTGGAGCTAGGGTTTGAGCAGTGGGCGTGTGCCGAGGGTGTGGGATAGTTTGGGGAAGCTGAATGGAGGTTGCCGTCGTGTCGCCAGCAGCACCTGTATTCCGGGGACTTCGTCCGGTAGCCCAGTCGTAGCCAGCTGTGCCAGCCGCCCGTGGGTCCGTTGCTCGTCTGCCGCTACTTTAGCCGCGGGGCCAGTTACTCCAGTATTCCGGAGCGTTGTTCTGGTAGCCGCTGTGCCAGTGTGCCTCCTGTTGCCCGTGTGTCTGCAGCTTCCTCCGTCGCCTCCTATCTCCTCTCCTCTCACTCTCTCTCCTCCTCCTCACTTGCCCGTTGTGACTACCACTAGCTTTGCTTATAATTGTGAACTTTAAACTATTGCTTCTTGAACTTGTGCTCAGAATGTGTGGTGACATTGTGATCCACCCTGAGCTTGTACTGCTTTGCTTGCTCTGCTGATTACACCCCACTTTGGCTATGGGGGTGTGTCAGAATATTATGCTCTAGCCTGTAGTGGGGTGCTCTATAGCGAGTACAACCCTTCTAGGGTTTGCTATTTGTATCCTCATTCTTGCTAGTGCAACCCCTCTTCTCTCTTCTAATTTTCACACGCTATACACATTATTCATACCGAAGACCCACGCACTTACTGCTCATGTTCCAACCAGGGTCCAATTTCGGAAGTCAAAAATGAAAAAACAGACTGTCACAAATAATAACAAACAAAGGCGATAACTGATCAAAGGCAACACAAAGCCAATGGATGGTGAGCTTTGTGACTACATTGTCCGTAGATTTGGAAAACAACACAGATAAGAAATTAAGTGCACCCCAACCTTCACACATTGAAATTGTTACAATCCCAAGTGGGACTTAGCGAAGGATCGCTGAGGGTTGATCATAGAGTAGTGTTGCAGCGAAAGTTTGAATCTCTGGTCAGAGTGAATGTAAATGACTGGTTAATAAAAGCATGCATACACCAGGTTTATATAAGAATACAGGGGAATACGAAAAGGCCTAGACTAGCCATGTACTCTAAGTGGTACATTCCCTTATTACAGCAAAATTCAAACCGTGCGGCGCGGGAACCCGTTTCAAGCCTGTTCCCGCTCTATTCACTTCAAATGTTTCTGCCTGCATCGCTCTTGGTCAGACCGTTGCTGCGTCGCTTCGACTCTTCTGACTCCTCGTGTGAGGATCTAGGATCAAGCTCAAAAAAGAGAATTGTAATTGAATTGAATTGAATGCTAACCTGGGTACAACATGAGGCTATATATAGGGTCGACACAAGGCCCCGTAACCAGGTGTTATGCGAAGGTTCCGCGGGTCGCGAAGCGTCCCGAACAAATCCTTCCCGAATTCGGTAGAAGGCAATTCGGTGGCAACCGAAAAGCCAGAATTCGGTGCACGCAACCTAGCTCGGTGCTATAACTATAATAAAATATAGGAAAGCACCTAGCCTAGGAAATCAAGTAATTCATGCATGCATATAATTATCCCATGCTAGAAATAACATGATAAAGTAAAGGCAAGCAAGCATAGCTGGCATAAGCCGTCGTACTCTCACACCTCGACTTCGTACTCGGTAGAGTCGGCTCCTGCAGCATACAGGAATGTCTTCTCATGTAATTTCATATCGCAACAAGAATTATGTATGTGTGAAGTTAGGTAAACAGGAATGAAATGACTAAGTCAGAAATTGGTACAAAATGGCAAACCCTAGGAATCTGTACCCCATATGTGCTACCCCACTATAGCCTACAAACACGTATCAGCTATAATGTTGTGACACACCCCCATAGGCAAAGTGGGGGAGAACAAGGGGTCACAAGACCAGTCAAGCAAAGCAAAGCAAGCTCAGGGTGGATCACAAAGTCACCACACAGTCCGAGCACAAGAGCAGGGCCAGAGGCCAGTTCACATGCAGGAGTACAGACATATATATAAAACTAGACAAGCAAGAGCAGGTATATATATATGTCACAGTACAAGTGAAGTCAGGAAGAGAGCAAGTGAGGCAAGACAGGCACAAGACCCAGCTGGGTACAGAAGCGCTGATGGTCACAAGGCGCGAGTGCCTTGGTGAACACATCAGCAGTGTTGGCCTCAGAGGCCACGTACGCAAGTCGCAGCTGACCACGCTGCTGCAGCTCACGAGCAAGGAAGTAGCGGAGAGCAATGTGCTTCGTTCTGTGCTCCAGACGCTGCTCTCGACACAAGGCCAGCATGGCCTTGTTGTCTACGTACAGCACTGGAGGAGAACGAGGCGGCTCTCCAAGGTCAGTCAGCAGGTAGGTGAGCCAGCGAAGCTCCTGTGCAGCCATGGCCCCGGCGTAGATCTCAGCCTCACAACTGGAGCCGAGAACCGAAGACGAGCGAGTAGACCGCCACGAGACAGAGCCAGAACCAAGGCTGAATGTGTAACCCTGTGACGACCGCTGCGTAGCCTGGTCGTCAGCCCAAGAAGCGTCCGCGTGGCCCGTAAGGACCACTGGACTCCGCCCTCCAAGCACTAGCCCCATGCCCGACGTACTGCACAGGTAGCGCAATACCCTCTTCGCTGCAGCCATGTGCTCAGGTCGGTGTCTCCCAGGAGCAACATAGCGTGCAAGGATGCTCAGAGGGTATGCAAGGTCAGGTCGTGTGCAGGTCATCAGGTACATGAGGCAGCCAACAAGCTCTGCATACGGGCCACTCGACTCTACAGACTCATCCGAAGGCAGAGCTGAGAGCGAGTGGCGAGTAGGCAGAGGAGTGGCCTGAGGCGAGGAGTACGTGAAGCCGAAGCGCTGAAGGACCTGCTGCACCATGTGTGACTGAGTCAGGGTAATGGTGCGGCGTGCTCTGTCCCGAGCGATCTGCAAGCCAAGGTAGCTGCACAGTTCACCCAGGTCTGTGCACGTGTGTCTCTTCAGCAGCTCGGACTTCACGTAGGCGAGTCCAGCAGTGTCCGCTGTGGCAAAGACCAAGTCGTCGACGTACACGAGGATGTAGAACGGCGGCAAGGAAGTGTCGGTGCGAAGAAACAGCGACGGGTCAGCAGTGGAAGGAGCAAACCCAAGAGCCGCAAGTGTAGTCCTCAGTGTGTCGTGCCACTCACGCGGTGCCTGGCGGAGACCGTAGACTGGCCGTCGGAGGCTCCACTGGGTGCCAGGAGGGAAAGTCCCATTGAAGCCAGGCGGACGGCGCAGCCAGATCTCCTCGTGCAGGCTACCCTGCAGAAACGCAGTGCTGAAGTCGAGAGAGTGAAGCTCGTAGTCGCGCTGAGCGGCAACGTGCAGCAGCACCCGAAGAGTGGTCATCTTCGGAGTGGGAGAGAAGGTCTGAAAGTAGTCAACTCCCTGCCGCTGACTGAAGCCACGAGCGACGTAACGCGCCTTGAAGACAGGCGGAGAGCCCGGCGGCCGCTTCACCCTGAAGATCCACATGCCACTGACGATGTTCGCCCCAGGAGGGGGAACTGCGTCAACGTAGGTGCCTGTGGACTTCCAGGAAGCCATCTCTGCATCCATAGCTGCCTGCCACTGAGAGGAGTAGGGACCCTCTACAGCCTCCGCGTAAGAACGCGGAGTCGGGATGTCTAGTGCATCCGGGTCTCCCTCAGGGGCAAGCAGTACAGACGCGAGATGAGGTGAAGCAGCCGCTAGACACTGTAACTCCTCCTGCCTGTCCTCTAGGACGTCCGTGCCAAGAGCACACTCACCCCCGACGGACGGAGGACAGACAGACGCAGACTCAGCAACAAGACTAGCAGCGTAGTCTAAGCGACAGCGAGCAGCAAAGTCGACAAGCTCAGTGAGTAGGGCAGACGCAGCAGAAGACTCGAAAGAAGGGTCAGTGACCACAGTAGCAAGGAAACGCGTGACAGTAGGACTGGCAGCACGCAGAGAGTCCGACGCAGGGTCGGCAAGCGCAGTAAGAGAGGACGCAGGAGGAGAAGGCAAAGGGGCACGCAGAGGAGCAGTGGACGGACGCAAAGACATCTGGTGCGTGCCAGGAACAGGAGGAGGACGCTGACGCGAACCGCGACCAGTAGCGCGAGCAGGACGAACAGGCGACGCAGGACGAGACGCAGGCTCACGACGCTCAGCAAGACCTCCAGTAGGACCAGTGTAAGGAGAGGGAGCAGGTAGCGGAGAGGAAGGCTCCAGCAGGGACTGCGACTGGACAGGCGGTGGACTCTCTACTGGAGGAGAAAGACCAAGAACCTGCTGTAGGAGCGGAACGAAGTACGGTCGAGGCCGCTCAGCAGCTCCAGGCGCAGCAGGGACAGCTCCAGCACCCTCAGCGACAGCACCAGGGCCACCAACTCCTCCAGCAGCAGGACCAACAGCAGAAGTCTCAGCACCAACACCCTCAGCAGCGCCAGCTCCAGGAGGACCCGCAGGCCCAGCAGCTCCGGGACCGGCAGCACCAGCACCCTCGTCAGTCGAAGAAGGTCCAGCTCCAGCTCCAGCAGCACCCCCAGACTCAGCAGCACGCCTCCAACGGCGAGCGAACCACTCGCGCAGCTCCTGTGGAGAGAGAGGCTCCCGGGGAGGCTGAGCAGCAGGAGAAACCCCAGGCGTAGCAGCTCCAGACGCAGCACCCCCAGGCTCAGCAGCTCCAGACTCAGCACCCCCAGGCTCAGCAGCTCCCGACTCAGCACCCCCAGACCCAGCACCTCCAGTGACAGCACCCCCCGGCGCAGCACTCCTAGGCTCCGCACCCTCCGCACTAGCACCCCCAGGCTCAGGACCCCCAGCAGCAGCTCCTCCAGGCTCAGCACCCCCGCGGATAGCACCCCCAGAGTCAGCACCCCCAGGCTCAGCACCCGCAGCAGCACCAGAGTCACCAGTAACCTCGACCGGGTCAATGGCGTCTACCTGGGACACACCTGAGGGAGCAGGAACCTGAGGGGGAAGGGGGTCTACCGGGGGGGGAACCGGCACAAGGAAGTCCGGGGGAGGGGGGAGGGAAGGAGTGCGGTAGGGGAAGAGACGGTAGAAGGGGACCGACTCGTCGAACGTGACGTCCTGGGAGGACAGAACACGACGAGAGGAGGGGTGGTAGAACTGCCACCCTGGGGCGTCAGTGGGGAAGCCAAGGAAGACACAGGGAGCAGCACGAGGGGACAGCTTGTCCGCAGACAAGTCGCGGACAAACGCCCGAGATCCCCAGACACGAAACACAGACGCATCGCCAACCTTCCCCGTCCACAGCAAGGCTGGGGACATCGCAGGCCTAGAGACCCGCGGGTGAAGGTTGAGCTGATGCGCCGCGTACCTCACCGCAAACGGCCACAGAAAATGGGGGGCAGCCGCATGCATCATGGACGTACGAGCGACATCCATGACCATGCCAATGCGGCGCTCAGCAATCCCATTTTGCTGTGGTGAGTCCGGAAGCGTGAAGGTCTGGCGGATCCCCCGTGCACGACAGTAGTCTCGCAGAAGGCGAGAGGAGAACTCTCCGCCTCTGTCCGAGTGCAGACGCAGAACAAGAAAGTCAGAGCCGAAGCTCTTCCTGAGCTGGAGACGAGCCTCGCGGATCCAGTCGATCAGCACCTCAGTGACAGCACCCTTGCTGCGCAAGGGGAGGACTGTGGTGTAACGCGAGTAGTCGTCAACCACCAACAGGAAGTAGCGCTCGTAACCCTGCCCACGGACGGGGGCTGGGCCCCACACATCCATGTGAAGCGTCTGCAGTGGAGCCTCTGTCGGGGGGAAGTGGGAGGAGTGAGGAGTAGCCCGGAGGCGACCCTCGACACAGGGGACACAGGAAGGCCCTGGCCCGGGGGGGGGAGGAGGGAGAGACCGGGGAAGACCAGAGACAAGGACACGGGAAGCCATGCTCCGAAGACGAGCCAAGGAGGGGTGGCCTAGACGGTGGTGCCACAGGAGAGTCTCGTGAGACAGGAGGCGACACGAACAGGGGGCAGACTCAGGACCTGACCGGGACGCAGCAGCAAACACCTGACCTAACGCAGCTACCCGACCAGACACAGGGACAGGAGGAGACGAAGTGGTCAGGGTGTAGAGACTCGACCCCGGCCGACGCGAAAAGGTGGCCAGGTGTCGGCCTGTGTCTGCGTCCGTGCAGTGGGTCACCCGCCGCCTCGCAGGAGTGAACTGGTGAACCCCCGCATCCTGTAGGTCCGCACCACTCACCAAGTTCGTAGAGAACGAGGGAAGGTACAGACCAGACAGGGTGCCCGAAGGGGCAGCCGGACACGGGAGGACAGTGGAGAAGTGAGACAGGACAGGACCCCTAGAGGGGTCAGCAAGGGAGACCGCAACCGGTCGGCCAAGAGGCGTGAGGGTAGTGCGGTCTCGAAAGAAGGAGCGAGAAGCCCCAGAGTCAAGTGTGAAAGTGAGGGAGGACGAGGGCGACGCAGTACCTGAGAGCGCAGTCTCACCAGCATTTGAGAGCGCAGTCTCACTAGTACCTGAGAGCGCAGACGCACTGGCATCTAGAGCAGCAGCCTCACAAGTACCTAGTGCAGCAGTACCAATGCCCGGGTCGGGCTGGAAACACCGGTAACCTTCATTCTCCTCACTATAAGTCACAGCATACATAGCAGAAAGGATAGCATCAAAATCAAGATCAAAGATCGCCACGCCAGCCCTAAGGAGCTCATCCCAGCGAGGGATCTCACTAGCCCCGGGGAACTGCTGACGCCAAGCGTCCGTCAGGCGGCCAAAGCAGCGCTGGGTGGAGTGGGCACCCCCACACTGCTCACCCGCGCGGTCGCCGGAACGAAGAACGTAGGCGCAGGGACCAGTAACCCCACCCCTCTGACGTGCAGCGTACCACTCACGAAGCTGCTGAGGCGGAGGGATGTCCCGCGAACGCTGCTGCTGCTGCCGCTGCGAGCGCTGGCCACCACCACCGCCGCTCCGCTGCTGGGTACCACCACGACCAGCTCCACCTCCTCCACCACCACCGCCTCCTCCGCCGCCGCCTCCACCGCCTCCACCTCCACCGCCTCCACCTCCACCGCCTCCACTCCCGCTGCTGCCTCCACCACCACCGGTGCCACCACCACCACCGTCTCCGCCGCTGCTGCCACCACCACCACCACCACCACTACTCCCGCCGCCACCCCCACTCCCTCCGCCGCCCCCGCCGCCACCGCCACCGCCCCCTCCAGCTCCGCCCGCGCCCTTGCCCCCTTTGCCCTTGCTAGAGCGACGTCTCCCACTAGGGGCAGACGCCGCGCCGACCGACTCAAGACCAAGCAGGTCGGCCGCAGCAGCAGAGGCAACAGAGGGCAGCAAGGGGGAAGGAGAGCACCCCTCAAAGATGGGGGTGCGAGGGTCACCACGAGAGGCACCTACAGCGACTATGCTCTTCTCCGCTGCGAGGAGGGCCTTCTCGAGGAGGTCGACGGTGAGAGTGGTGGGACAGACTGCGAGAAAGTGGTCCCTGACTACGCGGAGGGAGTCAGGGAGGCGCGCGACTACGTAGTAGAGAGTGATGTACATGGGGGGGGGGGTTCTTAGCGCAGAACTCAGCAGGAAGGGCGGCGCGGTAGCGAGTGTCACTAGTGCGGAGATGCGTAATGAGGTCAGCGACAGTGGGAAAGGCAGAGAGGTCAGGAAAGAGGTAGGGAAGCATGAGACGGCTCAGTGCAGCAGTGGCAGGGGAGGAGTAGCGCGCAACTACAGCGTCGTACAAGGTCTGAGCACTCTTGTACTGACTAAAGTGCGCACGCTCAGAGGTAGGAAGGTGGCGACGCACAGCAAGACGTGCAGCAGCATCGCGGGTGGCCCACTGAGAGCGGACAGTGGGATCAGCATCAGCAGCAGGAGCAGGAGAGGCGCCAGAGGTGAGGTCAAAGAGAGAAAGGCTGTCAGCCCTGTCGCACTGTAGGAACAGTTGCAGGTCGTCTAACCAGACCTCAAAATCAATGGCACGGCCCTCAGCGTCAAAAGCTAGGACACTAGGGGTAGCCATGGCGACGAC
The DNA here is from genome assembly GCA_948144175.1 of Closterium sp. NIES-65. Lineage (NCBI taxonomy): Eukaryota > Viridiplantae > Streptophyta > Zygnematophyceae > Desmidiales > Closteriaceae > Closterium > Closterium sp. NIES-65. The sequence goes on along the minus strand of CANXME010002590.1, from coordinate 140,685 downwards.
AGCGAAGCAGTGCAAGCAGTAGGGAAAGAGGGCGCAGTGACAGAGGGACTGTGCTCACCAGGCAGGGCAGGTCGTGCAGCTGTGCAGAAAGGTGGCTCGGCTACCGGGCGGCTCGGGTGCGCAGCGGCTCGGCTCCCGGGCGGCTCGGCGTAGGGCGGCTCGGCCGCTGCTGGGCGGCTCGGCTGCTGCTGGGCGGCTCGGCTGCTGCTTGGCGGCTCGGCTGCTGCTGGGCGGTCCGGCTGCTGCTGGGCGGTCCGGCTGCTCCCGGATGGCCCTGCTGCAGTGTAGTGGCGGGGCCGAGGTAAGGGACGGCGGGGCCGTCAAGGTGCAGCGGCGGGGCCGGGACAGGTGCAGCGGCGGGGCCGTGATAGTGGGCGGTGGGGCCGGGTATGCAGCGGCGGGGCCGGGTATGCAGCGGCAGGGCCGGGTATGCAGCAGCGGGGCCGGGTATGTAGCGGCGGGGCCGGGTATGCAGCGGCGGGGCCGGGTATGCAGCGGCGGGGCCGGGTATGCAGCGGCGGGGCCGGGTATGCAGCGGCGGGGCCGGGAAAGAGGCCGGCGGGGCCGGGACAGAGGCCGGCGGGCCGGGACAGAGGCCGGCGGGGCCGGGACAGGTGCAGCGGCGGGCCGGGACAGGTGCAGCGGCGAGGCCGTGATAGTGGGCGGCGGGGCCGGGTATGCAGCGGCGGGGCCGGGTATGCAGCGGCGGGGCCGGGTATGCAGCGGCGGGGCCGGGTATGCAGCGGCGGGGCCGGGTATGCAGCGGCGGGGCCGGGTATGCAGCGGCGGGGCCGGGTATGCAGCGGCGGGGCCGGGTATGCAGCGGCGGGGCCGGGTATGCAGCGGCGGGGCCGGGTATGCAGCGGCGGGGCCGGGTATGCAGCGGCGGGCCGGGACAGGTGCAGTGGCGGGCCGTAAAAACGAACGGCGGGGCCGTCAAAAGCGGGGCCCGCGGCCGCGACGAAGCGGCCGCGCGGCCGGTAGGAGGGCGACGGGGCGCAGCCGGGCCGAGAGGGCGGCGCGGCGCGGTCGTAACGCCCGCGCGACGCACGCCCGAGCCGCGCGCGCTAAAAAAAAATTGCGCGCGCGACTCGCGAGGGCCCGCAAAGGCAGCGCGAATCGCACGAAGGGGAGCGCGCCTCGGGGAGAGTAGGGCGCGCCCCGGGCAGAGAGAAATGCGTGGGTGGGCCCAAAAAAAATCGGTCCTTAAGAGGGACCTGCTCTATACCATGTGAAGTTAGGTAAACAGGAATGAAATGACTAAGTCAGAAATTGGTACAAAATGGCAAACCCTAGGAATCTGACAGTATGTATATAATTCATCTTGGCGCAGTGACATCTTGCGTACAGGCCTATCCTTGCACAGATTCGGGCCAGCGAACGCACAAAGATGCGCTATATGCTGCGTAGTTGTGCGAACGGCATCAAAACAGTTCCTATGGATAGAATATAGGATGTATTAGGGAATTGTGTGAATAAATAGTGCTAAAAAAGGCATCTAGATGCTGGCGCAGTGACATGTTGCGCACAGGCCTATCCTTGCACAATTTCAGGCCAGCAAACGCACAAATATGCGCCCCGTGCTGCGTAGTTTTGCTAACGAGGTCAAACCAGTTCATATGGCTAGGTAATAGGATGTAGTAGAGGACTGTGTGAAGAAATAGTGGTAAAAAAGGCATTTAGACGTTGGCGCAGTGACATCTTGCGCAAAGGCATATCCTTGCACAGATCCGGGCCAACGAACGCACAAACATGCGCCCCGTGCTGCGTAGTTTTGCTAAGGAGGTCAAACCAGTTCATATGGCTAGGTAATAGGATGTAGTAGAGAACTGTGAGAAGAAATAGTGCTAAAAAAGGCACTTAGACGTCGGCGCAGCGACATGTTGCGCACGGGCCTATCCTTGCACAGATTCGGGCCAGCGAACGCACAAACATGCGCCACGTGCTGCGTAGTTGTGCTAACGAGGTCAAACTAGTTCGTATGACTAGGTAATAGGTTGTAGTAGAGAGCTGTGTGAACAAATAGTGCTAAAAAAGGCATTTAGACGTCGGCGCAGTGACATGTTGCGCACGGGCCTATCCTTGCACAGATTCGGGCTAGGGAACGCACAAACATGCGCCACGTGCTGCGTAGTTCTGCTAACGAGGTCAAACGAGTTCCTATGGCTAGGTAATAGGATGTAGTAGAGAATTGTGTGGAGAAATAGTGCTGAAAATGTCAGATATATATGACATAGTGTTTGTAGGCTCTAGTGGGGTAGACACTAAGGGGTACAGGTTTCTAGGGTTTCATATTTGTATCACACACTTTCCTAGTTCAATCATTCCTCGTTATTTCACATGGTATAGAGCAGGTTCCCTAGTGGGAACGTTTTCTAGGGCCCACCACTAAAACGACTTGTTTTTCCTTACCTGCCCGCAGCGCGCTTCGCACCTGCCCTAGTCGCGCCCCGTGCGCCTGCCCTCCCGTCGCGTCCCCTGCCCTTAGTGGCCCATCGCGCCCTCTTAAGGCCCCTTTGCGGCCCCTCTCACAGCCCTTCGCGGCCCCTTCGCGGCCCCTTCGCAGCCCTTCGTGGCCCCTCTCACGGCCCTTCGCGGCCCCTTCGCGACCCCTCGCGGCCCCTTCGCGGCCCCTCGCGGCCCCCTCTCGGCCCCTTCGCCGCCCTTCGCGACCCCTTCACGGCCCCTTCGCCGCCCTTCGCGGCCCCTCGCGGCCCCTTCTCGGCCCCTTCGCCGCCCTTTGAGGCCCCTTCACGGCCTCGTTGCCGCCCTTCGCGGCCCCTCGCGGCCCCTTCTCGGCCCCTTCGCCGCCCTTCGCGGCCTCTTCGCGGCCCCTCCGTGGCCCCTCCGCGGCCCTTCGCGGCCCTTCACGGCCCCTTCGCCTCCCTTCGCGGCTCCTTCACGGCCCCTCCGCGGCCCCTTAGCGGCCCCTCCCCGGCTCTTCACGGCCCTGCCGCCCCGTCGTCGTCGCCCCAGCAGCAGCTGCCGTCGCGCCTGCTGCCGCTGCTGCTTCCTCCACGGCGGATCGACGCCGCCGCTGCTGCCGTGACAGCCACTGCCGCTCCTGCCATGACAGCCGCCGCCGGCGTACCGGCCCTACCCTGCAGTCGAGGCGCGGCCCTCCTCTGCCGCCCTGTCGCGGCTCTGTTCCTGCCGGCGCACCTCGGCCTTGCCCCACCACTTGCGGGCCTCTACCCACCCGCCCCTAGTAAGAGCACCGCCGAGCCGCGCCCCTCCCGCTGCTAGCCTGCTGCTGCTGCTGCTGCTGCTAGCCTGTTGCTGCTGCTGTTATGGCTACCCCCAATGTTCTCACCTTTGATGCTGAGGGTCGGGCTGTCGAGTTTGAGGTCTGGGTCGATGAACTGCAGCTTCTCCTGAAGTGCGATAGAAAAGATGGCCTCTCACTATTCGATCTCACGTCTGGCGCCTCTGCTGCCCCTGCTGCCGATACTGACAGTACTGTTCGCTCACAGTGGGCCACACGCAATGCTGCTGCCCGTCTTGCTGTGCCTAGTCACCTGCCGTCCACTGAGCGCGCACACTTTAGTTAGTACAAGAGATCTAAGACCTTGTACGACGCTGTAGTTGCACAATACTCTTCCCCTGCCACTGCTGCCCTTAGTCGCCTCATGCTGCCGTACCTGTTCCATGACCTTGCAGCCTTTCCCACAGTCGCTGATCTCATTACGCACCTTCGCACTAGTGACACCCGCTACCGCGCTGCGCTTCTTGCTGAGTTCTGCGCCAAGAACCCCCCCCCCCATGTACATCACCCTCTACTACCTAGTCACCCGGCTCCCTGACTCCCTTCGCTCGGTCACGGATCACTTCCTCTTTGTTTGCCCCACCACACTCACCGTTGACCTCCTCGAGGAGCGCCTCCTTGCAGCTGAGAAGAGTATAGCCGCTATAGGAGCCTCTCGTGGTGACCCTCGTGCCCCCTTCTTTGAGGGGTGCTCCCCATCCCCCCTTTTGCCCTTTGTTGCCTCTGCTGCTGCTGTCGACCTCGTTGGCACCGAGTCGGTCGGAGATGCGTCTGCCCCTAGCGGGAGACGCCGCAACGGCAAGGGCAAGGGGGGCAAGGGCGCTGGAGGAGCTAGCGGGGGCAGTGGAGGTGGCGGTGGAGGCGGCGGAGGGGGTGGGGGTGGCGGTGGGAGTGGTGGCGGGGGTGGGGGCTTCGGTGGCGGCGGTGGGAGTGGTGGCGGGGGTGGGGGCTTCGGTGGCGGCGGTGGAGGCGGAGGCGGCGGCGGCAGTGGCGGTGGGAGCGGAGGAGGCTGCGGTGGCGGCGGTGGCAGCGGCTGCGGTGGAGCTGGTCGAGGTGGCTCTGTGCAGCGGGGCGGCTTCGGTGGTGGTCAGCGCCAGCACCAGCAGCGCGCTCGTGAGACCCCGCCCCCCCAGCAGCTTCGTGAGTGGTACGCTGCGCACCAGCGGGGTGGGGGTGCTGATCCCTGTGCCTACGTCCTGCGTACCGGCGACCGCACTGGTGAGCCGTGCGGTGGCCCGCACACCACCCAGCGCTGCTTCGGCCGCCTGACGGACGCCTCGCGTCTCCAGTTCTCTAACGCCACTGAGATCCCTCGCTAGGGCGAGCTGCTTAGGTCGGGGGTTGCTATCTTTGATCTTGATTATAATGCTATTCTTGCTGCCATGTATGTTGTGTTTACGAGTGATGAGGGTGACTGTTACTTGTGTGTTCCGCGTGACCCGGGCATTGAGGCTGCTGCTCTAGGTGCTGGTGAGGCTGCTGCTCTAGGTGCTTGTGCATCTGCTACTCCAGGTGCTGGTGAGTCTGCTGCCCTAGGTGCTGGTGAGTCTGCTCTCTTAGGTACCACGTCGGCTCATGCTTTGCACACTTTCACCCTTGACTCGGGTGCTTCCCGCTCCTTCTTTCGAGACCGCACCACACTCACGCCCCTTAGTCGGCCGGTTGCAATCTCGCTGGCAGACCCCTCTGGGGTTCTGTCCTTGCCCACTTCTCCACTGTCTTACTGTGTCCGACGGCCCCTTCTAGCACCCTGTCAGGTCTTTACCTCCCCTCGTTCTCTACAAACCTGGTGAGTGGTGCTGATCTACAGGATGTGGGGGTTGACCATTTCACTCTTGCGAGTCAGCGAGTGACCCACTGTATATGTGCTCGGACGGGCCGACACTTGGCCACGTTTACCTCTCAACCGGGGGTCAAGCGTGTACACACTGACTACTAAGTCTCCTCCGACTGCTGAGTCTGGTCAGGTAGCTGCGTCGGGTCAGGTAGCTGCGTCGGGTCAGGTGTTTGCTGCAGCGTCCAGGTCTGGTCCTGACTCTGCCCCCTGCTCGTGTCGTCTCCTGTCTCACCAGACTCTCCTCTGGCACCACCGCCTTGGTCACCCCTCTCTGCCTCGTCTCCGAGGTATGGCCTCCCATGTCCTTGTCTCTGGTCTCCCCCGGTCCCTCCCTCCTCTTCCTCCGGGGCCTGCCCCTACCTGCGTTCCCCGCGTCGAGATGCGGCAGCGCGCCGCTCCTCACTCCTCCGAGTTTCCTCCGACAGAGGCTCCGCTGCAGACTCTTCACCTGGTCTTGTGGGGCCCCGCCCCCGTCCGTGGACATGGTCACGAGCGTTACTTCCTGCTGGTTGTAGACGACTACTCGCGTTACACCACGGTGTTCCCCTTGCGCAGCAAGGGTGAGTTCACTGAGGTGTTGATCGATTGGATCCGCGCAGCTCGTCTCCAGCTCAGAGAGAGTTTCGGCTTAGTCTTTCCTGTTCTGCGTCTGCACTACGGCACTGGCAAAGAGTTTTCCTCTGACCTTCTGCGGGCCTTCTGTCGTGCACAGGTCATCCGCCAGACGTTCATGCTTCCGGCCTCTCCACAGCAAAATGGGATTGCTGAGCGCCACATTGGTATCGTCATGGACGTCGCTTGTACGTCCATGATCCATGCGGCTGCTCCCCATTTTCTGTGGCCGTTCGCGGTTCAGTACGCGGCGCATCAGATTAACCTTCAGCCCCGGGTCTCCTTGCCGGACACCTCCCCTACTCTGCGGTGGATGGGGAAGGTTGGCGATGCGTCTGCGTTCCGTGTCTGGGGATCTCGAGCTTTTGTCCGCGACTTGTCTGCGGACAAGCTGTCCCCCCGCGCTGTTCCCTAAGTCTTCCTTGGCTTCCCCTCTGACGCGCCGAGTTGGCAGTTTTACCACCCAACCTCGCGCTGTGTTCTGTCCTCCCAGGACATCACTTTTGACGAGTCGGTTCCTTACTACCGTCTCTTCCCCTTCCGCAAACGGCCACAGAAAATGGGGAGCAGCCGTATGGATCATGGACATACGTGCGACGTCCATGACCATGCCAATGCGGTGCTCAGCAATCCCATTTTGCTGTGGAGAGGCCGGAAGTGTGAAGGTCTGGCAGATGCCCTGTGCACGACAGAAGGCTCCCAGATGGGCAGAGGAAAACTCCCCGCCTCTGTCAGAGTGCGGACGCAGAACGGGAAAGTCCGAGCCGAAACTCTCTCTGAGCTGGAGATGAGCTGCGCGGATACAGTCGATCAACACCTCAGTGCCGTCACCCTTGCTGCGCAAGGGGAACACTGTGGTGTAACGCGAGTAGTCGTCAACCACCAACAGGAAGTAACGCTCGTGACCCTGGCTACGGACGCGGGCGGGGCCCCACATGTCCATGTGAAGCATCTGCAGCGGAGCCTCTGCCGAGGAAACTCGGAGGAGTGAGGGGCGGCGCGCTGCCTCCCCTCGACGCAGGGAACGCAGGTAGGGGCAGGCCCCGGAGGGAGGGGAGGGAGGGACCGGGGGAGACCAGAGACAAGGACACGGGAGGCCATGCCTCGGAGACGAGGCAGGGAGGAGTGACCAAGGCGGTGGTGCCAAAGGAGAGTCTGGTGGGACAGGAGACGACACGAGCAGGAAGCAGACTCAGGACCAGACTTGAACGCTGCAGCAAACACCTGACTCGACTCATCTACCTGACCAGACTCAGCAACCGGAGGAGACTCAGTAGTTAGTGTGTACAGGCTCGACCCCGGCCGACAGGTAAACGTGGCCAAGTGTCGGCCCGTCCGAGCATATGTATAGTGGGTCACCCGCTGACTTGCAGGAGTGAACTGGTCAACCCCCCCATCCTGTAGGTCAGCACCAGTCACCAAGTTCGTAGAGAACGAGGGGAGGTTGATACCTGACAGGGTGCCAGAGGGGGCTGCCGGACACGGTAAAACAGTAGAGAAGCGAGCAAGGACAGGACCCCCAGAGGGGTCCGCCAGGGAGACCGCAACTGGCCGACTAAGCGGCGTAAGCGTGGTGCGGTCTCGAAAGAAGGAGCGGGAAGCACCCGAGTCAAGGGTGAAGGTGTGTAAGGCCTGAGCCGACGTGGTACCTGAGAGAGCAGACTCACCAGCACCTGGGGCAGCAGACGCACTAGCACCTAGAGCAGCAGCCTCACCAGCACCTAGAGCAGCAGCCTCAATGCCCGGGTCAGGCGGAACACACAGGTAACAGTCACCCTCATCACTAGTTGGCAATGCATACATGGCAGTGAGGATAGCATCATAGTCAAGAGTATAAATATCTACCCGTATCCGAAGAAGCTCCACCCAGTCGGGGAGCTCAGCCGTGTCGCCAAACTCCGTACGCGAGGCGTCGCTCAGACGGGCGAAGCAGCGGGACTCTGCGTGACCAAACGTCCCGCAAGGCTGACTAGTCCGAGCACAAGTGCGAATGAAGTACGGACAACGAGCAGTACTCCGTGACTCGTCACGCTGAGCGTACCACTTACGAAGCTGCCGGGGCAAAAGGACCGCGCACGGACGACGCTGAAGCTGCACCTGGCCACTACAAGCAGCTGCCGAACTTATTTCTCTAGGACGACTCCCACTACGGCCACCCCAACAACCCCAACTAGCGTACCACTCACGAAGCTGTTGGGGGGTGAGGGACTCACGCGGACGGCGCTGGAGCTGCATCTGGACACGCCAGGAGCAGCAGTAGCAGTAGAAAGAGTAGTAGCAGCAAGAGCAGCAGTAACAGCAGTACGGGCAGGCCAGTGCTCACCAGTGGCGAGAAGGGTAGGCGTACGATGGCGGCAACGGCGAGGCCGCTACCACTGTAGGGCGAGGGCTCCGCGGCAGCTGCAGGGGCGGCTGCTCCAGGGGCGGCTGCTCCAGGGGCGGCTGCTGCAGGGGCGGCTGCCCCAGGGGCGGCTTCTGCAGGGGTGGCTGCTCCAGGGGGGGCTGCTGCAGTGGCGGCTGCTGCAGGGGCGGCTGCTGCAGGGGCGGCTGCTCCAGGGGCGGCTGCTGAAGGGGTGGCTGCTCCAGGGGCGGCTGCTGCAGGGGTGGCTGCTCCAAGGGCGGCTGCTGCAGGGGCAGCTGCTCCAGGGGCGGCTACTACAGGGGTGGCTGCTCCAAGGGTGGCTGCTGCAGTGGCGGCTGCTCCTGGGGCGGTTGCTTCAGGGGTGGCTGCTCCAGAGGCGGCTGCTGCAGGGGAGGCTGCTCCAGGGGCAGCTGCTGCAGTGGCGGCTGCTCCAGGGGCGGGTGCTGCAGGGGCGGTTGCTCCAGGGGCGGCTGCTGCGGTGGCGGCTGCTCCAGGGGCGGCTGCTGCAGTGGCGGCTGCTCCTGGGGCGGCTGCTGCAGTGGCTGCTGCTCCAGGGGCGGCTGCTGCTGGTGTGGCTGCTCCAGGGGCGGCTGCTGCAGTGGCGGCTGCTCCAGGGGCGGCTGCTGCAGGGGCGGCTGCTCCAGGGGCGGCTGCTGCTGGTGTGGCTGCTCCAGGGGTGGCTGCTGCAGTGGCGGCTGCTCCAGGGGCGGCTGCTTCAGGGGCGGCTGCTCCGAGGGCGGCTGCTTCAGGGGCGGCTGCTCCAGGGGTGGCTGCTGCAGGGGAGGCTGCTCCAGGGGCGGCTGCTGCAGTGGCGGATGCTCCAGGGGCGGCTGCTGCAGTGGCGGCTGCTCCAGGGCGCGGGTTAGGGCAGGGCGCCGCGGCGGGCAGCGGTGACGTCACACGGGTCCCGCAGGGGCGTCGCGACGCACAGGAGCCGCGCCCCGCGGGTCCCGCAGGGGCGACGCAACGAGGCGGGGTCGACGCGGCGGGGCCGCGAAGGGCGACGGGGCGGGGTCGCTACGGGCAGCGGGGCGGGGCCTGCTCCAGGGGCCGCGAAGGGAGCCGCGAGGGGGCCGCGAGGGGGCCGTGAAGGGGCCGTAAAGGGGCCGCGAAGGGCGACGGGGCGGAGTCGCTACGGGCAGCGGGGCGGGGTCGCGAAGGGAGCCGCGAGGGGGCCGCCAGGGGGCCGTGAAGAGGCCGTGAAGGGAGCCGCGAGGGGACCGCGAGGGTGCCGTGAAGGGGCCGTGAAGGGGCCACGAAGGGGCCGCGAAGGGGCCGTGAAGGAGCCGTGAAGGGGCCGCGAAGGGGCCGTGAAGGGGCCACGAAGGTGCCACGAAGGGGCCGTGAAGGGGCCGTGAAGGGGCCGTGAAGGGGTCACGAAGGTGCTACGAAGGGGCCGCGAAGGGAGGCCGCGAAGGGGCCACGAGGGGCCTGAAGGGGCCGCGAAGGGCCGTGAGAGGGGCCGAGAGAGGCCGTGAGAGGGGCCGCTACGGGCCCGTAGGGGAGCGCGACGGGCCACTAAGGGCAGGGGACGCAACGGGAGAGTAGGCACACGGGGCGCGACTCGGGCAGGGGCGAAGCACGCTCCGGGCTGGAAAAAAATCGATATTCGGTGGGCCCTAGGAAACGTTCCCACTAGGGAACCTGCTCTATACCATGTGAAAGAACGAGGAATGGATGAACTAGAAAGCAGGTGGGTACAAGTAGGAAAACCTAAAAGAGTTGTACCCCATATTGTCTACCCCACTACAGCCTACACAGACTAAAGCATATTAGTTTGACAGCGTGGTCAGCTGCGACTTGCTTACGTGGCCTCTCGGGCCAACAGTGCTGATATCTTTACCAAGGCACTTCAGCCTTGTGATCATCAGCGCTTTTGTACGATGCTAGGTCTTGTGCCTACTTGGCCTCACTTGCTCACTTCTTGACCTTGCTTGTACTGTGATCTATCTATACCTGCACTTGATTGTTTACCTTTATATATAATCCTGCTTGTGAACTGGCCTTGTGGCCTTGAACTAGTGCTCGGAATGTGTGGTGACATTGTGATCCACCCTGAGCTTGCTTTGCTTGACTAGTCTTGTGACCCCTAGTTCTCCCCCACTTTGCCCATGGGGGTGTGTCGGATATTTATGACATACTGTTTGTAGGCTCTAGTGGGGTAGACACTAAGGGGTACAGGTTTCTATGGTCTCATATTTGTATCACACACTTTCCTAGTTCAATCATTCCTCGTTATTTCACAGAAGGCACTTAGACGTCGGCCCAGTGACATGTTGCGCACGGGCCTATCCTTGCACAAATTCGGGCCAGCGAACGCACAAACATGCGCCACATGCTGCGTAGTTATGCTAACGAGGTCAAACTAGTCCCTATGGCTAGGTAATATGATGTAGTAGAGAAGTATGCGAAGAAATAGTGCTAGAAAATGCATTTAGACGTCGGCGGAGTGACATGTTGCGCACAGGCCTATCCTTGCACAGATTCGGGCCAGCGAACGCACAAACATGCGCCACGTGCTGCGTAGTTGTGCTAACGAGGTCAAACCAGTTCATATGGCTAGGGAATAGGATGTAGTAGAGAAATTTCGTGAACAAATAGTGCTAAAAAAGGCATTTAGACGTCGGCGCAGTGATATGTTGCGCACAGGCCTATCCTTGCACAGATTCGGGCCAGCGAACGCACAAACATGCGCCACGTGCTGCATACTTGTGCGACCAACCTCAAACCAGTTCCAATAGCTAGGGAATAGTATGTAGTAGGGAACTTTGTGAAAAAATAGTGCTAAATAAAGCATCCATATGTTGGCGCAGTGACATGTTGCGCACAGGCCTATCCTTGCACAGTTTCAGGCGAGCAAACGCACAAACATGCGCCACGTGCTGCGTAGTTGTGCTAAAGAGGTCAAAGCAGTTCCTAATTTTAGGTTATAGGATGTAGTAGAGAACTGTGTGAAGAAATTGTGGTAAAAAATGCATTTAGACGTTGGCGCAGTGACATGTTGCGCACAGGCCTATCCTTGCACAGATTCGGGCCAGCGAACTCACAAACATGCGCCACTTGCTGCGTAATTGTGCTAACGAGGTCCAACCAGTTCATCAGGCTAGGTAATCGGATGTAGTAAGGAACTGCGTGAAGAAATAGTGGTAATAAAAGGCATTTAGACATTGGCGCAGTGACATTCACTAATCATCCATACCGTACCAACATTAGAGCACTATTATAGAATATAACGGAGCACTATTTTCATACAGTGTATAAATATGAGCCAATGCCAACACAAAAATTTTAGGGTGTACACTAGCTGTTAACAGGCATACATTCACCACTCTTAATATATTCTTCAGAGCACACCAATAGCTATAAACGTATATGTTTCACATTCAATGTTCTGACAACATGTGTACTCATATTAGATTTTTACCCTCAATGTTCGAGGCCTTGAGCCAACAGGATACAAGTGCTCTGTTACAGGCCTCCACCATTGGTCCCGAGGCTGAGATGAAATTTGAAGCTGCCAACCTGGCTCCTCTACGAATCCTGCAATTTTCGAAGCTGCCAACATCGCTGCCCGAGCAATTCGGGGAGTTCCGAAGTTGCTTCGGCTCTTGTCATTTCGACGCAACCCGTCGAAGGTATGTTTCCCCACTCAGCTCAGATTGTTACTTCGAACAAACCCCCCGGAGACATACCTTTCGGGGCCCCCCATTTTTGGGATGAAGGCTGGAGTGCAATGGCGCTGCTACGTTCGCGAAACTTTAAATACAGAGAAAAATCACACTAACTGTTAGGCCCGACGGCCTAAATCCGCTAAAGAATTAGCGGGGTCGACTAAGTCGAGGATGAAACGCGGCGGAAGACTTTGGCGAAAGAACTATTGGCAAAATAGGCGAAGAAGTTACTGAGTAATTGAAGAAGAGTTGAATGAGAATTGGTTCATAATGACAAGTACAAGCAAGGTTTAAGTAGCATGCAAGAAACAAGGTTGGAAAGTAGATTGTGGGACTAGGAATTGTGAAGCTAGAAAAGTAGAGTGCCACGTGGCACTAGAGAATCCAAGAAGATTAGGATAAGGATGAGTTGGATGGGTTGGGAAAGTACTGTTCAAAGGGAACAGTAAATCCCCCCTTAACACTACCCCCCTCTCAAGGAGGCGACGTCCGCGGCGCCTGCAGACTTGAGGTACGCTTGGAGGCAAGCGTTGTCGGGAGACAGCGAGGACAAAGGAACCCAGCTGTCTTGTGCTGCGTCGTAACCACGCCAACGAACCAAGAAGTCGATGAAAGGGACACCCCCTTGGAGACGGCGACGGTGCCTGAGGATGCGCTGGATCTGGTAGTCGGGCTCGTCGGTGTCAACAGCTACCGGCAGTGGAGTGCGGTCACGGCCCAAGAAGGTGGCGTTGGGATCGGTGTAAGGACGAAGAAGCAACACGTGGAATGACGGGTGCATGCGGAAATGAGCGGGAAGGCGGAGGCGGTATACGACTGGACCAAGCGCGCACTCAATGACAAATGGACCAATGAAACGTGGACGAAGCTTGCTGTCCTGTGGCAGTCGGAGGTTGCGGCTATCCAAGAGAACACGGTCGCCGACTGCGAACGATACCTCACGACGACTGCGGTTGGTGGTGCGTGTCATGCGTGCATTTGCGAGCTCAAGGTGCTTCCTCACGTGACCATGAATGAAGGTGAGATGCTGGTGGAAGTTGTCCGCATGAGGGACTGTGGGTGTGATTTCGACACGAGTGGGGACATTGGGGTGGTGACCGTACAGTGCAAAGAACGGTGACATGCCTGTGGACGAGTGGTGCGTGTTGTTGTAGGCGAACTCGGCCATGCTCAGCTTCTTGTCCCATGCGGCTGCGTCGTGCATTGTGATGCTGCGAAGAATCTGCTACAAGGTCTGGTTCAAACGCTCGGTCTGTCCGTCTGTCTCTGGATGGTACGCACACGACATGGCTAAGCGAGTCCCGAACAGTGCGAAAAGCTGCTTCCAGAACTTCGAAGTGAAACGAGGGTCGCGGTCTGAGATGATGGAATCTGGAACCCCGTGCAGTCGGACTACGTTATCTACGAATAGTGTCGCGGCTTCCTCTGCTGTGACCTTGCCGTGCGTGGGGATAAAGTGCGTTGCTCGAGAGAACTTGTCGACTACAACGAAGATGGCGTCGTGACCCCTAACTGTGCGCGGTAAAGCCATGATGAAATCCATGGTGACTACCTGCCAAGGGCGGTCGGGCGGTGGAATTGGCTGCAAGAGCGAATGTAATCCTCTACGTCCGCTGCAAGCCCGGGCCAGTAGTACGTGCGTCTAAGCGTCTTAGCCGTCTTATCTGCTCCGAAGTGCCCTGCTCTAACTACGTCGTGCGCCTCTGAGAGAAGGAGCTGTCCAAGAGGGCGGTAGGCTGGAACCCAAATCCGTGTGGTACCCTTCCGTATGTAGACACTACCCTGCACCTCTGCTCCTGCGGGCGGCTGCGGTGTGAAGTCGAGATCTACTGTGTAATCGTGCTCGAAGAGTGCTGTGAGAAGTGGGTGGCCAGCAGTGACTGTGAGACTAGCGAGGTGGCAAGTAGGGCGAGTAAGTGGATCTGCAGGGTTGCGCACGCCTGGCTTGTACTCTATCCTGTTGTGGAAACTCCCCTCCATGAACTCCATCCATCTAGCCTGGCGACGACTCAGCTGCGGCTGGGACTTGAGAAAGCGAAGCGAGAAATGGTCCGTGCGTATAACACTATCTGCCCCCTTTAGATAGCACCTCCACACCTTATACGCATGGATGATCGCGAGCGCCTCCTTGTCGTGGATCGGATAGTTCAGCTCGGCTGCCCTAAGCTTGCGCGACTCATACGCTATCGGCTGCAACCCGCGGCCCTGGTCCTGAAGAAGCACTGCTCCTATGGCCTGATCTAAAGCGTCGGTTAGTACAACGTATGGGCGAGTGGGATCAGGGTACGACAATGTCGGTGAAGACGTGAGCGACTGCTTCATCTGCTCGAACGCCTGCTGCTGCGCTGTACCCCAAACGTACCCTACGCCCTTCCGAAGTAGGTCGGTGAGTGGACTAGCGATCGATGCATAACCCTGAACGAAACGACGATAGTAATTGGCGAATCCGAGAAAGCTCTGCAACTCCTTGACTGAGGTCGGTGCTACCCAATCCTGTACTGCTGCGATCTTCTTCGGGTCGGTCCTAATGCCACTAGCGGATACGACGTGTCCTAGGAACTCGACCTCAGGGAGAAAGAATTCGCACTTCGACTGCTTAGCGTACAGCTGCTCCCTCCGTAAACCCTCGAAGTCCTTCTGCAAGTCCTGCACGTGCTCCTCTTTTGTCTTGGAGAATATGAGAATGTCGTCTAGGTAAACTTTAACGAACGAACCTAGGAACTCGGAGAGGACAGTGTTCATGAGCGTCTGAAACGTCGCTGGGGCGTTGGTCAATCCGAACGGTAGAACCCTAAACTCGTACAACCCCTGCTTCGTACGAAACGCCGTCTTGTGCTGGTCCTCTGGAACTACGCGAATCTGGTGGTAACCCGAACGAAGGTCAATCTTGGAGAAAACTCTAGCGCCCTGCACTGCATCTAGGAGATCATCTACTCTCGGCACCGGAAACCTATTCTTGACGGTGGCGGCGTTCAGTGCGCGGTAATCTATACACATCCGTAACCCTCCGTCTTTCTTGGGTGCGAAAAGGATCGGTGCTGCCCAAGGCGATCTAGATGGCTGTATGAACCCCTGCGCTAGGAAATGCCTAACCTGCTTCGTCATCTCCTCTGTCTCTGCTGGACTCAACCTCCACTGCGGCTTCGCTACTGGCCTGCTCCCCGGCTCCAACTCTATTCCATGGTCTACTGCTCGGCTGGGAGGTAACCCTGGGGGCAACTCGTCGGGGAAGACGTCTGCGAACTCTGCTAATAGTGCACTCACCTCAGCAGGAAGAGCCGCCTTCGCACCAGCTGCTGCACTCCCTCCTTTCCCTTCCTCAGCTTCCACCTCCTCAAGGAAAACCGCGAAGATCCGTGCCGCACGCTTCACTAACTGTCGCACACGAACAGCATTAATGATAGCTGTGGATGATGTGGCCCCATCGCTCCACTGTGGCAGCTCCCGGAACTCCCCGTCTACCTTGACGCTGCAGCTTCCCTGAGCCTAATCGAACTGAGTACTAACCGTGCGTAGCCAATCTCTCCCGAAGATAAAATCGTATCTGTCCAGCATCGTAGAGTCAAAATCACGCCTAACTGTGATTGGTCCTAGCACTACGCGCAACTTGCGAATGATCGGTCCTATGTGGAGAGGCGTCCCATCTACCATGCGAGCATCCTTGAAGTTGACTGCGGAATCTGTTTCGAGATGGAGGCGGCTGACTAACGATGAATACACGAACGAGTGGCTAGCTCCGCTATCTACGAGAATCTTAACAGGAACTCCGCGAAGCTTCCCTTGAAGCACGACTGGTCGGTCAACAGTGTCTACCTCGTTCTCCGTAGATGACTGCTCCAACGCCGTCTCCTCTACGTTGGTAGACGTGGCGGGTACGGGAACCTCCACACCAGCTAGCGACCCGCTATCTACTGGCGGTTTTTGTTTCCCTGCTGCCGCTCCTTAAGCTGTGGACAGTCTCGCTTCATGTGTCCCGGCTTTTTGCAGTAGTGACAGTTCCCCCTAAATCCCGTTTTCTGTGAGCCGTCACTGTTAACTGCACCAATCTCCATGGGCGATGGTCCGTCCCTCCATCGAGCGTTGTGATCGGTCTGTTGTATCCCCTATCGCGATTGTCATGACCTCGTCGGCTTCGTACTACGTCGAGGCGTTCTGCTGCTGCGACAACTGACTCGAAGGTGGACAACCCATGAATCGCTATAACTTCTGCTATGTCCGGCTTCAACCCCTCGAGGTAGCGATCGCGCATCTCTACTTCCGTGATATTGTCTATCTTGTTGCAGATGCTCAAGAACCGTCGTGCGTACTCCTGGACCTTTCCTATCTGTCGGAAATGACGCAGACGCTTCCTAGCAGCTTCGGAGGCGTTCACCAAATCGAACCTACTTTTCAGCGCTGCTTCAAATCCTTCCCATGTGGTCGGAACCGTGGTAATACCCAAAGCTAGACTACCTAAGCTCAAAGTTGCAGCTGCATGCCCCACGCCCAGTTGATGCCTGTCCGTCTGAGCCCTTCTAACAGCAGTCTGCGTAAGTTGGCGCCACCACTCCAAGGCCGGGCCCCTCAGCAGCGTAACAGCGTACTCGATCCGCTGCTGCGCGTCCGCCTCTTGCACCCCGCTCGCGGCGAAGTAGTTGTTCAGCATGAAGAGCCACGTCCGCACGTTCACGTCGCGTTGACTTGGATCGAACGACTCGGGTTTCTGCGGCTTGAGCACGCTTCGACGTTTCGGCAGCGCTTCCGCGCCTGTCGACGTGTTGGGCGCAAGAGTTGGTGCAGCATGACCATGGGGGTTAGAAGCCAATTCACGAAGCTGTTGCATTTCAGCTCGTACCTGACGATTTTCCAACGTCAACTCTTGAAGTTGGCGCATGAGTTCGGCAAGCGTGTTGCCCATGTCGTGGAGGAGAGCGTGCATGGTTTCGTCCATGTTCGCTCGACGACTCCAAGTCTGCAAGTCGGCACCGCGGGACGATGACGTCGTAGTCTCGTCGTCGACGGTCGCTCGTTGGAAGTCGCTCCCCGCGAAGGCTCTTGATACCAAGTGTTAGGCCCGATGGCCTAAATCCGCTAAAGAATTAGCGGGGTCGACTAAGTCGAGGATGAAACGCGGCTGAAGACTTTGGCGAAAGAACTATTGGCGAAATAGGTGAAGAAGTTATTGAGTAATTGAAGAAGAGTTGAATGAGAATTGGTTCATAATGACAAGTACAAGCAAGGTTTAAGTAGCATGCAAGAAACAAGGTTGGAAAGTAGATTGTGGGACTAGGAATTGTGAAGCTAGAAAAGTAGAGTGCCACATGGCACTAGAGAATCCAAGAAGATAAGGATAAGGATGAGTTGGATGGGTTGGGAAAGTACTGTTCAAAGGGAACAGTAAATCCCCCCTTAACACTAACAATCTTTTCTACACCTTAATACATACTTCATATCCGCCGCCACGGTAGTACGTCCATACAAATGGAAATTTCTCATCACTAGGGCCCGTTCCCGTAATGGCAGCGGCAGACAGAGTATACTAATTAAAACCGCAACGTTACTCGTCTCTCTATTGCGACGTTGACTTTTGTAATGCCTAGACGAGAGGTGCTAATTGCTCTCGCTGGTTCTGATAATTACTTCTAGGTCGCCTCGCCACCTCGGCTCCAAAGTATTCTTCGGCGTTTCCAGTAACTGCGTTTTTTGGCAAACGATCCGTTTCGCCTTGTCACGAAACCCAAACATGTCGTGAGGAGTATTCGCGCGAGCAATGGGATTTGCAAAACCCGAACCTCGGTTGGACTATCTTGCAAATTCTTTTCGCGTTGTGAACCGTACATTTCCAGCTCTGGTTCGAATATGAAGTTCATTTGGTGGACCTTGAAAACAACAACAGCTTGCCGAACGAGCTCAAACCAGGGCCCAGTTCGGCAGGCATTATAAAAATGGCCTCGGCGGATGGGCTACAGTGAAACGACCACCCTGAAGCCTTCTTTGATAAGCGCGTGAATGATTATCAAGGCTCGATATAAGCGGATCTACGCTGAACCTGACAATAATGGAATGCCTCCCGAACAGCCCTTTTTGTGCATGCGTTTAATCATTGTCCAAATTCAGACAGCACCTATAGCGGGCACAGGTCGGCATACCCTAGAAGTCGTCAGGCAGTGCTGCTGACGCTGATCAACGTGTCAGCTGCCATGCGTTGCGCCTTAGGGCCTATCGCCCCACGGCGCGCCTTTCACCATCCCCGCACAGCCTTGCGCCATTCTCTGGGGCCAAGAACTGGCGGCTTTTGGGCCGTAGATTTGGGTACGAAGACCGAAACAATCAAGCGAGTCGACGAGCGGATAAGATTCGCTTTTAGTACGAAACATAATCCCTGCCCTTCGGACCAGGGGAATCGCTTTCCGCGATTATTTCCCCCCCTCGAGAATCTATTCCCTCGATCATTCCCGATTCTCCCTCTTTCTGGACCCAGATAACGTGAGTTTGTCGTGCTGCTGTTACAATTCTTCGCAAAATCGAGTTGTCGTGCTCCCAGACCTCGTAACCAGATCTGCCACATCTTCCTACAGTTCCAAGCACATCCTCGGAGGATCACTTGAACGCTATCATTCCAAGGACGTGCCTGCTTCTCACTCTAGAGCAGCAAGTCCTTTTCACCATAGGTACGTTGATGTTGGAAAAATAAATCAACAGCAGTACGTAACTTGTATGCGTTTCCTCTAGAGTCGAATCAACATAGTTACAACATAATCTCTTAATGCTTTCATTCTCTCCTCCTCCTCTTCCTCCTTCTCATCCTCCTCCTCCTCCTCCTCCTCCTCCTCCTCCTCCTCCTCCTCCTGCTCTTCCTCCTCTGTTTCTCTCGCACTCCTCATCGTGACTACAGCTTGAAGCAGCCATGGCAGCAGGCAACGATGAATTGGTGACTTTTGAGGTGAAACTGAAGAACTGCCAGCAGAGCAGGAATCGGGCAGACGATGGTGAGTAGACGGACGAGGGGAAAGATGGGTGGAGGAGTGGGATGAAAGCAATTGTTCTTTATCCTGGAATTTGCTGAACTAAGGCTAGGAATTTTGTTTGTTTTACTCTCCTTTTTTTTTCTCTTCCTTTTACTCATTCTATTGTCCACGTTGTGCCACTTATATGCGTTTAATTCTGAAATACTTGCTTCAGATTTTTCATTAGTGCCAGAGGTTGTTCAAGTGCGAATCTTGTCTAGGAGCATATGTTTCGGTTACATCAGAAAATGCTGGAAATTCGACTCCATGCAGTTCATGAGATATCCTTGGGTATTATCGTGCATCATTTTCGCGCTGTTATTTTACCCATCCATATCACGATTAACCTTTACTTCACCGAAGTAATCAACCAATCTGGTTACCTGTCCACGCTTCCCACAACAGAGTTAACTCAGGTTGTGGAACAAGCCCTGCTCGAGCTGCGTAGGCAGTCAACTGAAATTGGGCTGCTGCGTGAGACATTGGCTGCCCTGCGTACAGTGAATATCCAATTGGTCACCCGGATAAAGGGGCTTGAGCTCGTGGAAGCTAGGCTGAGTGAGCATGAGCAACTGCACAGAAGGGTTAGAGAGTTTGAGAAGCTGGAGGAGATTAGGTTCAAAGAGTATGAGAAACTCGAGATTAGGGTCAGGGATTATGAGAAACTGGAGATTAGGGTTAAGGAGTATGAGAAACTGGAGAAGAGGGTTAGGGAGTATGAGAAGCTAGAGGAGAGTAGGGTCAAAGAGTATGAGAAACTGGACATTAGGGTCAGGGATTATGAGAAACTGGAGAAGAGGGCTAGGGAGTATGAGAAAATGGAGAAGAGGGTTAGGGAGTATGAGAAGCTGGAAGAGAGTAGGGTCAAAGAGTATGAGAAACTGGACATTAGGGTCAGGGATTATGAGAAACTGGAGAAGAGGGTTAGGGAGTATGAGAAACTGGAGAGTAGGTTCCGGGAGAATGAGAAAATGGAGAGAAGGGTTCACGAGTATGAGAAACTTGAGAGTAGGTGTCGACGACAGCATGAGAAACTGGAGGCATCGTGGAAAGATTCGGACCACTGGGAAGCGAAAATGAGGATGTGGAAGGATAAAGCTGAGAAACTCGAGGAAGAAGCGCGAGAGTCACAGGCTTTGGTGGCGAGACTTAAGCAGGAGATAGGGTATCTGAAGGAAAGGATTCGGGAACCTGGGCCTTCGGAGATGGTGGTCAAGAATCTGAAGAAAGACCTGGAGGAGGTACAGTGGGGGGATCAATGCGAGCATGTGCACAAGCTCAAACATGCGTGTGAGAATGCAGATGTGTGCGCACTTGCATGTGCGAGATACATGTCAGAATATTATCTTATTGTTCTAGCCTGTAGTGGGGTGCTCTATAGCGAGTACAACCCTTCTAGGGTTTGCTATTTGTATCCTCATTCTTGCTAGTTCAATCCTCTTTCTTTCTTCTAGTTTTGACATGGTATCAGAGCAGGTCGATCCCCTTGGATCGATCCTGTGGGTGGGTTACCACCTCGCTTCCGCTGCTACTTTTTCCTCCCGCCGTGCGCCCCGAGTCGCGCGGCGGTTTTCTGCCCGCCGTGCGCCCCGAGGCGCGCGGCGGTTCATTGCCCGCTGTGCGCCCCGAGGCGCGCGGCGGGCTTCTCCACTACGTCGCGGCCCCGCCCCGATCGTCGCGGCCCCGCCCCTTGACGCGGCCCCGCTCTACGTCGCGGCCCCGCCCCTTGACGCGGCCCCGCTCTACGTCGCGGCCCCGCCCCTTGACGCGGCCCCGCCCAACGTTGCGGCCCCGCCCTATGTCGCGGCCCCGCCCTACGTCGCGGCCCCGCCCTATGTCGCGGCCCCACCCCGACCGTAGCGGCCCCGCCCCTCGTCGCGGCCCCGGCCCCGTCCCCCCCCCCCCCCCTTTTTCTCCCCTCCCCCCCAATTCCCATCGCCCGACGGGAGGGGCGCGCTGTGGGGTGGCAGGTATGGGGGTGGCCAGTGTACTTTCCTCCCTTTGCTCCTCCTCCTCCTTCGTCTCCCACTGCTGCAGCTGTCGCTGAGGGGGGTGGTTGTGTGGGAGACTGGGTTTAGGGTTTTAGGGGGGTGCGTGGGAGTAGAGCTAGTGGTGTAGCAGTGGGTGTGTATCAGGGGGGTGGGACTGTGTGCGGGAGGATGAGCGGAGGTTGCCAGTTTGTCGTCAGCAGCACCTGTAGTCCGGGGCGCTGTCCCGGTAGCCCAGTCGTAGCCAGCTGTGCCAGCCGCCCGTGGGTCCGTTGCCCGTCCGCCGCTATTTGAGCCGCGGGGCCTGTTACTCCTGTAGTCCGGGCGCTGTCCGGTAGCCGCTGTGCCAGTCTGCCTCCTGTTGCCCGTGTGTCTGCAGCTTCAACCGTCGCCTCCTGTCTCCTCTCCCCTCACTCTCCCTCCTCCTCCTCACTTGCCCGTTGTGACTACCACTAGCTTTGCTTATAATTGTGAACTCTAAACTATTTCTTCTTGAACTTGTGCTCAGAATGTGTGGTGACATTGTGATCCACCCTGAGCTTGTTTTGCTTTGCCTGCTCTGCTGATTACACCCCACTTTGGCTATGGGGGTGTGTCAGAATATTATCTTATTGTTCTAGCCTGTAGTGGGGTGCTCTATAGCGAGTACAACCCTTCTAGGGTTTGCTATTTGTATCCTCATTCTTGCTAGTTCAATCCTCTTTCTTTCTTCTAATTTTGACAATACACTTATGGAGCATCCACATATGGGGGCATGCTAGCAGCACGCCGCTGTTGCCTTAATAAATTTTCTCTCTCTTCAAAAGAACCATCCTTGTGATCTCGTTTTTTATCCTTGAAGAAGCAGCCTGCCATGAGGAAACCATTCCGATGTTTTTTTGGCAAATGACGCAGCAGCGGAGCAGGTATCGCCAGCAGCTGAGGAACACCCAGGAGCACAGAGGGAGGCTGCAGCAACAAATGATGGAAGCCCGAGACATGACTCTTCAGGCAAGTGAAAATTACCGCTATCCAACTCCCCTAACCTCACTTCAGACTCTCCTTGCCAGCACCATTGTTTGTGATTCTATGCTGAGTTGCATCTGTCTGCAACAATGCAAGGTGGTGTGTTAACTGCATCCAATGTACTTTTCTGTGCTCCCTGGGTGCTGCATGGCTGCTGTTAAGGGAGGAGGGGAGGGCAGGGGGGGTTAGAGGAGGTATTCAAGTGCCTATGACTGGACATTGATATCCATGTCTCATTGTTTTCCTGCATATCCCGCAGGTGCTGCGAGGCTGCGTGGCAGAGCTCAACCAAGTGCCAACAGTGGGGGTACCTCAGCTGGTGAGCGCAATCAAAGCTCACATTCAGCCAGAGGTGGAGCAAGAAGGGGAGGACCTGGTGGTAGTCGACTCAGACCCCAATATAAAGGAAAATATGAAACTAGTAGTTGAGACCATCAGGACGCTGCTTGCTGCAGCTCCTCGGATGGCGAGTCTGCATCTGCCCGACTGACTGGTTGCCTCAGGCTGCGGCGAGCCTTTCTTGTGACTTGGTGGTAGTCAACGACGGTAATCACTAGATATTGTCATGGATAATCAGGGATAATTTCTTATGTTTTACTACCATGCTCTTTTCAATGTATTAAATGTGCGCGTTATATGATTATATTGTCGGGGCATGCAGGGATGTATGCCAGATCCATCTGCCTGCACTGCCACATCCATTTAGCATCACACATTTCTCTGGTTCTCAAGGGAATACTGGTAAGCAATGTTTTTTTTTTTTTTTTTTTTTTTTTTTTTTGGTAGGTGAAAATGCATTATACAACGTACAACGCAAAACACCGTCGGTCGTAACCAGAGCTAGAGGGCATAGGTAGTGTATACCGTACCCTCGCAGAAATCTACGGAGGCTTATAGACCAAACGCCTAAAAACTTCAACTTGCCCCCCACAAAATCTAACTATGCCGTTGCCACACTTCAACTCTAGCAGAAACGCCTCGGTAGGTTCCAGGTTCTGTATCTGTTGTTTCAGCTTGGAAGAATTGGCTCCGAGCCTGCCCTGCCGTGCCTTGTAAAAAGGTTGGGTTCCAACAGAGAAAACCCTGGTTCGAAATTGCTGCCGTGCAGGACTTTGGTGACGGATGTTCAGTCTTGGTCCTTTGGCTCCAAATCTGATTTGCCGAGAGGGGTGGGGTTGGGTTGGGAGAGCAGAAATTGCCTTGGTTCGAAGTTGCTGCCTAGCAGCTGTGCCCCGTACACCAAAGCCTCCTATGGCAGGCAGTTGCGTGAGCTGAATGCTGGGGGCAACCCCCACTTTCTGAGGGAAGATAGGAGCAGCTGCCCTGTTTCCTCCAGCGACATAGGCTTATCCTGAAAATGTTCTCCCGTAGAATCCACCATGATATGCTTCTTCATGTCAACATCATGTTGCCATAACTTGTCGCCAAGAAATATAGAGAAACTTTCTTCTTGAGTTGATAGTGAAGCCATTCGGAATATTGGTAGTTCTTGAACTGATATGGTCAGAGTCGATCGTTTGGAACATGATCTTGGTTCAGATTCGTAGTTATTCCTTGTCGTGCGTTGCTGTGACGAGCGTGAAGCTCCTCTGAATCGTGAACGATGTAGGAAGGCAGAAAGTGTTGCACTTGTAGTTCTTCGCTGGAGCCATTTTAAATGTCCTTCACTTTGCGTTTGCTGCGAACAGGATGTATACCCTGTCTTGTCAGAAACCATCGCTGATCCGGATTTAGTCGCTCTTGACGGTGGTAATAAACATGTCCGCCGGTAACGAGACGTTTCATTTCTTGTCTCTTGTCGAAGAATGGCAGAGAAGATTGATAGGCGAAAAATATTTGGCGGTCCAGCTGCCTTGTACTTTCTCGTCTCATGTCTTGTGTCTGTGTTGCTTTCCAGGTTCCAGCTTCGATGATGACTTGTGCTAAGCCTGGGCATTATAGCTTCCTTAGAGCAACTAAATGTCTTGAGCTTAAAACCAGTTTAAGAACCTGAAAACAGATCTTCACAAGAGGAAGTCACGACGAACCAATGTTCTCTGTTTGAACATAAAGTGGTGTCGAAATCAAGCCCTTGATGAGTAGACCCAAAATATGTATTCAGATCTTGAAGCTGATAAAGGTTAGCTTGACATTGCACGAGTTGAACTTATCGTAGGAACCATGGCGGAGAGCTTGTCTGAGCTGATGGATCGGAAAACTGCGGTCGTCAAATGGGGGGAGTGGCGAGCACTACTCTGCGATGCTCTGCACTGGTAGGCAATGTGAACATTCTTTACTGACAACCTAAACGAGTAAAATCAGGAATGTACACACGAGTCAAAGTGAGTGTGCTATAGTGCAGCACAGCTTTCCGAGCTCGCCCAGCCCCGAGAACATCACCACCAGCTAGCGCGACATGAACAAGCTGAAATCAGATCAACAGCACGAGTTCACATCACACTAGCAAACTTCTCCGCCAACCATATTCACACACCTTGGGATGTCTGCATACCAATACTCTGCGTCGCCAGGAACAACTCCCTAGAAGCTTTAGAAAGAATGCCGCTACTTATCAGTCAGCGACCAGCTTGGGGTGTAGATCAGCGCGTCACTGCCTGTCATGCGTTGCGCCTTGGGGACAGTTGTCTCACTTCGCACCGTCCGCTCTTCATGCGAAGCCTTGCGCTACGCAATGGGCGCAAGGGCTGGCGGCTTTTGGGCCCTAGATTCTGGGTTAGAGAGGGATCATGTGCGAGCCGAAACTCCCTGCAGCGGGTACCAGGCGAAAAGCTCTGTAGCGAACGCCGGGTGCCGACATATCGCTTACATGGCGAAACTTGTCGCATAAGATTGGAAGAGAAATTACTATCTTACGCAACAAAGGAATGGGTGCGAGGCGGGATTGTATTCGATAGCGAGACCGAGGGTGCAACGCGGACAAACAAAGGGTTGGGGGTCCAGCTGGCGAAGTGCCGAGGGGGAGAAGGGTCAGATTGCAACAGCCCATGCAGACGGAGCGCGTGTATAGTGATGGGTGTGAGTGACGAGGGCTTCAGAGCTTGCAAGAAGGGAATACCGCCCAGGTGGATGGGTGCGGTGGAGATTTACCCTTGTACATACAGTGGGTTGTGTATTACGGTTAGGATTGCTTGCATGTCGGATGTTTGCTGTTTCCGTGTGGTTATGGGTAGGAGCAGGGTCACAGCCGAGCGCGGTGGCAGGTGGAGGGTGTGCTAGCCAGAGTCAATCTTGTAGGAAACTGTCGATGGGTTAGTGACTTTTTCCACATACAAAGAAGGAGGGAGCGGCTACATGCCGCTGAGATCTGGGCGAACGTACCAGCCAGAAAACTCTGGAGGTAACGAGACGTCGGACGAGATGCACGAAGGCGCAGACCAGACAAGCCGCAGCGCGGCAGGGTCCGGGAGGGCGTCGGTGGGAACGAGTATGGAGGAAGGAGAAGTTTATCGTATTCCTCCACGACGGCGGAGCCAAGGAGATCTGCTAGCGGCCAGGAAAGAGGATTCGTCGCAACCCAGCGGGGAGCCAGGAAGCGGATTTCTCCAGCGCGCCGGCTCCGTGGAACGGCAGCGATGGACTACCGCGGAATTGGAGGAAGGATCCGAGGCGGGGAGAGAAGGAGTGGCAAGTCAGCGAGCCGAGAAGTGGAAGTATATAAACCTGCCGGAAATCAAAGTTCTGGAGAGATTCGTCGAGCAGGCAAGAGTAGGGGCAGATCTGCGAAACTACCTGATGCAGATCGACAACGTTCAGTATCGCTGGAAGCGAGACGGGCTGGAAGCTGAGGAATTCTTCCGTGGGCTGTCAAATACGCTGGCGGGCGAAGCAGAGACATACTATCGCATCTCGCGGGAGGAGCTGATTGAGAAGTACAAATGCCAGAAAGGGCCGCCGTGGGGTATCGTAGACGAGTTTTTAGAAAACCTGAAATGGCACTTTCCCGTGCAGACGCGGGAGAAGGTGCAGCAGTTCGCGCACTTCGAGCGGAGAGGCGAAGAGTCCATACTGAGCTACTACGGACGCCTGCAAGAACTGGTGCTGGACATGGAGTGCACAGACGAGCGACGCTTGATCAGCAAGTTTCTCAACGGATTGGACAAGAACATGGTCAAAGACCTGCGGGGGAAGGTGTTCGAGATGGGATTGACAAAATTGGAGAAAAGAAGGAGGGTTGAACTAGCAAGAATGAGGATACAAATAGCAAACCCTAGAAGGGTTGTACTCGCTATAGAGCACCCCACTACAGGCTAGAGCATAAGATCACATTCTGACAGGGATGGAAGGCAACCCTACACCAAGTATACGATCTGGCCTGCCGGTACGAAACTGGACTGAAGCTATACGAACTGGAAAAAGCCGAAACCAGCGGAGCGGAGCGTCGCCGAGGAGTATGGATGGCCAGCCCGCAGGGGGAGATAAGAGCGCGCGACGAAAGCCCCGGGGCGGACAGGAGGAGATGCCACCGGTGTGGGCAAGTCGGACACCTGCAGAGGGACTGCACGCAAGCATCGCGGTGCGACACTTGCGGGGAGACGGGACATCTACGATGAGACTGCCCCAAAAGTCCCACGTGCAAAAACTGCCGAAGGAAGGGTCACCGAGAGGCGGACTGCTACGCCAAGCGCCCCCCAAAAGGGAGAAGCAAGAGCTGGGGTGAAATAGAGGAAGAGATACGGAAGCTCCGAGAACAACTGGAAGAGATGGGAGGGGAGGAACGAGGGGCAGGGGCGATGTTCGTAGCAACCGAGGAAGACAAGGAGACTCAGAGCCAGGCGTCGTTCGCTCTCATGGCTAGGCCTGGCACTAGACGGGAGGAACACCGTCAGTAAGGAGGCGGAATACTACGAGCAAGCATGCCGGGCGGAGGATGTGTCAGAGAACAACGGTGTGAGGAGCACCCCGAGTTCGAAGACGAAGCGTACCGGCATCCGAAGGAACGCATGCTGTGCCAGTCGACGGTGCTGGTGGCGGCTAAAGGCTAAGTGGTCGTAGCAGGCATCCTGGTGGACATGGCCATCGTTGAGACGGGCTCTCACCACGTCCTGATTGGAAAAGGGTTGGCTTAGCAGATGCAATTGCACGAAGAAGGAAGGCTGAAGGAACGGGGCTTCTCCGTCATGACGGCCGAAGGAGGGGAGCCGAAATGGCTACCGTGCACCCGTAACACCGTGGAAATAGTGCTGAAACCCGGAGAAAGGGATGAGTGCCACGTCAAGCTGACCTGCGGAGTGACTCAATCCAAAGACTACGACTTGCTAATGGGAATACGGCTGCTGTACGCGGTGGGTGCGACGATTTGCACTTGGCAGGAGAGAGTGATCTACCAGCTGCGCTTCTGGAGGCCAGGAGGGCCAAGGGGAACTCTGCTCGTGCGGTTCGTGAGCCAAGAACCTAAAGGAGCCTTTCAGGCTAGGACGGTGGAGCTGGAAGAGCAGCTCGGGGAAATGAGCTGGTACGAGGCCGAAGCACAGCTGAAGCTGCGTGAGACCCGCGAGGCATGGGCGGAAAGGAAGGAGGTGATTCTGGGAGAGCTGCTGAATAAACGCATGCTGCAAAAGCCGGTGAGGATGCTGGAGCTGTTCGGGGGATTGGGAATCGGGCTGGCGGCCGCGCTAAAAGCAGGATGGAGGGTTGAGAAGTGGATCTACGTGGAAGCAAACCCAAGAGTACGGAAAATGGCAGAGCATCATGTGGAGATGCTGCGACGCACATATCCTGGACAGATTCTGGAAGGGGCCACTGACGGTAACTGGGGGCAAACTGGGCATGATGTGAGAGGAATAACGGAAGCACAGATAGCGGCGTGGGGGAGAGTGGACGTCTTAATCGCAGGATGGGAGTGCCAAGGAGTGTCCAGAGCGGGAGACGGGCTCGGATTTGAAGATGAGAGGTCGGCACTGTTCGAAGATATGGTGCGGGTGATGCAGATGATCCACATGATCCATGGAGAATACTTGTATGTGCTGGAAAACCCGGATTTTGCCACGGACCCAAGGGAGCGAGTGAGAGCGGCCTACCAGAGGGTGACTTCCCTGCTGGGGGCAGGAGTCGCGATGGACGCAGCGCAGGCGGGGTCAAGGGCACACCGAGACCGCCGCTACTGGCAAACGGCCTCTCCGAAGGGCGCCTGCGGCCGGAGCTCTCGAAACTAAAGAGGCAGGAGGCAAGACTGGTGAGAGACATACTGGAACCCAACCGGCTGGAGGCACCCATGCGCTACCCGGATCACCCAGCGCTATACCCCTGCAACACGCCTGACCAACCGAGAGAAGCGTGGCCAACGCTGGTGGCGCATGCTGGGTCGTACGCATTTCAGAGGAGGGAAGGGACCCGGGACCAGGAAGGACTTGAGGACAGGAGAGTGGGGAGAGCCCACGGCGCTAGAAAGAGAATTGGCCACGGGATTTCTGCCTGGAGCGACTGCTGCGGAAGGAATAGCAGAGTGGGAGCGCAAGCGGACTCTCGGACAGGGAATGGACGTGCAAGTGGTGGAGTGGCTGCTGCACACGGTGGAAGTGCAGCTCCTGCTCTGGGACATGGAGATCAAAGTGGAAGAAAAGGAATGGTGGGCTGAAGGGGCCGGATCGAGCAGCGATGCGCAATGGCAGCTTGGCGATCTGAAGTGGAAGTTGGACGGGCTGACCGAAGTGGAAGAACAGATACGCAAGAGGGGGTGGCCACCCGGGGAAGAAGGCAAGCTGGCGGTGAAGAGCCGAGTAGCGAAGCGAAGCTGCATGTCGGGCTTCATGACACTGACGGGAAGAGCCAGGCAGGCGCCAGCAGAAGGAACTGCCCCTGACGCAGAAGCAGCGCGGGCGCCAGTAGAAGGAAGCGTAGCTAAGGCAGGTGCAGAGCAGGTCCCGGCAGAAGGAACTGAGTTCGAGGCAAGAGCAGAGCGGGCACCACCAAGGAGCACTGCCGCCAGCGCAAGAGCAGGGCAGGCGCCAGGAGAAGGAAGGGCCACCAACACTGGAGCAGAAAAGGCGCCAGCAGCAGGGAAGGTCGCAGATGCAGGCGCAGAGAAGGAGTGGGAGGTGGGGTCTGCATTGAACGCAGAACAGTCAGAAGCCATGAAAGAGATGCTACGGCATTATCGGGGGGCATTTGCCTTCTCTCTTAAAGAGCTGGGCAAGAGCAAGGTGGGAGAAATGAAGATCGAGCTGACCTCAGACATGCCAACCTACCAACGCAATCGGAGGATGACAAGAGCGGATGAGGAAGTCTGCCAGGAGAAGTGTCGGGAGCTGTTCGAGGCAGGGCTGATCCGGCGATCTACCTCTGAATACGCGGCAGCCACAGTGGTGGCAGCTCGGAAGGACATGACGGGAGAGGTGCACGGAGGATGTGCGGTGACTACCGAGATCTCAACAAGATCACGAAGGCAAACCGCTACCCGATGCCAGTGCCGAAATACATCTTTGATAAACTGGAAGGAGCGACGGTTTTCACAACACTGGACTTCCGACAAGGGTTCAACCAGATCCAGATACGTGAAGAAGACAAAGTGAAGACAGCATTCCACGGCGTGGATGAGCTCTGGGAATGGAACGGCATGCCGTTCGGGATGAAGAACTCTTCGGCGCTCTTTCAGCACGCCATGGACACTGTGCTACGTGGAATCGACTGCGCGGCCTGCTATATTGATGACGTCATCGTATTCAGCAAGGATGCCGCAAGCCACGTGGCTGATGTGGAGAGAGTGCTGGGGGCAATCATGAAGGCGGGGCTGACATGCCACCCCAACAAGTGCAGATTCGGAGAAAGCACCGTGCGGTACCTGGGCTTCGAAGTGTCGGACGGAACGCTCTCGATCCAGGAGGCAAAAGTCGCGGTTCTGGACAAAGTGGCGGCACCAACGGACAGGAGCAGGCTGCGGGCGGTGCTGGGGTTTCTGAACTATTATCAAAAATTCGTACCCAACTTCAACCGCCGAGCGTCAGCCCTCAACCGGCTGCTTCGAGAGAGTAGCGAGTGGAAATGGGGGGAAGTGGAAGACCGGGCCCTAAAAGATCTGCTCAAAGCTGTGAAAACAGGGCTCGTGCTGGTACTGCCGCGGAGGGATCAGCCCTTCACGCTCTACACCAACTGGAGCAGCCTGGGAATTGGGGCAGTGCTCTGCCAAGAGACAAAGCAGGGAGAAAGAGTGGTCGCCTTCGCCAGCAGGAGCTGCAGCCCGACGGAAGCGAACTACAGCTCATACGAGGGAGAAGGGCTCGCGGCAGTGTGGGCGGTGAATCATTTCCGGGTGTACCTGCAAGGCAGCCCATTTAAACTCGTCACCGATCATCAGCCCCTCACGTGGCTGATGATAAATGAGACGCTCACCGGGAGGAACGCGCGGTGGACGATGCAGCTCCAGGAATACAAGTTCAAGATTCGGCATCGCCCAGGGAAGACGCTGCAACACGTGGATGGGCTGTCCCGCAACCCACCCCCGGAAGAGGAGGATACAAGCACAAAAGGGGGGGCGAGCTCGCCAGCCCTGTGTCTGGCTGCCATGGCAAGAGGAGGGCTAGAGGCAGACCCAGTGAGGTACAGAGGAACGGGCCAGAAGACATTTGGGGGGACCCAGAAGCGATGCGCTGGGTCAAAGGAGAGACCGAGGCGGAAGAGGAGGTCAGCGACCGTGCCAGGGCGCGGGGGCAGCACTATCGATGGTACCAATAGCAGCTCCAAGTGCAGAGCAAGGAGGGTTGGAAAGGGGTGTCGGCGCCGGAGGAGCGGTGGAGTCTGATCGAGAAAGTGCACAAGCAGCTGGGGCATTATGGACACGTCCGCACAGCGCAGCTGATGGTTACCACCTGGTGGTGGGCAGGACTGCATCGATAGGTGAAGGAAGTGGTGGCTGAGTGTGAGCTCTGCAGCAGGAACAAGGCGCAGCTGGAGAGGGAGCAGCAAGAGCTGCAGTCCTTGCCCATCATGGGGCTGGGGTACCGATGGTCTCTAGACTTGGCGGGAGAAATGCCATTGAGCTACAAGAATAAGCGCTATGTGCTGGTGATGATCGAGCATGTCTCAAAGTGGGTGGAGGTGCGCGCACTGAGCAGCAAAAGCGCCGAACTGATCGCAGAAGCCTTCACAGATCAGGTGCTGACCAGGTTTGGAGCGTGCGGAGAAGTCCTGACGGACCAGGGCACAGAGTTCATGGGAGCGTTCTACAAGCTGCTCAAAGAAGTTGGCATCGTGCACCGCCGAACGTCAAGGTATCACCCGCAGTCCGACGGCCTGATAGAGAGGATGGTTCAGACCATCAAGAAGGGGCTGCGAGCGTACGGAGAAGAACACAAGCGAGACTGGGATCAGGAGTTACATTGGGTGGTAGCAGGTTACAGGTTCAGCAAGCAGGCGGCGCTGCGGGATTACTCGCCATACTACTTGCTCTACGGGAAGCAACCCATGCTGCCAGTGAAGGCACCCAAGGTGCTGACAGATGTGGTGATGGCGGGGACCGCAGAAAGCTGGGCGGCGCTAGCGGACTGCAGGGCAAGGTACCTCAAGAAGCTTATGCCAGCAGCGCTGGAAAATCTCCATACAGCACAGCTGAGAGATGCGAAGAGGTATCAGCAACGGCAACTGCAGACAGGCAAGGGAAAGGGGAAGGAGATGGGAAGCGGGACGGAGGTGTACTTAAGGAAGGCGAAGAAGGACGTGCTGGACTTGGGGCTCACAACCGAGCGATGGGTGATGAAAGAGGTGAAGCCCTCTGGAGTGCTGGTGCTTAAGTCAGAGGAAGGGAAGCAGCGCAAGGATCACGTCACGAACGTAGCCAAGGCTACGGGGAAGAAGATGGGGACAGGTTCCTCCAGACCAGCCGCAGGAGCAGGGCAGGTCGCGGAAGGGGGCAAATGGCTAAGGCAGATGAATATGAAGGAACCGCAAGGGTGGAAGGCAGGGTTGCACCAGCAGGGAATTCCTGGGAAGGTGAGAGCAGCAGCGTGGAGAAGGATGGGAGGAGAAGAAGATGAGGGAAGAGGGACACACGCGGGGGTGAAGTAGGCCTATGGCATCCGACAAACTTCGAATCACTCTTTTCCAGATAGGCTGTCCCGCTTCCCCTGCCTAGCGTCTCGAGATTTCCGTTCCTTATTTCTTCCCATTTTCCCTCCGCTTTCAGTCAACCTATATGACGTCATGAGTTCGTCGTGCTTCTTTTACACATCTTACGAAATACCGAAAAAAAAGGCTCCAAGACCTTTCTGACCAGATCTGTCACAGCTTTTGTCGATTCGCGTGCGTAACCTAAACGATTTCGTCTAGCAAGGTCGCGCCTTCGTCTTATTCCCGTCAAACCGATCCTCTTCAACAGAGGTACGTTTAAAAAAATGATTCATGCCATTCATAATCAATAGCACAAGACAAAGCAATCATTTTATGGCAGTCGTTACAATGCGTATAGTGTTCACCGAAGCTATCGGCTGACAATAAGCTGCATAGCTGTAAATGCACATCAGTACAAAAATATCATGTGTTTGAATCCTCCTCCTCCTCCTCCTCCTCCTCCTCCTCCTCCTCCTCCTCCTCCTCCTCCTCCTCCCTCCTCAATTCTCTCTCATTCCTTGTTGTGACTGCAGCTTGAAGCAACCATGGCAGCAAGTAACGCCGAATTGGCGATTCTTGAGGTGAAACTGAAGAACAGCCAGTAGAGTAGGAAGCAGGCAGACGATGGTGAGTGGACGGACAAAGAGTGGGGTGCAAATGCTCTTTATCATGGAAGGTGGTGAACAGAGGTTAAGTTTTTTTTCTCTTCATTTTTGGGGGCCAGGTGTGTAGTAATATTTTCCACCTCATGGCAATTTTAAGGATGTTTCAACATTAATTATTCGCTTCAAAGCTGTTATTGTGCTAAAGACGGTTTCTGCACGAATTGCTTAAACTCAGCAGCTTCGATTTCAGCAGCAAATGCTGAGAAACAATATCATCAAGTGTTGTGCGAGGACAAGCTTTGCAGGTGTCTTGATTTTGTCTTGTTTTTTAACCCAGGCATATCATGATTGGACTCAACATCACCAAACCATCCATGCCTCTTTACCCCAATAGAGTTAACTCAGGTTGTGGAACAAGCCTTGCTCGAGCTACGCAGTCAGTCAACTGAAATTGGGCTGCTGCGTGAGATGGTGGCTGCCCTACGTGCAGTGAATATCGAATTGGTCACCCGGATGAAGGGGCTTCAGCTCGTGGAAGCTAGGCTGAGTGAGCATGAGCAACTGGAGAGAAGGGTTATGCAGTATGAGATGCTGGAGGAGATCAGGTTCAAAGAGTATGAGAAACTGGAGATTAGGGTCAAGGATTATGAAAAACTGGAGAGTAAGGTTAAGGAGTTTGAGAAAATGGAGAGGAGGGTTCATGATTATGAGAAACTGGAGATTAAGGTCAAGGATTATGAGAAACTAGAGATTAGGGTTAAGGAATATGAGAAAATGGAGAGGGTTCAGGAGTATGAGAAACTTGAGAGTAGGTGTTGACGACAGCATGAGAAACTGGAGGCATCGTGGAAAGGTTTGGATCACTGGGAAGCGAAAATGAGGATGTGGAAGGATAAAGCTGAGAAATTCGAGGCAGGGGCGAACGAATCAGTCAGCCTGAAGGGAGAGTGAGAGAGTTGAAGGATAAAGTAGTTGCGCGAGAAAAGGAAGCAGGTCAGCTGAAAGCAAGGGTGAGGCATCTCGAGGGGCTCGAGAAAGAAGCATGAGAATCACAGGTTATGGTGACGATACTCAAACGGAAGGTAGAGAATCTGAAGAAAGACCTGGAAGAGGTAAGGTGGGGAGATCAGTGCGAGCATGTGCACAAGCTCATCCACTCATGTGAGAGAACACATATGTGTGTTCACATGCATGTGCGAGATTCATGTACGGGACATCCACATATGGGGCCATGCTTGCAGCACGCCCCTGTTGCATGCATGTTTTCTCTCTCTTCAAATTGATCCATCTTGTGATCTCGTTTTTCGTCCTTGAACAAGCAGCCATCCATGAGGAAACCGTTTTGATGTTTTTTTGGCCGATGACGCAGCAGCGGAACAGGTATAGCCAGCAGTCGAGGAACACCCAGGAGCACAGAGGGAGGCTGCAGCAACAAATGATGGAAGCCCGAGAGATGTCTCTTCAGGCAAGTGAAAAAAACCATAGTGGGCGAAGGAAAGGGGAGGGGCGAAGGGTGGCTGGTCAGGGGTAGCATAGTGCCTCTGGTTGGAAAATTATACCATGTCTGTTTGTTTTCCTGCATACCCCACGGATGTTGCGCAGTTGTTTGAGGTCGCTCAGCAAAGTACCAGCACCGGAAGTTCCACAGCTTGTGGGTGCAATCAACACACACATCCAGCCGGTGGTGGAGTAGGAAGGGGAGGATTTGGTGGAACTCGATTCTGAGCCCAAGGTAGTCGAGATTGTGAAGCTGCTAGCTGAGACCATCAGGGCGCTGCTGGCTGCAGCTCCTCGGTTGGTCAATCTGCATATGCCCGACTAATGATCACCGACAGTGCAGAGCTTTTCTTGTTATGGGGTAGTTAAAATAAGTTACAGTAGTCTTTCTACAAATAATCTCATGGATAATTAGGGATAACTCCTGGTGTGGTATATTCATAATAGTTTCAATGCAAAACATCTGTGCATTCTGAGAGAAGATTGTCTGGGTGCATGCAAAGATGTAATACGGTATCAATGCACTGCTGAATGACATTGATGATTGACAACCTAAAAGAACAAAATCAGACATGTACACACGAAATATAACACAAGTGAATACGAGAGTGCTATACCGCAGCACTGTAAGGAAATTCCTTTTCCTTACTTCGCGTCCCCGCTCAGCGCGTACACCACTGTAGCACCACAGTCAGCACCGTTACCACTCGCAACCCTCGCATCGACAATCCTCCCGCCCCCTTCGCACGTCGCACCCCGACCTCACGGCTCGGCGGGTAACCCGCGCTCCGGGCCATCGCTTCGACATTTCCCCCAAACCTCAGTCCCAGGCCCGTCGCGCAACAACCACAGTCCATTACCGTTACCACTGTAGTTTCGCTATATATTCTTCGATCATGCCTTCGCTCATTGTACTCTTGCTTCGATAGTGCAATTCTCGCTCGCTCACTCAATTGCACTCGTAACACTTAGTATTCAGAGCCTACGATCTCTTCTGAGACCGCACCCACACCTTCGCTTCCCCACTACCTCAATTTTTTTGGGGGGGGGTAGACGTCTCTCAGCGACACAGCACCGTTGCTCGTAGTGCTCTCTCGTAAGCACGCACGGCCACGACAGAGGCTCTCGCTGAGCTTGCCCGACACCCCCGCCATGGCCGAATTCACGCTCGGGACGTTGACGCAGGAGCAACTTGACCGTTTGGTGCGCCAAGTTGAAGAATCGGTGCTCGAAATTGCGACGCTCACGGCGGACAGTGACTCCGCGCGTCACCAATCTACGATGAATACTCCGGCGCAACCATACGCACCTGCAAATGCACCTGCACAATCGGAGGAGCCGATCGTCGTTTCATCAGGCACACCAACACAGAATGACAGCGTGGGACAGCGCTCAGGCGCAGCCAGTGATGGCGCCGCCCAACCGATGCCGGGCATGGGGGGAAACAGGGTCGCACCAAGCCCGCGGGAGCCTCGTGAAGCCCGTCGGCACGTGGAGTTCGCGGCGACAAGTGGCAAACAGGCCATTATGGCACCAATGCCACTCAAGCCGCAGCGCCCGCCCTGTTTCGACCCAATTCAGCGTGGAGGTCCGACGGTTCAGTCGTGGGTCTTCACGATGAACGTATTTTTTTACGCAAACTACGTCGAGTCAGACGCAGCGAAGATCAGATACGCCGTCTCGCTGCTGAGGGGCCCCGCCATGGACTGGTGGCGAGTCATCGTGACGTCGCCACGCGCCTACGAGCCACCATCGCAAGAGGAAGGGCCCACGGGTCCAGCTCTCACTTGGAGTTCATTCTGCGAAACGGCCCAGTACAGCACGTGGGATGTGTGGTGCGCAGGGATTCGGGCGCGCTTCAAGCCAATCGCGGCTTCTATTTTGGCGCGTCAGAGACTGCGTACTTGGCAGCAGCTCGGGTCGGTTCAAGACTACACGAGCGGTTTTCTCGCATTATGCGAGCAAGTCGGCTACATGCACGAAGTGGAGCGGGTGGACCGTTGCCTTGGAGGGCTGAAGCCAGACATCTCGCAAGAAATCATGCTACGCGAGTCTCAAACTTCAACGAGAAAATCGACATTTTGCGCCGTCCGAGACCGGGGTCCTACTACGGACATCGCCCTCGGGGACTGATCGAGCATGCCACCGTACATGTCGTTGCGACGAATGCAGCTGCCGCGCCGTTTAAGGGGCGCTGCTTTGCTTGCAATAGGCCGGGCCATCGCAAGAGTGAATGCCCAGAGGAGCTGAGGCACCGAGGAGCAGAGTAGGGGAGAGAGTCTCCAAGGCAGGGAAATGTCAGAATCCCAACCACTAGACCATAGGGATAAAAGGGCTTGTTTCAGTAGCGGGTCAGTTCGCCCATAACCCCCCAGGCAAACGCGCCTGTAACCCCCCCTAGGATCGATCGGGGATCTCACAGTATAGCTCTACTGACACCCTCCCACACTGGGAGGCCCAGGACTGAGCACAGTGGCAACGGCCAACATGTGCATACACCGGGATTCGAACCCGAGACCGCTCTGATACCATGTCAGAATCCCAACCACTAGACCATTGGGATAAAAGGGCTTGTTTCAGTAGCGGGTCAGT
Source organism: Closterium sp. NIES-65 (assembly GCA_948144175.1). Lineage (NCBI taxonomy): Eukaryota > Viridiplantae > Streptophyta > Zygnematophyceae > Desmidiales > Closteriaceae > Closterium > Closterium sp. NIES-65. Next base: position 104,227 of record CANXME010002590.1, on the reverse strand, counting down.
GCGCCCATAACCCCCCAGGCGAACGTGCCTGTAACCCTCTCCAGGATCAATCGGGCATCCACAGTGCAGATCCACTGACTGGAAACGCTAGCAGACAGTAGGAAACGGGCCAACTGCTGATGAGACTGCCTGCTCGCCCAACCCCACCGACCCTCACCGAGTCACAGTACCGATTCATGCTATCGATTGGGCTCGGACGAATAAGGAGGGTACAGCGTCGGATTGCCCAGTACTGATCCGGGGGAAAATACAGGGAGCAACAGTGAAGATTTTTATCGATGGAGGAGCAAGTCACAGTTTAGTTAATACTGTCAAACATTATATATGTTACCGCTGTGTAGGCTACAGTGGGTTTAGCCTTTAGGGGGTACAATACTCTAGGTTTTCCTACTTGTACTCCCAATGTTGCTAGTCCAACCACTTCTCATTCTTGACATGGTATTAAGAGCCTAGGTTAGGGACCTAGGACCGCTTACCTAAGGGCCCATTGTTCCGCTAGAGGTGCCCTCGTGTGCCCTACCATCTTAGCGCCCTCGTGCGCCTCTCTCCTAGTGCGCCCTCGCGCGCCCTCCTCTAACGCTGCTCGTTTGCAGCCCGCTAGCAGCCCGAGCGCGGCCCCGCGTTTTTAGCGCGAGTAGCTCATTAGCCGCCTAGGGCGGCCCGATATTTTCTCGCGAGCGCCAATAGGCCATCGCTCGTAAGCCCCGCTCGCCCCTAGGCCGGCGCTCGACCCACCGCCGCCCGCCCGCAGGTCGCAGCCCGCGCGCGGCGGCGATCGCCCGTCGGCTGCTGCAGCTCGCGCTTAGCTGCCGTACGAACGCAGCCGCGGCCCGCGCACAGCCGCACCCTAGGCGCCGCCGCGCACCGTGCATAGGCCCGCCGTTGCACCACCCTACCTGCCCGAGCCGCGCCGCCCGAGTCGCGCCACCCTGACCGAGCCGCGCCGCCCCACCTGCAGCAACTGCTGTTCCTGTTCCTGCTGTTACATACTGCTCTTACTGCTACTACTGCTACTGCTACTGCTACTGCTGCTACTGCCACTATGGCTAGTCCTACCGTTCTCACTTTTGACTCTGAGGGCCGTCCGATTAAGTTTGATGTTTGGCTCGATGACCTGCACCTGTTCCTCCATATCACTGCCAAGGACGATGTTTCCCTGTTTGACCACACGTCCGGCGCCGCTCCCGCACCTGCTGCTACTGCTGACAGCACTGCTCGCTCACAGTGGCAGACCCGTGACGCTCATGCTCGCCTAGCCGTTCGCAGCCACCTACCGTTAGATGAGCGCGAGCACTTTGGCCAGCATAAGACCGCTAAGGAGCTGTACGGCGCTGTAGTTGCACGCTACTCCTCCCCTGCTACTGCTGCGATAGGTCGTCTCTCACTGCCCTATCTCTTCCCCGATCTGTCTGCATTTGCCACTGTAGCTGACCTCATCACGCACCTCCGTAGTAGTGATCTTCGCTACCGTGCCGCGCTCCCCCCCGATTTCCTAGCCAAGAACCCTCCCCCGATGTACCTCACACTCTATCACCTAGTCAACTGCCTCCCTGACTCCCTTCGCACTATCAGGGACCAATTTCTCGCCCTCTCCCCTACCGACCCCACTGTTGACCTCCTCGAGAAGGAACTTCTAGCAGCTGAGAAGAGCATTGTAGCTGTAGGTGCCTCTCGTGGCGACCCTCGCGCCCCCTTCTTTGAGGGATGCTCCCCCGTCCCCCTCCTCCCCTCCATTGCATCTGCTGCTGCTGTCAACTACCTCAGTGTTGAGGGGGTCGCGGCTGCGTCTGCCCCTATTGGGAGGCGCAAGGGCGGCAGGGGCAAGGGGGGCAGGGGTGGCGGAGGTGGCGGCGGGGGCGGCGGGGTGGTGGCGGTGGTGGGAGTGGTGCTGGTGGTGGGGGGGCCAGTGGCGGAGCCGGGGGTGGTGTCGGCGGCGGGGGTGGCGGGGGTGGTGGTGGCAGTGGTGGCGGCGGTGGAGCTGGTGGCGGGCGCGGTGGAGCGGTGCAGCGTGGGGGGATCGGAGGTGGCCAGAGGTAGTAGCAGCAGCCTCCCAGCGAGACCCCGTCGTCCCAGCAGCTCCGTGAGTGGTACTCTCAGCATGGGGGGTCTGGGGGTGGAGGTACCTGCCCGTACGTCATCCGCACAGGTGACCGCACTAGCCAGACCTGTGGGAGGTTTCACATGGCGCAGCGCTACTTCTTCCGTCTCGACGACGCCTGGCGCGAGCAGTTCCCTGACGCCTCTGAGCTGCCCCGCTGGACTGATCTGCTTAAGAAGGGAATTGATATCTTTGCTCTTGATTTTGATGCTATCCTTGGTGCTATGTATGCATTGACTATAATGGGTGAGGGTGACTGCTACCTGAGTGTACCGCCCGACCCGGGTATTGGGACCAGTGAAGCTGCCGCTCTAGGTGCTAGTGTGTCTGCTGCCCTAGGTCCTGGTGAGGCTGCTGCTCTAGGTGCTAGTGAGTCTGCTGCTCCAGGTGCTCGTGCCTCTGCTGGTACTGCGTCTACTGAGGCACTGCACACCTTCACACTGGACTCGGGTGCTTCCCGCTGCTTCTTTCGTGACCGCACTGTCCTTGAGCAGCTAGCTCGGCCTGTTGCTGTCTCCCTCACTGACCCCTCTGGGGGCCCAGTCCTTGCAACCTCCTCCACTGTCCTCCCTTGTCCAGCGGTTCCAACCGGCACCCTGTCGGGTCTTTACCTCCCCTCGTTCTCTACAAACTTGGTGGCGGGCTTTGCTCTCCATGATGGGGGTGTTCACCAGTTCACCCCTGCCTATGAGCGTGTGACCCACTGTACGTGTGCTCGGACGGGTCGCCACCTAGCTACCTTTACTCGGCAGCCGGGGTCGGACCTGTACATACTGACCACTGAGTCCCCTCAGGTAGCTGCGTCTGCATCTGCGCCAGGTCAGCTGTCGGCCCCCTGCTCGTGTCACACCCTGTCGCACCAGACCGTCCTCTGGCACCACCGCCTTGGTCACCCCTCAGTGCAGCGCCTTTGTGGCATGCACTCCCGGTACCTTGTCTCTGGTCTTCCCCGGGTTCTCCCTCCTCTCCCACCCTCGCCTGCTCCTCCTTGTCTTCCCTGTGTTGAGGGGCGGCAGAGCGCCACTCCTCACTCCTCCTCGTTCCCTCCCACAGAGGCTCCCCTGCAGACTCTCCACCTAGACGTGTGGGGCCCGGCCCGCGTCTGTGGATAGGGCCACGAGCGGTACTTCCTGCTGGTCGTCGACGACTACACGCGCTACACCACGGTCCTCCCCTTGCGCACCAAGGGTGAGGTCCCTGATGTTTTGATCCCTTGGATCTGCGCTGCTCGTCTCCAACACCGCGAGCGGTTCCAGTCGGACTTTCCTGTCCTGCGTCTGCACTCTAACAGGGGTGGTGAGTTTTCCTCCAACCTCTTTGCAGCCTACTGAGCGGAGCACGGCATCCGCGAGACGTTCACACTTCCGGCCTCTCCACAGCAGATTGGGATTGCTGAGCGCCGCATTGGCTTAGTCATTGAGGTCGCTCGTACCTCCATGATCCATGCGGCTGCCCCCCATTTCCTGTGGCCGTTTGCATTGCAGTACGTTGCGCATCAGCTCAACCTCTGACCCCGTGTCTCTGCTCCGGAGACCTCCCCCACACTGCGTCGGACGGGGAAGGTTGGCGATGCGTCGGTGTTCCGAGTCTGGGGATGTCGAGCCTTAGTCCGCGATATGTCCACGGACAAGCTCTCCTCCCGTGCCGTTCCCTGTGTCTTCCTTGGCTTTGTCCCTGACACGCCTGGCTGGCAGTTTTACCACCCCACCTCGCGCCGTGTCTTCCCCTCTCAGGAAGTCACTTTTGACGAGTCGGTACCCTTTTACCGTCTCTTCCCCTACCGCACTGGCCCGCTCCCCCCCCCCCCCCCCCGCCACTCTTCCTCACCCCAAGTGTCCTGCCGGTAGACCCCCTCCCTCCCCAGGGTGCTGCTCCCTCAGGTGTTTCCCAGGTAGACCCGGTCGAGCCTGTTGAGGTAGCTGTCGACTCTGGTCTTGCGACGGGTACTGCGTGTGGGGGTGCTGAGACTGGGGGTGTTGAGCCTGGGGGTGCTGAGACTAAGGGTGCTGAGCCTGGGGTGCTGAGACTGGGGGTGCTGAGACTGGGGGTGCTGAGCCTAGGGGTGCTGAGCCTGGGGGTGCTGAGCCTGGGGGTGCTGAGCCTGGGGGTGCTGAGCCTGGGGGTGCTAAGCCTGGGGTTGCTGAGCCTAGGGGAGCTGAGACTGACCGTACTGCGCGTGGTGAGGCTCCCTCTTCATAGCAGCTGCGTGAGTGGTACTCTCAGCGTTAAAGCCTTCGGCGTGGGGCTGCTAGAGCTGGGGGTTCTGCCGGAGTTGGGGCTGGGGGTGCTGCGGGTGTTGGGTCGCAGCCGTCGCCTCCCTCCCCACAGCGAGTACGTGAGTGGTACGCTCGGCGCCTCCGGAGCGGCGCTCCTAGCACTAGGGTGCCGCCTGCTGGAGGCCCTGGTGCGGCTGGAGGTACTGGAGCCTCTGGTCCTGGAGGTGCTCGTACAGGCGGTACTGGAGCTGCTGGGACTGGGGGTTCGGCTGTAGTTGGAGCTTCTGGAGCTGGTGCTACTGGAGGTGCTGCTGGTGCTGGAGTTGGAGCTGCAGGTGCTGGAGCTGCTGGAGTTGCCGGTGGAGCTGAGGACGCCGGGCCTACTGGAGTTGGTGTAGCTGCTGACCCTGGAGTTGGTCCTGTAGGTCCTCGAGCCGCCGGTGCGGCTGGAGCTGGCGCTAGTGGGGGTGCTGGAGTTGGCACTACTGGAGCTGCTGGTAGTGCTACAGGAGTTGGAGCTGCTGCTGGGGGTTCTGGTGCTGTCTCTGCTGGTTCTAGGGGCGCTTCACGGCCGCGGCTGTACTTCGTTCCGATCCTTCAGCATGTTCTTGGTCAGCCTCCTCCTCCTTGTCCTGCTCCCTCCTTTGAGTGTCCTCCGCCTGTCCAGTCGATGTTACAGTTACAGCCTGCCTCGGCACTCCCTGGTCCTTCTCCCTACACTAGTCGGACAGGAGGTCTTACGGAGAATCGTGAGCCTGAGTCTCGTCGTGTGTCGCCTGAGTCTTGTTCTCCGTCACCTGTTCGTGCTGCTCGCACTGGTCGTCGTGTCCCGCGTCAGCGTCCTCCAGCTGTCCCAGGCACTCACCAAATGACGCTTCGTCTTTCCACTGCTCCACAGCGTGTCCCTCTGCCTTCTCCTCTTACGTCCTCTCTTCTTGCCCTTGCAGACCCGGAGTCTGACTCCCTTCGTGCTGCTAGTCCTACTTTCACGGGTCTCCTGGCCACGGCTGTCAGTGACCCTTCCTTTGAGTCTGCTGCTGCGTCTGCCTTAGTTGCTGAGCTTGTCGCCTTGGCTGCTCGCTGTCGTCTAGACTACGACGCGAGTCTTGTTGCTGAGTCTGGGTCTGTCTGTCCTCCGTCCGTTGGGGGTGAGTGTGCTCTAGGCACGGACGTCCTTGAGGACATGCAGGAGGAGTTTGAGTGCTTTGCCGCTGCTGTACATCATCTCGTGTCCATGGTGATTGCACGTGAGGGAGACCCGGATGCACCAGACATCTCGACCCCGCGCTCTAACGCTGAGGCGATCGCGGGTGAGTACTCCTCCCAGTGGCAGTCAGCCATGGACGCAGAGATGGCATCTTGGAAGTCCACTGGCACTTACGTCGACAAGGTTTCCCCTCTAGGGGCAAACATCGTCAGTGGCATGTGGATTTTCAGGGTGAAGCGGCCGCCAGGTTCTCCGCCTGTCTTCAAGGCTCGTTACGTTGCTCGAGGCTTCAGTCAGCGAGAGGGAGTAGACTTCTTCCAGACCTTCTCCCCCACCCCGAAGATGACCACTCTTTGGGTGCTACTGCACGTTGCCGCTCAGCGTAACTACGAGCTTTACTCTCTTGACTTCAGCACAACTTTCTTGCAGGGCAGCCTGCACGAGGAGATCTGGCTGCGCCGCCCTCCTGGCTTCACTGGGTTGTTTCCTCTTGGTACCCAGTGGAGCCTCCGGCGGCCGGTCTACGGTCTCCGCCAGGCGCCACCTGAGTGGCACGACACACTCAGGACTATATTTGCGGCTCTTGGGTTCGCGCCTTCTACTGCTGACCCGTCGTTTTTTCTGCGCACCGACACATCCCTGCCGCAGTTCTACATCCTCGTGTACATTGACGACTTGGTCTTTGCCACTGCTGACACTGAGGCTCTCGCCCACGTAAAGTCGGAGCTGCAGAAGAGACACACGTGCACAGACCTGGGTGAACTGCGCAGCTACCTTTGCTTGCAGATTACCCGGGACAGAGTACGCCGCACCATCACACTGACTCAGTCACACATGGTGCAGCAGGTCCTTCAGCGCTTCTGCTTCACCTGGTCCTTGCCATAGCACACTCCTCTGGCTACAGGTCACTCGCTCTTAGCTCCATTTTCGGACGAGTCCGTAGAGTTGAGTGGTACTTACCCAGAGCTAGTTGGCTGCCTCATGTACCTGATGACTTTCACTCGTACTTACCCAGCGCAGTACCCTCTTGGTCTTCTAGCTCGCTACGTGGCTCCTGGTCGGCACCGACCTGAGGACATGGCTGCTGCTAAGAGGGTACTGCGCTACCTGTGCAGTACATCAGGCATGGGGCTAGTGCTTGGAGGGAGGAGCTCAGTTGTTCTCACTGGGCAGTTAGACGCTTCTTGGGTTGACGACCAGGCTACTCAGTGGTCGTCACAGGGTTACACCTTCAGCCTTGGCTCTGGTTCAGTTTCTTGGCGTTCTACTTGCTCGTCTTCAGTTCTCAGCTCCAGTTGTGAGGCTGAGATCCACGCCACAGCCATGGTTGCACAGGAGTTACGCTGGCTCACCTACCTGATGACTGACTTGGGAGAGCGGCCTCGTTCCCCTCCAGTGCTGTACGTCGACAACAAGGCTGCCATTGCCTTGTGTGAGGAGCACAGACTGGAGCACAGAACGAAGCACATCGCTGTGCGTTACTTCCTGGCTCGAGAGTTGCAGCAGCGTGGTCAGCTTCGTTTGCGTTACGTTGCCACTCAGGCCAACACTGCTGATATATTCACCAAGGCACTTCAGTCTGGTGATCATCAGCGTTTCTGCACTATGCTAGGGCTTGTGCCCACCTTTCCTCACTTGCTGTAGGCTTTGCCTGTACTGTGATCTACATATATATACCTGCATGCTTGCTTTGCTAGATCGAGATCAATGTGTTGTTTGTGTTGCATATATGCCTCTGCATGTGAGCTGGCCTTGTGGCTCTTTGCTTGTGCTCAGTGTGTGTGGTGACGTTGTGATCCACCCTGAGCTTGCTTTGTCTTTCTTGACTGGTCTTGTGACCCCTTGCTCTCCCCCACTGAGCCTATGGGGGTGTGTCAAACATTATATATGTTTCTGCTGTGTAGGCTACAGTGGGTTTAGCCTTTAGGGGGTACAATACTCTAGGTTTTCCTACTTGTACTCCCAATGTTGCTAGTCCAACCATTTCTCATTCTTGACAAATACTACAACCGCACGAAAATTGCAACTGACACTTAGCCGTTGTTTACCTGAGATAGATGCATGCTTAGTTGACGGCACGCCACTGGCCATACGGGAAAGGGTGGAGAGAGTCAAAGTCCGCTGCGGGGGAAATCTCGGATTTACACAGGACATGCTCGCGACGACACTCGATGGGCTCGACATTTTACTGGGATGTGATTGGCTGCGACAGTATAGCTCGCGAATTGACCGGACGACGGGTAGCTGCACTGTGCGAAGTAGCGGTAACTGGGTTGAGCTACCTCGCTGGCAATCGCCTGAGTCTTCAACGGTACACGTCAACGCCGTCACCATGAAACGGGCTGTCGCTGCTGGAGCCGACGTGTACGCAGTATTCATTTCAGTGGTAGAGGGAGCAGTGCAGCCGAGTGATTTCACAAAACTGCTGGCAGCGGTACCGACCGAACTACTAGAACTGTTGAAACAATACCCCAAGATTTTTCCCGACGACTTACCGGAAGGACTGTCACCTCAGCGAGCACATGACCGCCGAATAGAATTAGAACCGGGGGCACAGCCAACTGTACAGCGCCAGTTTAGACTGACACAACCCAAGCTTGACGAACTAAAGAAGCAATTAGATTATTGTTAGAGAAGAAATTCATCCGACCGAGCTCGTCACCGTTCGCCGCACCGATACTGTTCATGCCAAAAAAGACGGAGGGTTTTGCATGTGCATCGATTACCGAGCGCTCAACAGGGTAACATTCAAGTCGCGGTACCCCATTCCCCGCGCCGTCAAGCTGATCGACCAACTGCGAACAGCACGGGTTTTTTCGAAAATAGATTTACGGGGGGGTTACCATCAGATTAGGGTCGAACCATCGGACTGCGCCAAAACAGCTTTCCGGACTAGATACGGGTCATTCAAGTATACAGTGATGCCCTTCGGGCTGACCAACGCACCAGCGACATTTCAGATGACCATGAACGAGGCGTTTAGGCCACTTTTAGATAAATGCGTGATAGTGTACATCGACTACATCCTCGTCTACAGTCGCGACAAGCAGCAGCACTTAGCAGATCTGGAAGCATTGTTTAAGATTTTAGACGAGCATCGGCTCCTGACAAAGGGTTCCAAGTGCGAGTTTTTACATGACCGGCTAGAGTTTTTGGGGCACGTTATTTCGGAGGTTGGGGTCGAAATTGACCCCAAGAAGTTAGACACGGTGAAAGCCTGGCACCCCCCGACGAATATCACGAAACTACAGAGCTTTTGAGGTTCATCAATTACGTGCGTCGGTTCGTCCCCGACATGGCACGGTTAACAGCGCCGCTGACAGACTTGTTACGGAAGGGGGTCGCTTTACGTGGGGGGAGAAAGAGCATGCTGCCTTCTCTGCCCTGAAAAAATGTTCTCTGCTCACCGCCCGTCCTGCGCATCGCCGACCCACACCGCCCGTCCTGCGCATCGCCGACCCACACCGCCCATTCGAAGTAGGTATCGACGCAAGCGACATCGCCATCGGAGCCGTACTGCTACAGGACTTCGGTAACGGTCTACAACCCATCGCATACGAGTCACGAAAACTGCATCCGCCTGAGAAAAATTACCCGATACACGACTGCAAAATGCTTGCGATCGTGCACGCGTTCAAAGTTTGGTGCTATTACTTGACCGGCGCAGACGTGACAGTATGGACAGACCATAAATCACTACAGTACCCCCGCACACCTCAACCCACGACAGATTCGCTGGCTCGATTTTCTCGAGTCCAATTTTCACTACACGGTCACCTACAAAAAGGGAGCCTCGAACATCGCCAACGCACTGACCCGCCCCACTGCCCAGATCCATGCAATACTACTCGCCCAGACAAGCCCACTACTGACAGGCCTATTCACCCACGGGTACCAAACGGATCCATTCTTCACAGGAGGTAATTCGCAGCAGTTTGCAGCAGCAAAGGGAGTCTATTACGTAGAAGCCGGGACCGACTGCAACTGGGTACCAGGGTACACACTGCTACGGGAATTACTAATATAGGAGGCACACGACGGAGTTACCTCAGCGCATTTCGGGGTAGAGAAAACACGGCAGCTGCTGCAGCGGTATTATTTTTGGCCCGAGATGTTGACCGACGTACAACGACACGTGGCATCGTGTCCCACTTGCCAGCTCATGAAATCATCGCGGAAGCGGCCGGCAGGACAGTTGCAGCCGATACCACCCCCAGAGCGCGCTTGGCAGCAGGTTGTCAGAATGTTATAATTGTCTAGCCTGCAGTGGGGTACTCTATAGCGAGTACAACCCAATTAGGGTTTCTTATATGTATGCCAACTGCTGCTAGTGCAACCCCTCTCTTCTTCATTCCTCATTTTTTTTCACATGCTATCAGAGCATCTACGCTCCTGGCCTGTGGGCTCACCTAACTGCTTCCGCTGCTACTCTGTGTGTTGCACGCCCCGTGGCGTGCGACGGACCTTTTTTCTTCCCCTCCTAGAGGCCCCTCTCACGGCCCCTCGCGCCGCCCTTAGTGGCCCCGTCGCCGCCCTTCTCGGCCCCTAGAGGTCCCTTCGCGGCCACGTCGCCACCCCTAGCGGCCCCGTCGCCGACCTTTCAGGCCCCTCGCGGCCCCTTCGCGACCCCGTTGCCGCCCCTAGCGGCCCGTCGCCGCCCTTCCAGGCCCCTCGCGGCCCCTTCGCGGCCCCGTCGCCGCCCCTAGCGGCCCGTCGCCGCCCTTCCAGGCCCCTCGCGGCCCCTTCGCGGCCCCGTCGCCGCCCCTAGCGGCCCGTCGCCGCCCTTCCAAGCCCCTCGCAGCCCCTTCGCGGCCCCGTCGCCGCCATCAGCGGCCCCGTCGCCGCCCCTAGCGACCCCGTCGCCGCCTCTATCGGCCCCGTCGCCGCCTCCAGCGGCCCCGTCGCCGCCACCAGCGGCCCGGTCGCCGCCCCTAGCGACCCCGTCGCCGCCTCTATCGGCCCCGTCGCCGCCTCCAGCGGCCCCGTCGCCGCCACCAGCGGCCCCGTCGCCGCCCCTAGCGGCCCTGTCGCCGCCCCTATCGGCCCCGTCGCTGCCTCCAGCGGCCCCGTCGCCGCCACTTGCGGCCCCGTCGCCGCCCCTTTCGGCCCTGCCTCGACCCTGCTCCGGCCCCGCCCCGGCCATGCTCCGTCGCCTGTCGAGGCGACCTGGGGGGGGGGGGCGAGCGTCGCCCCTTCTGCCGCCTGCTTTGGCGCCCTGGGAGGCCGCACGTCGGCCCCCCCCCCCTTCCCCCCCCCGTAACCTCCCTACCCGCCATCCCGCCCTGCCCTGTGTTAGGGTTTGGGGGTGGCGAGTAGGGGGTGGCGGGTGTGTGGTCTCCCCTGCTCCTCCTCCTCCTCTGTCTCCCACTGCTGCAGCTGCCGCTGAGGGGGGTGGGTGTGTGGGAGTCGACGGAGTGGTGCTAGGGGGTGGGGTTTGAGTGAACCTAGGGTGCAGCAGGGGGTGTGTGAAAGGGGGGTGTTGTGGGAGTGGAACTAGGGTTTGAGCAGGGGGTGTCTGTCGAGAGGGGTGGGGCAGCTAGAGGAGGTTGTGTGAAGGTAGTTGTCGTGTCGCCTGCAGCGCCTGTAGTCCGTCGCCCTTGCTTCGGTAGCCAGTGAGCCTGTTGCACCAGTTGCCAGTGGGTCCGTTGCTCCTGCCGCTTGTCTATAGCCGAGGAGCCAGTTACTCCAGTAGTCCGTCGCCCTTGCTTTGGTAGCCACTGAGTCAGCCGCTCCTGTGCCCGTGCCTCTGCAGCTTCAGTCGTTGCCTCCCATCTTCTCTCCCTCCACAGTTCCTCCTCCTCCTCACTTGCCCGCTGTGATTAACTCTAGCTTTGCTCGCTATTGTGAACTCCTGCTCTATGCCTACTTGCTCATTGTGCTGATTACACCCCACTTTGGCTATGGGGGTGTGTCAGAATGTTATAATTGTCTAGCTTGCAATGGGGTACTCTATAGCGAGTACAACCCAATTAGGGTTTCCTAAATGTATGCCAACTGCTGCTAGTGCGACCCCTCTGTTCTTCATTCCTCTTTTTTTTTCACACAGGTGACGATGGACTTCGTCACGGTGTTACCGGCCGGGGCGAGTGGGAATGACGCGATCCTGGTCATCGTCGATCGACTGACGAAAATGGCACATTTCGCAGCCTGCAAAAAATTGATCAGAGCCGAAGAAACAGCTCGACTCTTCATCTCCACCTTCGTTCGACTGCACGCGATACCATCAGCAATCATCAGCGACCGCGACACGAAATTCACCAGCAACTTCTGGCGGAACCTGTGGCAGCAGTTCGGCACGCGACTACAGTTCAGTTCTTGGTACCACCCCGAAACCGACGGACAGACAGAACGGACAAATCAGACTATGGAGCAACTCATCCGAGCCACGTGCGACGACCCAACCACCTGGGAACAACAGCTGCCACTCATTGAATTCGCATACAACAACTCACCATCCGCCACGACCCAACAGTCACCTTTTTACCTGAACTACGGACAATACCCGACAGTACCCATGACCCCGAATCCCGACAACCCGGTGCCACGAGCACAACAGTATCAGTCAGGGACCAGCTGTGGCTGTAGATCTGCGCGCCACCTGCCTGTGTTGCGCGGCTTTTGGGGGAAGTTTGCCTCGCGGCGCGGCGCACCTTCCGTCATCCGTGCACTGCTTTGTGCCACGCAATGGACCAAGGGCTGGCGGCAATTTGGCCCTCGATTCTGGATTAGAGGGTGGCCATGCGAAAGCCAAAACTCCCTGCAGCGGGTACCAGGCGAAGAGCTCTGTAGCGAACGCCGGGTGCCGACATTTCGCTTACAGGGCGAGACTTTGATTCGCTCTTTCAGATTGGCTGTCCCGCTTCCTATGCCTAGCGTCTCGAGATTTCCGTTCCCTGATTGCTCCCATTTTCGTCGAGTCCGTTCAGTCAACTTAGATGACGTCACGAGTTCGTCGTGCTTTGGTTACCTTTTTTTGCAAAACCGCAAAAATTGACACCAAGACCTTTCTGACCAGATCTGTCACAGCTTCTTTCAGTTCTTCGCGTGTGTCACCTAAACGCTTTTGTCTAGCAAGGTCGTTCCAACGTCCCCTTCCCGTCTAACCGATCCTCTTCACCGTAGGTAGGTCGTTTTGGATATGATTCATGCATTCAAATTACTCATATTCTTATGGTTGTACCTTCAGACATGGTCGATACAATCCTGTAGTGTCCACTGAAGCTCTCTGCCGGCGAGTCTAAAGCTGCAGAGCTGTAAATGCACATCAGTACAAAAATCTCCTGCGTTAGGACCCTCCTCCTCTTTCTCCTCCTCCTCCTCCTCCTCTCACTCTTGCTCATTCACTCTCACGCAGGCTCTGTCTGTGTTGTGACTGCAGCTTGAGACAGCCATGGCAGCAAGCAGCAATGGCATGGACGACTTTGAGGAGTTAGCTATCGGATATCAGCAGAGCAGGAAGCAGGCAGATGATGGTGAGTGGTTGGACGAAGGGGGACAGTGAATCTGAGACGTCTCAAAGGGGATGGATGGAGTAGCGGTGTGGGAACCGTTTGCTTCTTCATTGTTTCTGACAAAGTAGGAAATAGGGAGACGGTGGTGAGCAATAGGAGATTGCGGAAGTTGGGAGCATGTATGATGGCTTGACCGGAGTGCACAGCGGATGGACAGAATTGCTCTTTCCTTGAATGGTCCTTGCATTATCAGGGGGGTGTTACAAAGGTTGATGTAAACACAAGCAAAACAAACAACCAAACCAGAATTCTACCAGCCACACCTACTCCTACCCACTCCCGCCCCCCCCTCTGTCCGGCAGAATACGGAGATCAAAATTCTGAAGGCTGTGGTGAAGGGGTGGGAGAAGAAGGCGGAGAGGCTACAAGAGAGAGCTACGGAGGCCATGGTATTAGAGGCAAAGCTGAAGATTGCAGAGGAAACTGTGACATGTCTGAGGAAGCAAGTAGAGCAGCTGGAGCAGAAACTGAACCAGCGTGTGATGCAGGAGAGGGAGGGGGAGGGGAAGGAGGGGGGAGGGGAGGGGGAGGGGGAGGGGGTGGAGGAGGAGGAGGAGTTGGAGGTGTTGGAGGTGGATGGGAATGTGGAGAGTAGGTTGGAGGATGTTATGAAGGACCTGGATGACGTAGGGCTGGGGGAAGAGGTAGACAATATGCTGATATTTGCGGGTATGTGTGTGTGGAATGGGGGGGGCCGGAGGGAGGGGAGAATTTGGGGGAGGTGGATGGGAACGTGGAGGGAAGTTTGGATGATGTGATGAACGACCTGGATGAGGTAGAGCCGGGGGAAGATGTAGACGTGATGTTGATATGTGTGGGTATGTGTGTGTGGGATGGGGGAAGGGGGGAGAGGTGGACGGCAGCGTGGGGAGTAGTTTGAAGGATGTGATGAAGGACCTGGATGGGGTAGGACCGAGGGATGATGGGATGGGATGTTGATCGGTGCGCGTATGTGTGAGAGCATGCATGTGTGTGTGTGTGCGGAGGGGGGGGGGGTGGAGAGGCGGGGAGGGAGGAGGGAGGGGGGGCGGGGAGGGGGGGAGGGGGGGGGTGCGTGTGTCTCTGTGGGTGTGTGCGTGCGTGCGTGAGTGTGGTGAGACTGTGGTGTGACTGAGTATGTGTGGGCGAGGGCGTGGCCGTGGGTGTGGGTGTGGTGGGAGTTGGAGTGTGCCTGCGTGCGTATGTGTGCCTGTGCATGCGTGTGAGCACGTGCAAGCATCTTTGGACACTGCAATTGCCGTGTGTGTCAACTCACACCCCTGTTCAATCATGCTCCCCACCCTCCCCTGCCACCCCGCCCCCCTTTCTGAAAGCCAATTTTCAGTCCATCACCATTTTCCCCTCCGAAGTACCAAGCTTGATATAGAACAACTATCTGCTGCTGTGCATGGACGGTCTTGGCAGAGGACGGAGCAGTGTAACAATTTGCGTCAGCAGCTGAGGAACGCTTAAGAGCACAAGGGGAGGTAGCAGCGGAGCTGATGGAAGCCCGAGATATTTCCATTCAGGTGAGCAAACAGCGACCCCTCCCTTTTGAATCTGATCTGTCTCAGATGCCGTGTCACTCCTTTACAGCTTCTAGCCAAGTTTGTCTCTTTTGAGGTACCATCTCCGCGCCTTGTGTTGCGTGCCTGTACCTCTCAGAGACTTCGTGACTGCCTGGGAGCACTTAACGAAGTGCCAGCGGAGTGAGTACCACAGCTAGTAAGCGCCATAAAGAAACACATTCAGCCGGTGGTGGAGCAGGAGGAGGAGGATCTGGTGGAAGTAAACCCCGAGCCCAAGCTAGGAGAGAGCATGGGGCTGCTGGTCAAGACGATCAAGACACTTGTTGCTGCAGCTCCCAAGACCTGAGGCTTGCTGAGGGCAGCATTTTTCTGAGGCTTGCAGAAGACATCTGTACAATGGGAATGACTACTGGTTCATTCAGCAAGTGGTGAATGGCTGACTTGGATTGAGCCTACGCGCGTTAAGGGCAAGATTCTGCTAGCTGAGGCACTCACCAGGCCAATGCCAGTTGTAGCTGGAGCTGTAGCAACCAGGGAGTGAGGCTTGCATCGGTGCAGCCCTAATGCCTGCCCGAGCCATGAAGCACGACACAGTTTTGGTACCTCTTTGTCGAGCTTGAAAAGAAAGGCTTTATAATATTTTGGCTGAGTGACAATGCATAATATCAAAAGCTTCTGCATAATACCGCATTCTGCAAAAGCTTATTCGCCAGATCACCTATAGAAACATGTATCATAAAGCACTAAAATTTGAATGCATGACTCGGAATTTGGAGGTGAGAGGTATGGATCCCCTTACCTATCGCATACGAAGCGATTGCTCTCCAATGGAGAGAAGAACCAACAATGAAGCCTTTCTGTCCAGCCACGGCGATGTTTAATTCCAAGATTTGAACTTGGATCACACTAAAAAAGCTCGAAGTCAGAATCATGGAGTCCGTACAGCAGCGTTTAGCCTTGGGCCCGCTTCTGGCTTTCTGGGTCACTCTGCGTTCATGCGCTTAAAACAGCGAGCACGTGTTGTTTGTCTCAGCGCATTTCTGCCGCTCCCCGCGGTTCATCTCCGTCCCGTTGTTCCATCATCATCGTTCCTTCTTAGTCGCTCGTCGTTCCTCGTTACTCGCTCGTTCTTCCTCCAGTTACGATCGATGTACCGAACGTCGCGAGTCCTTTGTGGGACTCGTGTAATGTTTTTCTCGGCTCGCGGGTTCCGTTGACCACGCTATCCTCCTCATCGCCTTCACTCAACTTCTCTCGCCATGCCTTGTAACCAGATATAAGGCATGTTCTTTGAGGAGGCCGATCAATTGCCCCATCAGCCCACTTTCTGACGAAGAATGGGTCTAGGTTTTCGAGGTTCATCCTAGATCAGTACGAATTGAAGCCAGTATTTCACTTCACGCACTGCGTTAGGAGCTCTGATTCCGTATCGTTGAGATCCGTCACCCAAGCAGTCCCTTTCACTTACGGAAAATCGGTTTAAAGAGGTACATAATTATGTATTACCTAGAGGTACGAAAAGTGCTGTGTACACGATTGTTGTATAGTTTGTTTCCAGGTAGCTGGAAATCATGCTATGTCAAGCAAAGCCGGCAATGAAAAACGACGACCTGGCCGTCAGATATTCCATGATGTCCATTCTCTCCCCATTCCTTGCTGTCTCGGCAGCTTGAAACGGCCATGGCAGCGACCTACAACGACTTGGGCGCTTTCGAGGTGAAACTCAAGCACTGCCAGCACAGTAGGAAGCAGGCAGAGGATGGTGAGTGGACGGACGAGGAGAAATATGAGTGGAAGAGTGGGATGAAAACGGTTGCTCATTGTCTTGGAAAAGAAGTTACTGTCACCTTAGAAAGGGAAGAGTTTCCAGAAAGCTTTTCTTCTTCTTTGTTCCCATTGTCTGGTCCTCTTTAACAAATATTGCCGTTCGGCGAAGTTCTTAATGTTTCAGCAGCAATGCCGTGAAACATGAACTTTTCAGTGCTATTCGAGTACAAGCAGTGCAGATATTTTGCTTCTCGCCAGTGCTGTTTTCTGTGAACTCAACATTACCAGAAACCTTTGTTTGTTTCTACGCTTCTCTTATTACAACCAGGCCCTACGATATCAGGAATTTTTCCCTGAAATTCCTGATTTCCAGGGTTTTTTTTTAACCTACACTGATTTTCCAGTGTTCAGCTTTTTGTGGGGCTGATTTTTCAGCCTTCACCTAGCACATGACTCTGAACTTTCAGCAATTTTTTTTTTAGTGACACTGATTCCACTACGTTGTAACGAATCCGACCCTGAAAGCGATTCCTACACGGTTCGTGTGTAGTTGCCCGGCTGTACAGGGAATATCAGGTTCCCGCGGTGTCAACAGGGCGTGGCGGTGAGTAGCAGACAAATTTGCCTCGTAGAGGGATGCGTTGTTGGCGCGCGTGGTGCGATGATTGGCCACTTTGACAGCATTTCCTGATTTGGCCAATTACAGGGTTGCAGCACAGCGATGCTGGCAGGCAGCGCAACGAGGGATTCAGGCCCATGTGAAGCACCTGTGGTCCTCTAGCCCGTTTTGTCTAAGTCGTGCTGGCAAGCACGGATGCATCCACGCCGCCCAGCCGTGCTGCCAGCCATCCAGTCTCCCACCCCAGTCTGCTCCATGCTTTCCTTCCATCTAGCAAGGGTAAGGTTTCATCGCGTTGCTGCCTGGTGTACCAAGAGGCAGTCAACCGTGTGTCCTCTCTTCCTGGCAAACCTCCATCGTTCAACTAGCTAGGGAGTCCCGTTACGTTAGATGCTGCTTGTTCACAGCGCAATCAATGGCGGACCACCCGGACGCCATTGAACGACCTGATGACCCCGGCGATGAACCCGCTCGTCGTTCGCCAATTGATATGTCCACGGCCGTTACCGGGCTGGATCTGCTATTCTCCAACTTAGCGGCAGTAGATAACCATGGAAAGGCGCCTGCAGTCGCGCCGACCGTCGATGTTCCATTTGAACCCATCGACGAGCCTCTGTGTCCCTCCCCTACTGCGCCCGTGTTGGAGCAAGACAGCTCCAACCCTTCAGGTGAAGAAATCGCGGCGGTGCCAGTGGCTAAGAAGTCCGCCAGGTACACGCAGTCAACGCTGTCGTGGCCCAAGAAGGGAGGTCCCGCTGGTGCAACACCGGCTTCGCCAGCCGACCAACTGTCGACGCCCGAGACCACAAGCACGCAGGCGTCGCCCTCAACACCTGGGCCTTCTAAATCGGCAGGGCCAGACGCAACCTACGTGGAGGCTCTGTATAAGTACAAAAGCGAGTGGCTCGAGCGGTTTTCTTGGCTTATTCTGCTAAAAAAAGCTGACGGTTTCCCCGCTTTCAAGTGCAGCATCTGTACGGAGCACGCAGGTTACGCTGGACCGTGTGGGAGAGGCGGAAAGGGCGCCACAGACGTTCAGACGCAGGCGTTCAAACGGCATGCGGCAACTACCAAGCACAAGGAGGCGTTGAAACACCAGCAGAAGCTTCTCGATGACGCCGCTACGCAGCCACGGATCAACGGTGACAATCTCGCTCGCGACACGGAGAAGGAGCGGGTCGTCAAGCTCCTCGACTCCCTGCTCTTCGTGACCAAGCAAGATGCACCCATAGAGTTATGGGTGAATCTTGTGCGCTACCTCGCGCGACTCAAGGTGCCCGGGTTTCCAGCAAAAGGCTACGGAACCTATTATACTACGTGAGTGTTGAATTAATCTAACTGCAACCGTGTTTGTGAAAATCAACCAAATTATCTGACGTTGTGTTGTTTGACATACGCTGCAGCTACGGCTTCGGGCAGCTGACACAGTCGATGGCCACATGGTTGCACACAACACAACTGCAGCACATCCTCAGCAGCCTATACATTGGTGTCACGTGCGACGAAAGCACGGACAGGTGTCGGGAAAAGCATATGATTGTTTTCGTGACATTCATCCGTGAAAATCGTCCTGTGACTGATTTCCTTGCCCTGCTGACCGTGGAGAAGGGCGATGAAGCCTCTCTCCTTTCAGTGCTCTTGCTCCACCTGCAGACCCTATGCATTGAACTGGCGAGGATATCCGGCATAAGCACTGACGGAGCGAGTGTGATGATGGGGAAACACAACGGCCTTGTCGCTCGACTTCGCCTCCGCATCCCGCATCTTGTTTCGAGCCACTGCATCGCCCACAGGTCAGTTTTCATCTTCTGTTTACTGCTTCCATACAGTCCCTGCTGCATCCCCTGCTAACCCCTCCTTGAGCCGGTTTTAATGCTGGTGTGCATGCAGGGAGGCCCTCGCAGCAAAGGACGTCGCTGAACAACTCCGCGAGTTCGGCATGGTGGACTCCCTGCTCCGCCAAGTGGCAGAGCATTTGGGGCGTTCTGGCCCGTGGCATCAACGCTTCATTGGCCTGCAGGAGGTGTTCACGAAAACAAACCTGGAGCTACAAGGGATCCACGACGTCTGCTGGCTCTCCCGCGGTGACGCCATTCTGCGCGCGGTAGAGGTCTTCCCCGCGCTGATCGTGATGCTGTATGAGTGGGATAGCACCCTCTACGAGCTCGCCACGAGCTATAGGTTTCACTTTCTGCTATACTTCCTTGCAGACGTCCTCGAGCAGCTCAATGTGCTGAACAGGGCATTCCAGCAGCGTGAGGTGAGCTTGGTTACTATCGTTGCTGGATTGTATGCCTTGTTTCGGTTTGTGAGTCACTGTTTGATGTACTGCTTAAGCAGAATCTGCTTTGCACTGATTTGACCTTCTCTCCATCCTCTGTTCGCCCTGTTGACCCCTAACAGCTGGACATTGCAAGTGTCGACGGGCAGATCCGCCGGTCGATTTCATTCCTAGAGTCCCGCTACGTCGACTGTGGTGACAACATTGGAGGCGGGGTGAGCGCGCGCCTCTCCCCGTTCATCAAGAAGCACGGGCCTGAGGGGGGCAATCCCGAGGCGAAAGTGCAGGGAGTCGAATCGGACAGGCGGCCCACGACACACGCCTTCGAGTTGCACGAGAAGCCGAGCGAAGACTACCCGACCCTCGGCTCCCATGACGCCTGCGTCGATCTCTGCACCACCTTTGCCGAGACGCTCGTGCAAAACCTCAGCACACGGTTCCAGGACCTGGACTCCCTGGTGGGAGTGCGGCTGTTCATGCCTTACGAGTGGGAGCTGGGGAGAGCGGAGCGCCACAGGCAGTGTCTCGAGTCTCTCGTGAGGCTGTTCAGGGCACAGGACACGGACTACATCATTCCAGGTATTCCCGCTCTCGCACTGTTGCTGTCCGTCTTATTGTGTCATTGCATTTCATCAACGTATGGTGTACGCACTTGCCAGCCTTTCAAAAACCCCCTCTCTCTCCCTTCCGCATTTTGTGGCAGGGGTCGACAAGCGGCGTGCGATCAAGGAGCTGCGGGCCTTCTGCCCCATCCTCGCAGGTGCCCCGAAGAACGAGCGGAGCTTCCATGCAGGCCTAACAGCAATGCTGAAGACAAGCGACTGGGCGACTGGCTACCCTAATCTGGTGCGTCTCTGGGTGGCTGTCGCCGTGCTGCCGTTGAGCACAGTGGAGTGTGAGCGCGGCTTCTCACGCCCAAATGTTATCAAATCGTGAAAGCGGGGGAGCTTGAAGGACGCCCGCCTCGAAGACCTCGTCACCATGTCTCTACTCGAGTACGAGCCCAACTACGATGAGGTGGTGCAGATCTGGCGCAGCTACAAGAAGCGCCGCCCATTCGGCAATGTGGTGGCACCACCCGAAAGAGAGGGAGAGGGCGGGGATAGCACGGGAAAGGAGGCCCTAGAGGAGGAAGAGTGGGCAGAACAACAGGCTAAGGGAAGAGAAGATGATGATGACAAGCAGGCCTCATCAGATGATGATTACTGAACTCACCCAGACCCAGAGTCATGCTGGATGCAATGCATAGCTAGCTAGCAAGCAAGATAGGCTTTGGTTTACAACACAGATAGATAGATTGAAGGCTGTTTGCAACCTTCATAGAGTTTTAAGTTAAAAAAATCAGCTTCATTACTATCAGCCTTTTTCTATAGGTGACACTGATGCATCAGACTTTTTTTTTTAAGTAACACTGAACTTTCAGGCTTTTTTCCTAGGCGACCCTGTCGATCAGGGTCTAGGGCCAGAGGGACCTTGATACCCTTACGTGCCTCAAAGTGAATCTGAGGGCCTGATTACAACAAAGTTGACTCAGCTGTTGGAACAAGCCTTGCACAAGCTGCGCGACCAGGAGATTGAAGTTCTGGTATTGCGTGAAACGTTGAGTGCCCTGCGTGCAGTAAATCTCGAATTGGTTACCCGGATGAAGGGGTTTGAGCTCATGGAAGCTAGACTGAGAGAGCATGAGCAACTGGTGAGTAGGCTTAGCGAGTATGAGGCTATGCTGGGAGAGTATATGAGTAAACTTAGACAGTATGAGAATTTAGCGAGCAGGGTTAGAGACTATGAGCAATTGGAGAGTAGGGTCAGAGAGTATGAGGGTAGGGTTAGAGTGTATGAGATAGAAAACGAGAAATGGGAGAGCAGGGTTAGAGATTATGAGCAATTGGAGAGTAGGGTTAAAGAGTATGAAAGAGAGAACGAGATAATGGGGAGTAAGGTTAGAGATTGTGAGCAGCTGAAAAGCAGGGTTAGGGAGTACGAGAGAATGGAGAGTAAATTCAGAGGGAATGGGAAACTGGATAGTATAGCAAGTGAGCATGAAAAGCTGGAGAATAGGGTTAAAGAATATGAGAAACTGGAGGGTAGGGTTAGAAAGTATGAGATGCTGGAGGCAAAGGCAAAGGAAGCAGATGGTTCAAGAGCAACAGTGAGAGGTTTGAAGGAGGACATTGAGAATCTGGTAGTGAGAACAAGCGAAGTAAGACACCTGGAGGCAAGGGTGAAATACCTTGAGGGGTTTGAGCAGGAAGCACGGGAGTCACAGGTTATGGTGGCAAGACTCCGGCAGGAGATCGTGTCTCTGGAAAAAAAGGTTCAAGAAGCTGGGCTGCGGGAAAATCTGGTGCAGGATTTGAGGACAGAGCTGGATCAGGTAGGGTTGAAGATTCTGTGAATGAGTTGTAGACATGGGATGCATGTGTGGGAGCTGGGAGCACGCACACCTTGTTGCGAACTTGGATGCTGATATCATTTTTGTCATTTTATATGGAATGCCAACTTCTGATCTCATTCTTTCCTGGAGCACGAAACCTGTAGTGACGTTTGCTGATTTTTCAATCTTGGCAGATGATGCAGCAGCGCAACGGGTTGCGGCAGCAGCTGAGAAATGCGCAGGAGCACAGGGGGAAGCTACGCCTACAACTGATGGAAGCCCGCGATATTTCTCTGCAGGCAAGTCATGAATTCCGTTCAGGCAAGTGATGTAAGTGCTGCTTCATATTGTATGGCCCCATCTCAAGGGTTTCCTTTCCACCACACTTGTTGGCGATTCCATGCTGTGTTGCTTCTTCTAGCAGTGATGTCAACTCAGCTGCATTTAGAAGTGGCATGGCTGCTTGGGGAGGGGGGATTGCAAAAAGCGTTTGATTGAAATTTTGTATCCGTGCCCTGTTCGCTTCATGTGCCCCTCAGGTTCTGCGTGACTGCATGACAGAAATCGACAGAGTGCCGGCACAGGGAATGCAGCAGCTAGTGACAGCAATAAATGATCAGATTCAGCCTGT
This sequence comes from Closterium sp. NIES-65, assembly GCA_948144175.1. Taxonomy (NCBI): domain Eukaryota; kingdom Viridiplantae; phylum Streptophyta; class Zygnematophyceae; order Desmidiales; family Closteriaceae; genus Closterium; species Closterium sp. NIES-65. The sequence goes on along the minus strand of CANXME010002590.1, from coordinate 82,015 downwards.
GGTGGACCAAGAAGGGGAAGATGTAATAGAAGTCAATTTCAGAGCCTAAGATAGACGGGGTCGTGAGACTGCTAGCTGAAATTATCATGACATTGCTTGCTGCTTTTCCCAGATTGGCCAGTCTGCCTTAGGCAGTCTAGAGACATTTCTCATGCCCTAAAAGGTGCCCATCTTGCATCGCATCCATCCAAGATTCTCTCGACGTGATGTTCATGTTCATGTACCAAATGCATGGTGTAAATCGTCTGCTAACATCTGATACGGTAGTCAGGAATCGTTATTGCAGTGTGTTAAAGCCCGCTACCTGAACTACAAAATCTGAGAGGCAAACTGTGCACACACTGCCTCCAGGACCACTGTTTACCAATGTTTCAATGCAAAACCAAAGCAGTCGTCGGGCAGCACAGGCTTGGGAACAGGTGAATGCAGCACCCACACATTGGGCTGGGGTGCACACATTCGAAGACGTAAATCTGGTTCCGTTGTGTGAGCAGTGACAGCGGCAGAGGGGGAAAGTGGGTGGGAAACAAAGGGGTTGAACGAAGGGGAAAAGAGAGAAAGCAGGGCGGAAAGAGGGGCGAGAACAGGGGAAAAGTGACCGGGGGAAGGGGGGGGGTGGGAGCGGACGGGGTGAGCAAAATGGGACCATGAGTGAGTAGGACGGAAAGAGGGGTAACAACAGAGGGACAGTGAATGAGCGGTGGGGAAGACGGATGAAGGAAGGGGGTAAGAGAGCGAGTGGGGGGAAAAGGGTGAGCGAAGGGGGACAGAGGGGTCCCCAGAACGGACAAGGCAGGAGGACAGGACAGGACACACTGTGTCCCTGGCAGGGAGGAGGGGACAGGGCACAGGGATGGGCAGGGTACAGGGAGGAGCGGACAGGGTACACGAAGGCGGGAACAGGTACACGGTATCTGGCAGTGAGGAAAGATTGACCGCAGAGAGAAAGACAGTTTGAGGTGGGATGAGGGGTTACAGGAAAGGGAGAGCGATGTGGCAAATCGGAAAGGGGGGTTTGGCGAAAGGTGAAAGGGCGGGTTGACAGCGGAGGAGAGGAGAGGAGGGCGTCGGGAGGATGAGACGAGGGGGGAATGCAAGAGAGATGGAATGGAGGTGAGGGACGGGGGGAGGGCAGACGTCGGTGAAGGATGGAGGAATGGGGAAGGGGGAAAGGGGTTGAGAATGAGGAAACGAATTCTGGGAAGCTCTCGGGCTCTAACACTATAGTTTACAATTCACGTTGTGAGTCACCACCGAGAGTCGTAATGAGTCACCACAGGCTGCGCTATGATATGTGTGTGATGAAATACAGGCACGGCATCTTGGGCTGTTTAACACAAAGAGGACTGTTTTCGTGGTTTCCGTGATGGCTCAAACATGCGTTTGGACCTTTTCTCGCGGCTGCAAGAAGCTACTTTTGAGACGCCTCAGAACGGCTCAAACATGCATGTGGGCATCTTCTCGCAGCTGCAAGAACGATCGCGATGGTCAACACGATCGCGAAACTCTTAACAAAGGGACACCATCGCGATGGCGCCGCTGGTCAAGACGACTGGAGTGCGATGGCGCAGCTGGTCAACACGATCGCGAAACTCTAAACACTGAAAACGGTACTTTCAAAAAACTCTCACTAAAAGATCTCTACATCTTAATAGATAGTTCCCATCCGCAGGAGCTGAAAAATGGAAGATTCTAGTCACTAGGGTTCTCTGATCTGTACCCGTAAAAGAAAATAAAAACATTGAGAGATCATAATGAAAAGCGCTAACATAATAAATACCAGTCGCTCATTCGACGTCGCGTGCCTAGATCGATAATCTGCCCGGTGTAACAAGACGAAGGCGATCTCGCCTCCCTCGATTTCGCCAACTCAGCTCCTTGTGATCCGAACCAGAATTCGGAACACGCCCTAAGTACATTTCGGGAATTCAATGTTGGAATCCAACATTGAATTGTGCGGCTCGTAATTCTCAGTTTCCAACCTTGGGAACAATTCCAGAGAGCACGCTAGTGCTGGACACAACACGGCAGAGAACTCCAACAGTGCAGCAAAACAATTGACAGCACAAGCAAGCATAGCTTCCTACAGCTATGGCTACTTCCAACGGTGCTCATGATCATCATTATCTACTATAGTGTGGACGACAACAAGACAAATAGTCTCTGCCCATGTGTTTAGTGAATTCCTTGGCTATGCTTATTGGTTCTATGATATGACAACAAGGCTAGTATCTCTTGTAAATAATCATAGTGACTATGCCTTGCTGTTGTTAGCTCTAGGAATAATAATGGCGACCTGAGCGACCAGCTTGAGGCGCCCATACTAGTATCCTAGTATATTAGGATGCATCTCTGAAATCTATGCCATCATATGATCTCTTGTAAAGCTATCTTACTACTTTCATCCTGAAATTCTCCTAAGAACGCTTCCTACTACTACTACTCTGCCAAAACAGCTTAGTTGCTGTTTCATTTGGTATCCGAGCTATCTTCGACCATCCTTTTCTTGAGAACAGCGTCATGACGACTAGTAAGGTACCTTCTCGTGATGAATGGGCCAGCTACTTGGAAACGTACCGAGCCCAACTTGTTGCTGAAGTTAGAGAGAGCTTGCAAGCAAAGATGCAAGCTAGTGTAGCTGCAGCTGGAGTGGCGGCAGCAACCTCGAGCCCTGCTGCACCGCCAGACGGAAATCAGCGCGCTAGACCCGCTCTTCCTGATTTTTTCTTTCCCGGGAGAAACCAACCTGTCGTGAGCCGTTGGCTATTTCTTGTTGAGCAATACCTGCTCCTAAGTCACATAGTTCCTGCCGAGTGGACTGCTTTCACTGGCACCCTTCTTCGTGGATCTGCTATCACCTGGTGGCAATCCGTGCATGCGACCATCCAGTCATGAGATCAATTCAAGCAAGTCTTCACTGCTACCTTTCAACCGGTGAACCCGAACATCCGAGCACGAGACTCCTTGGCTACTCTGAAGGAGCTCAAATCTGTTCAAGAATACGCTTCTCGCTTCCGTGACATCGCTCAAGAGATCCCGGACCTTTCCGATGCTGAACGGATGGATCGTTTCAAGCGCGGGCTGAAAACGAACGTGCGCATGGAGGTCGAGCTGAGGGACTGCTCTACGCTCAAGGAAATGATACGCGTGGCTGAACGGTATGATGCTGTCTATTACGCATACAACAAGCCTCGCTTTCCTCGTAGCCCGTTCCTCCCGTTTGCTCCCTCCTACCAGCCCTCTACTCCAACGGACTCAAATCTGCAAGAACCTGCACCTATGGACCTGGATCTGATGGAGAAGAGGAAGAGGAACCCGAGGCCTGTCGTCGTATGCTACAAGTGCGGCAAGAAAGGGCACATCTGGAAAGTATGCCGCCTGCGCAACAATCTGCCCCCCATCCTTCCAACGCCGGGAAACTCAAGCCGCCAGTAAACTCGGGGCAACTTTCTGGTGACTATACCTGCCCCACTATCTCTTCTCTTGAAAGCCGTAACCCCTCTGAACCCCTTCTCCTTTCTATGCTGATTCACGGTCAGAAAGTGAAAGCCCTACTTGACAGTGGTGCTTCCTCTAGCTTCATCTCCTCCTCTCTACTCTCCAAGCTTTCCCTCCCAACTCAAACTGATTCCCTACCTCAAACAGTGTTGATGGCGAACGGAACCTCGATCTGATGCGGACGAGTACCATTTCCTGTTTCATGCACCATTGGACCTTACAGAGACAAAATTCAGTTTCAGCAAGCATCTCTTGGAGACCATGAAGTGATTCTTGGACGTGACTGGCTTTCCTTTAAAAACCCCAAGATTGATTGGACCCTTGGAACCGTCACCATCTCTCACTCTGGAAGAGACATCTCCTTACCTACCTTCTCCTCCTCCTCCTCCTCCTCTACCCCCACTTGTTGCAACCTCCTCTCAAAACAGCAACTAAAAAAATCGCTCAAGGACCCAAGCTCTCAATTCTTCCTCTATTTTTTGAATCAAATTTCAAAAACTCCTATTCTCCGTTCCCCCCCCAAGGCTGCTGAAATCCCTTCTGAAATTCAACAGGTTGTCAATGAGTTCAAAGACATCTTCCCCGCTGATCTTCCTTCTTCACTTCCTCCCAAGCGTGCCATCGATCACCGCATCATCCTGCAACCCGGTGCTGAACCTACCGTTCGTGCTACGTACCGGATGAGCGCTGCCGATCTGAAAGAAGTTCAGAAGCATTTGGAGGAGCTTCTTGAGAAGGGCTTCATCCGCGTCAGCTCCTCTCCCTATGCAGCACCAATTCTCTTCGTCAAAAAGAAAGATGGCAGCATGCGCATGTGCGTTGACTACCGTGCGCTCAACAAAATCACCGTCAAGAATCGCTACCCGCTACCTCGAGTGGAAGAACCCTTTGATCAACTTGGTGAGGCCACGATTTTCAGCAAGCTGGACCTACGAAGCGGTTACCATCAAGTGCGTGTCGCTGATGAAGACATCGAGAAAACCGCCTTTCGAACACGGTATGGGCATTTCGAGTTTCTCGTACTTCCTTTCGGACTAACGAATGCCCCTGCCACCTTCATGTCCTTGATGCACAGTGTCTTTCGGGATTTCTTGGATCGGTTTGTCATCATCTTCATCGATGACATTCTGATTTATAGCAAATCCTTGAAGGAACACGCCGAGCATCTAAGGCAAGTCTTCACACGGCTTCGTGAGCATCGTCTCTTAGCCAAACAGAGCAAGTGTGAGTTTGCCAAGCCCTCGATTCCTTTCCTGGGCCTCATCATCTCACACAACCAGCTTGCTATGGACCCTTCCAAAGTCAACGCCATCAGGGAATGGAAGGAGCCAGCCTCTATCAAGGAAGTGCAAGCCTTCCTTGGTCTTGCCAACTACTACCGCAAGTTCATTCGACACTTTGCTGCCATCACCTCTCCCCTATCCAACCTTCTTCGCAAAACTGAACCATTCCATTGGGACTCTGACCAGCAAACTGCCTTCAATGCTCTCAAGTGTGCACTAACCTCTTCTCCTACTTTAGCCCTACCCAACCCCTCCCTTCCCTACGTGATATGGACAGATGCGTCTCAGGCTGCAACGGGTGCAATTCTCTGTCAAGATCAAGGGCATGGCCTTCAGCCTATCGCCTTCGAGTCCCGGAAACTCAAACCTGCCGAGTGCAACTATGCTACTCACGATCGCGAGGCGCTGGCCATCGTCCATGCAATCAAGAAGTGGCGCTGCTATGTTCACATGCAGCCGGTCACTGTCTTAACCGATCACTGCACCCTGCAATACCTGAAGACGCAGCCCCATCTCACCCCGAGGCAGGCCCGATGGATGGAGTACCTGGAACAGTACGTACTAGAGCTGAAAATCGAGTACCGTGCTGGCCGCCTCAACCCTGCTGATTCCTTGACCCGGCCTCCTCAACCTCAGCTCACCACCATCGGAAGCGTCACATGGGACGAAAGTTTCATCAAGAAGTTCACCAAAGGGTATCGTCGTGACCGTTTCTATCTCTATCTGCTGCTGATGATAAATCTGTCTTCTACGAATCCCCCTTTTGGTATAAGGCAGATTCCCGAGTCATCTGCGTCCCCGCAGAGCGCAAGCTTCGTCACCTCCTGCTACGCGAGCATCATGACCAGAATGGGCACTTCGGAGTGGACAAAACGCTTGCTGCCATCTCTTCCAACTTCTTCTGGCCCAAGCTCTCTCGAGATGTCCGCTCCTACGTACGCAGCTGCCACACATGCCAGTGCAACAAGGCTCGCAACGCTGCACCCTACGGCCTCCTACACCCTCTGGAAATCCCTCAACTCCCATGGACTCATGTGACACTCGATTTCATCACAGATCTGCCCCGCACCTCCTCCCATCACAACGCTATCCTGACAGTGGTAGACAAACTCAGCAAGATGGCACACTTCCTCCCTACCTCCACCACCGCTACAGCTGAGAACGTCGCTGATCTCTTCTTCAACGAGGTGGTACGCCTCCATGGCATTCCTTCCGTACTAATCAGTGACCGTGATTCTCGGTTTGTTGGCAGATTTTGGCAGTCCCTTTTCAACAGATTGGGCACCAAGATTCGTCTCTCCACTGCCTACCATCCTCAGTCCGATGGGGCAGACCAAGAGGATGAACCGAACCCTTGAAGATGCCCTGCGTGCATGCGTGAGTGCACGGCAAAACGATTGGGACCAGCACCTGCCATCAATCGAATTCTCCTACAACAACACGGTGAACCTCGCCACGGGACAAACCCCTTTCTTCCTCGCTACAGGGCAGCAGCCCCGCACACCGGCTTCTCTCGTACGCAGCAGTGACACCAAACCAGCAGCCGAATTCCTCTCCACTCGGGAAAAGACCATTGCAGCAGCACGCGCTTCCTTGCTCAAATCCCAACACTGAATGATCCGGTACGCCGATCAACACCGTCATGACATTCAGTTCCACGTAGGTGACTAAGTCCTTCTCTCCACCACTAACCTTCCCTTGCTGCAGAAAGGTCTCACTCGTAAGCTTGCACCTCGTTTCATCGGCCCTTTCACCATCACCCAAGTTCTCTCTCCTCTCACCTATCGCTTGAAACTTCCACCATACATCAACATACACCCTGTTTTTCACGTTCAGCTCCTACGTCCTTACCAAATTCCTCCAGCCCACTTTCCCCTCTTACCTCTGCCTCCTCGGCCTCCTATGTTCACATCTAACCCTGATCTCTTTGAGGTTGAGAAAATTCTGTCCCATGAAACCTCTCCTCGCGGCACTTACTTCCTTGTTAAGTGGCGTGGGAAAGACTCCTCTCACAACCTCTGGATACCCGAGACAAGCCTTCGGAATGCCCAGAGAGCCCTTCAGAGCTACCTTGCATCTGCTCAAGCACCGAGGACGGTGCTTGCTGGAGAGGGGAGTAATGTAACAAGACGAAGGCGATCTCGCCTCCCTCGATTTCGCCAACTCAGCTCCTTGTGATCCGAACCAGAATTCGGAACACGCCCTAAGTACATTTCGGGAATTCAATGTTGGAATCCAACATTGAATTGTGCGGCTCGTAATTCTCAGTTTCCAACCTTGGGAACAATTCCAGAGAGCACGCTAGTGCTGGACACAACACGGCAGAGAACTCCAACAGCGTAGCAAAGCAATTGACAGCACAAGCAAGCATAGCTTCCTACAGCTATGGCTACTTCCAACGGTGCTCATGATCATCATTATCTACTATAGTGTGGACGACAACAAGACAAATAGTCTCTGCCCATGTGTTTAGTGAATTCCTAGGCTATGCTTATTGGTTCTATGATATGACAACAAGGCTAGTATCTCTTGTAAATAATCATAGTGACTATGCCTTGCTGTTGTTAGCTCTAGGAATAATAATGGCGACCTGAGCGACCAGCTCGAGGCGCCCATACTAGTATCCTAGTATATTAGGATGCATCTCTGAAATGTATGCCATCATATGATCTCTTGTAAAGCTATCTTACTACTTTCATCCTGAAATTCTCCTAAGAACGCTTCCTACTACTACTACTCTGCCAAAACAGCTTAGTGGCTGTTTCACCAGGCCACTCTCGCTGGCTACCATGCTGCAACATTGTACTTGTGGCATTGTACTCTCCCTGCCTGGGCTCCAAAATTGTACTTCAGCGAAGTTCGTACGCTGCCGAACAATCTTTTTCGGATCGTCGCAAAACCCGAACCTTCCGCGAAGTGTCACGATCGAGGTGTTTGTTTACCGAACTCTGTTAGATCTCGAAAATGTGAACACCTGCCAAAACAGCGGAACCAGTTACCAGAACTAAGTGCAGAGATTCATAATCCAAATTCAAGAAAGACCTAAAACGGACAAAAGACCGCGATTCCGTAGAAGCCATCAGGCACTGCTGTCGACGCTAATCTACGTGTCAGCTGCCATGCGTTGCGCCTTACGGCCAATCGCCCCACGGCGCGTCTTCCTTCAACCTCGGACAGCCTTGCGCCATTCTCTGGGGCCAAGAACTGGCGACTTTTGGGCCGTAGATTTGGGTTCGAGGGGGTCTATACGAAAACCGAAAATCCAAACGAGTCGACGAGCGGTTAAGAATCGCTTTTAGTACGAAACATACAATCCATGCCCTTCGGACCAGGGGAACCGCTTTCCGCGTTTATTTTCATCCACCACTCCCCTCGAGAATCTATTCCCTTGATCGATTGTTCCTGATTCTCCCTCTTTCGGGACTTGGATGACGTGAGTACGTAGTGCTGCTGTTACAAATGTTCGCAAAATCGCGTATTCGTGCTCTCAGACCTCGTGTCCAGATCTGCCACATCCCAAAATGTCTGAGTTTCTGAAGTTACGGGATGCTACATTGCGGTAGCTCTCCCGTAAGATTGTGAAGACCTACCCCAAAGATTGTGGCTCACATACCTCTCCGTAACTCTGGTTGGGATGGGTTGTTGAGAATTTTCTTGGAAAGGTACCAGCTCAATCTCAGCCGCTTATCGAGCATTATCAGAAATCTTTCTCTCTCGTAACTTCGAACTGAACACCCAATCTCAGCCGCTTATCTCAGTCGCTTAGCGAGAGCAGAAAAATTACTCTCTCGTAACTTCGAACTGAACAAGCCAATCAGCGTGCGTCTCATGGCTGGATCCGATTGGCATCGCACATATTTGGATTGACATTTTGGCACCGCGATTGGTTCGCTCGTTTGAAATTCGATTGGTTGCGACAATCTTCCATGCGAACAAAATGCTGGTAAGCAAGGCTACAGATTCAGTTACATGTACACTAATTTCGGAGCTCTTGTTATAGCTTAGGAGCATGTGATTACAAATGCGTGTTGTTGCTAATAACGCGCAATCTAATAACCTTCAGCCATGCAATATTTGCTTTCTGCAATCCGCTACAACGTGGTTGATAGTTCTGTATATCGAAATTTGCTCTCATGCAACAGAAATGTATAATTACATTTTACAAATAATCAGCGTAACAAAACCACAATATAACTATTACTATCTGGCGCCTCTCCAAAGCAGCCAGAATCCCACAGGAACCCGAACTACTACTCTTCAATGCCCGTGTCATTTAGTTACCCTAAACACTGCGTTGGGAGAGAACTGGGGTGAGGAGGGTGTGGGAGAAAACCACAAGCACAGGGGGGAAAAAATCTTGGGGGAGTCTGGAGGAGGGGAGAGAAAACCAGAGATGGTACAGTCACACTCGATGGCAGAAGTGCTAGCATCAATAAACGAGGAATGTTTACTGGGGGAAAGGCATGAATGAACGGGTCATAACATGGAAAGGAGAACTTATCGTCATTGCCACTAACGGCGGTATAGCCGCATCTCTCGCCGCCACTCTCGGCACGATAGCACATAGCTGCGGCGGATCATTGCCCGCATGCATTTCCGCGACGATTCGCAGCACGAGGTGCAGTCGAGGGAGTTCCAACGAAGCTTTGTGGTAGAACCGTGACGATTCTGTATGATTAGACAAATACGAATAATGGGGACGTCGGGGAACGGGAAGGAGGAGAAACGAAAAGCGGAGTGAGAATAGGCAAAACAGGAAAGAGCAACAATCAGACTAGTCCCAAATCAGGAAACACGAACTGAAAATACAAAGCCAAAGCGCTGGACAGGCACGTTGCATAGGACGGAAAGACACAGAGTAACAGAAGGGACATTAGGAATGGATAGAATGCTTGATACGAAAAATTGCATGACATAGCAAGTCAACTTAGCAGCGCACCTCTCAACGAAGTTGACGTAATCATTTGCAAACACCCTCGCATCTGCTCACACACTGTCGTTGTTGCGCACGAAGACCAACATCTGGCAACAAGGGGAAAAAAACGCCTAAGGGCGATATGATAGGAGCAGAAGACTGATGCCCTAACAGCCATCGAGCACAGAAATGCAAGCTAAGTGCAAGACGAGAGGAAGAGGAGGGAATACAAGATGCTGAATGTCGCCAAGAAATGACTGTGCCGGGGGCAGTTGAGCACAATGCCTTGCACCGCTGGCGCTTTTGTCGTTTCGTGCTTTGTTCCTCATTCACTTAATTTATTCTTGCACAATGTATTGGGGAGAAACAAGTACTGATTGTGAGAAAGGCATAGTTTGTGAGAATTGTGTAATGAATGAACTAGGAAAGAGGTGGGTACAAGTAGGAAAACCTAGAAATGTTGTACCCCATATTGTCTACCCCACTATAGCCTACACACACTATAGCATATAAGTTTGACACACCCCCATAGGCAAAGTGGGGGAGAACGAGAGGTCACAAGACCAGTCAAGCAAAGCAAAGCAAGCTCAGGGTGGATCACAACGTCACCACACATTTCGAGCACAAGAGCAAGGCCACAAGGCCAGTTCACATGCAAGATCATCTATAAAGGTAAACAAGCAAGTGCAGGTATAGAAAGATCACAGTACAAGCAAGGTCAAGAAGTGAGCAAGTGAGGCCAAGTAGGCACAAGACCTAGCATCATACAGAAGCACTAATAATCACAAGGCAAAAGTGCCTTGGTAAAGATATCAGCAATGTTGGCCTCAGAGGCCACGCAAGCAAGGCGCAGCTGACCACGCTGCTGCAGCTCACGAGCAAGGAAGTAGCGAAGAGCAATGTGCTTCGTTCTGTGCTCCAGTCTGTGCTCCCGACACAAGGCCAGCATGGCCTTGTTGTCTACGTACAGAACTGGAGGAGAACGAGGCGGCTATCCTAGGTCAGTCAGCAGATAGGTGAGCCAGCGTAGCTCCTGTGCAGCCATGGCCCCCGCATAGATCTCAGCCTCACAGCTGGAGCCGAGAACAGAATGTTTTAGTCAAGAGTCCACTTAGAGGTCGCGGATGCCCATGAAACCGCCTAAGCAGAATCTGACGTCTTCAAACCGCCTCTGTTCAAAACGCCGTCACGATCAGCTCCAAAAACACATGAGACTGAAACTTGGACAGCATTTAGCCTTAAATGTCTGCTTTCCAACGGTGCATTGCTTGCTTTCACCAAAGGTGTATGCGCTACGCTGTGAACGAAAACGTAAGCTCGGCTGAAAAACGTGTATTCTCATCGATGCAAGGAAGAGGTGAGGTACAACATTGCCTAGGGGATTCTTAAGGGGTTGGGATCATCCTGGGAACTCAGAGAAGGTTGAGTCCTAGGGGAGAAAGGCTAGAGAAGGATGGGAAACGTCCTAGCTAGGTCAGCAAAGCCAACCACACATGGATGTTCAGAGCTGTACTCAAGGCAACCAATTGTGAGTTAAGCCAACCATGAGTCAGCTTGTCTTCCCACTTGCACCCTCTTGCAAGCTGGTTCCAGGAAGACCACACTTCTCAAAAGGAGGGTTGTAGAGTCCCACTTGACCACCTGTACTTCTTGTCTCATTCTCTGTCCCTGCACCATTGGCATGACAACAATGAAAGGGTGGCAAGGGAAATGCTGCCAACAGTGCACCATGACTACGGAATAGTGAATTTCGGCAGCTGTCACGCAATGCTCAGATGTTGGATCGTTCTGAAACTTGGTGACCACCTGCAAAGCGGAGCAAAAGACTGCTAGACCGAATTTCAGACCAATCAAAGCTTGGTAGACGAGTCAGCAGCCGAAATGGCGGACTCGGGTGTTACCAAAAAGGAGTAACACACACTTCCGGGATGCCATAAGTCTTGAAACATAAAATGTTGTCATGCCTTGGTAACTGCTTCAAAAACTCTGAAACTTTGAGGGTTTGAAGAACACATGTTGAACAACCTCCCCACAAAATTTCAGAAGCTAAGCAGGCGTGTAGGCCGAATGGGAGTGCGATGACCGTGCCACTGTAATGTGTTGGCACAACAAACTCCCCCTCATCGTGCTCTCATTCATCCCTTAGCTGCTCCCTGAAGCTTCCTCCCTTAGTTGAAGGACATGCCACACAAGGTGGCACAGGTCCAATGCTGATGCTCTACAAGCCGCTTGGTCAAGAAATCTGCAGGTTGCTTGGTAGTGTTGATGTAGTGCAAGGAGACCGTGCTCTTCACCTCCTTCCTCACCCAATGCCATTTGATATGCATGTGCTTGTTCAGCCCATGGAGCACAGCATTGCGAGCCATTGCAATTGCTCCTTGGCTGTCACAAAACACAGGTGTAGGACCCTCTTGCTCCTGCCCCAACTCCTCAAGCAACCTCCTCATCCAAACCACCTCCTTCACCCCATGAAACAACGCCATGTACTCGCTCTCCGTTGATGAGTGAGCTATCTCCCCTTGCTTCTTAGACTTCCAGCTCACTGTACTCCCTCCAACACAGCATACATAGCCACCATGGGATGTTGCATCACTAATGTCACTTGCCCAGGTAGCATCGGTGAAGCACGATAGGTACAAGTGTCCACGCCTTGCAGGTGCACTGGTCTTCGTGCTCACCTCCTCCATTCCCTTTTTCTTCAGCTGCCCATGCACTGAATATTGCAGCCCCACCCTTGAGGTTGCCATGCAGTACCTCACCAGCCTCTCTGCTGCATCAAGGTGATCTTGAAGGGGCCTAGACACCACACGAGCCAGCTGCGAAACCGCGAATGAAATATCGGGGCGAGTGTTGACCGAAGCATACATCAAGCTCCCTACCATTGACTGGAACCGGCGCTGCAACTCGGGCTCCAACACCTCACCCTCCTCTTCATCAAGGTGTAGCTGAAACCCTGAGGGTAGAGGAGTCTTTACACTCCTCCCTTCCTCCAGCCCATACCTCTCCCCCATGGCTGCAAGGTACTTGTGTTGGTGAAGCCTCAACCATCCCTTCACCTCGTCCCGCTCCACGTGAAGACCAAGGTAATACCCCACCGGTCCAAGGGCCTTGCATTGAAAGGTCTCCTTTAGCTTCCCTTGCACCTCCTTGATCCTCTCTAGAGATGGAGAGAAGAGGAGAATGTCATCGACATAGACAAGGAGAAACACCTTCTCCTCCTCCCCCTCGGTCATGAAGAGACTCTCGTCGCACCCGCTGACTTTGAAGCCAAGAGCCTCCAACGCCTCCATCAGCCTTGCATACCAGCACCTTGGAGCTTGTTTGAGGCCATAGATGGCCTTGTTGAGCCTGCAAACACGTCCGCTCCCATCGTCGTATCCCTCTGGCTGCTTCATGTAGATCTCCTCATCTACCACGCCATAGAGGAAAGCCGTCTTCACATCCATTTGCTCCACCTTCCAACCACAAACGGCAGCTGCTGCTACCAACACCCGGAGCGTAGGAGCCTTGGCAACAGGAGCAAACACCTCCTTAAAGTTAACCCCCTCCCTCTGCTGGAAACCCTTGATCAAAAGTCTTGTTTTGCGCCTCTCCAACTTCCCCTCCGCATCGGTCTTCACACGTAATATCCACGTGCAATCCAATGCCTTTCTTCCCGGGGGCAGATCAGTGAGGGTCCATGTTCCATTCTCCATGAGGCTCTGAAACTCATCCTCCCTTGAAGCCAACCAAGCCTCTCGATCATCTCCAGCAAGTGCTTCGTCCATTGAAGCTGGTTCATGAGGTAAGTTGACACCGAAGCAACAAATCTGCTCCATCTCTCCCTCGGCTCCCTTCTCATCATCTTCCTCCTCCTGGACCAGCAATGCCTTGGGACCCCCAAGCCTTTCATACTTGAGGAAATCCCTTGGGTGAGCAGCTCTCTTGGGCCTCTCCCTGGCTGCACCCTCCTTAGCTCCACCGCGGACAGCACCACGCTTCCCTTGGGTTGTCCGCCTTGGTGGAAGTGAAGGGGATGGTGTAGGCTACTGCACCTCCTCCCCGGCAGCACCTCTCTCAGCTACAGGGGCCGCCTCTTGCTGCAACACTCCCTCCACCTCTGCTGCCTCCCCTTCAGCACCTCCCAAGTCATGTGACACCTCCATTACCTCTGAAGATGAAGACAACTCGATGGGAATGAGGAGTGGGTCATTCGTTCCCACCTCTATTCCGAGCGGAATGGTGACCTTGCTCCTCCCTCGCTCCAACCACTCCTTGAACATGAGCCCCTCCATGAACTTGGCATCTCTGGTGGTGAAGATGGTGTTGGCTTTTGGGACCCACATGAGCCACCCCTTGCTCCTTTGTGCAAGTCCCAAATGAACAGCCCACACCGCCGCCGCTTGAAGCTTGTCACGCTTCTCCTTAGGGACGTGCACGAGTCCCATGCACCCGAAGACTCGAAGCATATCCACCAGGGGCTTCTTGCCTCTCCACTTCTCCATAGGGACCCAATGCTGCCCTCCCACATGAGTCAATACTCGGTTCTTGATGACGGTGGCATGGCAAATAGCGAGGGGCCAGAATCGTAAGGGTAGACCCGAGTCTACCAACATCGTTCTCCCACCCTCCATGATGGTCCGGTTCGCTCTCTCTGCCACGCCATTGGATTGAGGAGTGTAGGCCGCGGTGAGCTGCTGCTTGATGCCGTGCCGCTTCAGCCAGCTCCGGAACTCCGCTCCCAAGAACTCCCCACCACGGTCGCTACGAATCGCCTTCACCCGCTTGCCGCTCTCTCGCTCCACCAAGGGCAGCCACTCTTCGATGATGATCCTTGCAGCATCATTTTTCTTTGCAAGTGGAAAGGACCAGGTGAGTCTTGTGTTGTCATCCACCATGGTCATGGAATACAGGGCCCCACCATCTCCCTTCACCTTCATGGGTCCCACGAGATCCACATTCACGAGCTCCACCGGGTCGCTCGACTTCCCCTCCACCGAATGGAAGGGAAACCGTGAAAACTTGCTGGTCAAGCAAGTCTCACAAGATCCCACCTCCTTGGGCTCCCCCTTTATCCTCAGCCCCTTGACTCTTTCCTCCTTGAACAGCTGCTGCAACTGAGTTAGCGCCATGTGGCCAAAGCGACGGTGTGCGGTGAGCCAATCCGTCTCACCCGTGCTAGGAGTTACACTTGGTAACTCAGCCCCTCCATGCCCAAGGAGCCCACCATCACTATCATCACCACCTTCTCCATTGTCCACGTGGTTAACACGCCCTCCTCTCACACCTCCAGCAGCCAAACGCGCAGCCGCCTCCTTCCATGGCAGCACCGGTATCTCCCACATGGACCGGTGCATGTCCTTGCCGCCTCGGAGGTCCCACAACACGCGCCCATCCAGAGTTGCCTTGAAAACCTTTGTGCCCAACATCTCCATCTTCATCCCTGCCTCACTTAGGGCCTTGGTAGAGAGGAGGTTGGCACACAATCCAGGAACAAGGAGAACACGCTTCAGCCCCACAAGCCTCCCATCCGCACCCATGAACATGGCTCTCCCCTCGCCACGCACGGGTACAACTTGGCCGGTGGCTGAAACGACGGTGGCTGCCTTTGATGGCCTAACTTCATCCAGTAGATCCTCTCGGTTGGTCATGGTCATGAAGACTCCCGTGTCGATGACCCAATGGGAGGAGCGGTGAAGAGCAATCTTGCTGGCCGGCACAACCATGTCCTCGGGGCACGCCTCCCCTACATGGTAGAACATGCCGCCGTATCCGCCAGCACCTCCATCGCCCTCCTCACTGCCCATGCCTTCTCCCATAGCTCCATGAACACCCTTGGAGCCCTCAATTGATGGCTGACCAGGCCTCCAACCGTTAGGTAGCTTGCGGCACTTGAACCATGGATGCCCTTCCACATGGCAATACCAACACCTGCCGCCACACCGCTTGCCTCCCTTGTTGCCACGCTTCCCTCCCGAATGCTGCTCCCCTCCAGAGCCTTCCTTGGCCTTGCCTATCTTGCTGCCACGCCCCTTGAAGCCCTTCATGCCGTAGGCTGAACCTCCACCTTCACCGGCAGCGGCGGTCAGCTCCTTCCTCCGAAACTCCTCTTGAAGAACTTGCGCGCGAATCCACTCAAGGGACCACGAGTCCTTCATGCCATTAAGTTTGACCACCAAGGGCCCCCACGACTCCGGCAGCAGGGAAAGAGCCTTGTAGCACTTGATTTTCTCAGGATAGTCCACACCAGCAGCAGAGAGCTTCACATAGAGGTCCCTGAGTTGATCGAACGCTCCTTGTACGGCATCACCCTCGTTGATCTTCACCACATGAAGTTGTCGCTCGAGCACCACCACCACCATAGCTTCGCTGCTGGGGGCATGGACATCCTTCAATATCTTCCATGCCTTAGGACCACACTCAACTTACTTGATGAGATGCTTGATGTGGTGCAGCTGGTTGGATGAGAGGCATTGGGAGAGAAGGAAGAATCCATCCTTGGACCGGCGATCCCATTCATTGGTCGCTCCTTCGCTCGCAGGCCTCTTCAATTCTCCATCCATCACTTCAAGCAGCCCATAATGGTTCAAGAGGAGCTCCATCCTGAAGCTCCATGATGCTCAATCCTCCCCAGAGAACTTCTCCAGGTTGAATGCCTTCACATCATCTTTAGCTGATGTTGAAACGGAAGCCATTGGTGCAGATCCGCCTGCAACGCCTCTTCCCGCTTCCCCAGCGCCTCTCACGCCACCACTGCCACTGGGACCAGCTGGAGCAGAACCTTCAGCCTCAATATTCACCCACGAACAGAGTAGAATAGCTCTGATACCACTTGTTATAGTCAAGAGTCCACTTAGAGGTCGCGGATGCCCATGAAACCGCCTAAGCAGAATCTGACGTCTTCAAACCGCCTCTGTTCAAAACGCCGTCACGATCAGCTCCGATAACACATGAGGCTGAAACTTGGACAGAATTTAGCCTTAAATGTCTGCTTTCCAACGGTGCATTGCTTGCTTTCACCAAAGGTGTATGCGCTACGCTGTGAACGAAAACGTAAGCTCGGCGGAAAAACGTGTATTCTCATTGATGTAAGGAAGAGGTGAGGTACAACATTGCCTAGGGGACTCATAAGGGGTTGGGATCATCCTGGGAACTCAGAGAAGGTTGAGTCCTAGGGGAGAAAGGCTAGAGAAGGATGGGAAACGTCCTAGCTAGGTCAGCAAAGCCAACCACACATGGATGTTCAGAGCTGTACTCAAGACAACCAATTGTGAGTTAAGCCAACCATGAGTCAGCTTGTCTTCCCACTTGCACCCTCTTGCAACCTGGTTCCAAGAAGACCACACTTCTCAAAAGTAGGGTTGTAGAGTCCCTATTGACCACCTGTACTTCTTGTCTCATTCTCCGTCCTTGCACCATTGGCATGACAACAATAAAAGGGTGGCAAGGGAAATGCTGCCAACAGTGCACCATGACTACGGAACAGTGAATTTCGTCAGCTGTCACGCAATGCTCAGATGTTGGATCGTTCTGAAACTTGGTGACCATCTGCACAGCGCAGCACAAACCTGCCAGACCAAATTTCAGACCAATCAGAGCTTGGTAGACGAGTCCGCAGCCGAAATGGTGAACTCGGGTGTTACCAAAAAGGAGTAACACACACTTCCGGGATGCCATAATTCTTGAAACATAAAATGTTGTCATGCCTTGGTAACTGCTTCAAAAACTCTGAAACTTTGAGGGTTTGAAGAACACATGTTGAACAACCTCCCCACAAAATTCTAGAAGATGAGCAGGCTTGTAAGCCAAATGGGAGTGCGATGACCGTGCCACTGTAATGTGTGAGCACAACACAGAAGACGAGCGGGTAGACCGCAACGAAACAGAGCCGGAACCAAGGCTGAAGGTGTAACCCTGTGACGACCACTGCGTAGCCTGGTCGTCAGCCCAAGAAGCGTCTGCATGACCTGTGAGGACCACTCGACGTCGCCCTCCAAGCACTAGCCCCATGCCCGACGTACTGCACAAGTAGCGCAACACCCTCTTCGCTGCAGCCATGTGCTCTGGTCGGTGTCTCCCAGGAGCCACATAGCGTGCCAAGATGCTAAAAGGGTATGCTAGGTCAGGTCGTGTGCAGGTCATCCGGTACATGAGGCAGCCAACAAGCTCTGGGTACGGGCCACTCGGCTCTACGGACTCATCCGAAGGCAGAGCTGAGAGCGAGTGGCGAGTAGGCAGAGGAGTGGCCTGAGGCGAGGAGTACGTGAAGTCGAAGCGCTGAAGGACCTGCTGCACCATGTGTGACTGAGTCAGGGTAATGGTGCGCTGTGCTCTGTCCCGAGTGATCTGCAAGCCAAGGTAGCTGCGCAGTTCACCCAGGTCTGTGCACGTGTGTCTCTTCTGCAGCTCGGACTTCACGTGGGCGAGTCCAGCAGTGTCAGCAGTGGCAAAGACCAAGTCGTCGACGTACACGAGGATGTAGAACGGCGGCAAAGAGGTGTCTGTGCGCAGAAACAGCGACGGGTCGGTTGTAGAAGGAGCAAACCCAAGAGCCGCAAGTGTAGTCCTCAGTGTGTCGTGCCACTCACGGGGCGCCTGGCGGAGACCGTAGACTGGCCGCCAGAGGCTCCACTGGGTACCAGGAGGAAACGACCTAATGAAGCTAGGTGGGCGGCGCAGCCAGATCTCCTCGTGCAGGCTGCCCTGCAGGAAAGCTGTGCTGAAGTCAAGAGAGTGAAGCTCGTAGTCGCGCTGAGCGCCTATGTGCAGCAGCACCCGAAGAGTGGTCATCTTCGGGGTGGGAGAGAAGGTCTGAAAGTAGTCAACTCCCTGCCGCTGACTGAAGCCTCGAGCCACGTAACGCGCCTTGAAGACAGGGGGAGAACCTGGCGGCCGCTTCACCCTGAAAATCCGCATGCCACTGACGATGTTCGCCGCAAGTGGGGGAACCTCGTCGACGTAGGTGCCTGTGGACTTCTAGGAAGTCATCTCTGCGTCTATGGCTGACTGCCACTGTAAGGAGTAGGGACCCTCGATCGCCTCAGCGTACGATCGAGGAGTCGGGATGTCTGGTGCATCCGGGTCTCCCTCAGGGGCAATCAGCGTGGACACGAGATGAGGCAAAGCAGCAGCAAAACACTGGAACTCCTCATGCCTGTCCTCAAGGACGTCCGTGCGAAGAGCACACTCACCCCTGACGGACGGAGGACAGACAGATTCAGACTCAGCAATAAGACTAGCAGCGTAGTCTAGACGACAGCGAGCAGCAAAGTTGACAAGCTCAGCAACTAAGGCAGACGCAGCAGTGGACTCAATGGAAGGGTCAGTGACAACAGTAGCGAGAAGACGTGTGACAGTAGGACTGGTAGCACGAAGAGAGTCAGACTCCGGGCCAGCAAGAAGAGGAAGAGAGGACTCTGGAGGAGACGGCAACGGGACACGCAGAGGAGCAGTGGAAGGACGCAGTGCCATCTGGTGTGTGCCTGGGACCGCAGGAGGACGCGGACGCGGAGCACGACCACTAGTGCGAGCAGCACGAATAGGCGACGCAGGACGAGACGCAGGCTCACGACGCTCATGAAGACCTCCAATAGGACCAGTGTAGGGAGAAGGAGCAGGCAGGGGGGAGGCGGGCTGTAACTGTGATTGCGACTGGACAGGCTGTGGTCACTCTACGGGAGGAGCAGGTCCAGTAGAAGGCGGGAGACCAAGAACCTGCTCAAGGAGCGGAACGAAGTACGGCCTCGGCCGTGCAGCGCCTCCAGAACCAGCAGGGACAGCACTAGTACCCCAAGCAGCAGCACCAGCGCCAGCAGCACCTCCAGCTCCAACAGCGCCAACTCCAGCACCCTCAGAAGCACCAGCGCAAGCAGCACCACCAGCGCCAACACCCACAGCAGCTTCAGCTCCAGCAGCTCCAGCATCTCCAGCAGCTCTAGCAGCACCAACTCCAGCAGGACCATCAGCTCCAGTATTGCCAGCAGCTCCAGCAGTACCTCCAGCAGGACTAACTCCAGCAGCCTCAGCAGCACCCCCAGTCCCAGCAGCTCCAGTACTGCCAGTACGAGCACCTCCATGACCAGCAGCAAGAGTAGTACCTCCAGCTCCAGCAGCACGGCTCCAGCGCCGGGCAAACCACTCGCGCAGCTCCTGCGGAGAGAGTAGCTCCCGCCTCGACGAAGCACCGCCACAGGCCACACGAGTAGACCCAGCACCCCCAGGCTCCGCACCCCCAGGCTCCGTACCCCCAGGCTCAGCACCCCCAAGCTCCGCAACCCCAGGCTCAGCACCCGCAGACTCAGCACCCCCTGGCTCAGCACCCCTAGACTCAGCACCCCTAGGCTCCGCACCCCCAGGCTCAGCACCCCCAGACCCGGCACCCGCAGGCTCAGTGCCCCTAGCAGCACCAGAGTCAACAGCTACCTCGACAGGCTCGAGTGCGTCTACCTGGGACACACCTGATGGGGCAAGACCCTGAGGGGGGAGAGGGTCTACCGAGGAAGGACCTGGCGCAAAAAAGAGCGGCGGCGGGGGGAGGGGCGCAATGCGGTAGGGGAAGCGATGGTAGTAAGGCACCGACTCGTCAAAGGTGACGTCGTGGGAGGACAGAACACGGCGCGAGGTGGGGTGGTAAAACTGCCAACCACGCGCGTCAAGGGGGAAGCCAAGGAAGACGCAGGGAACAGCACGGGGGGACAGCTTGTCCGCAGACAAGTTGCGGACAAATGCCCGAGATCCTCGGACCCGAAACGCAGACGCATCGCCAACCTTCCCCGTCCACCGCAAGGTGGGGGAGGTCTCTGGCAAGGAGACCCGGGGCTGAAGGTTGAGCTTATGCGCTAGGTAGTTAACCGCAAACAGCCACAGAAAATGGGGAGCAGCCGCATGGATCATGGACGTACGATCGACATCCATGACCATGCCAATGCGGCGCTCAGCAATCCCATTTTGCTGTGGAGAGGCCGGAAGCGACAAGGTCTGGCGGATGCCTTGTGCACGACAGAAGGCTCCCAGATGGGCAGACGAAAACTCCCCGCCTCTGTCAGAGTGCTGGCGCAGAACAGGAAAGTCCGGGCCGAAACTCTCTCTGAGCTGGAGACGAGCCGCGCGGATCCAGTCGATCAACACCTCAGCAACGTTACCCTTCCTGCGCAAGGGGAACACTGTGGTGTAACCCGAGTAGTCGTCAACCACCAACAGGAAGTAACGCTCGTGACCCTGGCCACGGACGCGGACGGGGCCCCACACGTCCATGTGAAGAGTCTGCAGGGGAGCCTCTGTCGGAGGGAACTCGGAGGAGTGAGGGGCGGCGCGCTGCCGTCCCTCGACGCAGGGAACGCAGGTAGGGGCAGGCCCCAGAGAGAGGGGAGGGAGGGACCGTGGGAGACCAGAGACAAGGACACGGGAGGCCATGCCTCGGAGACGAGGCAGGGAGGGGTGACCAAGGCGGTGGTGCCAAAGGAGAGTCTGGTGGGACAGGAGACGACACGAGCAGAGAGCAGACTCAGGACCAGACCTGGACGCTGCAGCAAACACCTGACTCGACGCAGCTACCTGACCAGACTCAGCAACCTGAGGAGACTCACTAGTCTGTGTGTACAGGCTCAAACCCGGCCGACGGGTAAACGTGGCCAAGTGTCGGCCCGTCCGAGCACACGTACAATGGGTCACCCGCTGACTCGCAGGAGTGAACTGGTCAACGCCCCCATCCTGTAGGTCAGCACCACTCACCAAGTTCGTAGAGAACGAGGGGAGGTTGATACCTGACAAGGTGCCAGAGGGGGCTGTCGGACACGGTAAGACAGTAGAGAAGCGAGCAAGGACAGGACCCCCAGAGGGGTCCGCCAGGGAGACCGCAACCGGCCGACTAAGCTGCGTAAGCGTGGTGCGGTCTCGAAAGAAGGAGCGGGAAGCACCCGAGTCAAGGGTGAGGGTGTGTAAGGCCTGAGCCGACGTGGTACCTGAGAGAGCAGACTCACCAGCACCTGGGGCAGCAGACGCACTAGCACCTAGAGAAGCAGCCTCACCAGCACCTAGAGCAGCAGCCTCAATGCCCGGGTCAGGCGGAACACATAGGTAACAGTCACCCTCATCACTAGTAGACATAGCATACATGGCAGCAAGAATAGCATCATAGTCAAGATCAAAGATAGCAATCCCCACCCTAGACAGCTTTTCCAGTGAGGGATCTCAGTGGCGTCAGGGAACTGGTGACACCAAGCGTCCGTCAGGTGGCCGAAACAGCGCTGGGTGGAGTGCGAGCCCCCGCATTGCTCACCAGCGTGGTCGCCGGTACGGAGGACGTAGGTACAGGGACCAGTACCCCCACATCGCTGACGCCCAGCGTACCACTCACGAAGCTGCTGGGGGGACGGGGTCTCACGAGTGTGCTGCTACTGCTAGCGCTGACCACCACCTAAGCCGCCCCGCTGCGCAGAGCCACCCCGACTAGCTCCACCTCCCCCGCCGCCACCTCCGCCACCGTCGCCACCGCCTCCTCCTCCGCTCCCACCGCCACCGCCGCCGCCGCCTCCGCCGCCACCGCCACCAGCGAAGCCCCCACCCCCGCCACCACTCCCACCACCACCCCCACTCCCTCCGCCTCCTCCACCTCCACCTCCACCGCCCCCGCTAGCCCCTCCAGCGCCCTTGCCCCCCTTGCCCTTGCCGGTGCGGCGTCGCCCGCTAGGGGCAGACGCAGCGCCGACCGACTCGGTACCAACGAAGTCGACGGCAGCAGCAAAGCCAACAGAGGGCAAAAGAGGGGAGGGGGAGCACCCCTCAAAGACAGGGGCACGCGGGTCACCTCTAGAGGCTCCTACAGTGACTTTACTCTTCTCATCTGCCAGGAGGCGCTCCTCGAGGAGGTCAACGGTGGGTGTGGTGGGGCAAACAGAGAGGAAGTGGTCCCTGACCGAGCGAAGGGAGTCAGGGAGCCGGGTGACTATGTAGTAGAGGGTGATGTACATAGGGGGGGGGGTTCTTGGCGCAGAACTCAGCACGAAGCGGAGCGCGGTAGCGGGTGTCACTAGTGCAAAGGTGCGTAACGAGGTCAGCGACAGTGGGAAAGGCAGCGAGGTCAGGAAACAGGTACGGCAGTATCAGGCGGCTAAGAGCAGCAGTGGCAGGGGAAGAGTAGCGTGCAACTACAGCGTCGTACAAGGTCTTAGCACTCTTGTACTGACTAAAGTGCGCACGCTCAGCGGTCGGTAAGTGGCGACGCACATCAAGACGGGCAGCAGCATCGCGCGTGGCCCACTGTGAGCGAACAGTGCTGTCAGCATCAGCAGGCGGGGCAGGAGAGGCACCAGAGGTGAGATCGAACAGGGACAGTCCGTCTGCCCTATCGCACTATAGGAAAAGCTGCAGGTCATCGACCCAGACCTCGAAGTCAACAGCACGACCCTCAGCATCAAAAGGTAAGGACACTGCGGTAGCCATGACAGCAGTGGTCTAGCAGGGAGGGCTCTCACCAGTCCGGGTGGGTAGGGTCGGGGCGCGGTGGGAGGAACAGGGCTGCAACAGCAGCTGCAGCAGCTCGGCAGTGGTAGTGGCGGCTTGACGGCGGCCTCGGCGGCTCGACGGCTCGGCGGTAGGCGGCTCGGCTGCTCTGCGGCTCGGCTGTTCGGCTGCTGGGCGGCTCGGCGGCTCGGCTGCCGGGCGGCTCGGCGTCTCGGCGGCTCGGCTGCAGGCGGCTCGGCTGCTCGGCTGCTCAGCAGCTCGGCTGCTGGGCAGCTTGGCGGTTCGGTTGTGAAGGGGCCAGGGAGGGGCCGAAAGGGTGGCGGCGACGGGGCCGCAAGGGGCGGCGACGGGGCCGCTAAGGGCGGCGACGAGGCCGCTAGAGGGTGGCGTAGGGGCCGGGAAGGGCGGCGACAGGGGCCGCTAGGGGCAGCGACGGGGCCGCGAAGGGCGGCGACGAGGCCGCGAAGGGGCCGCGAGGGGCCTGGGAGGGCGGCGACGGGTCCGCTAGAGGCGGCGACGGGGCCGCGAAGGGGCCGCGAGGGGCCTGGAAGGGCGGCGACGGGGCCGCTAGGGGCGGCGACGGGGCCGCGAAGGGGCCGCGAGGGGCCTGGAAGGGCGGCGACAGGGCCACTAGGGGCGGCGACGGGGACGCAAAGGGGCCGCGAGGGGCCTGGAAGGGCGGCAACGGGGCCGCTAGGGGCGGCGACGGGGCCGCGAAGGGGCCTTGAGGGGCCTAGAAGGGCGGCGAAGGGGCCGCTAGGGGTGGCGACGGGACCGCTAATGTCAGAATCCCAACCACTAGACCATTGGAATAAAAGGGCTTGTTTCAGTAGCGGGTCAGTGCGCCCATAACCCCCCAGGCGAACGCGCCTGGAACCCTCTCCAGGATCAATCGGGCATCCACAGTGCAGATCTACTGACACCCCCCCACACTGGGAGGCCCAGGACTAAGCATAGCGGCAACGACCTACATGTGCATACACATGGAATCAAACCCGAGACCGCTCTGATACCATGTCAGAATCCCAACCACTAGACCATTGGGATAAAAGGGCTTGTTTCAGTAGCGGGTCAGTGCGCCCATAACCCCCAAGGCAAACGCGCCTGTAACCCTCTCCAGGATCAATCTGGCATCCACAGTGCAGATCTACTGACAGCTAAGGGTGGCGCGAGGGGCCGTGAGAGGGGCCTCTAGGAGGCCTCGACAAGAGGGCGGCCCACGGGGCGCGCTTCAGGCAGGGGCGACTCGCGCTCCGGTCAGAAAAAAAAAAGTCGATTTTCAGTGGTGGGCCCTAGGAAGTTCCCACTAGGGAACCTGCTCTATACCATGTGAGAATTGTGAAATGAATGAACTAGGAAAGAGGTGGGTACAAGTAGGAAAACCTAGAAATGTTGTACCCCATATTGTCTACCCCACTACAGCCTACACAGACTATAGCATATAAGTTTGACTTAGTTGCAAGGCACATATGAGTGAAGTACAGTAGAACTAGGTGGGGTATAAAAGTTTTCCGAGCTCAGCAGCAAAACGTTGAAAAGCTACCAAGGATCCCATCAGCTCAGCAGCAGCTCTCGCCATGTTCTATAATCGATCAGCATTACGAAAACACAGGTTGTTGCAACTGTGCTGCACGCGACAAGAGACGCGCCTATCACATGCTAAAATCACCAAACCCCTATTTTCCTTCTATCTGCCCGTAATGTTGTTCATACGAGTACAGAGTTGTGATATCACACGTCTACGGAAACAGCATACAATATTTCCCAAACATTCTCCTTAACCGAAGACTACCTGAACAGTTGCAATAATTGTGGAATAACAAATAATGGGACACGTCACCACTGCTGAGTACTGTTTAGTCCCACACATGTCGTTTCTGGAAGCCAGACGTTCATCCGTCGCACTGAAAACCGAAGACCGGCCGCATAGTGACAGCACTTCCCACTTGTCAACCACCTGCGCGTCGCTGTTCCCCCTTCCCCAGAATATTGACTCGTGAATATTGCGGGAGTGTCGTATGCAGCAGGAAACACTAAATTTTGTACAAGAGGTTGCTTAAATACATTACGTTACAGAATCTCATGCAATAATATGTCAAAATGGCAACCAGATATTTGGCCAGATTATTGCCAATCTTGAGGATATTTATTTCTGAGACACCCACATTTATGTTAAGAATACATTCATACATATGCATGAACGCTGAAACACTCACCTTGGTTGGTTTTTACCCCAAATCCACGCAATTTGGCTCGTAACCACCACGTTTGCGGTTTGAATCAATTTGAAAGTGGTTTTCCATCCTCCCCTAGGCCTACTCAATCAATTTGAAAGAAATGAAATTCATATGGAAACTTTCAAATTTAACATCTTCACTCAGTGATATCTATGTCCGTACTTGAACAGTTTAACTTCATTTGATGTTCAAAATAGAATCACTTATGGTGGTGGCATGTGAGTGACAGAAAAGTGGGCTGGCACCCTTATTATGTCATTAATAGCTCAGTGGTGGTAAAAAACATTGAAAAAAAAAGGTACCACATGTGAAAGAACGAGGAATGAAATGACTAGGCAAAATGTGGGTACAAGTAGGAAACCTAGAGATGTTGTACCCAATAGTGTCTACCCCACAACAGCTCAGATAGACTATAGCATATAAACTTGACACACCCCCATAGCCAAAGTGGGGGAGAACAAGAGGTCACAAGACCAGTCAAGCAAAGCAAAGCAAGCTCAGGGTGGATCACAACGTCACCACACAGTCCGAGCACAAGAGCAAGGCCACGAGGCCAGTTCACATGCAAGATCATATATAAAGGTAAACAAGCACGTGCAGGTATAGATAGATCACAGTACAAGCAAGGTCAAGAAGTGAGCAAGTGAGGCCAAGTAGGCACAAGACCTAGCATCGTACAGAAGCGCTGATGATCACCAAGCGGAAGTGCCGTGGTAAAGATATCAGCAGTGTTGGCCTCAGAGGCCACGTAAGCAAGGCGCAGCTGACCACGCTGCTGCGGCTCACGAGCAAGGAAGTAGCGAAGAGCAATGTGCTTCGTTCTGTGCTCCAGTCTGTGCTCCCGACACAAGGCCAGCATGGCCTTGTTGTCTACGTACAGACCTGGAGGAGAACGATGCGGCTCTCCTAGGTCACTCAGCAGGTAGGTGAATCAGCGTAGCTCCTGTGCAGCCATGGCCCCCGCGTAGATCTCAGCCTCACAGCTGGAGCCGAGAACAGAAGACGAGCGGGTAGACCGCCACGAAACAGAGCCGGAACCAAGGCTGAAGGTGTAACCCTGTGACGACCGCTGCGTAGCCTGGCCGTCAGCCCAAGAAGCGTCTGTGTGACCTGTGAGGACCACTCAACGTCGCCCTCCAAGCACTAGCCCCATGCCCGACGTACTGCACAAGTAGCGCAACACCCTCTTCGCTGCAGTCATGTGCTCTGGTCGGTGTCTCCCAGGAGCAACATAGCGTGCCAAGATGCTAAGAGGGTATGGAAGGTCAGGTCGTGTGCAGGTCATCAGGTACATGAGGCAGCCAACAAGCTCTGGGTACGGGCCACTCGGCTCTACGGACTCATCTGAAGGCAGAGCTGAGAGCGAGTGGCGAGTAGACAGAGGAGTGGCCTGAGGCGAGGAGTACGTGAAGTCAAAGGGCTGAAGGACCTGCTACACCATGTGTGACTGAGTCAGGGTAATGGTGCGGCGTGCTCTGTCCCGGGTGATCTGCAAGCCAAGGTAGCTGCGCAGCTCACCCAGATCTGTGCACATGTGTCTCTTCTGCAGCTTGGACTTCACGTGGGTGAGTCCAGCAGTGTCAGCTGTGGCAAAGACCGCGTCGTCGACGTACACGAGGATGTAGAATGGCGGCAAAGAGGTGTCGGTGCGCAGAAACAGCGACGGGTCGGCAGTAGAAGGAGCAAACCCAAGAGCCGCAAGTGTAGTCCTCAGTGTGTCGTGCCACTCACGGGGCGCCTTGCGGAGACCGTAAAATGGCCGCCGGAGGCTTCACTGGGTACCAGGAGGAAACGACCCAGTGAAGCCAGGTGGGTGGCGTAGCCACATCTCCTCGTGCAGGCTGCCCTGCAAGAAAGCTGTGCTGAAGTCAAGAGAGTGAAGCTCGTAGTCGCGCTAAGCGGCTATGTGCAGCAGCACCCGAAGAGTGGTCATCTTCGGGGTGGGAGAGAAGGTGTGAAAGTAGTCAACTCCCTGCCGCTGGCTGAAGCCTCGAGCCACGTAGAGCGCCTTGAAGACAGGCGGAGAACCTGGCGGCCGCTTCACCCTAAAAATCCACATGCCAGTGACGATGTTCGCCCCAGGCCGGGGAACCTCGTTGACGTAGGTGCCTGTGGACTTCCAGGAAGCCATCTCTACGTCCATAGCTGCCAGCCACTGAGAGGAGTAGGGACCCTCTATCGCCTCTGCGTAGGAGCGCGGAGTCGGGATGTCAAGTGCATCCAGGTCTCCCTAAGGGGCAATCAGCGTGGACACGAGATGAGGCAAAGCAGCAGCAAAACACTGGAACTCCTCATGCCTGTCCTCAAGGACGTCCGTGCTAAGAGCACACTCACCCCTGACGGATGGAGGACAGACACACTCAGACTAAGCAACAAGACTAGTGGCGTAGTCTAGACGACAGCGAGCAGCAAAGTCGACAAGCTGAGCAACCAAGGCAGACGCAGCAGTGGACTCAAAGGAAGGGTCAATGACAACAGTAGCCAGGAGACGCGTGACAGTAGGAATGGCAGCACGAAGAGAGTCAGACTCCGAGTCAGCAAGGATAGGAAGAGAGGACTCTGGAGGAGACGGCAACGGGACACGCAGGGGAGAAGTGGACGGACGCAGTGCCATCTGGTGTGAGCCTGGAACTGCAGGAGGACGCGGACGCGGAGCACGACTACTAGTGCGAGCAGCACGAACAGGCGACGCAGGACGAGACGTAGGCTCACGACGCTCAGCAAGACCTCCAGTAGGACCAGTATAGGGAGGAGCAGGTAGGGGGGAGGCGGGCTGTAACTGTGTTCGCGACTGGATAGGCTGTGGACACTCTAAAGGAGGAGCAGGACCAGTAGAGGCCGGGAGACCAAGAACCTGCTCAAGGAGCGGAACGAAGTACGGCCGCGGCCGCGCAACGCCTCCAGAACCAGCAGGGACAGTACCACTACCCCCAGCGGCAGCACCAGCGCCAGCAGCACCTCCAGCTCAAACAGCGCCAACTCCAACACCCTCAGAAGCACCAGCACTAGCACCACCACCAGCGCCAACACCCCCAGCAGCTCCAGCTCCAGTAGCTCCAGCAGCACCTCCAGCAGTGTTGGTGCAACCCTACGGTTTGCACTCGGCTAATTGTCCGTGTGCGTGCATGTGTGTGTGTATGGAATGGTATGAGGGCATGGGATAATATATATTTCATGCTTATAATTGTGTGTGAATGTTGAGTCATGATGTCGAGTGTGTGTGTGTCGAGTCAATAGCGAGTTATCGCTAGACGCGTGTTACGCGGTCGTTTGTGTCTCGCACGCGGTTTCTATTTTGTCCTGTGTCGAACGCTCCGCGTGTCGCAGGTGTGTGTAGAAGACCCATCAAGAACTCAAGGATGAGTTTGTGATGAAGAGCCCGAGCCTTGGTGTCAAGCCTCAAGTGATTTCGAAGCTCGCCAAAAGGGTGCACCTCAAGAAATTGAAGATAGTTACATTACTTTGTGTAGTGTAACATTTCACTTGGTGTAGGCCCTAGTGAAGGGTAGTTTCGAGACCCTTCGTGATTGGAGACAGTGTGGCACTGTTCCACATCACTGTACCTCGGCTCTTGGGGTTTGTAGGAGCTGGGAGTCATTCCCAACTCGTAACTCTTCATATCTCTTCCTATTTTGTGTTCGAAGACTACAGTGGCTGCCTTAGTGCCGTTCGTTCAAACCAACACTCTGTCGTCAATACTTGGTGAAATTCTGCGATCTAAATTGCCTATTGTAGGCTACGTTGAGACGCTCCAGATCCAAGTTGAATCAGGTCATTTAAAGTTGTGACTAGAACGCTATGAACGTTTGAAGCCGCTGTGCAGAAATCCGGCTGTGCACTCTATCTTTCGTTTTAGGCACATTGGAGCCTATTGTGACTATAACAAGCAGGACCAACTCCAGCAGCCCCAGCAGCACCCCCAGTCCCAGCACCTCCAATACCGCCAGTACGAGCACCTCCAGGACCAGTGGCTCCAGTAACTCTAGTGCCAACCCCACGGTCAGCAGTAACAGCAGTACCTCCAGCTCTAGCAACACGGCTCCAGCGCCGGGCAAACCACTCGCGCAGCTCCTGCGGAGAGGGTAGCTCCTGCCTCAACGAAGCACCGCCAAAGGCCACACGAGCAAACCCAGCACCCCCAGGCTCCTCACCCCCAGGCTCCGTACCCCCAGGCTCAGCACCCGCAGGCTCAGCACCCCTAGACTCAGCACCCCCAGGCTCCGCACCCCCAGGCTCAGCACCCCCAGACCTGGCACCCACAGGCTCAGCACCCCTAGCAGCACCAGAGTCAACAGCTACCTCGACAGGCTCGACTGCGTCTACATGGGACACACCTGACGGGGCAGGACCCCTAGGGGGGAGAGGGTCTACCGGGGGGGGACCTGGCGCAAGGAAGAGCGGCGACGGGGGGAGGGGCGCAGTACGGTAGGGGAAGCGACGGTAGTAAGGCACCAACTCGTCAAAGGTGACGTCCTAGGAGGACAGAACCCGGCGCGAGGTGGGGTGGTAAAACTGCCAACCACGCGCGTCAGGGGGGAAGCCAAGGAAGACGCAGGGAACAGCACGGGGGGAGAGCTTGTCCGCAGACAAGTCGCGGACAAACGCCCGAGATCCCCAGACACGAAACGCAGACGCATCGCCAACCTTCCCCGTCCACCGTAAGGTGGGGGAGGTCTCTGGCAAGGAGACCCGAGGCTGAAGGTTGAGCTGATGCGCTGCATACTGAACCGCAAACGGCCACAGAAAATGTGGAGCACCCGCATGGATCATGGACGTACGAGCGACGTCCATGACCATGCCAATGCGGCGCTCAGCAATCCCATTTTGCTGTGGAGAGGCCGGAAGCGTGAAGGTCTGGCGGATACCCTGTGCACGATAAAAGACTCCCAGACGGGCAAAGGAAAACTCCCCGCCTCTGTCAGAGTGCAGGCGCAGAACAGGAAAGTCCGAGCCGAAACTCTCTCTGAGCTGGAGACGAGCTGCGCGGATCCAGTCGATCAACACCTCAGTGACGTCACCCTTGCTGTGCAAGGGGAACACCGTGGTGTAACGCGAGTAGTCGTCAACCACCAACAGGAAGTAACGCTCGTGACCCTAGCCACGGACGCGGGCGGGGCCCCACACGTCCATGTGAAGAGTCTGCAGCGGAGCCTCTGTCGGAGGAAACTCGGAGGAGTGAGGGGCGGCGCGCTGCAGCCCCTCGACGCAGGGAACGCAGGTCGGGGCAGGCCCCGGAGGGAGGGGAGGGAGGGACCGGGGAAGACCAGAGACAAGGACACGGGAGGCCATGCCTCGGAGACGAGGCAGGGAGGGTTGACCAAGGCGGTGTTGCCAAAGGAGAGTCTGATGGGACAGGAGACGACACGAGCAGAGAGCAGACTCAGGACCAGACCTGGACGCTGCAGCAAACACCTGACTTGACGCAGCTACTTGACCAGACTCAGCAACCGGAGGAGACTCAGTAGTTAGTGTGTACAGGCTTGACCCCGGCGGACGGCTAAACGTGGCCAAGTGTCGGCCCGTCCGAGCACACGTACAGTGGGTCACCCGCTGACTCGCAAGAGTGAACTGGTCAACCCCCCCATCCTGTAGAAGACGCACTAGCACCTAGAGCAGCAGCCTCATCAGCACCTAGAGCAGCAGCCTCAATGCCCGGGTCAGGCGGAACACACAGGTAACAGTCACCCTCATCACTAGTAGGCAATGCATACATGGCAGTGAGGATAGCATCATAGTCAAGAGTATAGATATCTACCCGCAGCCGAAGCAGCTCCACCCAGTCGGGGAGCTCAGCCGCGTCGCCAAACTCCGTACGCCAGGCGTCGCTCAGACGGGCAGCGGGGCGGGGCCGCAAAGGGGCCGCGAAGGGAGCCGCGAGGGAGCCGCGAGGGGGCCGTGAAGGGGCCGTGAAGGGGCCGCGAAGGGGCCGCAAAGGGGCCGTGAAGGGGCCGTGAAGGGGCCACGAAGGAGCCGTGAAGGGGCCACGAAGGTGCCACGAAGGGGCCGCGAAGGGGCCGCGAAGGGGTCGTGAAGGGGCCGCGAACGGGCCGTGAAGGGGCCGTGAAGGGGCCACGAAGGTGCCACGAAGGGGCCGCGAAGGGAGGCCGCGAAGGGGCCACGAGGGGCCTGAAGGGGCCGCGAAGGGCCGTGAGAGGGGCCGTGAGAGGCCGTGAGAGGGGAGCGTGACAGGCCACTAAGGGCAGGGGACGCGACGGGAGAGTAGGCACACGGGGCGCGATTCGGGCAGGGGCGAAGCGCGCTTTGGGCAGGAAAAAAAAAATCGATATTCGGTGGGCCCTAGGAAACGTTCCCACTAGGGAACCTGCTCTATACCATGTGAAAGAACGAGGAATGAAATGACTAGGCAAAATGTGGGTACAAGTAGGAAACCTAGAGATGTTGTACCCTATAGTGTCTACCCCACTATAGCCTAGATAAACTATAGCATATAAACTTGACACCACGCAGCATTGAATCGATATCGTCTCCCATCATGCGACTGCTATTGAATTAGGTTGACACCCTTCTCATATCATCTAAGACTTAGTGATATGATTAAAACTTGCAAAAAAAAAAACACAGCGTTGAAACGGCATAGTGAGTCGTGATCTTTTTTTTCTTTACATTAAGGCTTTTGCTTTAGAAAAGTGACAACTAGAGAAGGTCACAGCACTGAAGCTCTGTCGTAGTTGGTGGTAGAACAATTTAGTGGTGAATTTAACGTCCCAACGATCATAACAGACAATTTCTCTAGTTTATCATGTAATTTAAACTGATAAAAGTGTTGGGTGACAAGTAGGACCTAAAAAATGCATGTCTAAGCATTCAAAGCTCTTTACTATTTTTGAAAAGGCACATTTCAACAGACAACTTCCATCACAAATTTTTCTGGATGCACAGTAACGGAGAACATCTTTAGTGGGACCAGTTTTGTGCCAAACCATTCGCAAGCCGCTACTTCTTGGAAGGAGTACATCAAAACTCAATTCTTACAGAGCAGTAGGTTTGAACCGAACGACCAATAGCAATCGGCCGAATGGTTTGTTGGAAGTTTCCTGGATGAAGTCGAAATGGTTCGACCAATAATATCGCTCGCGAGGGTGGCGTGGAAATTTCTTCGATGCTCCACCCCACTGATTCCCGAGTCGCGAACCCAGAAATGCAACCTGTAGGTAGGTTTAGGAAAGATACTCCTTCGCAATCCCTAAAAAACATCCCACCCCGACCTCGCACATTTTGGGATGCACACCTGTTCCAGGCTGAATGTGCGAGGATCACTTAGCGCTATCATTGCAAGGTCGTGCCTGCTTCTCATTCCCGAGAAACAAACAAGTCCTTTTTCACCATAGGTGCGTCGATCCTGGAAATCTGCATTATCATGTAACTTGTATCGCAGGATGCGTTTCTCAGAGCCTAATCAACATAGTGACTACATATTTTCTTCCTGATTACATTCTCCCCTCCTCCTCCTCCTCCTCCTCCTCCTCCTCCTCCTCCTCCTCCTCCTCCTCCTCCTCCTCCTCCTCCTCCTCCTCCTTCTCCTCCTCCTCCTCCTCCTCCTCCTCCTCCTCCTACTCCTCCTCCCCATTCCTCGTTGTGACTGCAGCTTGAAGCAGCCATGGCAGCAAGCAACGACGACGTGACCACTCTTGAGGAAAAGCTGATTCTGTGTCAGCAGACCAGGAAGCAGGCAGACAATGGTGAGTGCGACAGTGGACGGACGAGGGGGTGGAGGAATGGGACGAAATCGAGTACAATTCTCTTCTCCACTTTGTGGCACTCATTCCTCAGTATTTGCTTCAAAGCTGTCATTGGTGCCAGAGGTGGTTTGATCTCATTTACGAGCACAAGTTTCGGTTATAGCTGGAAATGCTGAGAAACTGAATCCCTACCGTGTGTTCGCACAAGCTTTTCTAGTATTTTGTCTCGCTTTCGTGCTGTTTTTTTACCGATGCATTTTCCAAATAAACTCAATATCGCAAAACAGTCCAACCACTCTGGTTATCCATCCACCCCTCTTTACCCCAACAGAGTTCACTCAGGTTGTGGAGCAAGCCCTGCTCCAGCTGCGCAGCCAGTTAGCTGAAATTGGGCTCCTGCGTGAGACATTGGCTGCCCTGCGTGCAGTGAATATCGAATTGGTCACCCGGATGAAGGGGTTTCAGCTCGTGGAAGCTAGGCTGAGTGAGCATGAGAATATGGAGAGAAGGGTTAGAGCGTGTGAGATGCTGGAGGAGATTAGGTGTAAAGAGTATGAGAAACTGGAGATTAGGGTCAGGGATAATGAGAAACTGGAGATTAGGGTCAGGGATTATGAGAAACTGGAGGTCAGGGTTAAGGAATATGAGGAAATGGAGAGGAGGGTTCAGGAGTATCAGAAACTTGAGAGTAGGGTCAGGGATTATGAGAAACTGGAGATGAGGGTAAGAGAGTATGAGAATATGGAGAGGAGGGTTCATGAGTATGAGAAACTTGAGAGTAGGAGTCGATGACAGCAAGAGAAACTGGAGGCATGGATGAAAGAATCGGACCACTGGGAAGCGAAAATGAGGATGTGGAAGGATAAAGCTGAGAAACTCGAGGCAGAAGCGGAAGAATCAACCAGCTACTAGAGAGCGAGAGTGTGAGAGTTGAAACGCGAGGTAGAGTATCTGGAAAAAAAGATTCAGGAAGTTGCGCCTTTGGAGATGCTGATCAAGAACCTGAAGGAAGACCTGGAAGAGGTAGGGTGGGAGGTTCAGTGCGCATGCATATGCACAAGCTCATGCACATGTGTGCAAATGTGTGGGTGCAATTGTGTCAGCGTGCAGATGTGTGTCAGCATGCAGATGTGTGAGCATGCAGATGTGTGAGCGTGCAGATGTGTGTCAGCATGCAGATGTGTGTGAGCATGCAGATGTGTGTGAGCGTGCAGATGTGTGTGAGCATGCAGATGTGTGTGAGCGTGCAGATGTGTGAGCGTGCAGATGTGCGAGCGTGCAGATGTGTATGAGCTTGCAGATGTGTGTGAATGTGCAGATGTCATGTGTGATCGTTTTTTTGTGTGAGCATGTTCATATCTTCCAATCTCTCATAAGTTGTATTTCTGATGTCGTTTCTCATAGCAACTTACAAGGAATCCAATTTGGTATGTTCCTACCTTGCCAGGTGTCACAGCAGCGCAACAGGCTGCACCAGCAGCTGAGGAACACCCAGGAGCACAGAGGGAGGTTGCAGCAACAAATGATGGAAGCCCGAGAGATGTCTCTTCAGGTAAGTGCAGAAAGTCACAAATCAACCTTCCTGCTCCCATGGTTAGTGATTCTTGCTGTTGCTTCTGTCTGCAATATTGCAAGTCAATGTCTTGACTGCATTCACTGTAATTTTCTGTGCCTCTAGGGTGTGCTGAAGGTGGGGGAGGGGAGGAGCGGTGGAGTGAGTGGGGGGAAGTAGCAGAGTACCTCTGGTAGCAGAGTGCCTCTGGTAGCAGAGTGCCTCTGGTAGCAAAGTGCCTCTGGTAGCAGAGTGCCTCTAGTAGCAGAGTGCCTCTGGTAGCAGAGTGCCTCTGGTAGCAGAGTGCCTCTGGTAGCAGAGTGCCTTTGGTAGCAGAGTGCCTCTGGTAGCAGAGTGCCTCTGGTAGCAAATTGCCTCTGGTAGGAGAGTTATATCCATATCCATCTGTTTTCCCGCATTTTCTGCAGGTTTTCCGCGACTGCGTGAGAGAACTCAACCAAGTGCCAGCAATGGGAACTACACAGCTCATGAGTGCAATCAACGCTCACATTCAGCCAGTGGTGGAGCAGGAAGGGGAGGACTTGGTGGAAGTTGATTGTGAGCCCAAGCTAAAGGAAAATATGAAACTGCTTGTTGAGACCATCAGGACACTGCTGGCTGCAGCTCCTCGGTTAACGAGTCTGCTTTTGCCCGACTGATCATTCCAACCGCGGCGAGCCTTGCGATGTTGAAAGTCACTACAGTACGGATACAATTTTAGGACATGATATCTTTTTGTGTGTTTTTTCATGATGTTGTTTCCAATGCTGAAGCTATGTACACCAAGTGAAAAGACTGGGAGGCGGAGAGTAATGTGATAGACTTGACAGAATTGGAAGAGGTAAGACCAGAGGACGGGGGTAACTTGATGGTGGAAGGCGCGTGATATGCTCTCCTCAAACTAGCAAGACTGGTTTAGGTACTCGCTTTTATGCTGGAATGTTCTTGGCAGATGACGGAGCAGCGCAACGGGCTGCGTCAGCAGCTGAGGAACACTCAGGAGCACAAGGCGAGGCTGCAGCAGGAACTGATGGAAGCCGGGGATAATGCCATGAAGGTGAGCAGATAGTGACCCTTTCTCACGTTCTTCATCTCGCTAAGATGCCACATGCCTGTTTTTCCTGTTTTGAACGAAGTGTGTCTGCCTTGAACATGTGTCTATTCTTAACATTATGTTTCTCTTTTGATGTGTGTCTGCTTTGGTCAATGTGTGTCTATCTTGAACAAGGTCTGACTGCTTTGGAATACCATCCCACGCCTTGTTCCATGCCTTTACCCACAGGCATTACGTGACTGCGTGGGAGCTCTTAGCAAAGCACAAGCAAAGGATGTAAAGCAACTACTAAGTGCCATAAAGAAACACATCCAGCCAGTGGTGGAGCAGGAGGAGGAGGATCTGGTGGAAGTGAATCCAGAGCCCAAGCTAGGGGAGAGCATGAAGCTGCTGGTCAGGACAATCAATACCGGTACGCTGCTTGCTGTAGCTACCAACACCTGAGGCCCATGCAAAGCATCTTTGGCATGGGGATGTTTTCTGGTTGATGCAGCGGAAAACGTGGTGTAAGGTATTTTCTTGCTCGAGGCATGGAAACCTTTGATCTAGCCTATGATGAGCAGGGCAGGGCATGGTGCTACTAGCCGAGCCACTCAGCAAGCACTGCCAGCTGCAGACCACTCCATGTCTTGCTGGGCACCTCTTCCATTAGGTTGTGCTGGGATGGTTGGTTGCATACAGCTCAGGGCTTGCAAAACTCAACTCAACTCAACTCAACTCAACTCAACTCAACTCAACTCAACTCAACTCAACTCAACTCAACTCAACTCAACTCAACTCAACTCAACTCAACTCAACTCAACTCAACTGTCACGGTGGAGACAAAAGATCGGAGCTGGAGGTGAGGGGTATCGATCCCCTTAACTATGCGAAGCGATCGCTCTACCATGTGAGCTACACCCCCGCATTTCTGGCTCAAGAAGATAAACATTTATAGAATAATCACTACACTGTTGTGGCTTTAGAGTTACCGTCAGCCCCCGGATAGAAGCGCCCCTGGGGTTATAAAAAAACACGTTTTTTTAGGGGGTGCGCTTATAATTGAGGATTTTTATAAGCGCCGGTGCTTATATAATAGCATATATGAAATTCGTCGTTTTTCCACCAATTTGTAGATCCCGTTCTTGCGAATTGAATCGAGTCGAAACTATACAGGGTTCGATTGAGAATCTCGCATGCAAGTTGGCAGGGATTGATTCCCTGCCAGCACACACAGTCAGAATGTGAAACTATACTGTACAAGGCTGTGATTGAGAATCTCGCGTGCAAGTTGGCAAGGATTGACTCCCTCTGCCAACACACACAGTCAGAATGAGTCAACGTGCGCCCTTGACAGCTCATTCTGACTGGACGCGTTGCCAGTGAGCTGGGCGAGGGTGAGGGGGCATCGAAATTCAAAATGTGGGAATGAAAATGTTGAGTTTCGTTACAATGATTTCAGTAAAATTATAATAAAAAAGAAGAGGGTGGCGCTTATAAT
Organism: Closterium sp. NIES-65; assembly: GCA_948144175.1. Lineage (NCBI taxonomy): Eukaryota > Viridiplantae > Streptophyta > Zygnematophyceae > Desmidiales > Closteriaceae > Closterium > Closterium sp. NIES-65. Next base: position 44,856 of record CANXME010002590.1, on the reverse strand, counting down.
CCGTAAGCCTTCATGGGTGTGCTTATAATCGAGGACCGGATATAAGCGCCCTCATCCTTTTATAAGCGCCGGCGCTTATCCGAGGCCTGCGCTTCTATCCGGGGGCTTACGGTACCTTGTCTAACTTGGGGTCAATCTATATTTAATACAACGCCTGCTGGCGTCATTACGAACGTTTCTCCTAGAATCAGCTGAAGCATTTCAACAAAGAGCCCCCCTTCCCCTCCTCCAGCAGATTTTGTATTTTCGTATAGCTCCTCCTCCTGCCCCTGTCATGGGAAGAATCTCCCTCATCACGATCTGTAGCAGGAACCCGTTCCTCTAGTCCATGTGCCCACACCAGCACAACCAGCTTCTGTTGAAGCACCTCCATTCCTACACTCCACCCCCTTTCCCTCCCTCCACTACCCCTTGCCCCTGCATCGGCACAACCCCTCTCTTCACAATCTGCAGCAGAAACACGTTCCACGAGTCTATCGGCCCCGGCAAGCACCACCCGCTTCTGTTGACACACTCCCATTACTCCACCCTTTCCCTCCCTCCACTACCCACCCTGCCCCTGACTCGAGGCAAACCCCCGCTTCACAATCTGCAGCAGAAACACATTCCACGAGTCTATCGGCCCGGGCAAGCACCAGTGCAGGCAGTCCTGAGGAGGAGGGAACTTGGAATCCTTGTACTTGGCCAGCTCTTCCGCTGCATTCAACCCTCTGTATGGCCCTGGATGCCCGTCCACCCTCATGCCAGCACTCGGCATCACATCCATGAGGGTGAATCGTAACGGGTCTACACTCGCGCCTGCTTCAATAGCGGCCTCTATGACCTCGTTATAAGCTTCCAGCTGCTTCGTGTATAGGTTAAGCCCGAATGTGTTGCTGTAGGTGTAGTTGCCGCCTCTAGGTTCGGTAAGGCCCGCGCACGAACCTCCTGTGTTCCACTCGCCCTTTTCGTAGTGGTCCGGGGAGAAGGTTCGGTAGATGAACACTCGGTTCGGATTCTTCCCAAGCTCTTTCACCACGTCCCGAAACACAGTGCGAATCGCAATCGCGAACGCGCCCTTGTTGTCAACTCTTGCCGGCTCATCCCGCTTCCACCACCCCCCTTGCGACCCAATCACCTCCCCTTTCTCCATGTAAATTGAAGGCTTCACGAACCAATGTGCCGAACTGAACATGACAACATCGAACCTGCCGATCTCGCCGAACCACTTGGGGCTGGTTCGGTCGAGGTGCAGGCGAGGAATGGAGTCGGGGCAGTCAGGTACGGTGTCGTTGCCTTCCTCTACAAGCCATGCTGAGTTGACTCTAGCGAGTGTGACTTTAGAGGAGCGGAAGACGAGGCGAAGCATTGACTTGCCGCCATGAAACTCTGGATTCTCCACCTGGCAGGCAGGCAGAACAAGTGAAAGAGAGGAAGATGGGGGGGATGAAGGTGAGAGAAACCCAAGGAGTTCCTAAGAACAAGTCCGTGGACTGGACGTTATTCATTACCGCCTCATGTCACCCCATACCCTGCATAACCCTCCTCGTCCACATCACCCACATTACCCCATACCGCACACAACCCTCCTGAACCTCCCAACTTTCATGACCAGGTGCACCCCAACACGGACCCAGCCCCTCCCCTCACCTGACTTCAACGGCACACGAGCAACCCCATATGGTTCTTTGCAATGCTCTCCCCTCTACAATGGATAACCGTCATAACCCTCAGAACCGACTCGAACTCCCCCACATCCCACCCGCCCCTCCACTCACCTGACTTAGAAGGCACACAAGCGACTCAAAATGGTTCCGAGCCACGCTGTCCCCCACAAAGAGCACTCCTCTACCGCGCATAACCCTCATGAACTCCTCTGCATCGAAGCGCGGCAGCGCACACGCCGCCCCCTCCGGCCGCCACTGCCAGCGCTCGTACTGGCTGTCCGGGCGCCCGTTGCCCTGGCAGTTCTGGTGGCGAGTAATGTTGGGACACGTGGCGTTGGTGTAGAGTGGCGGGCTGGTGTCCGGGACCCACGAGCCACGGTAGAGGTCGCAGGCGAGAGGCACTGCGTTGGGGTAAAACGGAAGAGGGAAGATGGAAGGGGGAAGAGGCAGGTCGAAGGAGGGTGAAAAAAGAAGGGTGTTGCATGGTAAGGCGCTTTGAAGCGAAGTTGGGACAGGCGGTGTTGGTGTGGAGTAGATGGCTGGGGTCGGGGACCCATGCACCCCGATAGCAGGTGAGAGGGACTGCAATGGGAAAGGGGGGAGGGGAATGGGAAGTGTTGAGCATGTGTTGCTTGTGAACAGAGGAGGGCTGGGGTCGGGGACCCATGCGCCCCGGTAGCGGGTGAGAGGGACTGCAATGGGAAAGGGGGGAGGGGGAAACGGGAAGGGGGAAGTGGCAAGGGGGAAGTGGGAAGGGGGAAGTGGCAAGGGGGAAGGGGGAAAGGGGAAGAGGGAATTGGGAAGGAGGAAGGGGGAAGGGGAACAGGGAAGAGGGCAGGTCAAAGAGGGGAGATCACGAAAGATGTGGAATGGTAAGGCAACTTGAAGCGAAGTTGGTGTGGGGAGGAAGGCCTGGTCAGAGACCCAGGATCTGAGGTACAGGTGGCATGAGAGAGGGACTGCATGGGGGGGAGGGGAAGAGAGGACTACAAGAGGAGGCAAGGCAATGCATGGTAGCGCGCTTCGACGCAACATTGGGACGTGTTCGCACATGTGGAATCAGCTGTCTTTCTCACGGGTGACATATGAAGCTGATATGGTTGAGTGAGAAATTCTGAGACGCGTCAAAGAAACGGCAATGATATGGGCGAGTGAGCTCTTAACGCCGTACCATCCAGTTGAATCTTCTCCTTGCGCCCTCCTCCCTTCTTCCTCGCACCACCTGCTGTGGCCACCCCTCCAACAGCCCTCCCATTCCCCCCGTTAGAATCACCCTTGGCGTCCCCACCACCGTCCCCATTGCGCGCCCCACCAATCTCACTCCCGTAAACGACACCCTTGGCGCCACCACTACTGTCACCACTGCTGCCACCACTGCTGCCCCCACCACTGTTGCTCTCATCCCTACCTCCGCTTCTCTTGTCCCTTGCATTGCTGCCCACCCGCACTCCTCCCGCGTCCGCTCCTCCTGCACTCCCCTTTCGACCGCCTGCCTCTCTTATGTTCCCGTCACCTGGTCTCTCCTCCCCCCCACCCTCCCCACTCTCCTTCTCTCCTCCCTCTCCCCCCTCCTCGCCCCCGCTACTATCACTCAGGCCTTCATTCATCATCTCTTCACACCCAACCAACAAGTCCTCTCCTTCTTGCCCTCCCTCCTCCTCTCCCCCTTTTTCTCCCTCCCCCTCTCCCCTCCCATCCATCTCCTTCCCTCCCCCGTCCTCTCGTCCCCCCTCTCCCCCCTCCTCTCCCCTCTCATCCTTCTCCTTATCTCCCCCCTTATCTCCCCCTTCCTCTCCCCCCTCCTCGCCCCCGCTACTATCACTCAAACCTTCATTCATCATCTCTTCACACCCAACCAACAAATCCTCTCCTTCTTGCCCTCCTTCCTCCGAACCTCCCTCCGAGCCTTCGGCCGAACCTCCCTCCAATTCCCCGCCTTTCACCCCACCTATGCTGCTCCTTTCCTCCTTCCCTCCCCCTTCTCCACCCCTCGCCCCTATTCCCTCTCCCCCACCACCCGAACCACTGTCTTCCCCGCCTCTCGCGGCGTCCCCAGCAGACTCTCTCCCCTTTCCTTGTCCCTCGCCTCTCTCCTTCACCCCTCCTCCCTCTACACTCCCAACTATCCCCTCGCCCTCCGCCTCTTCCCCTCCGTCAACGCCCTCCGCCTGTCCGTCAATGGCCTTCAAACTTGCCGTCGACTCTCGCGCCTCCCCCTCTCGCGATGTCTCTCGAGTCGCCTCGACAGCAACTTTCCGCGCTTCTCCCGCGCCCATCTCGCTGCCAACAGGCCCCCATCGCCTGTTCACGCCCGCAATCCCCGCCGCTTCCAGAGATTCGCTCTCGTTTCCCGCTCCCCTTGCAAAGACGCTCACGCTCCATTGGTCCGCTTGGGAACCCGTTTGAGCGTCTTCCCCCCAGCCCCCTGCGATCGGCGCACGCGCGCGGAAGGAGCCCCATAGGACGACGCACGCGAGCAGCGGCAGAAGCAGGAGTGCGATGCCCAGCTGCGACTGTGCGACGGCGTGCGACGCCCAGCTGGAGAATCGCCCGGTGAGCTCCTCTTTCTTCGCCATGCCCCTGGCGAAAACGCGGCACCCTAGCGGCGAAATGATAAGGAATTTCGCAGGCGGAGCCGGACCGCCACTGGTGGATGAACCGAACAAGCCGTTCGAAATCCTTAGACCGAACCGCGGACTCGGGGCAGGTAGCTAGTGAGTGAGTGCCAAAGGTATTCCGAGAACGCACTCGAACCTGTAGAATTTGCGATATGGTTGTCGAATCTGCAGAATATCAGGGAATCATTCCATGATGGAGCCGACGAGCTCGCCGCGAGCACGGTCAAGCGAAAGCAGCAGTTGAAGGTTTCCGAACCACGCGGGAAAACGCCACCAGATTCCTATCCCGCCGCGCGCGACGGCGTGTTCCGTACAGCCCGCTAGCGGCGAGCGTGCCAGCGGCGTCCCGCCCGCTTCCACGGTGCGCAAGATGCCAGCTTCGTAACCCCGCAAGGTCGCTGTGACGTCCAGGCTGGGCCGCGTCTGCTGCCTTGCCCGCGGACGGCCGCGACTCGCGGAATGCTTTCAAGGTTGAGAAGGGTCGAGGGGAACAGAGGAACCTTATGCGAAACGATAGAACCACCACAGAGGGTCCCAACTCCGATATATGGGGGTATGCAGGGCGTATGTATCCTGTACGTTATTTGCGGTGTAGTTTGTTTTGTCCGGTTCGGCAAAACAAAGCAACCGATTTCAACCGCTTAGAAACGCTCAGAGCCGCGAGACATGACACTTCCTCAAATTGCGCAGCCAACAGACCGAAAAGCATCTGTGGGGATCCCAGGACCGCACAGACCAAAAAGACTGACACAACTGTCCCACTTCTGACACAACCTTGGCGGGAAACGGATAAATGACCGAGACTTGGATCTCGGACGCGCCTTGGCGAACTTACCGAATACACAGCCTGTTCCACTAACGTACACTTGAAAGCCATTTTTCCCTACTTCTGTTAAGTCTGAAGGTTTTCTTGAAAGGTCAACACGTGTTGTGATGTAAGGAATTTTCTCGGCATTCCTTACGGAGCCCGACTACATCGCGTACAGCAACAGCTGTTGTTCGCCCGTTACTACTAACGGGACTTCGCCAACTTCGCGCGCACTGTTTTGCCAAACCTTGCACTGCTGGCCCGGCCGTATCGGCCTACGCTTCGGGACTAGCCCGAGCCTCGCTGCCAGCATAGCACTAGCTAGCTCGCACGCACCGCGTTACCGTTTGCATGTTTCGCTTATAAATTTTCGCTCATGCCTTCGCTCACATTTTTGTACTCATTTTGACACCTTAGTGCAATTCTCGCTACTTCGATTCATTGCACCCGTAACACTTGGTATCAGAGCCTCTTTCCTTTTCGGACCGCGCATCTCCGCACCCCAGGAAAACAACTTTTGATTTTTCACTCGAAGGGGCTCACGTACCTTAGCACCTAGGAGCCGCTGTCCTCGCGTTCTCTCGTAAACGCGTGCAGCCACGACTGCGCCTAGACTAAGACGAGCCGACGCCCTTCGAAATGGCTGAACATATCGACGTCACGACCCTCACGCATGAGCACTTGAACGATCTGCTGCGACAAATCCGCGAGAGCGCCGAGGAAATCGCGACGCTTACGGCAGAACGCTCGTCCCTGCAAAACAACCTCACACGGGCACAATCCCAAGCACCTGGCACTCCGATTCAGCCCGCACCACAGACATCACAGCACGGAAGTGTGGGGCAATCCGCGAACGCCGCAAGTGATGGCGTCGTCCGCCATGACGGAGACGACGACCACGGCACGACACACCACGACGCGACGAATGCGGCCAGGACTCAGCCTCGAGTCACGATTTCGGTGCCGGCCGGCGAATCAACTCTTCCGTCGCCGATGCCGCTAAAACCGCAGCGTCCGCCATGCTTTGACCCAAGTCAGCGGGGTGGTCCTACCGTTCAGGCGTGGCTCTTCACGTTGAACGTCTTCTTCGACGCGAACTACGTCTCGGAGGATACGGCGAAGATTCGCTACGCCGTGTCGTTGCTGCGAGGACCCGCCATGGACTGGTGGCGCGTCATCGTCACGAAGCCGGTGGACTACGCGACTCTACCGACACGGGAAGGACAAACCCGACCCTGGGCGCCGTCGTATTTCGTGGAGGTGCCCCAATATCGCACGTGGGACGCGTGGTGCGCAGGTCTGCGCGCTCGTTTCGAGCCAATCGCGGCTTCGATCGCGGCGCGACAGAAGCTCCGCACTTGGCGCCAACTCGGTTCCGTCCAAGATTACACGAGCGGATTTCTGGCGCTATGCGAGCAGGTGGGATATATGCACGAGAGCGAGCGCATCGACCGCTACATCGGCGGCCTGAAGCAGGACATCGCTCAGGAAATTCAGCTTCGCGGCGCCACCGATTTTCAAGAAATTCTCGCTATGGCGGAGAAACTTGATTTCTTCCGCCGACCGAGACCGGGGTCCTACGGAAGCAGCCATTGGGGACATTGGCCTCGTGGGACGAACGAGGGCGCCACGATACGTGCCGTCGCCACAAATGCCGCTGCCGCACCGTTCAAAGGGTGCTGCTTTGCGTGCAATTGGCTTGGACATCACAAGAGCGAATGCCCGGAAAACGCTAAGGGAAAGGGGGAAGCTGAGCAGCAGAAACAGACCAAGCAGCAAGGAAACGCTGGGAGTTAGTAGCAGACGGGCCCTCTACTGACAGGTCACGCCGCTCGCCCGGCCCAACTGACCCTCACCGAGTGATTGTGCCGGTTCACGCAATCGACCACACTCGGCCGAATAAGGTGGGGACTTCGGTAGACAGCTTAGTGGGAAAATCGGGACGGACTTGGTTAAAATCTTTGTAGACGGGGGAGCCAGCCACAGCCTCATCAACACTGCTACAGCACAAAAACTGCGACTGCCACTGGAGAGATGGTTACCTGAGATCGACGCAAGACTTGTAGACGGCACGCTGCTGGCAATACGGGAATGCGTAGACCGGGTTTGGATTCGATCTGGGGGTAACTTCACGTTTAGCCAGGAAATGCTCGCAACGACCCTCGACGGAACCGATATTTTACTCGGGCGTGATTGGCTGCGACGACACAATCTGCGAATTGACTGGACGACGGGTGACTGCACCGTGTGAGTGAACGGTAACAACATTGCCTGACCTCACTGGGGCTCGCTTGAGTCTTCGTCGGTATGCGTCAACGCGACCACGATGAAACGCGCCGTAGCGGCAGGAGCTTGTCAGAACACATAGCTTACTTGTTTTGTGTAGGCTATAGTGGGGTATCCCATAGGGGGTACAACACAATTAGGGTTTCCTATTTGTACTCACTTCGTTCATACTCATTTCATCCTCGTTCAATTCTTCTCATGGAATCAGAGCAGGTCCCCTCCTAGGGACTGTTCCTAGGGCCCACCGAAGCGCGCCCCGAGGCGCGCGTTCTTTTTTTTAGCGACCCTGCGTGTCGCCCCTACCGTCGCGCTCCCGCCGCTCCCTCCTCTTACGGCCGCCCGCCCTAGTGCCCTGACGGCCGCCCGCCCTAGCGCCCTGACGGCCGCCCGCCCTAGCGCCCTGACGGCCGCCCGCCCTAGCGCCCGAGCGCCAACCGCCCTAGCGCCCTGACGGCCAACCGCCCTAGCGCCCTGACGGCCGCCCGCCCTAGCGCCCTGACGGCCGCCCGCCCCAGCGCCCGAGCGCCGCCCGCCCTAGCGCCCGAGCGCCGCCCGCCCTAGCGCCCGAGCGCCGCCCGCCCTAGCGCCCGAGCGCCGCCCGCCCTAGAGCCCTGACGGCCGCCCGCCCTAGCGCCCGAGCGCCGCTCGCCCTAGCGCCCTGACGGCCGCCCGCCCTAGCGCCCGTGCGCCCCTCGCCCAAGCGCCCTGACGGCCGGCCGCCCGCCCTAGCGCCCGAGCGCCGACCGCCCTTTCGCCCTTACGGCCGCCCGCCCGAATGCCTGAGCGCCGCCCGCCGTCGCCCCAACGCCCTAGCGCCCGACGCCCGCGAGCCGCCCGTCGCAGCCGCCCGTGAGCTCCCTGAGCCGCCCGCGCCGCCGTCCCTGAGCCGCCTGTGCAGCCGCCCGCGAGCCACCAGTGAGCCGCCCGTCGCGACACCAGCGCCGCACGAGCCGCCCGTACAGCCCAGCAGCCCGAGCCGCCCGAGCCGCCCGCGCCGCCCCAGCAACCCGAGCCGCCCGAGCCGCCCGAGCCGCCCGAGCCGCGCGAGCCGCCCGAGCCGCCCCAGCCGCCCGAGCCGCCCGAGCCGCCCGAGTCGCCCGAGCCGCCCGAGCCGCCCGCGCCGCCCCAGCAACCCGAGCCGCCCGAGCCGTGCCACTGTTCCTGAGCTGTGTTCCTCTGCTGCTGCACTACCCGACTCTCCCTGCCCGGTGAGACTTTCAGCTGCTGCCATGGCCACCCCCAATGTCCTTACTTTTGACGCTGAGGGGAGGGCCATTGACTTTGCCGTCTGGATTGAAGACCTGCAGCTGTACTTACTATGTGATGCGATAGATGAGGTCTCTCTCTTTGACTTTGTCTCCGGCGCTGTCCCTGCCCCACCTGCTGATGCTGACTCTGCCGTTCGCTCCAAGTGGGCGACCCGCGATGCTGCTGCACGTCTTGCTGTGCGTCGCCACCTCCCTTCCTCTGAACGTGCCCACTTTAGTCAGTGCAAGACCGCTCAGGCCTTGTACGACGCTGTAGTTGCACGCTACTCCTCCCCTTCCTCCGCTACCCTTAGCCGCCTCATGCTACCGTTTCTCTTCCCTGACCTCGCCTCCTTTCCCACTGTTGCTGACCTCGTTACCCACCTCCGTGCTAGTGACACCCGCTACCGCGCTGCCCTTCCTGCTGAGTTCCGTGCTGCAAACCCTCCTCCCATGTACATCACTCTCTACTTTCTCGTCACCCGTCTCCCTGAGTCCCTTCGTGCCGTTAGGGACCAGTTTCTCTCTGTCTGTCCCACCACTCTCACTGTCGATCTCCTTGAGGAGTCCCTGCTAGCGGCTGAGAAGAGTATAGTCGCTGTAGGGGCCTCTCGGGGTGACCCTCGCACCCCCATCTTTGAGGGGTGTGGTCCTTCCCCCCTGCTGCCCTCTGTTGCCTCTGCCGCTGCGGCCGACCTCACTGGTTTTGAGTCGGTCGGCGCGGCGTCTGCCCCCAGCGGCAGACGCCGCTCTGGCAAGGGCAAAGGGGGCAAGGGAGCGGGTGGAGCTAGAGGGGGCGGTGGAGGAGGCGGTGGGGGTGGCGGGGGGAGTGGGGGTGGCGGTGGGGGTGGTGGCGGGAGTGGAGGTACTGGTGGCGGCGGTGGAGGCGGAGGTGGCGGCGGAGGTGGTAGCGGAGGAGGCGGTGGGAGCGGTGGGAGCGACGGTCCTAGTGGGAGAGGTGGCGGTGGAGACGGGGGTGGCGGTGGAGGCGGGGGTGGCGGTGGAGGCGGGGGTCGGAGTGGCTCGTCCCAGCGGAGCAGCTCTGGGGGTGGTCAGCCCCAGCAGCAGCAGCAGCAGCAGCAGCAGCCGCAGCAGCAGCCACAGCAGCAGCAACGCTCTCGCACCGTCCCCGGCCCTCAGCAGCTCCGTGAGTGGTACTTGCAGCGTCAGCGTGGTGGTGCGCTTGGTCCCTGCCCCTACGTTCTTCGCACAGGTGACCGTGCAGGGGAGAGGTGTGGAGGCGCCCACACAGCCCGCCGCTGCTTTGGCCGCCTGACCGACGCCTGGCGTCAGCAGTTTCCGGAGGCCGCTGAGATCCCCCGCTGGGGAGAGCTGTCTAGGGCTGGTGTAGCTATTTATGATCTTGATTTTGATGCTATTCTCTCTGCTATGTATGCTGTGACTGGTAGTGATGAGGATGACTGTTACCGGTGTTTCCCGCCCCACCCGGGCATTGGTACTGCTGCGTCAGGTACTAGTGAGGCTGCTGCTCTAGGTGCCAGTGCGTCTGTGCTCTCAGGTGCTGGTGAGTCTGCCCTCTCAGGTACTGTGTCGGCTTCGGCCTCTCACACCTTCACCCTTGACTCTGGAGCGTCTCGCTCCTTCTTTAGGGACCGCACCACTCTCACGCCGCTGAGTCGGCCGGTTGCGGTATCCCTGGCTGACCCCTCTGGGGGGCCTGTCCTGTCTCGCTTCTCCACTGTCCTCCCGTGTCCGGCGGCCCCCTCTGGCACCCTGACTGGTCTCTACCTCCCCTCGTTCTCGACGAACTTGGTGAGTGGTGCTGACCTCCAGGATGTGGGTGTCCACCAGTTCACCCCTGCTCGTCAGCGGGTGACCCATTGCACGGAGGCGGATACAGGTCGCCACCTGGCTACGTTTACACGTCGGCCAGGGTCGAGCTTGTACACACTGACCACTGCTTCTCCTCCAAGTGCTGAGTCTGGTAGGGTCCCTACGTCTGGTCAGGTGTTTGCTGTAGCGTCCAGGTCTGGTCCTGAGTCTGCCCCCTGCTCGTGTCGTCGTCTGTCTCACGAGACCCTCCTCTGGCACCACCGCCTTGGCCACCCCTCTCTGCTTCGGCTCAGAGGCATGGCCTCGCGAGTCCTTGTGTCTGGTCTTCCCCGGTCTCTCCCTCCCCTTCCTCTGGGCCCTGGCCCCACCTGTGTCCCCTGTGTCGAGGGGCGCCAGCGTGCTGCCCCTCACTCCTCCCAGTTTCCTCCGACAGAGGCCCCGTTGCAGACGCTTCACATGGACGTGTGGGGCCCAGCCCGCGTCCGTGGATAGGGTCAGGAGCGCTACTTCCTGCTGGTGGTTGACGACTACTCGCGTTACACCACAGTCTTCCCCTTGCGCAGCAAGGGTGAGGTCACTGAGGTGTTGATCGACTGGATCCGCGCAGCTCGTCTCCAGCTTCGGAGGAGCTTTGGCTCTGACTTCCCTGTTTTACGTCTGCACTCGGACAGAGGCGGAGAGTTCTCCTCTGGCCTCCTGAGTGCCTACTGTCGTGCGCGAGGCATCCGTCAGACCTTCACGCTTCCGGACTCACCACAGCAGAATGGGATTGCTGAGCGCCGCATTGGCATGGTCATGGACGTCGCTCGTACGTCCATGATGCATGCGGCTGCTCCCCATTTTCTTTGGCCGTTTGCGGTCAGTTACGTTGCGCACCAGATCAACCTCCACCCCAGGGTCTCTCGACCGGAGACCCCCCCAGCCCTGCTGTGGACGGGGAAGGTTGGCGATGCGTCGGCGTTCCGGGTCTGGGGATCTCGGGCGTTTGTTCGCGACCTGTCTTCGGACAAGCTGTCCCCTCGTGCTTCTCCCTGCGTCTTCCTGGGGTTCCCCCCCGACGCCCCTGGGTGGCAGTTTTACCACCCCACCTCTCGACGTGTTCTGTCCTCCCAGGACGTCACGTTCGACGAGTCGGTACCCTACTACCGCCTCTTCCCCTACCGCACTCCGTCCCTCCCCCCACCCCCGCTCTTCTTAGTACCAGGTCCCCCCCCGGTAGTCCCCCTCCCCCCTCAGGGTCCTGCCCCTTCAGGTGTGTCCCAGGTAGACGCGGTCGAGCCTGTCGAGGTCACTGGTGACTCTGGTACTGCTGCGGGAGCTGAGCCTGGGGGTGCGGAGTCTGGGGGTGCTGAGCCTGGAGGTGCCGAGTCTGGGGGTGCTGCGCCTGGGGGTGCTGAGCCTGGGGGTGCTGTGCCTGGGAGTGCTGAGCCTGGAGGTGCCGAGTCTGGGGGTGCTGTGCCTGGGGGTGCTGAGCCTGGAGGTGCTGCGCCTGGGGGTGCTGTGCCTGAGGTTGCTGAGCCTGGGGGTGCTGTGCCTGGGGGTGCTGTGTCTAGGGGTTCTGAGCCTGGAGGTGCTGTGCCTGGGGGTGCTTCGTCTCGCCGGGAGCCACTCTCCCCACAGGAGCTGCGTGAGTGGTTTGCTAGGCGCTGGAGGCGTGCTGCTGGTGCGGGTGGTTCTTCGACTGCAGAGGGTACACCTGCCGCGCGTCCCGCCGGTGCTCGTACTGTGGGTGCTGGAGCTGCTGGGTCTGAGAGTTCTCCTGGAGCTGGTCCTGCTGAGGGTGTTGGCGCTGAGCCTGCCGTTGGCTGTCCGACTGACAGTGCTCCTGGTGCTGCGGCTGGGGGTTCTGGAGCTTCTGGTGGTGCTGCTGGAGGTGCTGCTGGAGTGGGTGCTCCTGACGGGGCTACTGGTGCTGTTCCTGCTGTTTCTAGCCTCGCCGCGCGGCCCCGACTGTACTTCGTTCCGCTCCTGCAGCAGGTTCTTGGTCTTACACCTCCTCCTCCTCCCTTAGAGGGTCCGCAGCCTGTCCGGTCACAGCCACAGCTACAGCCTGCCTCCCCTTTGCATGCTCCTTCTCCCTACGCTGGTCCGACTGGAGGTCTTACTGAGCGTCGTGAGCCTGCGTCTCGTCCTGTGTCGCCTATTCGTACTGAGCGCGCTAGTGGTTGCGGGTCGCGTCAGCGTCCTCCTCCTGTCCGTGGCACGCACCGGATGTCACTGCGTCCGTCCACTGCTCCTCTGCGTGCCCCTTTGCCTTCTCCTCCTGCTTCCACTCTTCCTGCTCTTGCCAACCCGGAGTCGGACTCTCTTCGTGCTGCCAGTCCTACTGTCACGCGTCTCCTGGCTACTGCTGTCACTGACCCCTCCTTCGAGTCGTCTGCTGCGTCTGCCCTTGTCACTGAGCTTGTCGACTTTGCTGCGCGCTGTCGTCTAGACTACGCTGCTCGTCTTGTCCCTGAGTCTGAGTCCGCCTGTCCTCCGTCCGTCGGGGGTGGGTGTGCCCTTGGCACGGACGTCCTTGAGGACAGGCAGGAGGAGTTCCAGTGTCTGGCCGCCGCTTCACCTCGTCTCCCGTGTGTACTGCTAGCCCCTGAGGGAGACCCGGATGCACCAGACATCCCGACTCCGCGCTCTTACACGGAGGCGATAGAGGGTCCCTACTCCTCTCAGTGGCAGGCAGCTATGGATGCAGAGATGGCTTCCTGGAAGTCCACAAGCACCTACGTTGACGCTGTTCCCCCTCCTGGGGCGAACATCGTCAGTGGCATGTGGATTTTCAGGGTGAAGCGGCCGCCGGGTTCTCCGCCTGTCTTCAAGGCGCGTTACGTGGCTCGTGGCTTCAGTCAGCGGCAGGGGGTTGACTACTTTCAGACCTTCTCCCCCACCCCGAAGATGACCACTCTTCGGGTTCTGCTGCACGTTGCTGCTCACCGTGACTACGAGCTGCACTCTCTCGACTTCAGCACAGCTTTCTTGCTGGGCAGCCTGCACGAGGAGATCTGGCTGCGTCGCCCACCTGGCTTCACTGGGTCTTTTCCTCCTGGTACCCAGTGGAGTCTCCGGCGTCCAGTCTACGGTCTCCGCCAGGCGCCACGTGAGTGGCACGACACACTGAGGACTACGCTCGCGGCACTTGGGTTTGCTCCTTCCACTGCCGACCCGTCGCTGTTTCTGCGCACCGACACCTCTCTGCCGCCGTTCTACATCCTCGTGTACGTCGACGACTTGGTCTTTGCCACAGCTGACACTGCTGGACTCGCCTACGTGAAGTTCGAGCTGCAGAAGAGACACACGTGCACTGACCTGGGTGAACTGCGCAGCTACCTTGGCTTGCAGATCACCCGGGACAGAGCACGCCGCACCATTACCCTGACTCAGTCACACATGGTGCAGCAACTCCTTCAGCGCTTCGGCTTCACGTACTCCTCGCCTCAGGCCACTCCTCTGCCTACTCGCCACTCGCTCTCAGCTCTGCCTTCGGATGAGTCCGTAGAGTCGAGTGGCCCGTTTGCAGAGCTTGTTGGCTGCCTCATGTACCTGATGACCTGCACACGACCTGACCTCGCATACCCTCTTAGCATTCTCGCACGCTTTGTTGCTCCTGGGAGACACCGACCAGAGCACATGGCTGCAGCGAAGAGGGTGTTGCGCTACTTGTGCAGTACGTCGGGCATGGGGCTAGTGCTTGGAGGGCGCAGTCCAGTGGTCCTCACTGGGCACGCAGACGCTTCTTGGGCTGACGACCAGGCTACGCAGCGGTCGTCACAGGGTTACACCTTCAGCCTTGGTTCCGGCTCTGTCTCGTGGCGGGCTACCCGCTCGTCTTCTGTTCTCGGCTCCAGTTGTGAGGCTGAGATCTACGCTGGGGCCATGGCTGCACAGGAGTTACGCTGGCTCCCCTACCTGCTGACCGACCTTGGAGAGCAGCCTCGTTCTCCTCCAGTCCTGTACGTAGACAACAAGGCCATGCTGGCCTTGTGTCGAGAGCAGCGACTGGAGCACAGAACGAAGCACATTGCTCTTCGCTACTTTCTTGCTCGTGAGCTACAGCAGCGTGGACAGGTGCGACTTGCGTACGTGGCCTCTGAGGCCAACACTGCTGATGTCTTCACCAAGGCACTTGCGCCTTGTGATCATCAGCGTTGCTGCACGTAGTTGGGTCTTGTGCCTGTCTTGCCTCACTTGCTCTCCTCTTGACCTTGCTTGTACCTTCGCATATATATACTCTTGCTCTTGCTTGCTTGACTCTTGTATACCTCTATATATGATCTTGCATGTGAACTGGCCTTGTGGCCTTTGAACTTGTGCTCGGAATGCGTGGTGACTTTGTGATCCACCCTGAGCTTTGCTTTGCTTTGCTTGACTGGTCTTGTGACCCCTTGTTCTCCCCCACTTTGCCTATGGGGGTGTGTCAGAACACATAGCTTACTTGTTTTGTGTAGGCTATAGTGGGGTATCCCATAGGGGGTACAACACAATTAGGGTTTCCTATTTGTACTCACTTCGTTCATACTCATTTCATCCTCGTTCAATTCTTCTCAGAGCTGACGTGTACGCGGTCGACATTCGGGAAGCCGAGGCAGCAGACAAAGGAGGGGATTTACAGAAACTGCTTACCGACGTACCGGGTGACCTGGCAGCACTGTTGAAGCAGTACAGCGACATTTTCGCAGATGATTTACGGACGGGACTGCCACCTTAGTGACCGCACGACCACAGGATAGAGTTAGAACCGGGGGCACAGCCAACAGTAAAGCGACAGTTCCGACAGACCTAGCCCGAACTGGACAAACTGAGGAAGCAGCTCGATTACCTGCTCGAGAAGGAGTTGATTCGCCCTAATTCGTCGCCATTCGCAGCACCGATACTGTTCACACCGAAAAAAGACGGGGGATTTCGCATGTGCATAGACTACCGAGCACTGAACAGGGTTGCCATCAAATCCCGTTACCCCATCCCGTGAGCCGACGAACTGATCGACCAACTGCGCACAGCCCGGGTTTTCTCGAAAATCGACCTCCGAGGGGGTTACCACCAGATTCGCGTCAATCCGCCCGACTGCCTTAAGACCATATTTCGCACACGCTACGGATCCTTCGATTACACTGTCATGCCTTTCGGACTAACCAACGCCCCCGCCACTTTTCAAATGACCATGAACGAAGCTTTCCGCCCGCTCTTAGATGAGTGCGTCTTTGTATACCTGGACGACATACTGATTTACAGCCCTGACAGAGCACAGCACTTACTGTCAGAATCCCAAACACTAGACCATTGGGATAAAAGGGCTTGTTTCAGTACCGGGTCAGTGCGCCCATAACCCCCCAGGCGAACGCGCCTGTAACCCTCTCTAGGATCAATCGGGCATCCACAGTGCAGATCTACTAACACCCCCCCACACTGAGAGGCCCAGGACTAAGCATAGAGGCAACGGCCTACATGTGAATACACCGGGAATCGAACCCGAGACCGCTCTGATACCATGTCAGAATCACAACCACTAGACCATTAGGATAAAAGGGCTTGTTTCAGTAGCGGGTCAGTGCGCCCATAACCCCCCAGGCGAACGCGCCTGTAACCCTCTCTAGGATCAATCGGGCATCCACAGTGCAGATCTACTGACACTTACAGGACATCGAAGCAGTTTTTAAAATACTGAGTGAGAACCGCCTACTGACAAAAGCATCTAAGTGTGAATTTTTACAGGACCGCCTGGAGTATTTGGGACACGTTATTTGAGCTGCAGGAGTGGAAATAGACCCGAAGAAAATTGCGACGATTCAAGCATGGCACGCGCCGACCAACTTGACCGAGTTGCAGAGTTTTTTGGGGTTCGTCAACTACGTGCGACGGTTCGTCCCCGACATGGCGAAGCTGACTGCCTCGTTGACAGACCTGCTAATGAAGGGGGTTGAGTACACGTAGGGGGAGAAAGAGCAAGCTTCCTTCTTGGCCCTAAAAAACATTTTGTGCTCACCGCCCGTGCTTCACATCGCAGATCCACACCGTCCGTTCGAGCTCGTCACTGACGCAAGTGACATCGCTGTGGGAGCAGTACTGTTGCAGGATTTCGAGAACAGCCTCCAGCCAATCGCGTACGATTCCTGCAAGCTGCACCTGCCCGAACGCAACTACCCGACACACGACCGCGAAATGTTGGCGATAGTGCACGCGTTCAAAGTTTGGCGGTGTTACCTGACTTGCGCCAACGTGACAGTACGGACAGACCACCGATCACTACAGTACCTACGTGCCCAACCAAATCTCAATCCGCGACAGATTCGCTGGTTGGACTACCTCGAGTCCAACTTCCACTACACGGTTACATCCAACATCGCCGACGCACTCACCCGCCCTACCGCCCAACTCCACGCCATCCTACTCGCCCAAACCAACCCGCTCTTAACAGGCCTATTCACCCATGGAAACTGCACCGACCCATTTTTCACGACTGGAAACTCACAGCAACTAGCATAAGCTAAAGGAGTTTATTACGTAAAAACAGGCACCAACCGCATCTGGGTACCCGCGTACTCACTACTGAGGGAGCTGCTACTGCACGAGGCATACGACGGAATTACCTCGGGACATTTTGGGGTAGAAAAAACGCGACAGCAACTACAGCGGTATTACTACTGGCCTGAGCTGTTGACCGACGTACAGCAGCATGTGGGCTTGTGCCCCACGTGTCAGGTGATGAAAAGCTCGAGGAAGCGGAAGGCGGGTCAATTGCAGCCGATACCACCGCCCGAGCGCGCCTGGCAGCAGGTTGCCATGGACTTCGTCACAGGGTTACCTTCGAACCCTGAGGGTAACGAGGCGGTGATGGTCGTCGTTGACAGGTTGACAAAGATGGTATGCTTCGCTGCGTGCAAAAAGTCGATCTCAGCCGAGGAGACCGCTCGTCTGTTCATCGCAGCCGTTGTTCGCCTGCACGGGATACCAGCAGCGATTATCAGCGTTAGGGACACAAAGTTCACCAGCAACTTCTGGAAGAACCTCTTGGAGCAGTTCGGGACTAGGCTACAGTTCAGTTCGTCGTATCACCCTGAGACCGACGCTCAAATGGAGCGAACGAATCAGACGATGGAGCAGTTGATTCGTGCCATGTGCGACGACCCCACGACTTGGGAGCAGCAGCTACCGTTGATCGAGTTCGCGTACAACAATGCCATGTCAGCGACGACGCAGCAGTCCCCCTTCTACCTGAACTACGGGCAAAACCTTACAGTGCCCATGACGCCGAGTGCGGACAACCCAACACCACATGCACAGCAATTCGCCGAAATTCTGCAAGCTGCCAGCACCAGAGCCGCAGAAGCAATTAAAAAAGCAAACGTCATCGCTGTCAGAACATTATAGCTTATGCTTTTGTGTAGGCTATAGTGGGGTATCCCATAGGGGGTACAACCCAATTAGGGTTAGTACTTGTACCCACTTCACTCATAGTTCATTTCATTCTCGTTCTATTCTTCTCATGGTATCGAGCAGGTTCCCCTGTGGGAACTGCGCCTAGGGCCGACCACTCGATTTTTTTTTCCTGCGCGAAGCCCACTCATCCCGAGTCGCGCCTCGGGCCATTCTCTTACCGAGCCGCCCTAGCGGCCGACCCTACGATCGCGGCCCCGCCGCCCCTTGATCGCGGCCCCGTCGCCCTTACCTCACGGCCCCGCCGCCCTTACATCGCGGCCCCGCCGCCCCTGCTCTCGCGGCATCGCCGCCCTTTGATCGCGGCCCCGCCGCCCCTACTCTCGCGGCCCCGCCGCCCTTACCTCGCGGCCCCGTCGCACTGCTGTCGCGGCCCCGCCGCCCTTACGACGCGGCCCCGCCGCCCTTACATCGCGGCCCCGCCGCCCCTGCTCTCGCGGCCCCGCCGCCCTTTGATCGCGGCCCCGCCGCCCCTGCTCTCGCGGCCCCGCCGCCCTTACCTCGCGGCCCCGTCGCCCTGCTGTCGCGGCCCCGCCGCCCTTCCATCGCGGCCCTACCGCCCCTGCTCTCGCGGCCCCGCCACCCTTACGTCGCGGCCCCGCCGCCCTTACATCGCGGCACCGCCGCCCTTTGATCGCGGCCCCGTCGCCCTGCGGTCGCGGCCCCGCCGCCCTTACATCGCGGCCCCGTCGCTCTGCTCTTGCGGCCCCGCCGCCCTCCTATCGTGGCCTCGCCGCCCTGAGCTGTGCGGCCTCGCCGCCCTCTCCTACGCGGCCCCGCCGCCCTCACCAACGCGGCCCCGCCGCCTTCACCTGAGCGGCCCCTGCCGCCTTCACCTACGCGGCCCCGCCACCTTCACCTACGCGGCCTCGCCGCCCTCACCCACGCGGCCCCGTCGCCCACGCAGCCGACCGCCACGCCGCCCTGTACCGGAGCAGCCGAGTCGCCCAGCAGCAGCCGCCGCACCGCCGGACCACCGAGCCGCAGTGCAACAGAGCCGCCCCGCCCCCGAGCCGCCCTGCACCCGAGCCGCCCGGCAGCCGAGCCACCCCGCCCCCGAGCCGCCCTGCACCCGAGCCGCCCGACACCCGAGCCGCCCTGCCGCCGAGCCGCCCGGGAGCCGAGCCGCCCAGCAGCCGAGCCGCCGAGTCGCCGAGCCGCCCGACCTGCCCTGCCCGGTGAGCACCATACCGCTGTCACTGCGTGCCCTTCCCCTACTGCTTGCACTACTCCACTTTTGACGCTAAGGGTCGAGCCATTGACTTTGAGGTCTGGGTCGACAACCTGCAGCTGTTCTTACAGTGCGATAGGGCGGACGGCCTTTCCCTCTTTGACCTCACCTCTGGCGCCTCTCCTGCCCCTGCTGCTGATGCTGACCCCACTGTTCGCTCTCAGTGGGCCACCCGCGATGCTGCTGCACGTCTTGCTGTGCGTCGCCACTTGCCCACCACTGAGCGCGCGCACTTTAGTCAGTACAAGAGTGCTCAGACCTTGTACGACGCTGTAGTTGCGCGCTACTCTTCCCCTGCCACTGCTGCACTGAGCCGTCTCATGCTACCGTACCTCTTTCCTGATCTCACCGCCTTTCCCACTGTCGCTGACCTCATTACGCACCTCCGCACTAGTGACACTCGCTACCGCGCCGCCCTTCCTGCTTAGTTGTGCGCCAAGAACCCCCCCCCCATGTACATCACTCTCTACTACATAGTCACACGCCTCCCTGACTCCCTTCGCGTAGTCAGGGACCACTTTCTCTCAGTCTGTCCCACCACTCTCACTGTCGACCTCCTCGAGAAGGCCCTCCTAGCGGCGGAGAAGAGCATCGTCGCTGTCGGAGCCTCTCGTGGTGACCCTCGCACCCCCATCTTTGAGGGGTGTTCTCCTTCCCCCCTACTGCCCTCTGTTGCCTCTGCTGCTGCTGCCAACCTGCTTGATCTTGAGACAGTCGGCGCGGCGTCTGCCCCTAGCGGGAGACGCCGCCCTGGCAAGGGCAAGGGGGGCAAGGGCGCGGGTGGAGCTGGAGGGGGCGGTGGAGGTGGCGGTGGAGGCGGCGGAGGGAGTGGGGGTGGCGGTGGGAGTAGTGGCGGAGGCGGTGGTGGTGGTGGCAGCGGCGGAGGAGGCGGCGGTGGCGGCGGCAGCGGTGGGAGTGGAGGCGGCGGTGGTGGCGGAGGTGGAGGCGGCGGTGGCGGAGGGGGTGGAGCTGGTCGGGGTGGTGCCCCGTAGCGGAGCGGCTCTGCTAGTGGTCCGCGCCAGCAGCAGCAGCAGCAGCAGCAGCGTTCGAGGGACATCCCCCCGCCCCAGCAGCTCCGTAAGTGGTACACGTAGCGTCAGAGGGGTGGGGGTACTGGTCCGTGCGCCTACGCCCTTCGTTCCGGCGACTGCGCGGGTGAGCAGTGTGGGGGTGCCCACCCCACCCAGCGCTGCTTTGGCCGCCTGACGGACGCTTGGCGTCAGCAGTTCCCCGAGGCTAGTGAGATTCCCCGCTGGGGAGAGCTGTCTAGGGCTGGTGTAGCTATCTTTGATCTTGACTTTGATGCTATCCTTGCTGCCATGTATGCTGTGACTATTAGTGAGGAGGGTGACTGTTTACCGGTGTTTCCCGCCCGACCCGGGCATTGGTACAGCCAGTCTCCCTGGCTGACCCCTCTGGGGGTCCTGTCCTCTCTCACTTCTCCACTGTCCTCCCGTGTCCGGCTGCCCCCTCGGGCACCCTGTCTGGTCTGTACCTCCCCTCGTTCTCGACGAACTTGGTGAGTGGTGCTGACCAGCAGGATGCGGGGGTTCACCAGTTTACTCCTGCGAGTCAGCGGGTGACCCACTGCACGGACGCACGCACAGGCCGGCACCTGGCCACGTTCTCGCGTCGGCCAGGGTCGAGCCTCTACACCCTGACCACTGAGTCTCCTACTGTCCCTGCGTCTGGCCAGGTAGCTGCGTTGGGTCAGGTGTTTGCTGCTGCGTCCCGGTCTGGTCCTGAGTCTGCCCCCTGTTCGTGTCGCCTCCTGTCTCACGAGACTCTCTTGTGGAACCACCGTCTTGGCCACCCCTCCTTGCCTCGTCTTCGGGGCATGGCTTCCCGTGTCCTTGTCTCTGGTCTCCCCCGGTCTCTCCCTCCCCTTCCTTCGGGACCAGGACCTTCCTGTGTCCCCTGTGTAGAGGGGCGCCTTCGGGCTGCTCCTCACTCCTCCCAGTTTCCCCCGACAGAGGCTCCTCTGCAGACACTTCACATGGACGTGTGGGGCCCGGCCCGCGTCCGTGGGCAGGGTCACGAGCGCTACTTCCTGGTGGTGGTTGACGACTACTCGCGTTACACCACAGTCTTCCCCTTGCGCAACAAGGGTGATGTCACTAAGGTGTTGATCGACTGGATCCGCGCAGCTCGTCTCCAGCTCAGGAGGAGCTTCGGCTCGGACTTTCCTGTTCTGCGTCTGCACTCTGACCGAGGTGGGGAGTTCTCCTCTGGCCTTCTGCGGGCCTACTGTCGTGCACGGGGGATTCGCCAGACCTTTACGCTTCCGGACTCTCCACAGCAAAATGGGATTGCAGAGCGCCGCATTGGCATGGTCATGGACGTCGCTCGTACGTCCATGATGCATGCAGCTGCCCCCAATTTTCTGTGGCTGTTTGCGGTTCCGTACGCGGCGCATCAGCTCAACCTTCACCCCAGGGTCTCCCGGCTGGAGACCTCCCCAGCTCTGCTGTGGACGGGGAAGGTCGGCGATGCATCTGCGTTCCGTGTCTGAGGATCTTGGGCGTTTGTCCGCGACTTGTCTGCGGACAAGCTATCCCCTCGTGCTGCTCCCTGTGTCTTCCTGGGCTTCCCCCCTGACGCCCCAGGGTGGTAGTTCTACCACCCCTCCTCTTGTCGTGTTCTGTCCTCCCAGGACGTCACGTTCGACGAGTCGGTCCCCTTCTACCGCCTCTTCCCCTACCGCACTCCTTCCCTCCCGCCGCCGCCGCACTTCCTTGTGCCAGGTCCCCCCCCGGTAGACCCCCTTCCCCCTCAGGGTCCTGCCCCTTCAGGTGTGTCCCAGGTCGATGCAGTCGAGCCGGTCGAGGTTGCTGGTGACTCAGGTACTGCTGAGGGTGCCAAGTCTGGGGGTGCTGAGCCTGGGGGTGCTGAGCCTGAGGGTGCTACTACTGGGGGTGCTGCCTCTGGGGGTGCTGAGCCTGGGGGTACTGCGCCTGGGGGTGCTGAGCCTGGGGGTGCTGCGTCTGGAGCTGCTGAGCCTGGAGGTATGGAGCCTGCGGCCACTGGACCTCCCCTTGTGGCGCCTGGCGGTACTGGACGTGGAGGTTCTCCGGGTGCTTCGTCTTGGCGGGAGCCACTCTCTCCACAGGAGCTGCGTGAGTGGTTTGCTCGCCGCTGGAGGCGTACTGCTGGAGCTGGCGCTTCTTCGGCCGCTGAGGGTGCTGGTGCCGCCGGTCCCGGAGCTGCTGGGCCTGCGGGTCCGCCTGGAGCTGGAGCTGCTGAGGGTGTTGGTCCTGTTCGTGGTCGTGCTGCGGGTGCTACTGGCGCTGCTGGAGGTCCTGCCGCTGGAGGTGCTGTTGGCGCTGGTGCTGCCGGAGGTGCTGAGGGTGTTGGTGCTGTCCCTGCTGTGTCTGATGCCGCCGCGCGGCCTCGGCCGTACTTTGTTCCGCTCCTTCAGCAGGTTCTTGGTCTTCCTCCTCTCTTAGAGGGTCCACCGCCTGTCCAGTCGCAGTCACAGTTACCGCCGGCCTCCCCACTGCCTTCTCCCTCTCCCTACACTGGTCCTACTAGAGGTCTTGCTGAGCGTCGTGAGCTTGCGTCTCGTCTTGCGTCGCCTCTTCGTGCTGCTCGCACTAGTGGTCGCAGTTCGCGTCAGCGTCCTCCTCCTTTCCCTAGCACGCACCGGGTGTCTCTGCGTCCGTCCACTACTCCTCTGCGTGCCCCTTTGCCTTCTCCTCCTGAGTCCTCTCTTCCTGCTCTTTCCGACCCGGAGTCGGACTCTCTCCGTGCTACCAGTCCTACTGTCACGCGTCTCCTTGCTACTGTCGTCACTGACCCTTCCTTTGAGTCCGCTGCTGCATCTGCTCTAGTTGCTGAGCTCGTCGACTTTGCTGCTCGCTGTCGTCTAGACTACGCTGCTAGTCTTGTCGCTGAGTCTGAGTCTGTCTGTCCTCCGTCCGTCGAGGGTGAGTGTGCCCTTGGCACGGACGTCCTTGAGGACAGGCACGAGGAGTTCCAGTGCTTGGTTGCTGCTTCACCTCATCTCATGTCCGTACTCCTTACCCCTGAGGGAGACCCGGATGCACTTGACATCCCGACTCCGTGCTCTTACGCTGAGGCGATAGAGGGTCCCTACTCTTCTCAGTGGCAGGCAGCTATGGATGCAGAGATGGCTTCCTAGAAGTCCACAGGCACCTACGTTGACGCGGTTCCCCCTCCTGGGGCGAACATCGTCAGTGGCATGTGGATCTTCAGGGTGAAGCGGCCGCCGGGCTCTCCACCTGTCTTCAAGGCGCGGTACGTGGCTCGTGGCTTCAGTCAGCGGCAGGGAGTTGACTACTTTCAGACCTTCAGTCTGCCGCCGTTCTACATCCTCGTGTACGTCGACGACTTGGTATTTGCCACAGCGGACACTGCTGGACTCGCCTACGTGAAGTCCGAGCTGCAGAAGAGACACACGTGCACAGACCTGGGTGAACTGCGCAGCTACCTTGGCTTGCAGATCACTCGGGACAGAGAACGCCGCACCATTACCTTGATTCAGTCACACATGGTGCAGCAGGTCCTTCAGCGCTTCGGCTTCACGTACTCCTCGCCTCAGGCCACTCCTCTGTCTACTCGCCACTCGCTCTCAGCTCTGCCTTCGGATGAGTCCGTAGAGTCGAGCGGCCCGTACCCAGAGCTTGTTGGCTGCCTCATGTACCTGATGACCTGCACACGACCTGACCTTGCATACCGTCTTAGCATCTTGGCACGCTATGTTGCTCCTGGGAGACACCGACCAGAGCACATGGCTGCAGCGAAGAGGGTGTTGCGCTACTTGTGCAGTACGTCGGGCATGGGGCTAGTGCTTGGAGGGCGGAGTCCAGTGGTCCTCACTGGGCACGCGGACGCTTCTTGGGCTGACGACCAGGCTACGCAGCGGTCGTCGCAGGGTTACACCTTCAGTCTTGGTTCCGGCTCTGTTTCGTGGCGGGCTACTCGCTCGTCTTCTGTTCTCGGCTCCAGTTGTGAGGCTGAGATCTACGCCAGGGCCATGGCTGCACAGGAGCTTCGCTGGCTCACCTACCTGCTGACTGACCTTGGAGAGCCGCCTCGTTCTCCTCCAGTGCTGTACGTAGACAACAAGGCCATGCTGGCCTTGTGTCGAGAGGAGCGCCTGGAGCACAGAACGAAGCACATTGCTTTCCGCTACTTTCTTGCTCGTGAGCTACAGCAGCGTGGTCAGTTGCGACTTGCGTACGTGGCCTCTGAGGCCAACACTGCTGATGTTTTCACCAAGGCACTTCCGCCTTGTGATCATCAGCGCTTCTGCACTCAGCGGGGACTTGTACCTGTCTTACCTCACTTGCTCACCTCTTGATCTTACTTGTACTCTTGCACATATATTTATACCTGCTCTTGCTTGTTTAGTGTTATATATATATGTGCACTCCTGCATGTGAACTGGCCTTGTGGCCTTGACCTTATGCTCGGACTGTGTGGTGACGTTGTGATCCACCCTGAGCTTGCTTTGCTTTGCTTTGCTTGACTGGTCTTGTGACCCCTTGTTCTCCCCCACTTTGCCTATGGGGGTGTGTCAGAACATTATAGCTTATGCTTTTGTGTAGGCTATAGTGGGGTATCCCATAGGGGGTACAACCCAATTAGGGTTAGTACTTGTACCCACTTCACTCATAGTTCATTTCATTCTCGTTCTATTCTTCTCAATCGCTAAGCGCAACGTTGACCGCCACCGCCGCCTAGTCACATACCAGTCTGGGGATTACGTACTGCTCGACACGCAAAATCTGCGACTGCTCGACGTACCAAAACTTCGACCGCACTATTGTGGCCCATTCCAAATCAGCCACATGATCACGCCAGTAACCGCGCACCTACTGTTACCGACCGACTGGTAGATCAGCCCTTCGTTCCACGTCAGCTTGCTTCGCCCATATATCCCAACCACCAGCCAATTGCCTCGCCACCGCCCGCCATCCATGACTCGCCCTGCATCAGAGCCGATCATCGAGCCCGAAAAAATCATGAGCCATAGGATTCCACACCCCACTGGAATCAAGAGGATTGAATTGCTCGTTCGCAGGAAGGACCGCACGCCAACTGAAGATAGTTGGGTGCCCCTGGCCAACGTTGAAAACCACCCTGCCCTGCAAGTGTACCTGAGAAGCCGGGGATTCCGCGATATACATGCACTCGCGTAGCGGAGGGGGCTTCTTTGGGGGGGGGGGGGTAAGTGTAAGGAATTTTCTCGGCATTCCTTACGGAGCCCGACTACATCGCGTACAGCAACAGCCGTTGTTCGCCCGTTACTACTAGCAGGACTTCGCCAACTTCGCGCGCACTGTTTTGCCAAACCTCGCACTGCTTTCCCGGCCGTGTCGGCCTACGCTTCGGGACTAGCCCGAGCCTCGCTGCCAGCATAGCACTAGCTAGCTCGCACGCACCGCGTTACCGTTTGCATGTTTCGCATAGAAATGTTCCCTCATGCCTTTGCTCACATCTTTGTACTCATTTTGACACCTTAGTGCAATTCTCGCTACTTCGATTCATTGCACCCATAACATGTGATAACCAGTCTGGACTGCAACGCTGTCAGCAGGAGCCTCTGATTCCGCCTGCAAGATTGTGCGTGCCTTATTCATTCGCCCAACCAGCATATGTCAACATTCCTGTCAACACTATGTCTGATAGAAAACTGTCGCGACCCGTCAGAACATAGCTCCGAAATAAAACTTTCCTCTTCCCAGGCTTCCTGTCCGGCTTATCAATGCTGTGCTTCAATAAAAGGCCATATATTAATCAAGATGATCAAGACAACCAGCACATCGATTCACACATACATTCCACTGGAATCCCAGGAATATCATCCCACTCCCCACCCCGCTAACCCGACCCCAAGAATCATCCAACATTCGCCATTTCATACACTACTTCCTTCTTCCTAGTATAACGTTCACACATCCGTCGTGGTGCATTCCAGATGTCGTCGGATTGGTGTCATATTACTTGGCTTCGAGCATCAGCTTCTTGAAGTTAGTCTTCGCAGTATAGAGCGTAGCAGGCTTCCAAACGGCGAGAATGACGTCAGCTAGAACGATCACTTCCAGCGTGTGTGAAGAAATGAGGAATGAATGAACTAGCACAAGGTTGGGTACAAGTAGGAAACCCTAGGAAACTGTACCCCATAGTATCTACCCCACTATAGCCTAGACAAGCTATATAATATGAGTTTGACACACCCCCATAGGCAAAGTGGGGGAGAACAAGTGGTCACAAAACCAGTCAAGCAAAGCAAAGCAAGCTCAGGGTGGATCACAACGTCACCACACAATCCGAGCACAAGAGCAAGGCCAAAAGGCTAGTTCATATGCAAGATCATATATAAAGGTAAACAAGCAAGTGCAAGTATAGAAAGATCACAGTACAAGCAAGGTCAAGAAGTGAGCAAGTAAGGCCAAGTAGGCACAAGACCTAGCATCGTACAGAAGCGCTGATGATCACAAGGCGGAAGTGCCTTGGTAACGATATCAGCAGTGTTGGCCTCAGAGGCCATGTAAGCAAGGCGCAGCTGACCACGCTGCTGCAGCTCACGAGCAAGGAAGTAGCGGAGAGCAATGTGCTTCGTTCTGTGCTCTAGTCTGTGCTCCCGACATAAGGCCAGCATGGCCTTGTTGTCTACATACAGAACTGGAGGAGAACGAGGTGGCTCTCCTAGGTCAGTCAGCAGGTAGGTGAGCCAGCGTAGCTCCTGTGCAGCCATGGCCCCCATGTAGATCTCAGCCTCACAGCTGGAGCCGAGAACAGAAGACGAGCGAGAAGCCCGCCACGAAACAGAGCCGGAGCCAAGGCTGAAGGTGTAACCCTGTGACAACTGCTGCGTAGCCTGGTCGTTAGCCCAAGAAGCGTCTGCATGACCTGTGAGGACCACTGGACGTCGCCCTCCAAGCACTAGCCCCATGCCCGACGTACTGCACAAGTAGCGCAACACCCTCTTCGCTGCAGCCATGTGCTCTGGTCGGTGTCTCCCAGGAGCAACATAGCGTGCCAAGATGCTAAGAGGGTATGCAAGGTCAGGTCGTGTGCAGGTCATCAGGTACATGAGGCAGCCAACAAGCTCTGGGTACGGGCCACTCGGCTCTACGGACACATCCGAAGGTAGAGTTGAGAGCGAGTGGCGAGTAGACAGAGGAGTGGCCTGAGGCGAGGAGTCCGTGAAGTCGAAGCGCCGAAGGACGTGCTGCACAATGTGTGACTGAGTTAGGGTAATGGTGCGCTATGCTCTGTCCCGGGTGATCTGCAAGCCAAGGTAGCTGCGCAGTTCACCAAGGTCTGTGCACGTGTGTCTCTTCTGCAGCTCGGACTTCACGTGGGCGAGTCCAGCAGTGTCAGCAGTGGCAAAGACCAAGTCGTCGACGTACACGAGGATGTATAACGGCGGCAAAGAGGTGTCTGTGCGCAGAAACACTGACGGGTCGGCTGTAGAAGGAGCAAACCCAAGAGCCGCAAGTGTAGTCCTCAGTGTGTCGTGCCACTCACGGGGCGCCTGGCGGAGACCGTAGACTGGCCGCTGGAGGCTCCACTGGGTACCAAGAGGAAACGACCCAGTGAAGCCAGGTGGGCGGCGCAGCCAGATCTCCTCGTGCAGGCTGCCCTGCAAGAAAGCTATGCTGAAGTCAAGAGAGTGAAGCTCGTAGTCACGCTGAGCGGCTATGTGCAGCAGCACCCGAAGAGTGGTCATCTTCGGGGTGGGAGAGAAGGTCTGAAAGTAGTCAACTCCCTACCGCTGACTGAAGCCTCGAGCCACGTAACGCGCCTTGAAGACAGGCGGAGAACCTGGCGGCCGCTTCACCCTGAAAATCCACATGCCACTGACGATGATCACCCCAGGTGGAGAACCTCGTCGATGTAGGTGCCTGTGGACTTCCAGGAAGCCATCTCTGCGTCCATGGCTGACTGCCACTGTAAGGAGTAGGGACCCTCGATCGCCTCAGCGTATGATTGAAGAGTCGGGATGTCTGGTGCATCCTGGTCTCCCTCAGGGGCAATCAGCGTGGACACGAGATGAGGCAAAGTAGCAGCAAAACACTGGAAATCCTCCTGCCTGTCCTTGGATGCGGACGCGGAGCACGACCAGTAGTGCGAGCAGCATGAATAGGCGACGCAGGACGAGACGCAGGCTCACGACGCTCAGCAAGACCTCCAGTAGGACCAGTGTAGTCAGAAGGAGCAGGTAGGGGGGAGGCGGGCTGTAATTGTGACTGCGAGTGGACATGCTTTGGACACTCGAAGGGAGGAGCAGGACTAGTAGAGGGCGGGATGTCAGAATCCCAACCACTAGACCATTGGGATAAAAGGGCTTGTTAAGTAGCGGGTCAGAGTGCGCCCATAACCCCCCAGGCAAACGCGCCTGTAACCCCCCGTAGGATCAATCGGGCATCCATAGTGCAGATCTACTGACACCCCCCCACACTGGGAGGCCCAGGACTGAGCACAGCGGCAACAGCCTACATGTGCATACACCGGGATTCGAACCCGAGACCACTCTAACACCATGTCAGAATCCCAGTCACTAGACCATTGGGATAGAAGGGCTTGTTTCAGTAGCAGGTCAGTGCGCCCATAACCCCCCAGGCAAACGCGCCTGTAACCCCCCCTAGGATCAATCGGGGATCTCACAGTGAAGCTCTACTGACACCCCCCCACACTGGGAGGCCCAGGACTGAGCACAGTGGCAACGGCCAACATGTGCCTACACCGGGATTCGAACCCGAGACCACTCTGATACCATGTCAGAATCCCAACCACTAGACCATTGGGATAAAAGGGCTTATTAAGTAGCGGGTCAGAGTGCGCCCATAACCCCCCAGGCAAACGCGCCTGTAACCCCCCGTAGGATCAATCGGGCATCCATAGTGCAGATCTACTGACACGAGAGACCAAGAACCTGCTCAAGGAGCGGAACAAAGTACGGCACCGGCCGCGCAGCGCCTTCAGACCCAGCAGGGACAGCACCAGTATTCCCAGCGGCTGCACCAGCGCCAGTAGCACCTCTAGCTCCAACAGCGCCAACTCCAGCACCCTCAGACGCACCAGCGCTAGCAGATTCACCAGCGCCAACACCCCCAGCAGCTCCAGCTCCAGCAGCTCCAGCAGATCCAGCAGCACCAACCCTAGTAGGACCGGTAGCTCTAGTATCGCCAGCACCTCCAGTAGTACCTCCAGCAGGACCAACTCCAGCAGCCCCAGCAGCACCCCCAGTCCCTGCAGCTCCAGAATCGCCAGTATGAGTACCACCAGGACCAGCAGCAACAGTAGTACCTCCAGCTCCCAAAGCACGGCTCCAGCGTCGGGCAAACCACTCGCGTAGCTCCTGTGGAGAGAGTGGCTCCCGCCTCGACGAAGCACCGCCAGAGGCCACACGAGCAGACCCAGCACCCCCAGGCTCCGCACCCCCAGGCTCAGCACCCCCAGGCTCAGCACCCCGAGACTCAGCACCTACAAGCCTAGCACCCCCCAGACTCAGCACCCCCAGGCTCCGCACCCACAGGCTCAGCACCTCCAGACCCGGCACCCGCGGGCTCAGCACCTCTAGCAGCACCAGCGTCAACAGCTACCTCGACAGGCTCGTCTGCGTCTACCTGGGACACACCTGACGGGGCAAGACCCTGAGGGGGGAGGGGGTCTACCGGGGGAGGACCTGGCGCAAGGAAGAGCGGCGACGGGGGGAGGGGCGCAGTGCGGTAGGGGAAGAGACGGTAGTAAGGCACCGACTCATCGATGGTGACGTCCTGGGAGGACAGAACACGGCGCGAGGTGGGGTGGTAAAACTGCCAACCAGGCGCATCAGGGGGGAAGCCAAGGAAGACGCAGGGAACAGCACGGGGGGACAGCTTGTCCGCAGACAAGTCGCGGACAAACGCCCGAGATCCCCAGACTCGAAACGCAGACGCATCGCCAACCTTCCCCGTCCACTGCAAGGTGGGGGAGGTCTCTGGCAAGGAGACCCGGGGCTGAAGGTTGAGCTGATGTGCTGCGTACTGAACCGCAAACGGCCACAGAAAATGGGGGGCAGCCGCATGGATCATGGACGTACGAGCGACGTCCATGACCATGCCAATGCGGCGCTCAGCAATCCCATTTTGCTGTGGAGAGGCCGAAAGCGTGAAGGTCTGGCGGATGCCCTGTGCACGACAGAAGGCTCCCAGACGGGCAGAGGAAAACTCCCCGCCTCTATCAGAGTGCAGATGCAGAACAGGAAAGTCCGAGCCGAAACTCTCTCTGAGCTGGAGACGAGCTGCGCGGATTCAGTCAATCAACACCTCAGTGACGTCACCCTTGCTGCGCAAGGGGAAGACCGTGGTGTAACGCGAGTAGTCGTCAACCACCAACAGGAAGTAACGCTCGTGACCCTGGCCACGGACGCGGGCGGGGCCCCACACGTCCATGTGAAGAGTCTGCAGCGGAGCCTCTATAGGAGAAAACTCGGAGGAGTGAGGGGCGGCGCGCTGTCGCCCCTCGACACAGGGGACACAGGAAGTGGCAAGCCCCGGAGGTAGGGGAGGGAGAGACCGGGGGAGACCAGAGACAAGGACACGGGAGGCTATGCCTCGGAGACGAGGCAGGGAGGGGTGACCAAGGCGGTGGTGCCAAAGGAGAGTCTGGTGACACAGGAGACGACACGAGCAGGGAGCAGACTCAGGACCAGACCTGGACGCTGCAGCAAACACCTGACTCGACGGAGCTACCTGACCAGACTCAGCAACCGGAGGAGACTCAGTAGTCAGTGTATACAGGCTCGACCCCGGACGACGGGTAAACGTTGGCAAGTGTTGGCCCGTCCGCGCACACGTACAGTGGGTCACTCGCTGACTCGCAGGAGTGAACTGGTCAACCCCCCGATCCTGTAGATTAGCACCACTCACCAAGTTCGTAGAGAACGAGGGGAGGTAGACACCTGACAGGGTGCCAGAGGGGGCTGCCGAACAGGGTAAGACAGTGGAGAAGTGAGCAAGGACAGGACCCCCAGAGGGGTCCGTCAGGGAGACAGCAACCGGCCGACTGAGCGGCGTAAGCGTGGTGCGGTCTCGAAAGAAGGAGCGGGAAGCACTCGAGTCAAGAGTGAAGGTGTGTAAGGCCTGAGACGACGTGGTACTTGAGAGAGCTGACTCACCAGCACCTGGGGCAGCAGACGCACCAACACCTAGAGCAGCAGCCTCACCAGCACCTAGAGCAGCAGCCTCAATGCCCGGGTCAGGCGGAACACACAGGTAACAGTCACCCTCATCACTAGTAGGCAATGCATACATGGCAGTGAGGATAGCACCATAGTCAAGAGTATAGATATCTACCCTCAGCCGAAGCAGCTCCACCCAGTCGGGGATCTCAGCCGCGTCGCCAAACTCCGTACGCTAGGCGTCACTCAGACGGGCGAAGCAGCGGGACTCTGCGTGACCAAACGTCCCGCAAGGCTGACCAGTCCGAGCACTAGTGCTAATGACGTACGGACAGCGAGCAATACCCCGTGACCCGTCACGCTGAGCGTACCACTCACGAAGCTGCTGGGGCGAAAGGACCGTTCGCGGACGACGCTGAAGCTGCACCTGGCCACTACAAGCAGCTGCCGAACTACTCACTCCAGGACGACTCCCACTACGGCCACCCGGACAACCCCAACTAGCGTACCACGTACGAAGCTGTTGGGGGGTGAGGGACTCACCCGAGCGACGCTGGAGCTGCATCTGGCCACGCCAGGAGCAGCAGGAGCAGTAAGAGCAACAGTAACAGCAGGACGAGCAGGGCAGTGCTCACCAGTGGCGAGAAGGGCAGGCGTACGACGGTGGCAACGGCGAGGCCGCTACCAGTGTAGAGCGAGAGCTCCGCGGCAGCTGCAGGGGTGGCTGCTCCAGGGGCGGTAGTTGTAGGGGCGGCTGCTGTAGGGGCGGCTGCTCCAGGGGCGGCTATTGCAGTGGCGGCTGCTCCGGGGGCGGTTGCTGCAGTGGCGGTTGCTCAAGGGGCGACTGCTGCAGTGGCGGCTGCTCCAAGGGCGGCTGCTGCAGTGGCGGCTGCTCCAGGGGCGGCTGCTGCAGTGGCGGCTGCTCCAGGGGCGGCTGCCCAGTGGCGACTGCTCCGGGGGCGGTTTGCTGCAGTGGCGGCTGCTCTAGGGGCGACTGCTGCAGTGGCGGCTGCTCCAGGGGCGGCTGCTGCAGTGGCGGCTGCTCCAGGGGCGGCTGCGGCAAGTGGCGGCTGCTCCAGGGGCGGCTGCTGCAGTGGCGGCTGCTCCAGGGGCGACTCGGCTGCTGGGCGACTCGGCAGCTCAGCTGCTGGGCGGCTCGGCGACTCGGCTGCTTGCTAGGGGCGGCGACGGGGCCGGATAGGGGCGGCGACGGGGCCGCTAGGGGCGGGGAGCGGCGACGGGGGCCGCTAGGGGCGGCGACGCGGCCACGTAGGGGCGGCTACAAGGCCGCGTAGGGGCGGCGACGGGGCCGCGTAGGGAGGGAGGCGGCGATGAGGCCGCTAGGGGCGGCGACGGGGCTGCGTAGGGGCGGCTACGAGGCCGCGTAGGGGCGGCGACGGGGCCGCGTAGGGAGGGGAGCGGCGACGGGGCCGCTAGGGGCGGCGACGGGGCCGCTAGGGGCGGCGACGGGGCCGCGTACGGGCGGCGACAGGGCCGCGTAGGGGCGGCGACGGGGCCGCGTAGGGAGGGGAGCGGCGACGGGGCCGCTAGGGGCGGCAACGGGGCCGCTAGGGGCGGCGACGGGGCCGCGAAGTTCTCTGCCGTCGCGTTCCTCCGCACGCGCACCGCAGAGCCTACAGTCGACACGCAGTTGGTGCGCACGTACGTTACGTTGCCGGGCGCCCCGCCGATGTCGGCCTGCACGATCTTCCCCCACGCCACGCGGGGACAGTGACAGCTGCTTCTCCGTTTTCACCTCGCCCACCACATGCACCGTCACGGACTTGTCGCGGCACCGCTTCGTGTTGTTCACGCAGCTCACCTTGTAACACGCGCCGTTGCGCTTGTGGAAGGCGGCGGGAGGAAGCTTCACGGTAAGAACCTTGCCAAAGAAGGGGTTGGCGGAGTAGTTGCCATAGTAAGAGCACGTGGTATCCTTCCCCTAGCTCATGCCGTTGCTCCGCCTCGCGCTCGTCAACGTGAGGCTCACGCCGGCAGACCCGACACGGTTTGGGTGAGTCGCGTTTGCGCCCGCAGTCTTGTTTGCGGCCGGAGTCTTGTTTGCGGCCGCAGTTTTGTTTGCAGCCGCAGTTGCATTTGCTGCGGGAGTGGCAGCGGCGGCGGAGAGGAGCACCGGGGAGGCGAGGCAGACGAAGAGAAACGAGGCCTTCACGGCCGCCGGGATGAAACGAGCCAATTTTATTTTCCTGGGAGTTTCACGAGAAGCTGAAACGGGCTTACAGGTAATTGCGCTATCTACTACTATTTGTGAGTCAAGGACAGTAAGAGGACGATTCGAAGTGCTGATGAGAATAGTGAGACCCGTCGTTCTTTCTATACTTCACTTGTGCATAAATGAGAGGGTGCGTAGGATCCCGAAATCCCTGTGGAGCCGCTGTCTGAAAGGCCGCCGTGAGTTGCGGGGAGATACGAGGTGCAGGTGGTTTGCTTGCTTGTGTGGGAGTCTGCGGGGCGAAATCTACCGACTTGGCGAGTTGGATTCGTATAATGGTAGCAGAAAGGGGTAAACTCTGTGCTCCTCACTCTGCCTATCACGTAACCTGCGATGTGAATTTTTTTCGTCGATTCGCGCGACCCAATATTGTACAATTATCCACTCGCGCCGTGAAATCTTGCTTTCGAGCATTTGACAAAACCACTGCAGCTTGGTCAGTGGCGTGTAGAATGAGCAGCTTCCCACTAGTGATACAGTACTTGTTCCAGCTCCTTTTCGCCGAGGGTGGCATGTACACTGTGTTTAGGACTTGTACTCCATGTATGAATCGAAAAAGCAATCCTGTGGACATGGATTTGCAATGCTCATAGCAATAGTACCAACCCTCCCTCCCACTCCTGCTATGAGCTTCATCTCATCTCAACTCCAGTGTCCCTTGTTCCTCAGAATAAAACCACTATGCAGGCCTACAACCATACAACGTTAGAGATCATTTTAGTCGTGATGCTTCTGCCTTTTGCAGTCACAGCCAGAGACTGGGGCATGTCGTCGTAACTTTTGGTGGCAACCACCTCTGCATCCTCACTCGCAGACGTCCGCTGCACCTCCACCACATACGGGCGCGACCCGTCCATCAGCCCAAAAAGCTCAAATTTGAATGTGATACTGTAGTCATCGCCATCCTGGTTGACTATGTAGATAGAGATGAAGTTCTTATCGGGGTTGAAGAACGACGCAACGCAGTGGTGACAGCCATTGGTCGTCTCGATTCTCAGCGGCATGCTCCCTTTCGGCGACGCCCGAGCCATCTGCTTCATCATGTGAAACTTTTTCGAGAATGTAATTTCCACCGGCACAATTGCAGGATCGGACACATTGTTGTGCGTTATTGTAAACAGCCCCCACTTGGCAGAGTTGGGGTTATTCGGGAGGTATGGGTTGATCGCCTGCCAGTAAATCCATGCTGAGGCGCCCATGATGTTGATTGCTTGGATCGCAAATCGCATCATGAACAACCCCACATCGGTGTCCTCCCCTCCCGCCCACATCGGCCCAATCTCCGACACCCACACCTCCTTCCCCACACTGATCCCCATCCACGCTAATCCAACGTACAGCTTCTCTATGAACTCCCTGGTATCCGTGGTGGTGGGTGGTGGCGGGACATATCCATGCACCAAAATCCTTTTCAGACCGGATAGTAACTGCCCGGAAAATAGATTCGCGTTTCGCATCGTGAACCCGACGAAGCTGTCGAACCCCGCGACGCGCGTTGAAAGCTTCTTCCGTTGCAGCGCACCCGCCACGGCTGTGCAAAGCCTATCCAGCTCAGCAGCAATGTAACTGCAACCCTCGTGCCGCCCCCCCTGCGACCACCACCCCTCCAGGGGCTCATTCACCGGATTCATCGTGCTGAACGTCACGCTCCACATGTGGCGAAAATGGGCCGCTAAAGTGGCTAGATACTCCACAAACGCGCCGTACATATCCGGTCGGAGATTCGATTTGCCGCCCACATTCCCCGACGTATCCCCACTGATGGTCATCCACCAAGGGGCTGAATAAGCGATTGACTCCACCTCATCTACACCTCTCTGCATCGCTCCTTTCAAAACCTTCCGCTGTTGCCAGTCTGCCGCCCAGACGTACGGGGCGGCCTTGCTCGGCTTGTAGCCGGGGAGGTTGGCCTGGTGCATGGTGTCTTTGGTGAGCTGCGGGCTGTTGGTGGCGTTGAAGCTGGCGCCCAGCAGATAGCGCGCGAGGTTGAAACCCGATTCCCGTGGACAGCGAGAAGAGCAGGTCCAGCAGCGTGGTGAGCTGATTGGCAGGCAGCTTGCCAATGTAGTTGGCGAACCTGGCGTGAAGAAGGGGGGCAGGGTGAGGTTGGGGAGGTGGGGAAGATAGGGGACGGGGGAAGGGGTAAGAATGGGGGAGGAGGGGAAGGGAGAGATTGTGTGGGTGGGAGAGGAGAGGGGGCGCGGAGGGTGGGTGGGAAGGCACGCATCAAGCGACGAACAAGGCCCTGGGAGGGCGCAACGGGCAGGTCAAGGAGGAGGTAAGGAAGTAGGGAGGGGGAGAGGAGCGGGAAAGAGGGGAGCGGTGTGGGAAGGGGGTAAGGCCGCAAGGAGCAAGGGCCGAGTTTGTGGCGTTGGAGAGGGTGAGCAGTTGAGATGGACGGGAGGCAGCTGGCCTGAATAACTGGTGAACGAGGGGTCTGAAGGGACGAGAGAGGAAGAAGGGCAGCGAAGAGGGTTGAAAGTGGCGCCTATTCTATCTCTGCCATGCGACCCGTTGCACTCTCAATCGCACACTGACACTCCCATGCACTCAAATTCCCATGCACTAACAGCCCCATGCACTAACAACCCCATGCACTAACAACCCCATGCTCTCATGCCGCCAGCAAAAGCGTGGCACCAATGTTTGTAAATATTGCTCTCTGCCACTCACCACGCCAACGACGTGCCCCAGCCTCTCCACGTCTACCCACTGAGATCCGGACTGATGGTGATGCTGGCTGGGCTTGGCAGACGGAGAGGGGGGGGAAGGGGGAAGGGGAGGGGAGGGGAGAGAGAGTGGAGGGAAGGTGTATTCAGATTAGCAGATGATTTCACGGCTGATAGTGTTGCTGCCGGGCATGGAGGGGCACAGAAGCGAGAGAGGGGGAAGGGAGGGGCAGCGGGGGAGGGAGGGGGGAGTAAGGTAAGGGCACAGATTCGCCCGGAACGGGATGGTGATGTAGGAAAGAGGGGGAATGGGAAGTGAGGGAAGAGGGCAGCAGAGGTGGATTGGTGATCATTCCACATGCCACTGCACACTTGCTGCCACACCACATTTCTCGTATCACACCTGCTGTCACTCATTCCATGGTGAGGGATCGCAAATTAGCGTCTTGATGCAGTGGGAGTGTGCATCGCACTGCCATATCCTTCTCAACCCATCTCAACCCATATCAGCTCAACACCCTCCCATCACCCCACATCACCGCCCATCACCCCCCATCATCGTCCATCACCGGCAGTCACCATGCAAGCCCTACCAGCGGAGCGACACACGGTGATCACTTCATTCGGCAGGGTGAGGGTTGACGCCGCCGCCGGCTCAGCTCTTCCCGGCCCCTTTGGTCCTCCTGCGCCCCCCGTTTCCCCCGCGCCTCCTGCGCCTTCCGCACTGTCCGCCGCTCCATCCACCGGCGCCCACACGGTGCTGGCGCCCACCTTGTTCCGCGCCACATCCAGCAGATCGCGCGGCGTCGCTGTCTCAGGTGGCGGTGGCGCACTCGACTCGTCCCCGCCGCCACCACCGTTGTCTGCGGGAGTTTCGTGTGCGGAGTGCAGCGAGAGGTGGTTGAAGCAGGCGAGGTCAAGGAGGGCGGGCGGAAGGAGCTGCGGCAGCACCGACTGCAGCGCGCACGAGTCCAGCTCTACCTCGCGCGGCGGCGGCGGCGCTGGCGGCGGCGGAGGCGGAGAAGGGTCATCGAGGAAAGCACTCGTCGCGACGCTTGCGGCGGCGCTCGGTTGCTGCTGTGCGACGAGCAGGCGATGCGGGGGGTGCGTCGCGTGCGAATGTTCTAGGTGCGACAAGTCGCCCGAGTCGCCGCTGAGATTGTGTAAGTTGTGAAGGTCGAGAGACGGGTGTAGCAGCATCGAGGTGCCATTAAGGAAGACGGACGAGCCTTGGGGTGATGATGACGATGCCGGCAGGTGAAGGGGGGAAAGAGAGGATGGTATGGACGACGCGGGGGTGGCGAGGGCGGCGGAGGCGACGGAGGAGCGGTTGCGGTCGGCAGTGGGCGGCGTGAGAGAGGTCGACGGCGGATAACTAGGAGAGGAGCAGCAAGCACGCGGATACCGCAGAGAGGTGCGTGGCTGGGGCGATGGGGAACCGCGCATGTGAGTCGCGCCGATGTGACTGGCGTGGCGGAAGGGAGTGAAGGGGAAAGATGTGAGACGGAGCCATGTGCGCAGCGCTCACTGTCGTCTGTCCCCGCTGTCAAATCGTCGAGGCAACGATTGAAAACGCACGTTTACAACTGTAAGGTTACTGATCACCGTGGGTCGCAGCGCGTTCGCCTAATTAAAAGCCAACATGCGTCGAAGAGCACCACTGTATGCCGACGTTTAAAATGTCAGTGATCACCGTGGGTCATGCCGTGCGTTCGCCGTCCATTGCGCATTTGACGATTGCCTACTAATTTGAAGGCGACAATTGCGTCCTGTCTCAACCTCTAGTTATAGAGTTTCACAACTCGCGGAATTATCGTCGTCAGAAGCGCGCGGCTCAACTTCTAGGGAATGTTATCATCAGCGCAAGACGCGGGGAGGCTCTGCACGATGCCGCCAGCTCAGGATGAGCTGAAGCACGACCGCGCCATCGCTGGCTGAACTCATGTCGGCACACGTGGCGCAATCGGTGTAATACCTTATCCTCCGACGCGACACTAACAACGGCCAAAGGACAGGTGAAGCGGATAATGCAAATTACAGATTCGCGAGCACGTGAACTGGACTGATGCGATAGGGGAACAATCTGTTGTGAATGGCATGCTCTTCACGTGCCACGCTACTGTACCACTCCAACCCCTTCCCCTCAAAACACCCTCGACACATTTTCCTAAGAACCCATCAAAACCACCTACAAAGCCTATTTCAACCACCTCTTTAAATACTCCCAACCACCATAGCCATTCCTAATCCAACTCATCTAAGACTTCAACCAAAATTCCTATTCACCTCCAAGCCCCACCATAAGGCACATTCCATGTGCTTTCCCTTCCTACTCATCAAATATTACCCAAGTCATCTACTTCTTCCAATTAGTCTCCTCCCATGTGCCTCCAAGCACATGCCTCCATTTCCTATGTCATCAACATCCACATGCCTCTAATTCATTCTCCCTTCCTTCCTTTCCCAAGTCATCGAAGTCACCAACTCATCTTTCAAGGATTCATGATTACCACATCACCTCCTCTTCCAAGACACCAAGTTTTCCTATCCTCTCCATTCATTCCTTCACAAGTCACCCAAGTTCTCTTCAACACTGCAAGGCCTACATTTCCAACTCAACAAGTGCTCAACCACCACCTCATGCTCTACTACTAGTCAACTCCAACAAGCATCTCTACAATTTCTCAAGAAGGTTCTTCAATGACAACAATGCCTCTCAAGCTTCTTCATCAAGCTCCTCTCCAAGCTCATTCCAAGCTTCTCCTTCAAGCTCCTCTTCAACTAAAAAGGCTCCTCACTAGCAACCAAGTTTCTATGTCTCCAAAGTTGATACTCTCATGCTACTCTCTTCCAAGGCTACCATTGATGGTTACTTTCTCTATGCATGCCCATGTATCCT
The DNA here is from genome assembly GCA_948144175.1 of Closterium sp. NIES-65. Taxonomy (NCBI): domain Eukaryota; kingdom Viridiplantae; phylum Streptophyta; class Zygnematophyceae; order Desmidiales; family Closteriaceae; genus Closterium; species Closterium sp. NIES-65. Next base: position 5,861 of record CANXME010002590.1, on the reverse strand, counting down.
TCATGGATCTATAAGGCTTGTACTATACTCTCTTTAATATACGTTTATACTCATAAGGCTCTCTCTCTCACATAGTCTACAAAGTAGTTATCAGTGAAGAGTAGTCTACCTCATACTCCTTAAGAGTATAAGGAAGCTACAAGCTCAAGGGAGGATCATCATCCAGCCCAAGGCTTGAAGTCACTCCCAAGTAAACCATACAAGTTCAAGTTCTTCTTTCAAGTTTCATCTACAGCTATCCCTAGTAAGATTCACTCAAGTAAGTGTTTATCACCGATCTTATTCTCTCAACGAGCTCACACTCTTCTTCTCTTCTAAGTTCTTATCTCGTCAAGCATTTCATCTTACACAAGTTTCTCTTTATAGTCACGAGTTCTAAGCATCATCTTCTCTTCCATCAAGCTCATCTACATATGCTACAGTTCCACTGTTCACTCTTGTCTTATTCTAGTGTGCAATCATACTCTTTTGTCTTTATCGCAATTCTCTACACAATCTTGTCCGTGCCGTGATAGAATCAACCCTCTGGTCTGGGCTTGACCCGCGTCGCGTCTTCCCCTCAACTTGGCTCGGCCAAAAGGCAGTGATTGCAATTGGCGGCTGAGCCGCCAAGTGGCGACATCGTTCATGAATCGCGACGTGATTGGCTCCGCCCCGCACAGATTAGGATTGGAAACTAGCGGACATTTCTGAGGTGAGGTTCATTCCCACCCACCACGCTTCTGTACTGTAAGTGCCGCTACAAAAACTGTAATATGGAAGTTTAAATCAGGCTCTTATGAGTACAATATAGGGAACGTACGAAGATTGCACTATCAAAGCAAAACAGTACATTGAGCGAAGGCAATGAGCAATTGCTAAATTGCGAACTAGTGTGGTGATGGTAACGAGCGAAGTGTGGGGTGTGCGACGAACCTGGCGCTGGGGCTGGGAATTATCGAGGCGGATGACCGGAGCGCGAGTTACCAATTGAACTGCGAGGTGGGGTCGCGATGTGAACAATGGCGGGAACAGTGGTCGGGGCGAGTGTCGCAAGGTGGTGTTGCGATCAGAAGTTTATCGCTCTCAGGATCACCTCGGGAAGGTTCGCACACTTCTAGTCTAGTGGTGGTGGGCCCTGACCTCAATTACAGAGTAAATGTAAATGCTTATGATGATAAAATTGTGAAGACTTGAGGAATGAAGAGGAGGGGTTGCACTAGCAGCAGTTGGCATACATATAGGAAACCCTAATTGGGTTGTACTCGCTATGGAGTACCCCACTGCAGGCTAGACATTATAACATTCTGACACACCCCCATAGCCAAAGTGGGGTGTAATCAGCACAATGAGCAAGCAGGCATAGAGAAGGAGTTCACTATAGTGAGCAAAGCTAGAGTTAATCATAGCGGGCAAGTGAGGAGGAGGAGGAACTGTGGAGGGAGAGAAGATGGGAGGCAACGACTGAAGCTGCAAAGGCACGGGCACAGGAGCGGCTGACTCAGTGGCTACCGAGGTAAGGGCGACGGACTACTGGAGTAAATGGCTCCGCGGCTAGAGACGAGCGGCACGAGCAACGGACCCACTGGCGACTGGTGCAACAGGCTCACTGGCTACCGAAGCAAGGGTGACGGACTACAGGCGCTGCAGACAACACGACAGCTACCTTCACACAACCTCCTCCAGCTGCCCCACACCCTCGACACACACCCCCTGCTCAAACCCTAGTTCCACTCCCACAGCACCCCCCTTTCACACACCCCTTGCTGCACCCTAGGTTCACTCACACCCCACCCCCTAGCACCCCTCCATCGACTCCCACACACCCACCCCCCTCAGCGGCAGCTGCAGTAGTGGGAGACCGAGGAGGAGGAGGAGCAGGGGAGACCACACACCCGCCACCCCCTACTCGCCCCCCCCAAACCCTAAAACAGGGCAAGGCGGGATGGCGGGTAGGGAGGTTACGGGGGGGGGGGGGGGGGGAGGGGGGGGGGTTTGACGCGCGGCCTACGAGGGCGCCAAAACAGGCGGCAGAAGGGGCGGGGTGGAAAGGGCAGCAAGGTCAGGGAAGAGGTACGGTAGCATGAGGCGGCTCAGTGCAGCAGTGGCAGGGGAGGAGTAGCGCGCAACTACAGCGTCGTAAAAGGGCTAAAGTGCGCACGCTCAGAGGTAGGCAGGTGGCGATGCACAGCAAGACGTGCAGTAGCATCGCGTGTGGCCCACTGTGAGCGAACAGTGGCGTCGGCATCAGCAGCAGGGGCAGGAGAGGCACCAGAAGTGAGGACAAAGAGGGAGAGACCGTCTGCCCTATCACACTGTAGGAAAAGCTGCAGGTCATCTACCCAGACGTCAAAGTCAATGGCCCGACCCTCAGCGTAAAAAGCGAGGGCACTAGGGGTAGCCATGACAGCAGTAGACTATGAGAAGAAACGAGAATGAACTATGAATGAACTGAGTACAAGTACTAACCCTAATTGGGTTGTACCCCTTATGGGCTACCCTACTATAGCCTACACAATAAGCACAAGCTATATGTTCTGACACACCCCCATAGGCAAAGTGGGGGAGAACAAGGGGTCACAAGACCAGTCAGCAGCAAAGCAAAGCAAAGCAAGCTCAAGGTGGATCACGAAGTCACCACACATTCTGAGCACCAGTTCAAAGCCACAAGGCCAGTTCACATGCAGGAGTACATATATATATAGGACTAGACAAGCAAGAGCAGGTGTATATATATGCAACAGTACAAGCAAGGTCAAGAGGTGAGCAAGTGAGGCAAGACAGGCACAAGACCCAGCTGCGTGCAAAAGCGCTGATGATCACAAGGCACAAGTGCCTTGGTGAAGACATCAGCAGTGTTGGCCTCAGAGGCCACGTACGCAAGCCGCAACTGACCACGCCGCTGTAGCTCACGAGCAAGGAAGTAGCGAAGAGCAATATGCTTTGTTCGGTGCTCCAATCTCTGCTCTCGACACAAGGCCAGCATGGCCTTGTTGTCTACGTACAGAACTGGAGGAGAACGAGGCGACTCTCCAAGGTCGGTCAGCACGTAGGTGAGCCAGCCAAGCTCCTGTGCAGCCATGGCGCCGGCGTAGATCTCAGCCTCACAACTGGAGCCGAGAATAGAAGACGAGCGAGTAGCCTGCCACGAAACAGAGCCGGAACCAAGGCTGAAGGTGTAACCCTGTGACGACCGCTGCGTAGCGTGGTTGTTAGCCCAAGAAGCGTCCGCGTGCCTAGTGAGGACCACTGGACTCCGCCCTCCAAGCACTAGCCCCATGCCCGACGTACTGCACAAGTAGCGCAACACCCTCTGCACGCCAGCGAGGTGGGGGTTCTGGTCCGTGCACCTAGGTCCTACGCACCGGGACCCTGCGGGTGAGCAGTGTGGGGGTGCGCACCCCACCTAGCGCTGCTTTGGCCGCCTGACGGACGCGTGGCGTCACCAGTTCCCGGAGGCAACAGAGATCCCTCGCTGGGGCGAGCTGTCTAGGGCGGGAGTTGCCATCTATGATCTTGATTTTGATGCTATTCTTTCTGCCATGTTTGCTGTGTCTATTAGTGATGAGGGTGACTGTTACCCGTGTTTCCCGCCTGATCTGGGCATTGAGACTGCTGCTCTAGGTACTGGTGAGGCGGCTGCCCTAGGTGCTTGCGACGCTGCTGCTCTAGGTGCTAGTGCGTCTGCGCACTCAGGTACTGGTGAGTCAGCGCTCTCAGGTACTATGTCGTCTTCGGCCTCCCTCGCCTTCACCCTTGACTCTGGGGCTTCTCGCTCCTTCTTTCGGGACTGCACCACACTCACGCCGCTCAGTCGGCCGGTTGCAGTGTCTCTCGCTGACCCCTCTGGGGGTCCTGTCCTGTCTCACTTCTCCATAGTCCTCCCGTGTCCGGCGGCTCCCTCTGGCACCGTGTCTGGTCTCTACCTCCCCTCGTTCTCTACGAACCTGGTGAGTGGTGCTGACCTACAGGATGGGGGAGTACACCAGTTCAGTCCTGCGCGTCAGCGGGTGACGCACTGCACAGAGGCTAGCACAGGCCGACACCTGGCTACGTTTACCCGTCAGCCAGGGTCGAGCCTGTACACTCTGACCACTGCGTCTCCTCCAGTTGTTGAGTCTGGTAGGGTCGCTGCGTCGGGTTAGGTGTTTGCTGCAGCGTCCAGGTCTGGTCCTGAGTCTGCCCTCTGTTCGTGTCGTCTCCTGTCTCACGAGACTCTCCTATGGCACCACCGCCTTGGTCACCCCTCTCTGCTTCGGCTCAGAGGCATGGCCTCCCGTCTTCTTGTTTTTGGTCTCCCCCGGTCCCTCCCTCCTCCCTTCCTCAGGGCCCTGGCCCTACCTGTGTCCCCTGTGTCGAGGGGCGCAGCGGGCTGCACCTCACTCCTCCCAGTTTCCTCCGACAGAGGCCCCGTTGCAGACGCTTCACATGGACGTGTCGGGCCCAGCCCGCGTCCGTGACAGAGTCACGAGCGCTACTTCCTGCTCGTTGTTGACGACTACTCGCGTTACACCGCAGTCTTCCCCTTGCGCAGCAAGGGTGATGTCACTGAGGTGCTGATCGACTGGATCCGCGCAGCTCGTCTCCAGCTCAGGCAGAGCTTTGGCTCGGACTTTCATGTTCTGCGTCTGCACTCGGACAGAGGCGGAGAGTTTTCTTCTGGCCTTCTGAGAGCCTACTGTCGCGCACGAGGAATCCGTCAGACCTTCACGCTTCCGGACTCCCCGCAGCAAAATGGGATTGCTGAGCGCCGCATTGGCATGGTCATGGACGTCGCTCGTACGTCTATGATGCATGCGGCTGCTCCCCAATTTCTGTGGCCGTTTGCGGTGAGGTACGCGGCGCATCAGCTCAACCTACACCCCAGGGTCTCCTGGCCGGAGACCTCCCCAGCCTTGCTTTGGACCGGGAAGGTTGGCGATGCGTCGGCGTTCCGGGTCTGGGGATCTCGGGCGTTTGTCCGCGACTTGTCTGCGGACAAGCTGTCCCCTCGTGCTGCTCCTTGCGTCTTCCTGGGTTTCCCCCCTGACGCGCCTGGGTGGGTGTTCTTCCACCCTACCTCTTGCCGTGTTTTGTCCTCCCAGGACGTCACGTTTGACGAGTCGGTCCCCTACTACCGCCTCTCCCCTACCGCACTCAGTCCCTCCCCCCCGCCGCCACTCTTCCTTGTATCAGGTCCCCCTCCGGTAGACCCCCTCCCCCTCAGGGTCCGTCCCTTCAGGTGTGTCCCGGTAGACGCAGTCGAGCCTGTCGAGGTCACTAGTGTCTCTGGTGCTGCTGAGGGTGCTGAGCCTGGGGGTGCTGACACTGGGGGTGCTGAGCATGGGGGTGTTGCGCCTAGGGTGCTGAGCCTGGGGGTACTGAGCCTGGGGGTGCTGCGCCTAGGGGTGTTGAGCCTAGGGGTGCTGAGCCTGGGGGTGCTGAGCCTTGGTGTGCTGAGCCTTGGGGTGCTGAGCTTGGAGGTGCTCCACCTGGAGGTTCTCGGGTGCTTCGTCTCTGCGGGAGCCACTCTCTCCACTAGAACTGCGCGAGTGGTTTGCCCGGCGCTGGAGGTGTGCTGCTGGTGCTGGAGGTTCTTCGGCTACTGAGGGTGCTGCTGTCGCGGGTCCCGGAGGTACTCGTACTGGAGTACTGGGTTGCTGGGCCTGGGGGTTCGACTCGAGCTGGTGCTGCTGAGGGTGTTGGAGCTGAGACTACTGCTGGCGGTCCGGCTGCGGGTACTCCTGGTACTGCTGGAGGTTTTGGCGCTGCTGGAGGTGCAGCTGGAGCGGGTGCTCCTGCTGGGGCACTAGTGCTGTACTGCTATGTCTAGCGCCGCCACGCGGCCTCGACCGTACTTCTTCCACTCCTGCAGCAGGTTCTTGGTCTTCTGCCTTCTACTG